>JAPDNY010000002.1:281357437-281957437 GCA_029375565.1 Gekko gecko
CAACTTGTATATCCGTGCCTTTATTCAAATTCAGTTCAAAAAAACTTTTCGTTTCCTTTTTTAAGATTTCATTAATTTGTTTTTGATCCAGTAAATCTTCATTAATTCTCCAAAATAACTGTTTAGGTTTTGCTTTAGATATCCAAAGTAGGGGATTATGATCAGAGTTAGTTTTCGGTAAAATTTGTATTTTATAAGTTTTTTGCGCCATCTCCTCTGACATCCAAATCATGTCAATTCGAGAAAAGGAATTATGTCTATTCGAATAAAACGTGTAGTCCTTAGTCTTAGGATTCCACTTCCTCCAAACATCTTCTAATTTCTCTTGCTTCATCAATTGAAAGAAATTTTTTGGTAACTTTCCAACTGTCTCTCCACTTGCTTTGGACTTTCTATCCAATGTGTTGTTCACTGTACCATTAAAGTCTCCCGCAAGAACAATTTGGTCATAATTTAAACATTCCAACTCTTTAGTCAGATCATTAAAAAAGGTCTCTTTTGCACCATTGGGTGCATATATATTAACAAGCAATGTCTTTTTTCTATCCATACAGATTTCCACGCCAACATACCTTCCTTCTTTGTCGGAAAAAATTTGTTTAGGATCCAAATCTTTTGAAATATAAATCACTGTTCCTTTTTTCTTGTTAACTGCTGAAGAATGAAATTCTTCTCCCAATTTTTTATTAGTCAGATATTTGTCGTCTTGTTTTCTTATGTGTGTTTCTTGTAAACAAATTATATTACATTTTTGTTTTTCCAGCCAATGATTCACCAGTCTTCTTTTACCTGGTGAATTTAATCCATTTACGTTCCAAGATAAAAATTTGTAATCCATAATGGTGTTAAATTAAATATCTTTAAAATCGTCCAGATTGTTCGCTTTAAATCTATATAAGTCTCCTTCAGATTTAAGAGTTGATCTCACCGAGTTGTACATAAATGTAAGTCCATATGGAATCTCCCATCTGAACCTAATATTCATTTCTTTTAGCCTGTCTGTCAATTTCTTGAATTTCTTTCTATCTTGTAGAATCGATCTCGGAATTTCTCTCAAGATTATTATTTTCTTTCCATTAATTTCCAACGGTTGTGTAAATTGTTTCTTGAAAACGTCTTCCTTCATCTTTGTTGTCACAAATTGAACAATTACATCTCTAGGTAATTGCTTTCTTTTGGCATAAGCTGAATTTACTCTGTAAATCAAGTCAAAGTCTGCATCCAAATCTCCTTCATCTTCCCCGATATAAGTTGTCAATGTCTTAATTACTAGGGCCCGTAGATCTTGATCTTCCTCTTCTTCTATCCCTCTCAATCTCAAGTGGTTCTGAGTAGCCCTGTAATCCATCATGGTCTCCAGCCTTGCATTTTCTGACAAGGTTTTTTTAACCTTTTGTTCCATATCTTCAGATTTTGTCACCAGACTTTTGACTTCCTTTTTAAGTTCTTCTGTATCTTTTTTAATCCCTGACACTTCTGCAAGTACCAGTTCTTTCAATTCTTCCATATTTTTTTCTGTACTTGGATTTGCACTTGCTCTATTTGCTCCAATTGTTGTTGCAACTGTGATTCTATTTGTTTTCCAAGATTCTCAGTCATCCGTTTTTCCATCGCTTCCATAGCTGCTTGCCACTCTTTTTTTCCTTTGCAGTCATTCTTGGGCTGGGTGATGAAGCAGCTCTAGGTCTTGTTCTCAAATCCGTCTTGGAGGCCACTTCAATGTTAGTCAGACTTTATGTTAGCAATCTTCAAGCCAAATCGCCACCTTTAGAACTTGTTTAAGCACTTTTTCGGCTTGAAAATAACATTTTAAGTTTTAGTCCTCCCCAAAATGTCGGGCGCAATTTCTCTATGGTTTTCCGGCTAGAGTAGGCTCCTTTCAAACTTCCTGTTCACCTGTCCGTCTCTGTAATCCAACTTCCGGTAAAGGTGGTGTCACACAATAAAATGTCCATCCGCTTCAAACACAGCAGCCTCTAAAAACCTCCACTCTAGCCCACTTCCTGTATCACAGAGTCACAGTTAGTTTCGTTTCTACTACGTAACGTTTAAACTTGGCTGACCACAGGAATGCAAAACAAAGTCTCTTTTCAGCCTTTTTCTCTAACGGAAAGCTTTCTTTTTACTTTTAATTCAAGCGAAATAGTTCCTTAAAGGTTTCAACGCTTATCCGTACGTTTCAATATCACAGTCTCCTTTAAACCGGTAAGCGCTTAATCGTTTATTTGTTACCTTGCTTGTAGTCTCGGGGTTTCGCGGTGCTTCTTCTGTAAACGATGTTAATCAGATGATAAAGAGATCGGTAGATGGCGAATTTATGCTGAATTCTCAGCCCGGCTGGCATCTGTAGAGTTGATTTGCAACTGCCCTCTTCACGGAGGGAGATCAAAGTGTAAACAAGCTTCCTCCGAAGCTTATCCACACCGATCTCAACCCCCCCTCAGGCTTCGCTGCTTGCTTGCCACTCCCCCGCCTGGAGAGTGCTGCGCTGGGCCAAATAGAGCCCAGACTGTCGTCAGATGCCGCAGTACACTCTGCACAACTCGCAAAGTGTGTCAATTCGCCATTTTCTCCGACCGGAAGTCCCGGCGCCATGGCATGCTCTGAGATGGTGCCTGCCGACACCTTTTCTGGTGCCCACCAAGTGTTTGTAGGAAGTAGGGGAGGCCAGGTAGGGCTTTTGCTTGGCAAGGCTTCTGATTGGCCACTGGAAACCTGATCGGCTGTGCAAATTTTTTAAAATGTTGCTTTGGCAGCAGCTGCCACCACAGCCCAAGGATCTACACTGTGTTACTGCAGTTAAACGGTGGCAAAATCATTTTGTGGCTGGGCTGTGCCTCCCGTGGCAGCCATTTTGTGGCTGCGCCCACCATGCCGTGTCAGAATTCCAAATGTGCCCACGGACTTAAAAAGGTTGGGGACCAGTGTTCCCCCTAAGCCGAATTAGTGTGAGCTAGCTCACAGGTTTTTAGCCTCCAGCTCACACCATTTTTGTCTTTGCCCAGGAAGGACAGCTCCAGAGCAAACTAATTTATGCAGTAGCCAAATGGCTCGCTCACAACTTTAATGCCCGTAGCTCACAAAGTAGAATGTTTGCTCACAAGACTCCACAGCCTGGAGGGAGCATTGTTGGGGACCCCTGATTTAGCTGGCCCTCCATGCTACCCATGATTCCCACATCCAACATGACCGCTCACCAATTTGTGCAGAGTGGTTGCGCTTCATGGTGTTCTTGTAGCGCACCGCCTCCTTGATCCGGTCCACTTCCTGCTGGTAGCGACGCTTGTCTTTCATGGCACCCTCTTTCGCTTCCTTCAGTGCACCCTCCAGGGCCTTAACTCTCTCAGCCGTAGCCCGAAGACGTTTCTCCAGTTTAGGAAGCTCACAACGCAGATCTGCATTGTCACGAACCAGCTAGGCCCCACGCCAACAGGAAAAGGAAAGGGGGGGGGGAACAGAGGAGCATGGATAAATACAACGAGGAAGAACTGGACTCTTGCCCTCGCACCCAGCCCAAGACCTGCACCTCTTGTTCCTGTCTTCACACCTTCCAGCACTCCACCAAGAGCACAGGCTTATTTCTTAGTCTCATCTCATGTACTTGGCATTTCCTGAAAACCACTGGATTTGACTTCCTGTAACTATTCAGGATATCTCATGCCATACAGACCTACCCATTCTTCTGCCTAGGAATAGGCAGGGATATAGCACATTGTGTCCTCTTACACTGTATTTTCCTAATAATACCAGAAGATGTCTTTAATCTCAAAGAAGTAGAGGTAGATTGGCCATTGGGGCCGGCAGGACTTCTCCTGATGGGCCGACGCCTGCCACTCCCCCCTGGACCAGGCAGTCCAGCAGTGAGAAGGGTGTCACCCAGCCCAACTCCATGCTTTGCAGGGCAGGCTGTGCAGGTAGGCCAGCTCTTCTTTGAGGGTACAGGGCCCTTTTCCAGAGCCATTTTCTCCTCCTAGTGCACCTATGCTAGTTAGACATCAGTAGCCCTTGACAATCTGTGCTCTCTCTCTCCTACCCTGTTTCGGAACTCTCAGCTAGCAAACCCACAGTTTGATTCACTTTGGCGTTGGTTGGGACCTGTCAGACTGAAGAGGTAATAGCCATTTGAATAGCTGCACTGAAGTGGGAGGGGAGGAATCAGCAAACACAGCTTTTACCTCTACTGTAGGGTAATGGAATTAAAAAACTAAACAGAACTTGCTAACATTCTCTTACTAGGAACCTTATCTGGTATCCTGGAGACACGCTCCCACCCACCCGAAGTTGCGCTCCTTCTTGTTCTAAGACATAGCCCCCAACATTTGTCCCAAGTGCCACAGATCCAAGCCGTGCACCATGCCGGGGGGTGTCATGAGGTGGAAACCAGAGCATGAGGGGAAGACCATCCCTCCTCCGGGCCAAAGTGACCCCCCTCCTAGCTGCCACCAGATACACACTCTAGTCTATGGGCAGGCAACATTCACAAGGGACAGCAGAACAGAGTGAAATGGAGAAGCGGCAGTGGGGGGGGGGGGCAGCCACCAGCAGAATGGAAATTGGTAGGAGAGGGAGAGAAAATGTTTGAGTTGATAACGTTTGGCTCCCACCTCTAAAAACGAGATGTCGGGATCACCTTGGTGGGAGCACAGGCTTGCCGACTGGCTGGAGAAGAGAAAACGTTCTGTCTCTTTAACAGAGGCTTACTGGAATGATATTTACTTCCCACCGTTTCCATATATTAAGCCTCTGTTTCCCATCTCCATGTATTAAGCCTCTATTAAAGGGACAGGTCATTTTTCCCCAGGCCTGTTGGCAAGCCTGGTGGGAGGGGGAGACTCCCCTGCTATATTCACACAAACCTAATGGTCTATAAATCATGCCTCTCTCCACTATAGGGCTTATAAAGATGTGACAGTATGCAGAAGCCAAGACCTTTGGTCTTTTCCACATGCACTTTAGCCTTAAAGTGGAAAGAAAAGAGAATTGCTATTGAATATTCAACTATGAGCACTTTGACTTTCTTTGTTTACCTATTTATTTCCCTGTTTCCCTTGGAGGTAGCTGCTGTTCAGGGGAAATTTGGTCAGGGCTGCCATGGCAACAGAAATTGCCAGATGCCATCGAAGCCACCGCGAATGAAGCTGCTGAGAATGGGCTCTTTGTGTTCGCCATGCAGGCCGGAATGGCTAGGGTTGCCATGGTAGCCAAGTGCAGGGGCCTATTACCAGAGGATGCCACACACTGATAGGGTTACCATGGCAATGGAATAGTTAGGCACCTCAGATTGCCACAGCAATCACACAAAGAGAAAAGGGGTGGTGGGGAGGTTGTCATGGCAGTGGAATGGTGGGAAGGAAACAGATGCCTGGCCCCTCCCAAGTGCCTCCTCCCCAAATTTGTGCTCCCAGTTAGGTCACCAAGTGCAAACATTTCCTGCCCAGCCCAACAGGCAGGTGGATATGTGGGTACGAGGGCATACGGTACCTTGGAGACCCAGCGGTCCAGCTAGGGTGCAGCAGCAAGGGGAAAAAGGGGGGGACACAGACATCGACTGAGCACACCGACAGAGTCCCCAGCCAGACCCTGCTCTGGAGACCCAGAGAGGAGACAAGTCACACCCCCACAGCAAAGCATGCCTATGGCCGACTGTATGAGGGTCGTCTCTCTCGCTTCCTTGCTGGAAGAGCCAAAAGCTCCCCGCCTTGGGGATCAGCTGTGGGGCAGGTCCCCTCTTACGCTAAGTGGAAGGAGAATCCTAAGAGGAAGGGGACGAGGGGGCAGGGATGGTGGGAGAGATGGAGTGGCAGAACGGACACACAGATGGACCGGGGCGGCGAACAAGAAGAGGAAGCGGTGCAAAGAATGGATACAGCGAATGTTAAGGCAGCGTCCATTCTGACCTCGACCGTTCCTCCCACACGGTCTCTTCCCACTTCACTACCTTGCCTGGATCGGGCCAACTGATTCCACCCGTCTGTTTAGCAGTGGGAAAAGGAACAGTCCTTGTGCCTGAGACACATCTGCATCTTGTTCATGACAGTTTACCCACCTCTTCTCCCCTGTGTGCAGTGGTGGAAAGTGCCATCAAGTCACAAGTTGTCTTATGGCGACCTCGCAGGGTTTCAAGGCACGTGGCGTTCAGAGGTGGCTTGCCATTGCCTGCCTCTGTTTCACCACCCTGGTATTCCTTGCTGGTCTCCCATTGAAATACTGGCCATGGCTGACCCTGCTTAGCTTCTGAGATCTGATGAGATCGGGCTAGCCTGGGCCATATCCAGGTCAGGGCCTTCTCCCCAGTATGAGCTACTGACTCAATACCCTTGGGCCCACCAGCCACAAAATCCTACCAGATCACATGTGCAAAGATATTTGGCATTGTCTGCCACACTAGGATAGGGCTAGGATAGCAGAAGGGAGGTGTGTACCGGTGTGCCATGGGAGGACACCGAGGAAGACATTTGCCCAGGCTGGGAGGGATCGGTAATCATACCATTTGGTATACACCAACAACTCTTAGCTTCCTTGCCCCATGCTAGCAAATACCCTTTAAGTACATTCGTATTCTCCAGAATTTCAGACAAAAAAAACTCACTTCTAAGAACCACTGAGGGTTATGAACCTCAGTTCTGGGATAACTCCAGGTCACTTATCATTGGCCTCCAGACCACAGAGATCAAAATGGAAGTCCTAGAGTGGCATCACTTCTCTGCTAAGCTACTTGCTCTCCCAAACTCTGGTCCCCTTAGGCACAGCCCGCAAATCTCCAGGAATTTCCCAATGGAACCTTTTTAAGCACCTCAAGACAGAGAGATGAGGGTTTATATTCAAGGAGAGGGGATACGCAGGAGTACTTTGTTTTCGAGTACTTTGATCTCAAAACCAAATGCTGGATTTGCTGCAGTAGGCCTGGCTCGCTTTAGGAGAGAAGCTGACATTGGAGAGATCATCATCATGTCAGCGCCAATCACTAATTATGTGGCAGATGAGTAGGCAATCCTGGTATTGTTCTCCCACCCACCTTAGCAGATGATTGTGGAAGACCATCCTGATCCTCTTGAGTCTGAACTGAATACAGAGCAAAAAATGACTTTGGAAAACGGAGCAGGGTGGAGGCTGAAGCCCCTCCTCCACCTGCCCTGTAGCTCTGATCTAAACTGGGCCACCACGGCCCTTCAGAATGGAGCTCCCTCAGAGCACTCATGGAGGCAGTGCAACTGCCAGTCTCTGTGGTGGTCACACAGTAGATGTAATGGGGGGATGCTATCACGACTTGCTCCAAAATCCTCTTCCCCCCCTCACCACTCTGCCACAGTTCACACTGCATTAAAGTTCTCCCTTGCCAGAACTATCACAGTGATTAGCATCCGTCTCCAAAGCTTCTACGTCCGAGGCAAGAAAATCACATTCAGGTCAGAGCTTGTAGAAAACCCAGCTTCCTCAGTGCCAACACAGTACGTCCGCCATATCACTAGGTCACCCTCACAACGTTTACCGCCCCCTTAAAACTCAAACATGAAGACTGTTAAATAGGAAGCCCCTCCATCAGCTCCCCCTCCTCAGTTCCTTATGACCCCCTCCTACCCTCCTGCAGATCTCCTTACTGAGGACATTCTGCGGAACACACAGCCTTAGGACCCAGCCCCATAGCCAGATTTTTTGTTGTTGGGGGGCAAATTGGGGGCAGCTTCATCTGCACAATGGTTTGCTCCGGAGCCCTCCAATGGCAGCCTGAGCCACAGGGGGACTTGAGCTCAAGTCCCCCTGTGGCTCAGGTTCCCATCAGAGGGGAGGGAGAGGGGCGGAAGCAGGAAGAACCAGCAAGGCTTCATGGTGACTATGGCCAAGCAGGAGGGGAGGGAAAGGTCACTCTGCTTCCACAGCTGGCTGCGGAAGCAAGAAGCCCCAGGAGGCCACTCCTCTCCCTTGCCTGAGAGGGCTGGGCATATTCACAGGGGGCGTTGCCCTTGTCAGTCCCCGCCCCCATGGCTACGGGCTTGAACCTAACGGCATACTGTGTTTTCCCTGGATCCTTCGATCAAATATGTAATTAGAGTTCTGTTCTGGGAATCCCAGGCACATGTAGGCCCAATGTGGATTGGAATCACAGTGCGTGAGGATAGGGGTTTTTTAGGTGTATTAGATGTTGTCACGCTCTCTTCCCAATCTGAAACCGCTCTGGTGATGCTACTTATTTATTTAATTAAAACATTTCTATGCCACCTTCCCTCCCAAATAAGGTCCCCAGGGCAGCAGACGTCAAAACATTTCAACACTAAAATGACATTTAAACTAAAGTATATATAAAATAATTTGATAAAAACACATACACACACACACACAATGACACCAAAACCAGGGAGGAGGGCCAATCACAGTTATTGGGGGTGCCGACTTCCAGGAGTGAGGAACAGCGATATGAACTAAAGCAAAAGAAGAAGCGGCGGTGAACCGTGAGTCGAAGGTCTTACTTTGAAGCGAAAACCCGAATCCTTTCCCCTCGAGCGAATGAGCGTTTGGGAGGAGGGGAATCCCCCCCAGTGAGAAGCGGGACTTTTAAAAGAAAGCGAAGGGGGTTATAAGGAAAGAAGGGTTGATGAAAATACCTTTGGGGTGCTACTGAAGCTTGAGTGTAAGCGGGTCTCCTGAGGGACGTGTCACGAACTTTTAAAAAGTAAACAAATAAAACAGATGTCGGCCATGAAGAAGGTCCCTTTTAAACCGGAAAAGAAGGGAGGCGGGACTTCCGGCCCGGGTAACCCCCCCCAGAGCCTGCTGTCAGTCAACAGACAAGCGAGTTACTGCACCCTCTGCTGGTTCAAATACAGAAAATCAGCGAAACTTTAACTAGCATGGAAGGTGTCCTCAGCAGCCAACAAAAGCAACTGACAGAAACGTCTAAGAAGATGGAGGATATTGCGCAAAAATGCTTGGTCTCGACGGAAGACATCGGAAAAGTTAAGAAAAAGGTCAACAAACTAGAAAAACATCAAGATGAGCAAGAAAAAAGAATTTTGATGCTTCAAATGGAGAAATCGAATCTGATGCTTCGTTTTCAGGGCATTAAAGAAGAAGATAATGAAGATCTCAGATCTATACTAGCAAATGCCTTGGCACCAGTAACTGGCAGGGATCAGCGTGAAATAAAAGAAGAGATGGATAAGGTCTATAGGGCCTATTCCACCTTTACAAAGAAAAATAACCTGCCAGCAGAAGTGGTGGTCAAGTTTGTTAAACAGAATACTAGAGATCAAATCTTGCGTGCAGTCTCAGCGGTGCCCTTGAAAATTGGAGAACAGATTATCAGAACTCTGAAAGATGTGCCATATGAAATTCGGATGAAGAGGAAAGCGTATAAAGGATTGACCAACTTTCTACAAAAGCACCAGATCACGTACAGATGGTCGTTCCCGGAAGGCCTAGTGTTCAAGTACAAGGATAAAAGAGAAAAGATTGACTCTATCTTCAAAGCACAAGAGTTTCTGAAGAGGCACGCCAGCTCAGAGGAAGATGCAGCTCTCGCAACTTGGACAAGTAGCGAAGATGACAGCGGTCCAGAGGAGGGAGGTGCCGGTGCGGGAGGTGGGAAAGCCAAAGAGGGCCCATCGTATAACCTGAGAGACACTAAAGGAAGACAACCAAAGAAATGATTGTTCATGAGACGTCTGAAAGGAGTTGATTAATAACTAACCCCAAAGGACACTACTAACCTGATTAACAGAGCTATTTTGGATTTCTGTTAATTTAAAAGAAGACTCTTCGACCATGGTGACCGTCAAAAAATGTATCTATACTAACTTAATCTAACCTCCTTTAACAGGATACTCACTCTGCCCTTTTCTTAGTCCCTCTATATACCCTACCTTTTTCTATATATAAAAAGAATAAATTTCTCTCCTGTTTAGGAGGGTTTTTGCAAAAAAAAAAAAAAACAGTTATTGGGGGTGTGCCAGACAAAAGACAAATCTTCACCCTCTGGCGGAAAACAACAACAGAGAGAGACAAACAAATCTCCTTGGATAGGGAGTTCCACAGTTTCAGTGCCGTGACAGAGAAGGCCTTTTCTTGGGTTGGTACCATCTAGCCTCAGATGGCAAGGGCACCACCACTGGGGAAATATGTGCAGAGGTCGTTTCATAGAAAAAGCGGTGCAGTGGCTCATTAGCATAACATTTGCATATGCCACACCCCCTGACGTCATCGGAAGTGTGTCAGAAGGCAACACCCACCGCTCAGGCTCCACTGGACTGTTTTGGATTGCTAGCTATGGGGAGGGGGGAAACGTGCAGATCTGCCCTCACAGAGGAGGGACAGCTTGTACCTGAAGGCGGGCAGGGGGTGCTGCAACTTACCTGGCTGCTTCTTGCTCCTTGTGGCCCGACTGAGGGCTGCTGGGAGCAGGGGGTGGGGCTTGTTGCATGTGCCCACCCCCTGGGCTCCTTACTGCCGGAGCTCCGCTCCTGTGCACTCCCGCAGGAAATGACCCCTGAATATGTGTATCCTATCAGTGCACATGGGGAGGGAACCCAAAGAGGCAAATCACAGCCACTCTAGGGTCATTTCAGGTCTGGAAAATGATACTGGGGGGAGGGAAGGATGAAGCCCTATCAACCTGCACACTATGGTCCCAATCCAAACTGGGCCCACTGATGCCTGGCATTAAGTTCCCAGCATAGCACTCACAATGCATCTTTGTGCAGATCAGGGAGGACCCAGAGAAAAACGTAATGTCTCTTTAGGCTATTAGTTTCAAGAAAATTCCACAGAACACAGATTTTAATGCCTGTGAAGTGAGCTATCTGTTTCTTCAAGGATGCAGTCCATATCGAACAAGGGCTCATAAAGCTCTCCATAAAGCTTCACTGTATTGATTTGCATGCTTTTGTTGTAAATAGAATGCCTGATGCCTTTCTCTTTATGCGCCTTATTCCTAATTGCTCTCATATAAAGAGTCTTGTTTTAACATCCAGGAACAGAGTGGTATGATGCACCAGTTCCAGGAACGGAATTAGCATCACTCATCCTATATAGGTCAGTGATCAAAACAGCAGGCTAGAAGCAGCACGTGGCCCATCCCTCTTAGACTCCAAACAGCTTGCTCTGCCCAAGCCCTGTCGTTCCAGAAAGGCTACCTGGCAAAGGTTGGTGGCTTTGGCACAGCAAGAGATGTCACCGCAAGCTAGAAGTCTGTGATGATTTTATGTAGCATGTACGGACCATCATGTCACAACTAACTTATGGTGACCCCAGTGAGGGGCTTTCAAGGCAAGTGAGAAGCAGAGGTGGTTTGCCACTGCCTTCCTCTGCAGATCCTTCGCTGGTGGTTTCCCATCCAAGTACTGACCCTGGTTAGCTTCCGAGATCCAACAAGATTAGGCCATACCATCTCGCCTTCCCTCCCCTATAACGATTTTCGGGGCTCTCAATCTGACCGGGTGTGGTTTCCATTTAGCGGAAGGGCAGGAGGAAAGGGATCTAAGCAAATATGACATCAAAATGGTTCCAGGGAAAGTGAGGTTTGATTCAGGAATGGGGCAGCTAGCAAGCATGGAGCGCATGAGTCATGCCGGTACAATGTTTCATGCCAGGCTGGACTTGGATGGTCGGAGAAGTCCTGGCAGTGGGCACAGCAAAGAGGACGACATCATGAACCAACATTCAAAGCTGCTACAAGACACAGAGACAGTGCAAAATGGGGGAGGGGGAAGAAGCTTCCCCCACACAGAGGAACAAGTGTAAGGAGGGAAGGTAGGGCTGAACTCACCAGCTGCCTGACCCGGCCCACGCCACTCCTGACCCCACCCCCCCACCCCCCGTCCCTGAGGTGTTCTTCACTCTGCTTGTCCGACAATCCAACTCTTTTCCCTCCACTAACCTGTTTGTGAACTTTTGTAAGCTGTTCCAGGTTGTTCTCAAGAAAGGAAATCTTCTGTTTCTGGGAATGAGCCCCCCCACTATCCTCGGGTTCCAACTCCGCGCTCTGGAAAGGAAGCACAGAAACTTTGATGTCAGGAAAGGAGAAGCCAAGGGGTACCCAGGAGGCTGCAGGCTCACAGCAAGGGCCTAACTTCTATCGGTGAGCAATGAAACCAACAGTTGCGTGTCTTCCTTGATTTGGGCTACCCAAACCTAACAGTGAGGCTTCCGCTTGGTTGTCATAGCATGAAACCGTGGTTTGTTTTCAATATGCTTAGTTAGGATGAATCGGGGCTTTTTTGTGATGGTACTCACCAGTACTGAGAAGGGGCTCTCCCAAGTCCTGAGGGGGAATTGATGAAAGTCGATGCAATCTTATATATGAATATCAGGACTTTTTTCACAAAAAAAGCACCAGGAGGGACCTATATGAATCAGGGCTGCATGATGGTGGAAGGGGAGAGGGAATTCCCGCCCCCAGCACACACATATACATACTATTTCCCTAGTTGATTTGGGGAAGGGGGCAATATGGATCATAGCTGTGGCACTGTGGAAGAACGGGGATCTTCCCCTGCCGTGCATCACTTCTCCAAAATGAGGACCCAGGGGTATTAGATGTTGCCACGTCTGGGTTGGAAAATACCTGGAGACTTTGGGGGTGGATCTGGGAGAGGGTGGGGTTTGGGGAGGGGAGGGGTCTCAGCAGGGTACAATGCCATAGAGTCCACCCTTCAAAGCAGCCATTTTCTCCAGGGGAGCTGATCTCTGTCAGCTGGGGATAAGTTGTAAAAGCAGGAGATCCCCAGGCCCCACCTGGAGGCTGGCAACCCTAATTAGACGGGGGGAGTCTCCCTCTTTTTGACTGTCTTGTTTCCACAACCAACTGGAAAGACAGAAGTTATGATTCGGAAAGCAGTGTAGGATGAAAAGAGTTAAACCCCTTCTTCTCCGGAACCACAGCTCCAATCCAAATCAGAACGCTGGTGGCTATTTTAAAGTCAGACTAGTATCCAATAACGGATCTCCGATGTAACATGTAGCCTGGCCCTTATAAAAAAAAAAAGCTGTGGACTAGAAAGCCTCCCAAAATCAAACCTTTCCACTATTGTAGATTTACTAGGGGGACAGACCATAATTCCTGAAGCTCAGCATCTCTCGCCCTCATCAGCCACAGGGATAATTCTGTTGACCTGTGCTGCTGTTATAAGGGTTATGGAAATAATACACATGAAATGGTTTCACTATTCTAAAATGCTATTCAGAGGCTAATTACTGTTACTGCAGATTGGAAGCCTGTGAAGATTTATGGGCCAGGGACAATTTGGAAATCCAACTCCACCTCACAAAATCTCCCCTGCCAAGATTCTATAAGCTCTCGGGGGTCTTGAACAAGCTAATTTCCCCTTCCCTCTTTCCCCCCATGATCTGACTCTTAGCTGTTCTCAACATTCCATCTTCTGCTGGAGCATATTTGTCAGAAGTCCTAACCTAGTCAGCAAAACACCATGCCTTGCGGTTCAAGCAAGAATAGCATTTATTATAGAGCTGCAATAGAAAGGTCACTGTAGCAGGTACATTGTTCAGAATGACTTGGTTACAAAAAGCAAGTGGTTATACCGAGAAGGGGGTGAATGGGGACCCCCCTTCTACCAATCAGGGAATAACATGCGACTGGGAATCGAAAGTTACTACGCTAATGAAGTTCCCAACGCCCCCATTATTCTCAGGAAAGCCGGAGCTTTGAAAGCGATAGTAAAGCTCGCAGCTTGACTCCTCAAGGTCAGAATGTTCAGTCTGCGAGAGATAGGGGTTACCAGATGCACATTCCACTCTCACACCCGAGACATAAATCAACACCCCTGGATTCCAACCTCCCGCCTGTCACGCCACTATGGCGCCCATTGCCATCCTCCCCTCCCCTCCATCCATCATGGCAGGGCTACCTGACATGCAGCCCCCTCGAAAATAACTCTACCCCTTTGGCTTATGGGGGTACAACTTGTGAAACGCCCGGATAAGCCGGGGGCCAGAACATGTTCCGCCCGCACCCACTCCCTCTGCTCCGGCCCAAAGTCAATCCATTCAACAAGATAAAACAAGCGATTGCGAGAGATCTTAGAGTCCAAGATTTGCGATACTTCGTAGTGAGGTTCCCCCCACCAACAGCGGAGGCGGGGTTGGCCGTCGCGGTCTCCATTTGTTCTCCTCAGGTGCCCGGCGAAGAAGCCTTACATGAAAAACAGGATGAACAGACTTTAGAGATTTGGGCAACGCCAATTCGACAGTCACATTGTTAATCACTCTCACAATCTCAAATGGTCCAACAAATTTCCAACCAAGTTTGCGACTCGGTTGAATGTGACGCAAGTGTTGTGTGGACAAATAAGCAAACTCCCCACACTTTGGAATCCAGGCAAGGTTGCGTTTCTTGTCAGCCTGGACTTTATAAGCAGTCTTAGCGTCCTCTAGAGTCCTGGCTAACGATGACCACGCCATCTGCAATTGTTTGCACCAATCCCCAGCATCTCCCGCCGGGAGGTCGGGAGAAGTCAGAAATGGCAGAGGCGGGGCGTCATATCCATGAACTGCCTTAAATGGGGACATCCCCGTCGACGAGTGTTGAGTATTGTTGTAACAGAACTCAGCCAAAGGCAAAAGAGAGTGCCAATTGTCCTGCTGAAAGTTGGAAAAACATCGCAAATACTGTTCCAGAGTCTGATTCACACGTTCAGTCTGCCCATCGGATTCCAGATGGTACGCACTGCTGACCCCCCGCTCCACCCCAAGCAGTGACATCAATTCGCTCCAGAACCGTGAAACGAATTGCACCCCCCTGTCCGAGATCACCTTAGCAGGCAAAGTGTGGAGCCTCACGACGTGTTGCAGGAACGCAGAGGCAAGTTTCTTGGCTGAGGGGATACAGGCAAACGGAACGAAATGAGCCTGCTTCGTACAGGTCAACTATCACCCATATGACAGTCTTACCCCCGCCAGGGGGTAAGTCAGTAATAAAGTCCATAGAGATTACTTCCCATGGCCGAGCCGGCGTGGGGAGGGGTTGCAGAGCCCCCGGGGGTTTACCGGGTCGAGGTTTACTCATCAAGCACGTTTGGCAAGCCGACGTGAACAGTGAAATGTCTTTTCTAAGCCCTGGCCACCAAAATTGTCTTTGCAGGAGCTGGAGAGATTTCACAAACCCCGTGTGTCCAGCCAATTTCGACCCGTGAGCCCAGCTCATCACCTCCCCCCTTAGGGAACGTGGGACAAAGAGCTTGTCATTTTTAGTCCAGCAGCCATGCGCATTTTGGGAGGCGCCTTCTTCCCCCCCCACCTCCTCTCTATCAGCTTCCAACATAGCTGTAGAGAATTTCGTCACCCAGTCATTGGTAGGAGGGTCTGGGGACGGGGGGAATGTTTGGCCTGCCCCCGAGTGGTTACTACCCCTCCCAACTGGGAAGGCGTGAAGACCGAGTCATGAATCTCCTCCCTTTTGCTGTCGTGTTGAGGGAGGCGTGACAGTGCATCGGCCAGCGAGTTAGACGTTCCCGGGAAGTGGTGTAGTGTGAAATTGAACTTGGAGAAGAAATCAGCCCAACGCAGCTGTTTGGCGTTCAAGGAACGGGGGGAGCGGAGAAGCTCGAGGTTTTTGTGATCAGTCCAGACCTCGAACGGAACTCGCGCCCCCTCAAGCCAATGTCGCCAGGTAGCCAACGCCAAGCGGATCGATCCCGCTTCTTTTTCCCACACCGACCAATTCCGTTCAGTATCGTTAAATTTTCCGGAAACATATGCAAGGGGTGTAATTTACCATCCTCTCCCTCTCCCCATAGCAACATCGGAAGCGTCGACTTGGACAATGAATTTTTTAAGTTCATTCGGGTGGGCTAACACAGGTTCCGACGTAAAAAGGGCTTTCAATTTGGCAAATGCCCTCTGGCACTGTGGCGACCACTCTAGTTTGGCCCCTGGTCGAGTGCATTCGGGTGGCTTCCCTTTTGTTTTCAATAAGTCAGTTAGGGGAAGGGCCACCTGGGCAAAGTTCGATAGGAACGATCTATAAAAGTTCGCGAATCCGAGGAACCCCTGGAGTTGCCTCCGTGTTTTAGGGGCTTCCCACCCTATCACATCTTTGATTTTATCAGGGTCCATTTCAATCCCCTTTTGGGATATGCGGTAGCCTAGAAAAGGGATCTCTGTTTTGTGAAATTCACACTTGGACAGTTTTGCAAACAGTTTGTGCTTGTGCAACGTTTGTAACACTTCCCTCACCAGTTTCACATGGGACCTCATGTCGGGGGAATATAAAAGAATGTCATCAAGGTAAACAAGGACCCCCTTAAACAAATACTTGTGGAGCACCTCATTAATCAAGTTCATGAAGACTCCCGGGGCTCCTTGAAGCCCGAACGGCATGACTAGGTATTCAAATTGGCCCAGAGGGGTGTTAAACGCCATTTTAAATTCGTCCCCCTCCCGAATTCGGACCCTGAAGTAGGCATCACGGAGATCTAGCTTCGAGAAGACCTTCCCCCAGCCACCGCAGCCAACAAGTCTTTTATCAGGGGCATGGGGTAGGCGTTTGTGTTAGAGACTGCATTCAAGCCACGATAGTCGGTGCACAGCCGCAACCCCCATCCTTTTTCTTCCGGAAAAGCACAGGAGCCGCAAACGGGGAGGATGCTGGCCGTATAAAACCCCTACTCAGATTTTTGTCAATGAATTTCCTCAGCTCCACTTTTTCTGAGGGGCTCATGGAATACAACTTCCCTTTCGGTAGTTTCTGGTTAGGCAAAATTTCAATCGCACAATCTGAGTTTCTATGGGGTGGCAACTCGTCGGCTTCCTCCTCCCCAAAGACAGGGGCCAGGTCGTGATACTCAGGGGGAATGCCTTCCAGTTCGGCTTCCGCCACCCCCACCATCACTAGGAGTTGCCCCCCGTCATGGGTCCCCACTCATTCTTCCATAAGTGGGGTTGGCATTTGTCGGAGATGAAATTCACTTTCCCCTCCCCCCATAGGACGTGTGGATCGTGATCAAAGAACCACGCGCTTCCGAGTACTAGGGGAAGCGGGCAGCTGGGGTAACAACGAAAGGCCTTTCTTCCCAATGTTGCCCAATTCCCACCCTCAAGGGTACAGTCTCGTATTTACAGGGTTCTTTCATGGTGGAGCCGTCCATCTGAGTAAATATCAAGGGGTCGTTTAGTTTAATAACTTTCGCCCCCAGTCCCGTCACTAGTGTGGGATTGATGAGGTCTCTCCCACACCCAGAGTCAATGAGAGCCCGTACTCTCACATGGGTCAATAGACCCAGGTCCATTAAAGTCACCGTAAGAAAGAAAAGAGAGGGGGTTTGCTCACCGGGGTTTGCGCCTGGGAGTCCGGGACCTGCTGTTCAGCGCTGTTCACAGCAGGTCCGTCTCGTTTCCCTGCGGCGCCGCTTCGCCATCGGATGAATCGGATGCTTCGCTGAGAGGTTTGGCTTGCAGGGCTTTCGCCCCCATGGCTTCGCCACCGGTTTCGGTGTGGAGGTGTCGAACTTCTTCTTGGCTCCCTTGGGCGCTCCTGACGATGCTGATGCGGTCGGGCAGTTCGCGGCGAAGTGGCCTCCTTCTCCGCATTTGAGGCAAAGACCTTGCTTCATTCGGAGTTCCCTCGTGCCGTCCCTCGGTTTTGGATTCGGGGTAGGGGTTTCCCCCTGCTGCCGGCGCAGGGCCACTGTTGGCCATCGCTGCGGCATCATCTAATTTGATGGTTTTCAGCCGGTTCTCCATCGTGATGGCGGCTTGTATCCATCCCGAGAGGGTGTCTGGGTCTTGGGTTTTGGTGACTTCTCGTCGGATCTCCGCGTTGAGTCCCAACTTGTAGTAGTCCACGAAGGTCCCATCTTGCACCCCTCGGATTTTGGCCGCACACCTACGGAACTCCGCCGTGTAGTCTCTCACCGACCTCGTGCTTTGCTTGAGGGCTCGGATCGCTGCCTTTGCCGCTTTGTTAGAGTTCGCGTCCTCGAATTGCTCTTTCATGGCCCACATAAAAGAATCGATTTCTCTCAACTCACGCCCATCAGCCTGGTGAAGTCCCACATACCAGTCAGCGGCCGCTCCCTTCAGATGGGCTGCTATGACATCGACCATACGCTCTTCGCGCTGGAATAGATGGCCCCAAGTCTCGATAAACCTCTCGGCTCTCACGAGAAAAAACGGAAACTTCTCGGGGTCTCCGTCAAAATCTGCATCCAGCAGTTCCGCAGGTTTCGGTGGCAAAAACCCCCAAGGTCGAGGGGGTGGTTGCCCCGGCGGCCCCTGCTGTCCTGGCCCCGCGGGTTGATCCGGAGGGCCGGCCGGTACGTTCTGCTGGCCTTGATCTGGCGCCGGCCGTTGGTCCTGGGGGACTTGGTCTGGCGGCTCCTCTCGCCTTTGTCGCTCACGCTCCTCTCGGATGCCCTCCGCGATCATCTGTGGGATGCGGGCGAGGGATTCATCTAGGTAGCACATCAGGCGGTCTTGGCTCGGCTCCCCACTCCACCTCCGTCTCACCACGGCACCTTCCAGGCTCTCGGAGTCTCGGCCGGTTTCCTCCAGGGCTCCCGCCGTAATCAGTCTGCGGACCGATCTTTCGGGGTGGCCTCCCCCACCGACGCTCGCGGGGTCCCAAACCATGCCTCGTGGGTTTCAGCCAGGGGTTTCACCCAGTCTCGTCTACGTCCGACTCGGTGGGTCACCCCTCCATAGGCCGCCCCATACGGATCCCCGTAGGGCCCTCCGAAGTCGTACTCCGGACCCCATTGTCCCGGCACATATGTGTCAGGGGTCTCTCTGGGTACGTCCTTCCCGGGAGGTTTCTTCTCCTTTTTCTTTTCTTCTTCAATCGGGAGAGTGTCTTCTTCACCGCTACTCATTTTGGAGTTGCGGGTTTCTGACTAGTCCCGAAGTTGATAATGATTCTGAACAAACTGTCAGAAGTCCTAACCTAGTCAGCAAAACACCATGCCTTGTGGTTCAAGCAAGAATAGCATTTATTATAGAGCTGCAATAGAAAGGTCACTGTAGCAGGTACATTGTTCAGAATGACTTGGTTACAAAAAGCAAGTGGTTATACCGAGAAGGGGGTGAATGGGGACCCCCCCTTCTACCAATCAGGGAATAACATGCGACTGGGAATCGAAAGTTACTACGCTAATGAAGTTCCCAACGGCCCCATTATTCTCAGGAAAGCCGGAGCTTTGAAAGCGATAGTAAAGCTCGCAGCTTGACTCCTCAAGGTCAGAATGTTCAGTCTGCGAGAGATAGGGGTTACCAGATGCACATTCCACTCTCACACCCGAGACATAAATCAACACCCCCTGGATTCCAACCTCCCGCCTGTCACGCCACTATGGCGCCCATTGCCATCCTCCCCTCCCCTCCATCCATCATGGCAGGGCTACCTGACAATATTTAGTCCTCAACAGACCAGAGTCCACTACTGTATTTGTTGGTGGACTGGTTTTGCAGCATTTGTCATTCACACCAGGGAGGGGGCAGGGGCTGGGGAGCAGTCAGTTTACAATTAGATCCAGTAATTATTATTGGAGGCTCGGGAATTTAGAGAAGCACCTACTTTCTTAACTCGAGTCGTGACGTCTTGAACGAACAGCTTGCGAAGGTTGTGGAGGGTCTGGAGTTCACGGGCCTGGGGGAGCGCAAAAAGAAAGACCGAGATGAGATAAGATCACTGTGGCCTTCAGCCTCTCCTCTGCCAAGGGTATCTTAGATACTTACCACAGTCTCCTCCAGCCCTTTGAGGTCCTGCTTGGACTGCTCATGTCGCTCGTACAGAAATCTGAGAAGCAGAAAGGTGAGAGTGGTCAAGACTGGGAGAAGGGGTGAATATGTTCAGGGCCAACATTTATGTTATGTTTGTTATGTGTCAGGACCCGGGTGCCTGATCCAAGGGAGAGAGATTCGGGACAGACAAAAGAAAGTATTTCTTCACACAGTACATAATTTGTTGGTAGGGTTGCCAGACTCTTACTTTCATCCTGGCGGGGGGCCTCCGGGCCAGCTCTGGGACTCTTCCGGTGCACACACCATGATGACATCACCTGGAAGTGACATCATCACGCCGGGCACATTGTTTGGGGACGCTCTAGTATTCGGGTAAGAACTCTGCGGTCACCATTGGGTAACTCTGTGGTTACCCAAATGCTAGAAAGTCCCCCGAACAACGTGCTCAATGTGATGACGTTACTTCTGGGTGACATCATCACACCTGGCATGTCGGGCTCACTGGGACTCTTCAGGGGCAGGGCTCTCCTGCTAGCCAGCTGGCCGGCAGTGGATTGGGGCCCCAGAACCCCCACCCCCATTGGGGGGTTGGCAACCCTATCTGTTGGATTTGTTGTTAACCTCCCAATGGGGGCTTTAGAAGATGAGTGGACAAATACTAACCATGATGGATAGATACCTAGTTCCCCCAGTACCAGAGGTGGTATAACTCTTTAAATCCGTTGTTGGGGAGCACAGGAAGGATACTGCTATTGCAGTCTTGTCTTCCTGTTTGTGAACTTCTTAGAGGTAACTGGTTGGCAACGAGGTTTGGGAAATACCTGGAGAATTTGGGGGTGGACCCCAAGAAGGGAGGAGTTTGGGGAGGGGTGGGACCTCAGTGCAGTAGTATAATGCTATGGGATCCACCTTCCAGAGCAGCCATTTTCTCCAGGGGGATTGATCTGCATCACCTGGAGACCACTTCTAATTCCAGGAGCTCTCCAGGTCCCACCTGGAGGCTGGCAACCCTTTTGGACACTGTGTGAATTGAATGCTGGACTTGATGGGCCTTTGGTCTGATCCAGCATGGCTCTTATGTTCTTAATTCGTACTCAAACATTAGAGCAGGACTAACCTTTAAAAACCTCTTAAAGTTTCTTCATTGTCCCTCACAGCTCCGAAAGTTGAGAAGGAGAAGTAGGAGCTTTATGTTTCTCTCCAGAACTGTTTTCACCAGTGGAAATGACCTCCACGGAGGGCTATTTGTCCTTTCCTCAGGCTTCCTCTGGTGTTCTTTCCCAGGGTATGTGGAGCCAGAGGAAGGGGGAAACAGCCCCTACCCTCCACACAAAGCCATTTCCACTGGTAAAAATAGCATGTGAAAGAAGTATGAATTTCCTCCTTCCCTCTCACAGTGTTTGGAGCAGTGCAGAGTGATGAAAACGTTTTAAAAGTTTAGTCCCCCTTTAATGTTTGACTATGAGTCAAGGCCAGGCAGGGCCAGTTTGGTGTAGAGGTTAAGAGTGTGGACTCTAATCTGGGAGAACCAGGTTTGATTCCCCACTTCTCCACATGCAGCTGCTGGTGTGACCTTGGGTCAGCTGCAAGTTCTCTCATGAGCAGTTCTCTCAGAGCTCTCTCAGCCCCGCCTACCTCACAGGTTGTCTGTTGTGGGGAGGGGAAGGGAAAGGGATTGTAAGCCACTCTGAGACTTCTTCAGGTAGTGAAGGGAGGGGCATAAACCCAATCTCTCTTGTCATGACACATGTCAAATGTAACATGTATTATGGCCTTAGTCACACTTTATTTGAAATAGCTAAGAATTGCATCTTCTTTGAGGTTAGGCCCGTCGTGAGGTATCTATGACACTTTTCTCCACCCTGATGGAAGTTCTAAGGAACTCAAGGCTCCATACACGGTTATCCCCCTTGCCATTTTTTTTATCCTCACAACGAACCTGTGAGGCAGGCTAAGCTAGGAGGTGACTGGAACCCAGGCTCGCCACCAAGTATACACTCCACAGGGAGCTGCAGCCAAGTCAGGATCTACGATGAGTGTTGTTGTATAAACACACACATTACCAATCACGTGGGTGTCTCATTCACATACCACCTTTTTCAGGTGTGTGCTTAAAAATAAATCCGAAGGTCTACAACTTGGCAAAACAATCCTCCGATAGTGGCATTGGCAAGCTATGTGTAGAAGCCTGTTCCCAGATGTGACTCCCGCCTCTTGCGATTTTCCCCACAGCACCATTGGCTAAAAGCGGAGCTGGGGAAGGAAAGGAAAGGAGAGGAGAGGGAAAGGGAAAGCAAAGGAGAGGGAAAGGGAAAGCAAAGGAGAGGGAGAGGGAAAGCAAAGGAGAGGAGAGGGAAAGCAAAGGAGAGGAAAGGAGAGGAGAGCAAAGGAGAGGAGAGGAGAGGAGAGGAGAGGAGAGGGGAAGGGGAAGGGGAAGGGGAAGGGGAAGGGGAAGGGGAAGGAGAGGAGAGGAGAGGAGAGGAGAGGAGAGGAGAGGAGAGGAGAGGAGAGGAGAGGAGAGGAGAGGGAGAGGAGAGGAGAGGAAAGGAGAGGAGAGGAGAGGAGAGGAAAGGAAAGGAAAGGAAAGGAAAGGAAAGGAAAGGAAAGGAAAGGAAAGGAAAGGAAAGGAAAGGAAAGGAGGTCTCTCACGTCAGTTCCTGCAGCTTCTGGGACTTCTCCAGCTCCTCGCTCTTGAGTTTCTCATAGTCGGCCCGAAGCTTCTCCAGCTCCAGCTCTAACTTCTGGTTCAAGCTGCGCAGGGATAGAATACGGAGAGACAGAGATGCTAACATAGAGATGGAAAACATGCCAACTGCCCGCCAGCCTTCCTCACCAGCTTTAGACCTGAGTGTAAGATTGACACGGGAAGCAAACATCAGTGTTCAAGACAGGACAACCAAAAAGCCATGCCCCCACAGCGCTTGAGAGATCTCTCCCCCGCATCCAGGGTTACTGGCTTGGGTCCTAAGCTCTGCTTCCATGTGCACCCCCCTCCTTGCCCCTTGCAGGGGAGGCCCCTCTGTTGCGAAGCACTAGAAGCTTCCCGGCTCATTGAAAATCATTGATCTCGCACAATCAAAAACTTCTAGCGCCTAGGAATGTGCTCCATAACAGAGGACTGCCCCTGCATTGCAAAAAAAAAAGATGAAGCAAGGCTCAGGAGGCAAACCAATGTCTCTAAGAAGCTGTCTGACATAATCACATATTCAGCATTTCCGGGACTACCAGCGGCCAGTCGTGAACACAGGCTCTTTTCTGGTGTTCCAGTGTTTTAAACTGGATTAGCCATTCTGGTTTCCTCTAGGAAACTACGGGAAATGGAGGGGAGGGGGGTGCTTTGTTTTTGTGGACCCCAGCACCCTTGAGAGATCCCCAATTTCCAGGACAGTGAAATTAGTTTATGTTTGCAGTATACGTATGTCCTAGCCTGTGGGAGAGGAGGAGGAAGGGAAGGGAAATGGAAAAGCATTGCATTCGCAGCACAGAAATCATACAGGCCATAGAACGTGCAAAGACATGCCACACAAGGCCTGATCAGTCGAAGACAAAGGATCACATCCAGGAGTGGCTGGGCCCTTTGACTTACCAGGAGTGTTCCCTGTGGGTTGCTGCCCCCGGGGTGCCAGTGGTGAACTAGAGCAGTGACAATGGGCATCAGCTCACACACCACCTCCTTCCACACCACCACCAGCCAGGTTCACGCGGAGAAGCCGTAGCTTCAGCTTGGCAGCACAGGAAGGAGTGATGTGCAAGGTGATGCGTCTGAGCTGAGCGTTCCCAGTAGCTTTGGGAGCACCCAGGTATGCTCCTGGGCTGTTTCAACTTGCCAGTCTGCTTGTTTCCGACATAGTGCAACAGTTGTTGAGCCACAGGGGCTTGTTGTTTGCCCAGGAGTAGCTCTGGCTTCACTTCTAGCCTCACCATTGCTTCCTAGTTCTCACTCCAACTTAGCAGCATGACTGGAGTTGGCCTCTTCTTCTCATGTAAGCCCTTGCTCTTCAGCCTCACCTCAATGCTCATCTGCAATGGCCTTGTGCCCACTGGTCAAGGAAACCACTGCCAGTAAGCCCAGCCTCCCAAATACCCAACATGCAAGACACGGGCCTGGCCCAGGTGGTGAGTCGCATCCCACTCATGGAAGTGACTTGGCCCGCCCTCTGGATGACTCACTCCTTCAGCTCATCAATGATTTTCTGCTTCTGGTTGATCTCGTCTCGCAGCCGCGCCAGCTGCTTGTGGTGGGCCTCGCGGTGACTCTCCAGTTGCACTTCCAGGGCCTTCTGCTGGGACAAGGATGAACATAAGGACGTAAGATCAAGCCAATGGCCCATCCAGTCCAACACTCTATGCCACACAGTGGCCAAAACCCAGGTGCCATCAGGAGGTCCACCAGCGAGGCTGGAGCTCCAAAAGCCCTCCCACTGTTGCACCTCGAAGCACCGAGAATCCAGAGCATCACTGCGCCAGAATGAAGCAGATTACATGGTTTGCATGCCTAAAAATGGATTTCAGTTTCATGGCTGGGAAAGACCTTGATCTGTGACCTTGGAGAGCCACTACCAGTTGGAGCAGGCATTCCTGGGCCACATGGACCAACAGTCTGGTCTGAGGCAGCTTCCTATATACATATATTACATGGATCCTCTCTACCAGGTATCTCTGGTATTCCCTGCTGCACCGAAGTTCCCTTCAACAGCTCTATATACTTATCTCCCCAACACCACCATTTTGTTGGTTCTCCTCCCAGGGGTCCATGGTATTATTCTAGGAGAGGGGTTCTCATCTCTGTTGAGCCTGTGGGCAGTTCTGGAATCCTGAGAAAGGGCAGTGGGTTGGCTGCCATGGAAAGTGGTACTGTCAGACAATGGTTGCCATGGAGGTAAAGAATTGCAACATGCCGGACATTTTGATAACACGGTAATAACTTATTGCAAATACAAATAAATTTACCAGTTTCAACCAATGCTCCCTCTCAGCTGTGGAGTCTTGTGAGCAAAAATTCTAGTTAGTGAGCTACTGGCATTAAAGTTGTGAGTGAGCCATCTGGCTTCTGCATCAGTTAGTCTGTTCTGGAGCCATCCTTCCTGAGCTAAGGCAAAAATGTGTGAGCCGGAGGCTAAAAAACTGTGAACTAGCTCACACTAATTCAGCTTAGAGGGAGCACTGGTTCCAACGTGAATAAAGGATCAGTTTGTTTAAGGCATTCACAAAATCCATCAAATGAAGAGATCAGTATACAGTTCCTATTGTTGATGTTAACAGCGGAAATAAATTCTTCATAGAAAGCATGCAGTTGTGTAATGAAACAACGGACACATCCGAATCTTGGAAGACCATTTCAAATTAGAAATCTTTCCTCAAGGTCGCCTTACGATGAGGAGTTAATGCTCTTATCAGAATTTCACGTGCAGAAAGCTATTCATCCATTTTGTAGGCATGTAGGCTTTCTATGTAGACTGCATGCTTTCGATGAAGAATTTATTTCTGTTGTAAAATCGACAATAGGGACTGTGTGTTGATCTCTTCATTTGATGGGCTGTGTGAATGCCTTAAACAAATTGTGATCCTTTATACATTTTGTTCGCGTCGGCACTGGTAAATTTATTTGTAATTGCGATAAGATATTACAGTGTTTTTCTTTGTTTTTTTTCATTCTGTATATGCTGTAAGCCCTGATTGTTTCAACATAGCGTTTTTGATGATGGCCACGATGTCCAAATGGGCTCTGAAGACCACCGTCCCCTGCCCCATCAGGGCTCAGGCAGTTGCCTTTCAGTGACAGTGGTGGGTGTCTTCCCAACCACCTCACACAGCGATTCCGAGTCCCCATCTTGGACTTTTGCCCGGAGACTTCCAAATCTCTAAGGCACCCTGTCTTGTGGATTAGGAAGGAGGTGCTATTCCTCTGATACTAACTTTGACTTCATCTGTATCCTGGATCAGGTCCTGCTCCTTGGTCGCTTCATGTACAGTCTCTGTCAGGAGAGATGAAGAACAGCTGTTGAGGTGGTGCCAGTGCTAGGCCAGTGAGGCCGAGAGTCAAGTGTCTCTTCGATGATCGGTGATTTGAAACCAGAGGCCCAGAATGAAATCCTTGTCTCCTAGGCTAGATTTATTATGCAGCCCCTTGAGGCCCCTCACTGTCCGTCTGTGCTCCAAGGGCACCATGGAAGCAGATAGTGGGATATAAAGAGGGGTGGAGGGGAGCAATCAATTCACATAATGGATATTAGACTGGCCTGCTTCCCAGGGTCGTTGAGAGTGAGAACAATGAGGACAGCAAAAGCTATCATTGTAAATTATAAAAGTGAAGAAGGAGAAAGAAGAAGAAGAGGAGGAGGAGGAGGAGGAGGAGGAGGATATTGGGTTTATACCCTGCTCTTCACGTGGGCTGATTTCCCACTACAGCTGCCTCGGTGTTGCGCCGCCGTTTGCCCCGACACTATTGGTCAATTTCACACCCGAAGCCGCGGGGCTGCATTTGACCCGTGGCTTCACCCGATTTCCCCCGCAGTTTTGTGATCCTCAAAAAACAGGATCACGAAACTGCGGAGGAAATCGGGCGAGCCGCGGGTCAAAATGCAGCCCCGCGGCTTCGGGTGTGAAATTGACCAATAGTGTCGGGGCAAACGGCGACGCAACACCGAGGCAGCTGTAGAGGGAAATCAGCCGTGGAGTCTCAGAGCAGATTACAATCTCCTTTCCCTTCCCATCCCCACAACAGACACCCTGTGAGGTAGGTGGGGCTGAGAGAGTTCTTTTGAAGACTGCTCTTGAGCAGTGTTCCCTCTAAGGTGAGTTAGTGTGAGCTAGCTCACAGTTTTTTAGCCTCCAGCTCAAACATTTTTGTCTTAGCTCAGGAAGGATGGCTCCAGAGCAAACTAATTTATGCAGTAGCCAAATCTCTCGCTCACAACTTTAATGCCAGCAGCTCACAAAGTCGAATTTTTGCTCACAGGACTCTACAGCTTAGAGGGAACATTGCTCTTGAGAGAGCTTGTGACTGACCCAAGGTCACGCCCAGCAGCTGCACGTGGTTGGAGTGCGGAATCAAACTTGGTTCTCCCAGATTAGAGTCCGTGCTCTTAACCACTGCACCAAACTGCACAAGATAAAACAGGAGCAGTAGTAAAGAACACAGCAGTGAAAACAACTGGCATGTCTCAAGGATGGAAGGAATCTGAAGCCAGGGTAGTCCAGTTTTTCTCCACATGGGATCTCTGACCCCCACTCTGAGCACTTACTGCAGGGAAAACATGTTGTACATGTTTGAATGCTCTCCCATGTCAACAGTGTCCTGACCCTGCTGCACTGATGTGTCTGGGAGAGGGTATGTTAGCCTAGGTTGATCCCAAGAGCAGGGCCGTCAGTTAGGAATTCAGATGACAGCTTGTGCAAACCATCCAGCTTGTGTGATATTTTCAAGAGATGTGACAAACAAATAGCTGAGGGCCAGTTCTCAGGGCTGAATTAGACAGCTGCCCCTCTCACTAGCTGCTTTGCTGCCATTCAGCAGGCATGGCTCTAGTCTTTTTTTATACGCAGGGATTTTTTACAAACACCATGGGGGTCACTTGTGAGAAGACAAGACTGCAGACCCCCATATTCTCAGGGGCTAAAGTAGTCTATATTAAAAACCATCTGTGTTCTGCACCAACTGCCCATTTCATGGAAGAAACTGCACAAGGCATTCCAATGGAGGGGCTGTGGCACAGTGGAAGAGTCTCTGCTTGGGGTGCAGAAGGTCCCAGGTTCAATCCCAGGCATCTCCAGTTAACAGGACCAGATAGAAGAAGAAGAAGAGAAGAGTTTGGATTCATACCCCGCCCTTCACTGTCCAAAGGCATCTCAGAGCGGCTTACAAACTCCTTTCCCTTCCCCTCCCCACAACAGACACCCTGTGAGGTAGGCGGGGCTGAGAGAACTTCTGACAGAAACTGTCCTTGAGAGAACAGCTGTGCCAGCGCTTGTGACTGACCCAAGGTCACATCAGCAGGTGCAAGTGGAGGAGTGGGGAATCAAATCCGGTTCTCCCGGATAAGAGTCCGCGCACTTAACCACTACACCAAGCTGGCTCTTGGTGTAGTAGGTGATATAGTAGGTGATGTGAAAGATAGTAGGTGATGTGAAAGATCCCCGCCTGAGATCCTGGAGAAACACTGCCAGACTGAATAGACAGTACTGACCAAGGGTCTGATTCAATGTAAGGCAGCTTCGTGTATGTGCATGTGATGCTGCATGTCAGGGATCAACTTAAACTTCATCGTAAACATTTTCTTTTGTTTTGCAATCCTGGCAGCTAAAGAGTCTGGAAGAGAGAGTGAGAAACTTGAACTCTTTCCTTCCCTGCCATTTTCTTGCAGGAAACCCATCCCTAAGCTGCCTTGTACCCTTACTGGGGGAATGGATACCTGTGAGCTTTCTCCAAGGGGGGGGTGTAACACAAATTGGGGGCGGGGTGTTTTTTCCATCAAGAAAACAGCAGAGGAGGAAAGGGTTCAAGTTTTCCCCTTCCCCCACATCCTTCTTCCTTTTGAAAAGCAGTCCCTGCAGCTAAATTTGCAAAAGACAAAAAAAAACGGCTTGAAATAAGCACGGAAGAAACAGTAATGTACAGCTGAGCCCCTTAACGTACTATGTAGCAAAATCCGGCCCTGTACACCCACCTTGGGCCTGAAGCTTAGCCAGCTCTTCGCTCAGGGCGTCGTAGGATTCCTCCAGGTGCCGTTTCTTCAGCTCCACGCTCTGCATGTACTCCGTGAGGGAGCGGATCTTTGCTTCATGCTGAGGAAGGGGAAGGTTAAGGGAGAAGGGCCATCAAGCCAGGGATCGCAGTTCACAAGAATAACATGAGCTCACCCCTCAGCGGGGTTCCCAGGATTCGTGGCCCGTCCTCAGCTTGTTTTCTGTGTTTCGGAATGAGAGTGGGGTGAAGAGATCCAAGAGCTGCTTTATTTGTTTATCTACTTGTTTCATTTAAACCCCGCCTTTCTCCGAGGAGGACCCAAAGTGGCTTATATCGGTTTCCCTCTCCTCCGTTTTATCCTCACAGCAGTCCTGTGAGGTCACTTATGCTGAGTGTGTGACTGGCCCAAGGTCACCGAGTTCCAATTTTATAATTCAGGTGAACGTTTTGAATGCTAAACTTGACATTACACAGAACTCCGAATGGCTATGAAAAGTCTTTCTGGTGAATGATCAGGGCCAGAGATGCCACAGGACAGAGGGAAAGCTTAACCCTTTCCCTACTCACCATTTCCCTGCTCTGAATCCCCAACACCCAGCAAATCTACTTCCTGTGGAGGAAGTTAGGGGTTGCCAAGCTCCTGGTGGAGCCTGGGTTTCTTGGGACAGGACATGCTAAGGTCCTCCATCTTTTTGCCCCATACCTGTTTTCCCTTTGTGTAGGGTGGGGCCTGAAGATCTCACAGTATTACAATTGATCTCCAAACTACAGAGGTCTGTTCCCCTGGAGAAAATGGCTGCTTTGGAGGGTGGACTGTGTGGCATCGTACCCTGCTGAGATCCCTCTCTTCCCCAAACCCCTCCCTCTCCAGGTATCACCCCCCCAAATCTCCAGGTATTACCCAGCCCAGAGCTGGCAACCTGCTTTCTCTGTGTCCCAGCTGTACTTGCCAACCTCCAGGTCGTGGCTGGAGATGTTCAGGGATTACAGCGGATCTCCAGGCGATAGAGATCAGCTCACCTGGAGAGAATGGCCACTTTGGAAGATGGACTCTATGGCCATTACAACCGATCTAAGCCCCTCCCCCTTCTCAAACCCCACCCTCCTCAGGCTCCACCCCCCCCAAACCTCCAGGTATTTCCCAAGCTGCAGCTGGCAACCCTAGTCCCAGGACTGACCTGAGAGATGAGAAGCTGGCAAGAAGACAGTTCCCGGCCTGTCACCTCCATCTTGCGGTGACACTCCACCTGCAGCCCCTCCAGCTGCCGACAGCGCTTCACGACAGACTTCACCTCCGACTTTATCTTGCTGATGTAGAGCCGGGCAACTGTGAACTCCTCCTCAATGGCACCACTGATCTCCACCGGCTGGGGGCGAGAAAGCAGGATGGTGAGGGGGTGAGGGTTGGGGACCTATCAGGAAAGGAATCCCTGTCTGCCCTGGGCACAGAGAGCTCAACCGTGTCACAACTGTGCATGGAACCAAGCAGGGCTCTTTTTGTAGCAGGAACTCCTTTGCATATTGGGTGACACACCCGTAATGTAGCCAATCGTCCAAGAGCTTACAGTAGCCCCTGTAAGAAGAGCTCTGTAAGTTCTTGGAGGATTGGCTACATCAGGGGTGTGTAGCCTAATATGCAAAGGAGTTCCTGCTACAAAAAGAGCCCTGGAACCAAGCTGCTGATGGTAGAAAGTGTCGTCAAGGTGCAGTCAACTTGTGGCGGCCCCCTAGAGGGTTTTCAAAGCGAGAGACATTCAGATGTGGTTTGCCAATGCCTGTCTCTGCCCAGCTACCCTGGACCTCCTTGGTGGTCTCCCATCCTAGTACTAACCATGGCTGACCCAGCTTAGCTTCCAAAATCTGATGCAATCAGGCCAGCCAGAACCAGGTTAGCCTATGTTAAAGTCTGAGTCTTATTCAGCAGCAGAGAACAGGTAGCGAGCTTCCATGTTCGCCCTCAGTAAACATTTTGGTAATGCTTGCGTATCATATTTTACCTCAGCGCAGGCCAGACCACAGTTCCCCAGGGCTGTTTCCGATTGGGAAAATGGTGCGTGTGTAGAAGGCTTAATTCCACTACCCTCATATGGTGGTCCCAATCCGAATCGGGCACCCATACCCCTGATTTTTAGAGAAAAACAGACTCTAGGAGCTCCGTGCACGGAACACCCCACATCAGGGCACTCTGAATCCTTACAGTGCTGTCTGTTCATACATCATGGATCTGCTTCTAGTCTACGCACTGTTTTATGAATATGCTTTTAGGCTCCCGAATGCTGTTTTTATATCCCTCGCCAACACTCCCTTAAGCTGTGGAGTCCTGTGAGCAAGAAATTCGACTTTGTGAGCTACTGGCATTAAAGTTGTGAGCGAGCGATTTGGCTACCGCATGAATTAGTTTGCTTTGGAGCCACCCTTCCTGAGCTAAGACAAAAATGAGTGAGCCCGAGGCTAAAAAACTGTGAGCTAGCTCTCACTAACTCAGCCTAGAGGGAAAACTGTCCCTAGCTTGTTTTTATGGTTTATTATTGATGATTTTTATGCTGTTGTCTTTTGTGATTTTATTGTTTTTATGAGCCACCTCAAGCAGGTACCTGAACAGGCAACATTTAAAATGTGTAAAAATACAACATGAAATATAGTTTAAAACACAATCCTGCTTCTCTTGGCCAGCCCACCAAGTGATATTATAAGCCGTCTTCCTGTTAACCCTTGCTTTGGGCAATGCAGGTGCTACTAATGCAGAGAGTTGAACAAATCCATCAGGCCTTCCAAGAAGTACCTTTGCCTTAAGCCACGACTGGTCTGGCTCCCCAGGATTTTCCCTCTTTCTTACCAGCTTGATCTCACCGTTGCCCACGATAACGCTGAACTCGCTTAGATCCTTCATGAGCCCGTTGAGCACTTCAGCGATGCGCTTGCGCTGATGTGCACTGAACTCCTGCAGCCGTTGCAACTCCGACTCCAAGGACAACATGGTGGCCTGTGAAGGGGAAGAGACAGCTGAGCCAGTGCCGGAGAGACATGTGTACACTCTCTCTTTCATTACTCACCCTCCATGTTTGCAAAGACAGGAGTCCTGATTTCGTTACTGTATTCATATCCCCACCTTAAAGCAAACTCCAGGCAGCCTATGTGGGGAGGGGGTGTCCCAGATATTCAAGCACTGACCAGACACAGAGGCTTCAGCAAGGCTGCTGCGTCATTAACCTCCTAGCCATGTTTATTGTTTTTTCACCAATGATATAATTTTGTATCATCTTTTGCTTTAATTTTTCCTGTTCCTCCTAACACTGGATTCATGCTTTGTATGCCACTTTCATCGATGACTGCTAGCTGCTTTGAGGGCTCCCTTGGGAGCAGAAAGAGATTTATAAGTAAAACTAAGTCTCATAAAGTAATGGGGGAGTAGATGAAAGGAACAGAGCTTTCCTCCCAGCTTGACCCTCTGGAGTGGACTAGACTTTGCAGACGGAAGCTTCAGAGAGAAACTGATCACAGCTCTCATTAGCGTTAATGCGTCTCTTCCAGATGGATATTGTCTATTGCAGGGCTTTTTTTGTACAAAAAACCCAGCAGGAACTCATTAGCATAATAGGCCACACCCAACAGCAGAAACTCATTAGCATATTAGACCACACCCCCATGTTACCAGAAGTGTGGTCATCCAGCCACACCCACCTTTTGCTTCTTATTCTGTTTACCTTGTTTGTTGTCAAAACCCAGGGCGTTTTTGTAGCAGGAACTCCTTTGCATATTAGGCCACACATCCCTAATGTAGCCAATCCTAATGAGTTTCTGCTGTTGGGTGTGGCCTGTTATGCTAATGAGTTCCTGCTGGGCGTGGCCAACTCGGGAGCCAGCCAGAACTCTGTTCCTGTGCGTTCCTGCCCCAAAATAGCCCTGGTCTATTGAATTAGTCAGCCACAAACTCCAGGGCTACGCTCCAACTTTCCAAATAGGTTCTAGTAGGGTTGCCAACCTCTAGGTGGGGCCTGGAGATCTTCTGCTATTACAAGTCATCTTCTGGCAATGCAGATCAGTTTCCCTGGAGAAAATGGCTGCTTTGGACTCCGTGGCATTGTACCCTGCCAAGGTCCCTCCTGTCCCCAAACTCCACCTCCCTAGGTGCCACCTCTCAAATCTCCAAATATTTCCCAATCCAGATCTGGCAATCCTAGGCTCTAAACTGCACTTTAGTTCAAAGTAATACCCAAGCACAAGAGAAATAAATATAGGATTCAGACTGGGGAGACAAAGCATGGGGGGGGACCTTCCCTTCATTAGTTTAACCTGATAGACTGCTATCAATTTCTTACCACTCATAAGCAGAGCTGGGTATACTCTGTGCTTAGAAAAAATAGTTCTGCCCCCAAGATAGCCGAATTCTGTACCAAGACATATGGAAACTGGCAATCTGTATAAAACTATGCCAACTATGAGACCATCTGTTAATATGTATTGTTTACTCTGCATTGTAGTTACTACTTTGCATAATTCCTGATGGGTTGCTAGCAGCCGTGGTCTGGGGTAAGGGGCTATGTAGGATGCTGGAGCCTCGCTGTTACCGCATGAGAAATCTATCTGGCAGCTTCTCTGGCTTCTGAGATTCTAGTGGGCTTTGCCTGCACATTTTTAGGGCTGCCATTCCCCAAGTGGGGGAACCCCACCCCAAGAAGCCCCCTCTCAGCACCACTGGCATGATTACATCACCTGGAAGTGACGTCATCACGTTTCTGACCTGGGGGTGAAGCTCTAAGTTTTGGGCAAAACTCTGGTTTTGAGGCCCAAAAAAACCATAGAGATTTGTCCAAAAACTAAAGTGTCACCTCCCACTTTGGAAACGTGATGACGTCACTCCTGGGTGATGTCATTGCAGCACATGTGCAAAGTGCATGTGCCAGAAGAAGTCCAGGAAGGATCGGGAGTCCCCCCGTTTGGCAGCCAGATAGGACCAGGCAACCGATATCTTTGCAGCTATAAGGGCTAGAAACATACTCTTATTTTTTTTTTAAAGAATGAAAAATTAATTCTCAGGGTGCCGAATCTTGTGCATCGGATATCACATTGTATGCTTTTGCTACACTTCTACAGAACCTCAGCCAGGATTCAGGGTTTGATTGAAACAGGTTTCTGCTGGTGAAAAAGGAAAGCAAGTTCCCCACTGACCACCCAAAAAGGCTATGTTGGGGATCACGAAATCTGCATAGACCAAAACCATGCAGGATGCAGGCTGGGGTAAGGAGAGGACCTGGGGGAAACTGAGTAAAAAAGCCGGCTGGATCTCACCCTTGCTCTGGTCCCTCCCAACCAATGCTCCCTCTAAGCTGTGGAGTCTTTTGAGAAAGAATTCTACTTTGTGAGCTACTGGCATTAAAGTTGTGAGCGAGTGAATTGGCTACTGCATAAATTAGTTTGCTCTGGAGCCATTCTTCCTGAGCTAAGGCAAAATGTGTGAGCTGGAGGCTAAAACTATGAGCTAACACACACTAACTCAGCTTAGAGGGAACACTGCTCCCAACCCCTTCAACCAAATAATTTAATACCGATGTGTCACGGACTAGCATGCAGAGTCCTCGTCATAGGGGGAGGCTGAAGACTGAAAGGTGGCTGGGCATTTAAACACCACCACAGAGCAAGGCAGTTGGGACACCTCCGGAAATCCCTTTGAGCTGCGGGAGGACCCCAAGAGCTTAAGCCAGTCTGTTCACCACGGGAAACAGCCTGGCCTTTGGATTCAGATACTGGACCACCTTGCCCCCACTGCAGTACTTGCTACCATAATCAGACAGAAGCCACTCCCTGGAGGGGAGGAGCCTCTAGCTCCACTCCCTTGCAGCAGCCTTTAAGGCCTCATTTCACCCACAGCCTTTGCTAGAACAGGATCTATGGAATAATGTGGGATGCTGATCTGACTGCCTTGCACAGGACACTATCTGACCCACCGCACTTACCACTTTCTGGGACAGCTCATCCACCAACAGCTGATTCTCCTGGTTTTTCTCTTCCACCTCCTGGGATTTCTGGTCATAGTTGACAGCCAGCTCCTCCAGTGCCTGCAACACCTCCTTCACTTCCTCCTTGGCGGAGTCATTCTCAGACTGTAGGTGGCTCAGCTCCCTCTGCACCTTCTCATTGTCCCCGCGAGTTGACATGAGGAGCTGGTTGGCAAAGAGGGCAGGGAGGTGGATAGGCAAAGGCCCAAGCAAGCCAAGATAAGTCCAGGTGGCGGTGGCAGGAGGAGGAGGAGACTGGATTTAGCATGGACAGTTTCAAGAGGGAATTAGATAAACATATGGAGCAGAAGTCCATCAGTGGCTATTAGCCACAGGGTATAGATGGGAACTCTCAGTCTGGGGCAGGTGATGCACTCTATTCTTGGTGCTTGGGGGCAGCAGTGGGAGGGCTTCTGGTGTCCTGGCCCGCTGCTGGACCTCCTGATGGCACCTGGTATATTTTGGCCGCTGTGTGACGGAGTGTTGGACTGGATGGGCCATTGGCCTGATTCAACATTGGCTTCTCTATGTTCTATGTTGATTTATACCCCGCCCTTCACTACCTGAAGGAGTCTGAGAGCGATCTACAATCTCCTTCCCTCCCCACAACAGACACCCTGTGAGGTGGGTGGGGCCGAGAGAGCTCTGAGAACTGCTCTTGAGAGAACAGCTCTGAGAGAACTGTGACTGACCCAAGGTCACTCAGCTGGCTGCATGTGGAGGAGTTGGGAATCAAACCCGGTTCTGCCAGATTAGAGTCCGCGCTCTTAACCACTACACCAAACTGGAGGTAAGGGGGGGTGGTCCCCAAAATGATGATATGGAAGGAGACAGGATTCAGAACAACTAGGTAGAGGGGTAAAGGATACTACAGACAAAGCAACCTGACTAGTTTGGTATCCAGCTCTTATGCTCACCACCAGGGGTCTCTTTGTAAAAAAACAGCTGCAGGAGCTCATTAGCATATGGTATGCTAATGAGCTATTAGTCTATTAGCATATACCACGCCCCTTGACATCACCGGAAGTGATGTCAGAAGGGGAAGAAAAAGGGGGAGGCATCTTCAAAAGCCTTCCTTCCTTCCCTTCCCCAGCTGGTCTGGGTGGGGGAGCTAAGAGAGAAGGGGTTTAAAGTTTAAACTCCTTCTCATGAGAGTTGGACCACAGAAGGAGGAAAGAGAGACAGTAGAGAAGGAAAGAAGGCAGGAAAGAGGGAAAGAAAGAGAAGGAAAGGGGAGGGAAAGAAAGAGAGGGAAGAAGGAGGGAAACAAGGAAAGGAGGAAAAAAGAGAAGAGAAGAAGGTAAGAAAGAAAGAGAGAAGAGAAGAAGGATGGAAAGAGGAAACAGGAGAGAAGGAAAGGAGGGAATGAAAAAAATTTGGCGGCAATTCGGCCCCATTATATCATATGGGCCATTGAAGTCAATGGTGAAAACATAGGGTATATTCTGGGGGCTGGAGGCGAGGGGTTTGAGGGAGAGTCTCCAAACTCACAGGGTAGCTGATGGAGCCTCTCCCCAAGATACCCACTAAGTTTCAAGAACATTGGACCAGGGGGTCCAATTCTATGGGCCCCCAAACAGGTTGCCCCCATTCCCTCCATTGTTCTCTATGGTGGGAAAAAAGTAACCTGTTTGGGGGCCCATAGAATTGGACCCCATAATCCAATGTTCTTGAAACTTGGTGGGTATCTTGGGGAGAGGCTCCATCAGCTACCCTGTGAGTTTGGAGCCTCTCCCTCAAACCGCCTCCCCTCCAGCCCCCAGAATATACCCTATGTTTTCACCATTGACTTCAATGGCCCATAGGATATAATGGAGCTGAAATTGACATTCGGCTGCCTGAAAGACTCCCCAGGACGCCGGCTGGTGGCGGGGCTTGGCTCCTGAGCTCCCGGAGCTGTGCTCTGGTGCGCTCCCCCCCGAAAGACCCCTGCTCACCACTCACCTCTTCCTGATCCAGCATCTGCTGCTTGAGCTTCTCCATCAGCTGGCTCTGCTGGTTGATTTCATCATCCTGGATGGAAAGAAATCAATTCATCATTAGCTTCCTTGTGCTGTGCCTATGGAGCATGGATCTACACACAGAAGCCTGGGATTTCTCGCAAAGGGCTAGCAGGCATAAAGGGGAAAGGACTCTGATGAGAACAGGCCCATAAGCATCAAGAAGGGATCTCAGCAGCACTAAGGAGACGGTGGGGGCGGGGGTGGTGGAAGCAGGTCTCTCCCACACCAGAACGGGGGCCCCTGACCTTGTCGTCAAGCTGCTTGTAGAGTTTGCGGATCTCCTCCTCGTACTTGTGCCGCTCTTCCTCTGAAATCCGGATGACAATGGAGGAATTGTTGTCGTTGATGGGCGTCTCATCGCAGGTGTCGACCGCCACCTTCTCCTCATCGCTCAGCTGCTCCGTCTCTGGGACATTCTCTCCTGGAAGCATTTAGGTTGTGGGAACAGCAGAGGGTCAGCTTGGCCATCTTTGGGCAGTCCCTCCCTCCCAGCAAACCCTTTGGGATTCATCGCTACCTTCAGAGTTCACCCCCTTACTGCTTTCACTGCCCTCTTGGTGATAAAGCAGTGTGGAGGCCAAAGGCCGTGTGGCACATTCCCTTACTCTGTTTTAGAAGCATAGGGCTTTCTCAGAGGGAATCAGGTACAGGCATATTGGTGCACTTTTTCATTGCTTCCAGTTTCCTGCAATCCAGGATGCTTCTGCCTCTAATAGTCCAAACAGCACATAGGAACTAGGACATACTACACAGTTTGGTACCATACATCCAGCATACCCTAAGGTGGGGCAGTTGCCAAGGCCTGAGTCTTGCAGTGAGGTCCACTGCCACCACTCCCCTGCCCACTTGCCTCCACGGCTGCCATCGGCTTGTTGCGAGCCCTCCCACCACCTGCATTTCCAGCTCACTGTGAGCCCTCCCACCACCTGCCCAGCTCACTGTGAGAGCGTTGGGAGGACTGGAAAATGACCAAGTGGGTGGGGGAAGGATGGATGTGGCAGTGGGGGAGGAGAACGCAGACAGATGGGCAGGAATGGCACAGTGTCAAGCAGAGGAGGCAATGGAGCACCAGGCACTCTCTGCCCAGGGCCCACCAAAACGTGAAACCAGCTCTGCATTACAGTAATCTTTTTTTTGTAGTGCCAAAGGAAACTTTTTCAGTGCAATAGTGCAAGGAGAATTAGAAATGAGGTTTCCACATAGCACTTAATACAGAGCAATAGTCACCTTGTGTTTGTAAAGTACAGTCAAACTGCAGCCAACTTACGGCATCTCCAGTAAGGGGCTTTCAAGACAAGTGAGAAGCAGAGATGGTTGTCCACTGCCTTCCTCTGCAGAGTCTTCCTTGGTGGTCTCTGATCTGATCAGGCTATACCATGCTACATTTCCTCCCAATAGTCAAAGATCTGACAGTTCCTGCCCGCAAAGGGAAACTCTACCATATATTTATCCAGAAGTAAACTTCCTTTGGCCAAAATCATGAGGTCCCTGCATTTTTCCATTTGTTCCCTAACTTTTAGCCTAATCAGATATTTCCTGTTCTCTCCTAGCTGGCCTTTTCTGTACAACACTCAAGAATAAATGGTTAATTATAAGCTCTTATGGGGGGAGGAGGAATAAAGAACTTTTTTTTTTAACCTTGTAGCAATCCGAGTTACTGGTACTTTTAAAATAGGGATTGTTATTCATTAATGATACCATGGCAAAAAATAAATAATCAAGTAAAAGTTATTTTTATAATAGCATGATTACCAAATGATCATTTTTTAAAAAGACCATAGACTAGAATTGTCTCAGATCAAAAGGTTCTTAATACACCACCTCTCTGTAACAGTTAGTAACTATTTTTAATGGGTCCCACCAGCCAAGGGAGAAAGGAATTAACTGATTAAGCTGGTAGGAGACAGAGTTTTAACAGCCCAGACTAACTCAACCTCATCAGAACTTAGAAGCTAAGCAGGGCTGGTACTTGGATGGGAAACCGCCAAGGAAGACTGGGGTTGCTTTGCAGTGGCAAATCACCTGCCTTGAAAAACCAAGGAGGTAGAACTTCATCGGGTTACCATGAGTCAGAGCGCAACTCCATGGCTCAATAGTCCCAGGAAGCTTCAATGGCATTGCTTAGACTGTCCACGCGGGGCACCTTGTCTTGCAATTGCATTTAAAGTAAATCTACACTGAACTGGTTAGGTCTGCACAGCAACATACATCCACCCAGCATCTTCTTGGTATTGCCTGCATTCAAGCAGAGGCTAAGTGGTGTAAGCAAAATAGGATACTTTAAAGCTGCATCTGGTCAAAAAAGGGTAGGTTTCTCCATTCGCTCAAGGTGGCTGAGAGCCGCCGTGGGTCTTTCGACCAAGATCCCCACTGGCTGCTCCCCACCCAGATTGAACCCCAAATATCATATGAAAATATCACATGACTCGACAGAAACTAATGGTCCCCAGGGTGACCAACCCCCAAATCTGTCATCACCTTCCCCTCCCCCGACTGCACCCTTGCATTCACTTCACCATGGCCAAAATTAGCTGCGACCAGTGTTCCCTCTAAGCTGAGTTAGTGTGAGCAATCTCAGTTTTTTAGCCTCTGGCTCACACATTTCTGTCTTAGCTCAGGAAGGATGGCTCCAGAGCAAACTAATTTATGCAGCAGCCAAATTGCTTGCTCACAACTTCCATGCCAGTAGCTCACAAAGCAGAATTTTTGCTCACAAGACTCCACAGCTTAGGGGAAGCATTGGCTGCGACTATCCCCAAATGGAGAAGGGGTTGAACCTCTTGCCATAAGAACAGAATGTCAATCCCACCACCACCAAACATGCCTTTTGTCTTTGCAGTTGTCACATGATCACAGTGAAAGGTTGAGAGGATGTGCATTCTCATAGATTTTTTGGGGAAAAGGGGGGCAGCCAATATTGTAAACAAATACACGTGTGGCAGAGGATCCACGTGCACCAACTACATGGTGATAACCAGTAGAAAAATATCTCTTGCAAATTGCTTCTCATTTGGAAAAGAAGCCAGTTGGGAATTCGATGGCAATGCAAACACAGCCTCCTTTTCCCCTGTGCGCCTGTTCTCACCGTTGCGCCAGCGCCCGAGCTCAGCCTCCAGCTTGGCCATTGCCTCCTTGAGGGTCTTGTTCTTCTCCTTCTCTTTCTCAAACTTCTTCTTCCATTGTTCAGCTGTCAACTCCAAGTTCACAGATGCTGTATTCTTGATTGTCTTGGCCCTGCAATTGGGGCAGGGATTAAGTGAAAGTTCCTGTATAGAGGGTACTAGGATTTGTGTGTATGTGTGTGTGCTTGGAAGTCATGATGACTTCTGGAGACCCATAGTGGGGCTAGGGCATTTCCCAGAAAAGTGGCTTGATTGCCTGCCTCTGCCTCCCGGCCCTGGTATCCCTTGGAGGTCTCCCCTTCCAAGTACTTGCCAGGGTTGGCCCCTGCTTAGCTTCTGAGATCAGGCTTGCCTGGGCTATCCAGGTCAGGGCTAGAGGGTACTAGGTTTTGACTCAGATGGAAGACCTCTGTCTTACCACAGCCCATCTCCTGTGTTAGTGGGCAGGTCTAAGAGACTTGATTCTAAGAGACTGGAGCACTCCCACTGCCTCGGACCAAGTGGACAGTAGATGAACAAACGATCATAACCTCATTATATCATCCAAAATCTGCGGCATGCTACAACTTTCTGTTGGTTTTATACCAATGTAATAACTGTGCCTTCCCCTAGGGAAGTAAGGGAATTGTACTTTTAAGGAGGTTACTAAGGCTTCTCTGTTAGTGATCCCTAGTCATTCTCAGGGCCTGACTACACAATTCATTGGGCTCCTTACCTTTTTGAGCATGCAGGGACCTTTCAAATCCTGACACAGCATTGTAGGCAGCGCAGCCACAAAATGTCTGCCGCAGGAGGTGGAGTCACCCACAAATTGACTGCTGCAGCTTACCTTCAGCCGCACAGTGAAGATCTTTGTGCTGTGCCAAAGCAATGTCTTAAAAATCTACACAGTCAATCAAATCTCTTAATAGCCAATCAGAAGCCTCGCTGGGCATGAGCCCCACCTGGCCCTGTCCACTTTCTAAAAACGTTTGGCGGATGCTAGGTAAGTTGTTGGTGGGCGCCACTTTGGGGATCCCTGTGATACATTATTCTCAGATCCATACTTAGGTCCACCACCGTGGTTTCCGTCAAGTAGGTATGCTCCTAGAGTTCCCAGGTGAGATGATTTCCAGGTGCGCAGGGGCCCAACAGCACAGAAGAGAAGGTTCTTCTTCAGCTTCCCTGACCTAAAATGGCCCTCATGAGAGGACCTTACACAGGCTCATAGCTACAGTAGGGCTATTTGGGGCTCCGCCCCCTTCCTTAAAGGGCCAGCCCCACAAGATTTCCTCCTGAAAATGTTTTTTTTAAATTATTTTGTTAACATTTTAAAACTTTTTTAAAAACTTCCAGTGTACTCAGAAGATCTGGGCAGAGTCCAACAAAAGGACAGGAAACCAGCCCTGCAAAGGAGCCAACTACAGGACTAGAGTCCACAACTGGCCCTGCAGTGGAGCCTTCAACCTCGTCTGGGTGCCCCATCAGAAAAATATCTGCCCCACAAGCCACAAAATCCTGGCCATGGGCCTGGTCTTACATGTGTACCAGTGGACTATATGTTTTGCCAGTGGGGCAAATAGCACTGACCCTAGGACCATTTTACATCAGGAAAACAGCATGGGGAAAAGGCTGAAGTTTCCTCTCCCCATGTGCTGTGGTCCCGATCTGAATTGGACCCCCATGCAACTTGAAACCAACACATATCCGCTTGACAATATTTGAACTCTCAGCACATATCTGCTTGACAGGATCCAGGGACAGTTCCAGGAATAATGTACTATGTTGTTAGATAAATGTATTGTGTTGTTAGGCCCTTCAAAGAACTATGGATGAGGTCATGCCTCTTAAACTAAATTTGTAGTGCAGATATTCCCCCAAAGATAAGGACTCATGCTCTGCCATGTGACAACAGGGCTTTAGGGTTTGGGGAGACTGAGGGGTTTTTGGCTCTTTGCCTGAAAAAGAACAGCATTGTGTTCAAGCAGGAAGTTGCTGCATTACTAATTCTTTGGTTCTCTCCTTATGAAATCATCGCAACAGAATGGCTGTCATCAGCCACTCAGGGAAGACAGGGAACGAGGCGCGGAGATTACCTCTGTCCAAACATCAGAGTAGATTTGGTCTCAGCATCATTGTAGCTGGAGGGTGAGCAGCAGATGAACATGGTCGTACGACAGTTTCCACCAAGGGAGTCTTGCAGGATACGGGTCATTTTGCTATCCCGGTAGGGCACATAGCTCTTCTGCATAAGACAAGATGGATGGATGTATTTGGTTCGTTCACACTCCGATAAGAGCGACCGCCAGCACCCCCTAACTACCTTTTAGAAGGCTAAAGACCATCAACCCAATCCCTGAAGCAAAGTTTCCTTGAGATCAATATGTTGTCGAAGGCTTTCACGGACGGAGTTCATTCGTTGCTGTAGATCTTCCGGGTTGTGTGGCCATGGTCTTGGCATCATGGCCACACAACCCGGAAAATCTACAGCAACTAATCACCTTGAGATCCATGGCCACACAACCCGGAAAATCTACAGCAACTAATCACTTTGAGATCCATCTTCCAAGTGGAAGCAAGTAAAAGAAGGTCCCCTTCATAGAAGTGGACACCCTGTTCACTATTACCGGCCAGTCAGAAGATTTGGCCACATCCCAAGCTAACTTATTTTTTTTGACACATCTAACAACACAGCCTATTTGCTTTGCAGTTGGTGGACAAGTTACTACAATATTACCATATGTTGTCCAATCAAGAAATATCTTGATTTATAATTCTTGAAATTAGGGGTACTAAAAAGCCCTTCAAATCCGAGCTTCTTTTTACTTATTTCGTTGATCTTTCCTTTCTTTATTAGAAGTACCCAGTTAGAAGACAAAATTCATTCTTTCTAAACTTAACAGTGTGATGGCACGCCCAACCAAATACTCCTTGTTCATCTGCTCTGCTTGTTGACCAGTAATAGAACCTCTGTTTCCAAAGTCTCACAAGAGCATTCACCCTTGCCGAAAGTCCTATGAGAAGACTACCCCCCTTATCATCTTGTCTAATGTCAGCTGTTTTCTGAACAATTAACTAATAAGAAGGCACATCAGCTCTCTTACAGTATTTTTTCCATTGAGTCACAATTTAACAACACCTTATGTATCAATACACTTATCTTTCTAATAATCTAGAACGGCTGTGCCTTGTTTTTTGAATATTAACATTTTTGTCTGCACATTTATCTGCCCTCGGTAAACATGAAGACTAGAAGTTTCATTGGGTGTTTGTTTCTGGATTCTCAGAGTTGTAATAAGAGCTTGCAGGCTTCTTTAGATTACTTTGTGGTCGCAGGACACCCATAGGATTTGTGTCGTGCCACTGGAAAGTCTGTTAGTTAGAGACGATGGGTTCACACGTTTAGGTATTAAGTTGAGAGTACACAAAGTGCTTATGACCCTAGGGGGTGCATGTATGCACGTGCAAATCTTTACCGTTCCCTCAGCCAAAGCAGAGATGACATTGCCAAGGGCCGATAAGGACTTGTTGATATTCTTGGCCTCATCCAGCACGGCACCCTCAGCTCCTGTCTTGCTGACCTGCCAGGAGAAGGAAGATCTCAATTATTACGATGTGGATAAGGCCTGATGAAGCCTGGGCTGAACCTTGAAAAGAAGAGACAAAGTTTTCTCTTCTTTATAGATAGCTATCTAAGTGACAGAGAGCAAACAGACATAAATATTCAGAAGACTAAAATGAGCAGCAGCACTCAAGTCTTCAAATGAAAACCAGCTGCCCTTCAAAAAAATATCAGGACTCTAGTCAGATCCCAAAGAACGTCAAGAAAACTGAAAGTCAGGGAGCACCCCCCCCGCACACACAGAAAACACATCATGAAATCACAATAACGATGTCAGGGTTTCACTGCACACAGGAATTTGGCCACCTCCACCTGACAATCCCAAGGTCAGCAGCTAGAATTCCAAGTAGAACACTAACCAATCAAAGTGCAGACCCCTAGTATTTTTAATTCAGTCCTGGCTAATCCAGAGGCTTCATACTGCCGGCCAATCACAGGGACTAGCATTGCATAGACCTACCCTTTTCTGTGTCAAAAGAGGGCGCTGATGTGTGAGCACATACAGTAGTCCACAGTGACTGGGATGTCTGACCACCAGTAGGTTAGGTGAAGACATTTCAGAGCCAGCCCTGGATGACGACTCCCAATGAAGAACTATGTCCCTGCACTGCTGGGTTGTGTGTAGATTTCAGATATCAGGCAGTTGTTTGTGAGAGGAAACAGAGCTTTGCCTGCCACCATCCCAGGCTGAAGACACCATCTACTACCTCCCTTCAACCCCCTCAAGCTTCCAGCACCTTCTCGCTGCCGGCCAGGTCCACCAGATAAAGCTTCCCGCTCAGTTTCTGTTCAGTCTCCATGTTTTCCTGCTTGATATTGATGAGGAAGATGCTATGGCTGCGGGAGCTGTGCTCATTCATGTCTGCAGAGGTAAAAAAAAAAAGAGAGAGAGAGAAAGACAAAGAGGGAATGAAACCTGCTCTCCAAATGAAAATCCAAGGCAGAGTTCCCATGATCTAAAAAAAGTTCTTTTTTCTGTGTTCAGTTGGACCATTGGGACTAGGAGACGCAATGGGAGATCTCCAGTGTGGGTTTTGGTTTTTTGGTTTTTTGGGGGGGAGAAAACATAAGTCATGGAGGCCCCTGATTTGGATCAAGACCACAACATAGGAAAGTTGTTAGTTCCTGCACTCTTTACACCATTATCCCAGTTACAAATCCCTACTCCACAGAGTTGCTATTTGCCCCAGGGAGGGAAATGAAAAAGAGGAAGAGATTGATTTATGCCCCACCCTTCACTACCTGAAGGAACTCCAGAGCAACTTACAATCTCCTTTCCCTTCCCCACAACAGACACCCTGTGAGGTAGGTGGGGCTGAGAGAGCTCTCTCGAGAACTGCCCTTGAGAGAACAGCTCCAAAAGAAATTATGACTGATCCAAGGCCACACCACAAGCTGCATGTGGAGAAGTGGGGAATCAAACCTGGTTCTCCCAGATTAGAGTCTGCACTCCTAACCACTACACCAAACTGGCTCTTTGGCAGTTTAACCTGACAAGATTGAACCACCATGGTTCTGATCATAACTGAGTTGCTCTGTAGCTGCTGCTCCCCCACCCTCAAAGGTTCAGGAGATCTAATTCAAGATAAGCCAGCTCAGTATCTCCATCAAATGGTGGCCCGACCAGGTCTTAAGAACATCACCTGATAATCTGTTCTCCCCCCCTCAAAATAAATAAATAAATGTCACATCTGGTCACATTTTGGCTGGCCCTAACAAAAAAGTATTCCATGGCTTTTTGGGTTTTCATTCAGGAGATCCAAGAAATAAACACAAGGGTGATGAAACAATGAATAAATCCATCCTCAGAACTTTCCATATCTCATCAAGCTCAGCTTAGCCTTAGTTTGCCTGTACAGGGCTGGCCTACTTCAGAGGACTGACGGTTGTGTTGTAGAGGTGTCCTTTCTCAGCGGTGTATCCCCTTGTTCACTGTGGTTTTCTGCCCAACCAAGGGCTTGAAGCACTACAAAACCCTGGGGGAAAAACTTCACCAGAGATGAAGGAGAAATGAGAGTGTACACCAGAGGCAATGAAGACTCCATCACACAACCTTCACATCCCTGGGAAAATTATTTTTGTGTCTTGGGCCTGACCTCAACAGAAAGGTAGTAAAACTGTGTTTTGATTTTATGACTTCAGAGAGCAGGGAAGAGGCTGAATGACTGAGGGAAAAAATCACTACACATTAAAAAACCAAAACACCAGGATGTAAGGGAGATGGCTGTAATGGAATCCCTCCTTTTACTCTTTAAAAAAATGTAAATAGGGTTTTTAAATGTAGGGGAGAAACTTTCACCTACAGTGTGAAGTGCTACAACCCTGACAACCTCATCCATGGTTGGAAGAGCCAGACACGTTCACCACTCAAGGTTGTGACTTTTGAATGGTCAACAGCAAGAGGGTGCAACAGCAAATGTTGCCACTAGGGAGCAGCACTACCATGGTCCATGACAGGAAGCTTCTTGGTCCTATTCACCTTGTGTGTCTGACACAGAGTATCTAGTTGACTTTTGTCTCACAGAAGCCAAAATACACCTTCCCACAGCACTGCTGTTGCTCAAAGAATTTCCTGCCCATCTCATTGACCTTACCTTAAATTCCACAGCTAAAACCTGCAGTCGTTTCCTGTCACCACTACATGCCCCTGAGTATTATGGACTCTCACTCTGATGCCACTAATTTGCTTCCCTCCCATTATCAAGCACCATTTTTCCTCACTTTATAATAGAGATAGTCAGTTTCTGAGCATTTCCATTTCCCACATCTGGGACATTGGAGCAAAAAGGACATATGTATAGCACTAATTTTAAAAAAATGATTCAGCAATCATTTCTTCTTCTCAAGAACTATAGCCACAGGAGGGAGGACAAGAGGGTCTCTAACAAAGAATTCAGTGTCATCACTAAACAACAATTCCCAGAATCCTTTGGGGGGAAGCTATGGAAGTGAAACTTGTATAAAACCAGTGTGCAGTGTAAATACCCACAAACAGGGCTCTTTCTGTAGCAGGAACTCCTTTGCATATTAGGCGACACACCCTTAATGTAGCCAATCCTCCAAGAGCTTACAGAGCTCTTCTTACAGAGGCTACTGTAAGCTCTTGGAGGACTGGCTACATTAGGGGTGTGTCACCTAATATGCAAAGGAGTTCCTGCTACAAAAAGAGCCCTGCCCACAAACAACCCTTCAAGGCTGAAACATATTAAACACCACCTATTAGTGGTGTCCCAAGACATAACTGCTGCATTTAACTCTAGAAAGCTATAGGCCCAGAATTATGTGGGACCCTCAGAACAGCTCCTCCTACTTCATCCACTTAAATTGACTGAACCTGACTGGAAATGGAGGCCATTTAAAAAACCCTCAACACCACAGTGCTTCAGTTCTGAACTCTTTTCACTCTGAACACTCTCTTTATCTTTGGAGAGAGCCTTTCTGATCTCAGCCTGCCCCATCTTGGCCTTCCTTAAGCATAAAAATAATAATCTTTACATGAGGGAAGGGCTGTGCTGCAGTGGCAGAGTATGTGCTTTGCGTGTGGAAGGTTCCAAGTTCAGTTCCTAACATGTCCAGTTAAAGGATCTCAATGAGCAGAGGTTGAAAAACACTTTTCTGCCGGAGGCCCTGGAAAACTGCTGCCAGTCAGAGTAAACAATGCTTAACCAGATAGACTGGTAGTCTGACTCAGTATAAAGCATCTTCATGTACCGTCATTTCCACCTTTGAGTTTAAAACAAACTTGCCCAACTTGTGACCTCCCAAGGCAAATCTGTTTCAAGGGCAGCTTACCAGGGGCCTAAGGGGGGCCATCATACATGACTAGCTGGCTGTGTGGGTCACAAATTATCTACTACAAAGACCTCTCCCATGCCAGAGTCATTCTGGCCCAGTTTGCCCATGCTCAGAACTCACTGGTGACAGCCACATGACGGTTGGATTTTCCCTCATCGATGACATCCAGGATTTCCTCAGGGCTGGACACAAAACGTTCAGTGCAGCCCTGCAGGTGAAGGAAAAGTATGGTTACTAACTTCCAGGTGGGGCCTGGAGTTCTCCCAGAATTACAACTCATCTCCAGACCACAAGGATCAGTTCCCTTGTGGAAAATGGAAGCATCAGATGGTGGACTCTGTGGTATACTATACAGTCCAAGAGAAATGGATGTCCTAGAGTGACATCAGAAGCCCACTGAGTTTCCTCCCCAACGCTGCCCCCTCCCTAGGGATCACACCAAATCTCCAGGAATTTCCCAAGCCTGAATTGGCAACCCTAAAAGCGTCTGCCTCAGCCGCCATCTTCTCTGACACCAACCCTAAAAGCCTATTGCACTTGTATGCCATGGCAGTGACCTCATCTTCCCCCAGGTATTCACCCCACCACCACCTCACCAAGCTCTACTCCACCCATCTTCCCCCCACACCCCCAGAGGTTAACCAGGGCATCATTAAGGAAGGGTAGGTATTAGAGGACAGCCTTCCCCTACCCCAATGTAGACTCCAGTTATTTCTCAGGAATACCTGCATCTCTGGTCATTATGAGGCATAAGCAACAAATGCTTTTAAAACACGGCTTTTTGCCATTTAAACTTGAATATATTTAAAAGTGTGCCTTTGGGGCTGGCTAGGAATCTTGCCTTCCCCCTACCCCAGCCTGAAATTGAGTTTACCTGAGGTAAACTATTCTCCAGAGGTCTCACTGGTACTCCCCCTCCCATTCTTGTCAGGGATTTGAAGCCCTACATCACACTCCCCGGGGCATCTCACCTTCACGAATGGCACACGGTTCTTGTCCTCATGAACTGAGAGATTGGTCTTGGTCACTGTGGATGAAGAGAGGAGATTATCCATGATTTTAAAAAATTACATGCTGCCTCCCCAAAGAAACTGAGGTGTCAAAGCAAACTATGACAAAACCATAGAACGCCATAAAAATAATTAAAATTAAGTGTGTGCTGTCCAGTCACCTCCAGCTTGTGGCGACTCGATGAAATAAGGACCTCCAAAACATTCTAGCGTTAATAGCCATGGCTTCCTTTATTCCTTCTCGTTTTGGGTCTTCCTCTTCTCCTACTGCCTTCAACTGTTCCTAGCATTATTGTCTTTACCAGATGAGTCTTGTTTTATCATGATGTGACCAAACTATCATAGCCTACCTATTAGAAACCTAACCATTAATAACTCAGCTGAGCACAAATACAGCATAAAACATTTAACATCCTAAAATTATCATCATCAAACACTCTGCAGGCTAGAAACAGACGTTAAATTTTTAAAAGATCAACCCCCCTAGGTAAAAGCCTGGGTGAAAAAATAAATATTTTGGCATGGTGCCTAATAGAGAGCAGGGTAGGCACCAGACGAGGGTCAAGGGAGAGATCATTCCACAGGGAGGGTGCCATCACTGAAAAAGCCCTGTCTTTGGTCATCACACACCTCATCACACATCACACAGTCACTTAATCCAGGGATACACAATTCACTTTGGTCCCATCCACTGCCAGAATCATTCCTAGTACACAGATTCTCATCAACTCATTCTTTTTAATTCCTGGCTTCCAGTGCCCTGGTGCATTACAATCTATCCACATAACTCTGCATATAATCCTCTTAAGGATCACTCACCATCTAGCAGATCACGGATTTTGTCCAAGTAGATTTCAAAGTAGGAAACCTGGGGGAGAAACAATCGAGTGAATAAAAGAGACACTGGAAATTCGGAAGGAGGAATCCTTGATGTCCCTGTGCCTTAACCCCTGTGGACATCTACCTGTCCAGAAACCAATGTGCTTTCAAGAGGACACATCGGCACATGAAGCTGCCTTATATGGAATCAAACCTTTTGGTCCCTTGGGATCAGTATTGTCTACTCAGACTGGCAGCAGTTCTCCAAGGTCTTAGGCAGAAGTCTTTCACATCACCTACTGCCTGATCTCTTTAACTGGAAATGCTGGAGATTGAACCTGGGATCTTCAGGATACCATGCAGCTGCTCTACCATCGAGCCACAGCTCCTCCCCAAATACATTCTTGAGGGTCAGCTTGACCCTCTGGGTGAGGACTAAATTTGAGTCCAGCAGGACCTTCAGGACCACCAACAAACTTTTCCCGGGCATAAACTTTCATCAGTCAATGCTCACTTCATCAGATACTAAGTAACTCACAAAAGCTTATACCTTGGGGAAAAAACGTTGGTCTTTAAAATGCTCCTGGACTTGATTTTCATTCTGCTACTAAAGACTAACACAGCTATTACCTGAAACAATCTTCATGGGTGAGGACTGTGACTCTCTTTACAGCACAACACTTTTATGGCATTATACACATTTTTACAGTTGTGGGCAGCAGCTAGAAAGGTTCTCTAATGGCTGCCACCACTCTGGTATGGTTCTCCACGGGAGGGCGCAGAGCACCCACCCTACCCTTTTATACACTCTGTTTCCAGTAGGTTTCCCCTTATAAGTGATCGAATGAGGCGTGAGGACCCAGGCAGAGTAACAAACTATTTTTTTTGAAGGGATTTAACAACAACTGTAATTCACAACTGAGCACAGTAAAGGTAGGTAACAACACTGTAAATCACAGCTGAGCGCAGTAAAGGTAGGTAAACCAGCAAAATAAGGCACCCTAACGCAGGGCTATTTTTGGGCAGGAACGCACAGGAACAGAGTCCCAGCTGGCTCCCAAGCTGGCCACACCCAGCAGGAACTCATTAGCATAATAGGACACACCCAAGAGCAGAAACTCATTAGGACTGGCTACAATTAGGGGTGTGTGGCTTAACATGCAAAGGAGTTCCTGCTACAAAAAAGCCCTGGGTTTTGACAACAAAGAAGGTAAACAGAATAAGAAGCAAAAGGTGGGTGTGGCTGGATGACCACACTTCTGGTAGCATGGGTGTGTGGCCTAATATGCTAATGAGTTCCTGCTGGACTTTTTCTACAAAAAAAGCCCTGCCCTAATGCATCTGACCGTACTGCACCTATCCTTCTCTAGGTCTTTGGCCTCAAGTTGACTCATCCCTTTTGCATGAGGGATACCTCTTTCTGCAGCAGCCTCACCAGCTCTGCTCCCTGGGAGTGGACCACCTCCCACTTTGGACAAAGCCTTTTATTTCTTCTTCCCAGGCAACGCCCTCTACTATTCTACTGGTGTTAAGTTTTCCCTCCAAATCCCCTGTTAGCCAGTCACAGGGTCCAAAGGGTGACCTGGGAAATACAGGCCCTGTAGTCACTTTAATACAGGCTTCCCTGGAGCCACTAGGCCTCCCTAGAGCCTGTAGGCCGCACTACTATAGGCCTAGGATCGTGACACCTTGTTAGACAGAATAATCCTGTGTCAAGGCCTCAAAAGCCTCAGCCCTATCAAGAGATTTCCTGCTCCCATGACACCGAGCAGGAGGAAGAATTATTTCTGTTGTTTACTTCTGCTGCAGGGGCTTTGAGCCAGGACACTACAGACCCACATGCTCATGGTCCTGGGAAGGCAGGTGACATACCACTTCCTGCAACAAAGCTCCCAGATGTGCTTTGCTTAAGCATGGGTAGCTTGTTGCTAAGAAAAACTATCAGGTTCTTCTTCTGTACCGGCTAACTGCCCAGCTACCTGAAGTACTTGCCAGCCCTTGGACCTGACCACCTGGTACCCCATTACAATGCCCCTTCGCAACCATTTCCTTTGGGTGTCCCCTCTGTCACTCCAACACTTGAAAAGTCTACTCCTTTGTTCCCAGCACCGACCGCCATTCTGGCTAATATCCCTCCTCACCAGTTCCACAAGGCCCTCACCTTAATGTGGAATTCCAGGTTCTCATCCATGGAGTAGATGTGGTTGAAGATATCCCGGGCAATGCGTGGAATGATACCCATGAGCTGAGGGTCATGCAGCTTGCCCTGGAAGAAGAGAAATGGCTGTCATGAGCATAACAGAGTCCCCTTCAGGCTTTCCTCAAGCAAAGCTTTGAAACTGCCTTCTGCTGAATCAGACCGTTGGTCCAGCAGCTCTCCAGGGTCTCAAGCTGAGGTCTTCCATATCACCTACTACCTGATCCTTTTAACTGGAGATGCCTGGGATTGAACCTGGGACTTTCTGCATGCAAAGTAGAAACTCTTGCACTGAGCCACAGACCCTCCCTTTGGGCCTTTGGGAGGGAAACCTCATCTCCAGGTATAACCACCAGGTTAGTGTTTCTCAGCGGTGAGATCATAACCTCACCTCCATGGTGTGAGTCTTTCCCGAGGAGGTCTGCCCATAGGCAAAAATGGTGCCATTGTACCCAGCCAGCACATCTGAAAGGCAAAAGGCAGGCAGATGAGATTCATTCATTGTCACAGCAGCTGTTTAGCCCACCACCCTTCTTTCTATGTGACCCAATCTCACTGTCCACCATACTACCAATAGCCAGACCAACCTTTGACAATCTGCATGGCGCAGGCATGGTAAACTTGCTCCTGAGTGGTGTTGGGTGGGAAGACGCGATCAAAGACATAAGGCTTGCCCTGGAAGTGGGGAACAAATGGAACAAAGACGTCAAAGTTAGTAACACCAGAAGATTTGAGGGGAAACAACAAAGACCTGTGTGTGTGGGGGGGACATTCTTTCTTCTCCCATTGGCCCTCAAATCTTCTACTCTCACTTCTGGGATTCAGGTCTCCTAGGCAATCCAAAACAGTGGCAGAGGTTTTGCAAGGTAGAGCCAGTGTGGTATAGTGGCTAAAGTGTTGGACTAGATGCATGTTCGAATCCCCACTTTGCTGGGTGACCTTGAGCCAGTCACACACACTCTGAGCCTAACAGGGTTGCAGTGAGGATAAAAACGGAGAAGGGGAGAAAAGTGTAAGCTACTGTAAGCTGCCTTGAGTTCCCATAGGGGAGAAAAGAGTGGTATCAATGAAATAAAACAGTCTTGGAAGATCTTGGTGTTTTTAATAAGTTTTAGTCTAATTTTAAAATTTAATTAATTTAATTTTTAAATCTATCCCATTTAACTCTCAGGGTTACTCCAGGTTTGCAGAAAGTACACCTTCCTTCTTGGGGGATTCTTTGATCTGCACAGAAGGGGGAGGCACCCAGTGCTATTAGATATACAAAGCCCGGCCTGCGTAGCTACTCCTCCATAACACTAACACCATCGTCCACTTTTTTTGCTTTCTTAATCAACCAAGCCAACAACTTACAAACTAAGCTTGTATATGTTCACATGGAAGTCCCACTGAATTCAACAAGGCCTGTTGCTAAGGGCCAGACTGGGAGATCCGTGATTAGGTTTACAAAGCATTTTTACAGTAGTAATTGCATTTCCAGTCTTATGTTGCTTGCTTTTAGTATGCATCATATTGAAAGCATGTCTGCTCAAAAGCACATAAAGACACTCTTGACACAACACCCCATCCCACCTTTTTCCTCCTCAGAAGCCTGCTTCTCCTAATCCTCTGGGCTGGCCTCTGCTTTGGTGGCCCATGTTCAGTTTTACTGCCTGCTTAGAGAAGGCTCAGTACCTACATAGATAAGAAGCATTCCCATCCCCATTGTCCTTGGAGAAATACCACTTCTATCTGCTAGCTGGTGCCATTCTAATACCCAAGCAGTTGCTTGGGGTGCCAGTAAGAATTGTGCCCCTGGCACCCTTGCTGCCACCACCCTGGTCCAAGGTGAGTTACAGAGGTGCTGCCTCTGGAGCCCGAGATAGACCCAGTAGGGTTGGCATGAGACGAGGCTGCTTGGGGTAGACAAATGTCTTGACCTGTTCTAGGTTCTACCATATTGTCCACCCCACCAGTTAAGATCTGCCACACAAACCCTGATCTCTGTGACCCCCACCTTCAGAGGTGAGAGGGGATGACTGTCGCACATGGACATGGAGAACAGAAAAGGTGAATTTTAAAAATGGGATGAGGCGAGCATAAATCAGCCAGTTCCAAATGGAGCATAAGTGGTGTGAATTCACACTATACCAAAGAAATCAGCATTGTCCACTGGCCTTGAGTTAACATCATGACGGATAGATGCAGCCACCACAAAGAGAGCAGGGAGAAAAATGCCTAAGTGTGGTGCATTCACATGAATAATACTTAGGAACTATATAACTCTTTGGAATGTCCAAGAACCCTTCACATACATTATCTCAATTATCCTTGCAACAACCCCAGAGAGGGTTTAGCTAAAAGACTTCTCTCCCGCGCTCTCCAAAGGCGGCCCAAGGTGGCTAAAAAGGTAACAATGTCTGAAATGAAAACATGGGCCTTCTCCACTTTCCTGAGCATGAGGCAGGGGCCATATTGGGGAACCATGCTCAGAAGAGCCACAGGCAGCATGTCAAAAGAGCCACATGTGGCTTCCGAGCCACCGAGGGACTATCACTCCCTTATATCCTCTGGTCAGTATCAAGCAGTTTCAAATCACTTCCATTCTTTTTAAAGCTGTCTTTCAGATGGGCCATTTTTATTTCAGTGTCACAGCAGCCCTGTTGATCCATAGCAAAATCCAAAAGCAAAGCCCATTTTGATACAAAATCAGCTCCAAAGAATCAGCTTCAGCAGCACATACACTAAAACTGAAATGATACAGAGATTTAACATGGCCCCTGTGCAAGGATGACATGCAAACAAAGCCCACTATTTTAAAAAAATCACCTGTCACTTATGCTGTTTATACTCCTACATAGGTATGGGACTGAAGCATAAGCACAACTTGCATGCTGCCTTGCTGCACCACTATAATTTTAAAAAAGACGTTCCCAAATGCACAGCTTTGCAGGGCGGAGGAATAAACATGCATTTCAGAACACAGTCCATTTGTTTCAGGGATGAGATCAAAATTGCAGGAAGGTTGAAATGCAATTTTAATCCCACCTTCCTGCCCAGCCATCAATTGATTTAGAAACCTGATATGAGCAGATTTGAAAAAGCCATTCTGTCTTTCAAAGATGCACAACAGAGAGAGAGGGGAGGGGATCAAAAGCACTTTAAATACCAAACGCAAATTCAGTCTAAAGTGGTTTTCAAGCTGTTCCTTAAGCTGTGATTGCTGTTGAGGTCATAGAACATGGAGGAAAGGACTATGAGCATGGAATGGTCCAGTCTTACCCCAGGTAAGCCAACAGAGAAAACCAGTGCTTTTAGGGGCTGTGCCAGAAGACCCTGTTAAATATGGGTGGGGTGGGGTTGAACTTCTGTTTTTTACTATGTGCTTCTATTCAGAAAACACTTATGAGGATCATTTGGTTTTTATTGTTTTTCTGAATAAGCTTTTAATGCTGTTTATGCTCTGTGTTTTTATTGGCTGGGTTTTTAATGGTGTGTTAATATCAATTATGTTTTTTATTATTAGATATTGTTTTACTCTGTGAGCTGCCTTGAGCAGCTCTGTGAAGAGATGACATACATTTTCTAAATAAATTTGTAAATAAAGAAATAAAACATGAATTCCAATAAGGTGAGCTCACAGCAGGGTGAGATTTCAATCCATTTCCCAGCCAAGTCCATTAGATAACAAGCTACGCTATCTCTTGGCAAAGGCAAAAGACTTCCACAAAAGGGTTTCAGGAGTGCATGCTTTACTTTGATACTACACACACTCTCTTTATACGCAAGTTCTTCAGAAGTCGGTTGGGCTTCTGTAAAATCTTGCAAGGATATTCTCTGCACTCAAGAAAGCTAGCTGTTATTTGCTGCATTCCGTGCTTCTCATAACTGACCAGGTCTTTTAATGATTTTCAGGCAGACTGCAGATCATGCATCAAGAAACCCCCTTGCAAAAAATATTGAGTTCCTGTTTGCAGCTGTGAACAAGGAGCTGTCCAAGTGCTGGAATTATTTCATGTAGACTTCATGGCAGTCCCCCAGCCCTGAGGCTTTGCTACACTGGCAGCTTCGGCTGCTGTAGCTCTGAAAAGGCAAGAAGCTGACCTCTTAAATCAGCTGTCCCGAAACTGTTCTGTGTCTTGTTCAGATTCCAGCACAGCAGTTACACGAGCAACCTTTAGCCCTCTGGATGGGGTCACGTGTCTCCCTTGCCCCGGCAGCATGCAGCGAGTGCGCAAGCGTCTTATGTGGCAGGAAGGGGAAAAAACATGGATCTTGTTTGTCTGCACAGGTATTATCCTGACCTGTGAAAAAGTGCTAGAGTGAGGAAAGCACTACTCTGCACCCGTCAACATGATGCCTCAGAGGCTGAGCAATCCTCACACCCAAGTGTTTGCTCCATCGCTCTGCTGAACCTTGACAAGATATTCCAGACTTAGTTGATTCAGAATCTGACACAGATAATAACATTCTAGGAACTGGAAGGAACCTCTGGTTGCTGATCTCAGGTGTGATAGAGGCACATCTGTACCCTCTACAGGGGCCTGGGTAGCAAATTCTTGGAAAGTGCCTGAACCAGAACTCCTAAAGGAAACTAATAACGGGGGCAGTTGTGTCGATCCACAGCAAAATGTAAAAACAAAAGCCAGGGCTGATCCTAATAAAAACATTATATGGATATTGTTTTTGAAGTGGAACTGAACCAGAAAGGCAGGAGATGCTGATGGAGCTGAACAAACCTGATTCCAATGTTGTACGTTTATTTATTTATTTTAACTTTACAAAATGTATATCCCGCCTTCCTGCCCTCTAAGGGCCTCCAAGGTAGCTAACAAATTAAAACATACATAGTGAAATCACATTTTAAAACCATTAAAACCAACCAAAAATAACAACAACACATCATTCAAATAATTAAAACCAGAACTAAAATACATACAAAGACATAAAGGCAATTAAAACATCGGGCAGGAAGGCGGAATCACGGAGGGAACTTCAAACGAAGCAAAAAAGTCTTCACCCGCTGGTGGAAGATGGCAACAAAAGGGAATGGCTGAATCTCCCTGGGGGGAGAGTTCCAGAATGTTGATGCCACAACCGAGGAGGCCTTCTCATTGGTTGCCTAATCTCAGAAGGTAGCAGGATCATCTGAAGCAGGTCGTCTGAAAATTTATTTTATTTATTTATCTATCCAATTTATACCCCGCCCTCCCCGCCGAGGCAGGCTCGGGGCAGCTTACATGAAAGTAAATACATAAATAACAATTAAATTACCATAAAAACATCTAAAAACAGGTCATTATAAAACAGTACAGTATCATAAAGTGCTAGCAATGCTGATTTAATTTCACAGCGATGGCGGTACAATGTGAGTGCATTCAATAGATTTTCTAGATGTTCAGCTCACTGATCTTTCCCAGATATAATCGGCAGGCACAGGCTGTCTGTGATGACGATCAATGTTGTCAGGTGGGTTCAAAAGGTGTAGGCTGTCCTTCAGGTATGCTGCCCCCCCAATCACATAGGTCAGCAACAGCAACTTGAATTGTGCCCAGAAACCAACTGGAAACCAGAGGGGCCAAAACTGGAGTGATACGGTCCCTACGACCCACTTCACTCAACATCCTGGTAGCTGCACTCTTCACCAACTCTAGTTTCTAAACACTTCTCAAGGGCAGGCTTATGTGGTGCGCACTGGTGAAGCGCATGGCTCGCCTTCCCATTCAGGGCTCGTTCTCATGACCCTCGGATACACAGGGAGCCGCTTTCTCCCTACCCTGAAACCAGCAGCGTCAGTTCTATTGTTCTTGTGGCCAAGCTGATCATCCCTTCTTGGGTACACACTGTGAATTTGTCATAATTTCTTGGAGGCTGTTCAGTGGGAAAGCAGGACATACATGCTCAGAACAAACAAGTTAAATCCCCATTAGGCGGAAAACGCACCGTGTTCTGCAAATGCAGCACATAGGTCTGCACCTGCTTCGCTCCCTTATCACATCTCCAGAACGCAAGCACTCTGGTTAATTACACTTCTGCTGTCCTATTTCTGGGGGGAAACATTCTTTAAATACATCTGCGATAGAAAGACTGGGAGGGGAGAGCCTAGCATGGGGAGCGATTCTCTTGTGGCTCCCCTCGGATGCTTCAGGCGGTCATCTTACAGCAACCCAGTGCTGCAGCTTGCAACCGAGCCTGCTGGCAAGCCCGAGGTACGCTCAGATAGCCGGTTTTTAAAAGCCCCTCTTTGTCCTGCCTCTCTCCACATAATGGAATCGTAACAACCCCCTTAAAAGTGTACGATTTGCAGTCTGCCGCTATGATTGCTCCTGGTGTCATCTTGCTTTTACTGCCATTTATAACTCTGCTCGCTGCATTGTTCCCAGTATATCTTGCCTTAGGCAGGTGGTTGGTCGCACTGTCCTCTGATTTTGTTAGCAGTCCTTTGGCACCCTGCCCTGGATGGCCCAGGCCATCAGAATCTCACCGGATTTTGGAAGCTATGCAGGGTCAGCCCTGGCTAGTACTTGGATGGGAAGGAAGACCAGGAAGTCCAGGGTTGTTAAATGCAGGCAGGCAATGGCAAACCACCTCTGCTCATCTCTTGCCTTGAAAACCCTATGAGTCAGCTGTGATTTGATGGCACTTTACGCACACAGTCCTTTTGCCTTAAAATGTATTGTTGTTTGGGGGGCAGTTCCCTTCCCTTTCTCTCTCTTATGATGGAATCTGCATTGTCTGCATTGCCTTCTAATCCTTCAGTCCTCATCCTACTGCCTTATTCACTGGATGACTTATGTGGTCGGATTGCATTGTTGCAGACCTGGTTTCAGGTCCCTCTACAGCCATGCACACACACCCTGCCCTATCCACCTGCCCTTCCCCCCAACAGCCCTCCCTGTGCATCCAAGAAGAAGGAGGACGAGGAGGAGGAGGAGGAGACTGGATTTATACCTTGCCCTTCACTACCCGAAGGAGTCTCAGAGCGGCTTACAATCTCCTTTCCCTTCCCCTCCCCACAACAGACACCCTGTGAGGTAGGTGGGGCTGAGAGAGCTCTCTTGAGAACTGCTCGCGAGAGAACACTTCTGAAAGAACTTGTAACTGACCCAAGGTCACGCCAGCAGCTGCATGTGGAGGAGTGAGGAATCAAACCTGGTCCTCCAAGATTAGAATCCGCGCTCCTAACCACTACACCAAACTGGCTCTCATACTCTCTTTACTGAGCCCTCCCACCATCCATGAGCACAGCCACCAACCCGCCCTTCTCCTGATGGCGATGGGCAATGTGAGTGAAGAAGAAGAAGAGTTTGGATTTATACCGCCCTTCACTGCCCAAGGCAGAGCGGCTACAACTCCCTTCCCTCCCCACAACAGACACCCTGTGAGGTGGGTGGAGCTGAGAGAGCTCTTGACGAAACTGTCCTTGAGAGAACAGCTGTGCCAGAGCTTGTGACTGACCCAAGGTCACATTAGCAGGTGCAAGTGGAGGAGTGGGAAATCAAACCGGTTCTCCCAGATAAGAGTCCGCGCACTAACCATGACACCAAAGTGGCCAGAGCATGAGTGTTGGGAAGCCTGTCAAGTGGAGAAGGACGCTGGAAAGGGGAGCGATGTTGAAGCCGTGGGCCCTGGCAGCTGCCCCAGTCAGAGTAGGCCGATGCCGGCCTTGCAGTGTTGTTTGCTGTTGCTTTTTTTAACTCCATGATCTGCCTTGAGTCTCAGCAAGAAAGGTGGGCCATAAATGAAGTAAGTAAAAGAATAATAAAAAAATAACAAGGTTGATTAGCCTGAGAACGGCTCTGGTTAACTGCAGCCCAAGGAGAAGAGCTGTAGATTTAATTTCATATCCCTGTTAAGGAAGGGAAGAAAACAGATTCCTTAAAGTACATTGTGTTCGAAAGAGTTTTGGCTGGACATTAGGAAGAACTTCCTAACAGTTAGAGCAGCTCCTCAGTGGAACAGGCTTCTTCGGGAGGTGGTGGGCTCTCCTTCTTTGGAGGATTTTAAACAGAGGCTAGATGGCCATCTGACAGCAATGTGGATTCTGTGAACTTCGGCAGATAATGAGAGGGAGGAGCAAGGAGGGTTGCATCAGTTCTTCTTGCACACCCTTACACACCCAGAGAAATCCTGATCTCCACTTTGGGGTCAGGAAGCAATTTTTCTCCAGGCCAGTTTGCCCGGGGATCATAGAGGTTTTTTTGCCATCTTCTGGGTGTGGAATGGGGGTCACTGGGGGTGTGGGGGGAGGAGGTATTGTGCAGGGGGTGGGACTAGATGACCCTGGAGGTCCCTTCCAACTCTATGATTCTATTCTATAATTCCTCCCCACCCTGAAAGACTGATAGCATCTCCCCTTTAGATTTTCTTGGAACTAAGGCTGTTGCATCCTGAAATCACTGAATGTAGGATAAGCATCACCTCTTTTTTCATAAAAGCACCTTTCACTTAAAAAAAAATTAAGTCCATAGCAAAACCCACCAAATTCTGTACAGTGCATTCCACATCACACTGAGGAAGATGCAGCAGCAATGGAAAGTGTCTGGAACCCCACATTAAATGTTAGAGGCTAAAAGAGGAAAGGCAGGAATTTGCTAGGCATCCTTTCATTGTACCTGGACCTAAGGCTTTTCCACATTCTGATTTTCCTCATTTGTGTGTTCCTGTTGCTTTGTGAGTTTTTTTTTACTGTTCCACTCCCTCTAGTGGTCGATTCAATATTACATCGCTTTATCTCCAGCATAAAAACCTGCAGTTTAAAACTGCAGGGAGACATGCTGGACGTAAAGTGATGTAATATCAAATCGAACATTAGAGGGGGCAAAACATGTGTGGAACAGAAAAAAGACCCTCAAGCAACAGGAACACACACAAGCAGGGAATATAAGAATGCCGAAAATCCCCTCGTTTCAGAGATCTTGAGAGACCCCCACCAACCCCATCCCCCTCTAATTGCTACTGATAGGGTGCTCAGAGTAAAGGCAAGGAAATGCCTAGTATCCCTGTACCATGCCTGGATCTGGCTCCTGCTCTCCCCACCCCAGGAATATTTCATATTTAATTGTTATTTTTATTAGATGTTGATTCCTATGAGCCATTTTGAGAATGAATTACTGGCTACAAAGCAGGGGGGCAGGGAGATCCCACCACAGACAAATATCGAGTCCAGGCTGCTGAGATTTCACTGAGCATCGCCCACACATTTTCAAGCCTATCTTCACAGTGTCAAGAATGAGAAAATGCTTTTTGTAAAATAAATAAATAAATCTGAATTATGCACTCAATCTTGACTTCTGCATCTCCTGACATAATCTCTGAAGCATATCATCCACAGCCCCCGGTTGCAGTCTGCAGATGCTTTCGGAAGAGATGAATCGTGAGAGCTTGCGGGTTTAAATTTCCTGGATTTCTGCACCGACCTGCATTATCATCCATCTTGAAATGGGTAAGATTGTTGTGCTTTTAGAAACATGCTCCCGTAATGCTTTCTTGTGGGGGGAGAGACAACACCTTCTAGGAGGAATCCTGGATGCTAGGTTTCTCTGAGGCAAAAATACTGTATTTACCTGGAAGAAAGGCATCCCTGAATGTAAAACAACCCATCTAGAAATTATACATGATTTTTTTTTTAGTTGTTGCAGTGGTGGGAAGTGCTGTCGAGTTACAGCTGACATATGATGACCCCACAGGATTTTCAAGGCAAGAGACCTTCAGAGGTCGTTTTCAATGTTCCCTCTAAGCTATGGAGCCTTTTGAGCAAAAATTCTACTTTGTGAGCTACTGGCATTAAAGTTGTGAGCGAGCGATTTGGCTGCTGCATAAATTAGTTTGCTCTGGAGCCATCCTTCCTGAGCTAAGACAAAGATCTGTGAGCTGGAGGCTAAAAAACAGTGAGCTAGCTCACACTAACTCAGCCTAGAGGGAACATGACTCCCTTTGCCATTGCCTGCCTTTGCATACTGACGCTGGACTTCCTTGGTGATCTCCCATCCAAATACTAATGAAGGCTGACTCTCTTTAGCTTCCAAGAGTTGATGAGATCAGGCTAGCCTGTACATATTTGTAGTTTGTATGTGAATGTGACACCTAGACACACCTGGGGAAAAAACCCTAGTCTTCCTTTTGTGTAAATACAGCAGCAATTGGCAACCAGCTCTGTTTTCAGCTGAAACTGTGCTTATTCACAAGGACAGGGGGGAAAAACCCCAACAGCTAGATTATTCAGTTTAAGTATTATTCAGATTAAATAGCCATCCTTCAAAAAGTAAGCTGGGAACAAAAATACCTTATCTGTACCTCTTGGAAAGTAATTATGTGCCAGGAAATTTAATTAATTAATTGTCCTCTGCAGCAGCATAAAACACACACATCAGGAAGGTTATAGGGTTGCACCGGCTTTTGTATGACCGTGATACTGTAGAGTGGGGCAAATTAAAGACCTCACCTTCCTCAAAACTATGGTATGTTCCCATGCATGAAACAAATGCACACTGGAAGACACCAGAACACTCGCCCCTAATTTTAGCACAGGATAATTTAAAAAGGGTAGTATTGCAAGCTAGAAATGGAACCCCCGGCAGTATGACTCTGACCAGTAAATGCTACCATCACTGTGATTTACTTGAGAGTTTCCTTGGGATGGGGATCTCACTGGTTACTGCAGCAAACAAATTTCCAAGGGAGACCCTGAATATCAGTAAACCTACGAGATATTGTTTCAAGGCCAACAGAAGGTTGCTAAACAGTGCAGGAACAAGCGGGAGACAATATGTCCTTCTAGTCTCAATTAACGGATAATCCCATTATGGACCTGGATTGATAGCAAGAATGTTTTTCCCTTCCTGAAAAAAAAAATGGACTATGATCCATAATACAGGGTAGTTTGGTATAATTATCACTAATAATCTTACCCTATTACTAATATTTAAAAGAGAAGTGGAAAGTGGAGTATCCAATTTATCCTCACAATCACCCAGTGAGACAGGTTAACAACATTTTTATTTTAGAAGACAGAAACATTTCAGACAGAGTTACCCTTTGCAACCAGCTTTCCCTGGCCTTTTTTTGGCCGTTAAGTTTCACCACATATATGGTGATCCTCCCAGTATGGATGGTTGCCATTTTGTCTCAAAGGAGTAGGGTTCCCAAATCCAGATTTGGAAATACCTGGAGATTTGAGGGTGGAGACGGGGGGGGGCTTGGGAGGGGGGTTAAGTCAGTGGGGTATAATACCGTACAGTCCACCTTCCCAAGCAGCCATTTTCTAAAGGAGAAGTGGAATAAATGTGTTAGACAAATAAATAATAAACAAGTGACCTACATAGCCCAGAGATCAGGTGCACAATTCTGGGAGATCTCCAGCCCTCACCTGGAGGTTGACAACTCTAAACAACATGTGTACCAGGGTTCTGATATGCATGTACCTAGGCTGAAAATACGTACATCACCCAGGTCCCAGACCAAAAGCAACCATGCATATTGGGAAGATCACATGTAACATGTTCTGTCCATACGTGCTGTGAAGGGTGACGACTGAAAGCTCTCTCAGCAATCACTAAGCTTGTAATAAATCACTCAGGAGAGGGCCAAGGGTCCAAGAGGAGGGTTGCCAGCTCTGGGCTGGGAAACACCTGCTTTCGGGGGTGGAACCTGGGAAGGGTGTTGTTTGGGAAGGGGAGAGACCTCAGCAGTGCCATGGAGTCCACCCTCCAAAGCAGCCATTGTCTCCAGGGGAACTGATCTTGGTTGTCTGGAGACCAATTGTAATAGCGGGAGATCTCCAGGTGCCACTTGGAGATTGGCAAACCCTAACACCAGAAGCCATGCCCAAAACTAGGCCAGGAGAATCCAGCAAAGCTCAAAGGAGACAGAGGTGGATGGCGCGTAGATCAAGAGCCTGAAGCGCAGCCAACACTGACCTCTTGATTAGGCGAGAGCAGCAGGTCTAGCTTCCGGCATTTATACCAGGCCTGGCCAATCTGCATGCTTTATACTGCCTGCCAATCACAGGGTCTGACGTTAAACATTCCTATTCCCCTTCAGCACCTAAAGAGGACTTCAGAGGACAGGAGCGCACGGAGGCCCAGCCTCAAACCGCAGATCTCCCAATACAAGCCCTGGAGTTTCCAATAGCTTCTTCGCTGCCATGTATGGGAAAGCCACACACAGAGACACACAAACACTCAACACAAAGCTGGCTATTAAAAATATCGAAGGATTTCACGAGATGGTAGCAATGGGGATAATCAGAGTGGGTAGCAGCTGGGAGAACGATCTTTCCCATTCCTCCGGGATTCTGCCAGTTGCTCACCGTTCCAGGAAAATTAAAATAATCCCGTTAGCAATCACTAAAATGTGAATAATCACGCATGTCATCGACAGCAACCCAGTTCCCCCGGGGATGCTTGGAAGGCAATGAGGTAACTCAGCGTTTGACAAATCCTAGCTTCCTTGCAGGAAGCACCCAAGACCTGTCAGATGGCTCATCGCCTTCTCAGCAGCTGAACCAGCATTGCTGGATGGGACGGCCAGCAGCTTTAATGAGAGACAGAAGTCACTGTGATCAAAGCCGCAGTTACAGCCGGCTCTCTCATTGACATGCAGCCTAGCATCACGGCCCCAGTCAAAATGGGGGGGGGGAGCCAGCAAGGAGCCAGCTGGCTTTTGTCCACCCTGCTCCAGCTGTTGTAGGTCTGGCAGCATCTGGGTCCAACCATTCAGGTCAGCAGTACGAAGAATGAATGGGCAGAATTTGCTTGGGCTTCGAACCTGGGACTGTGAAAGTCCGTCTCTCCTTTTTCTTCATCTGAAGAAGTGACCACAGTGACTCACGAAAGCTCACCCCCTGCCACATATTTTGTTAGTTTTTAAGGTGCTCCTGGACTCTTGCTCTTTTCTACAGCTGTAGACGGACTAACACGGCTGCCTATCTTGATCTACCTCCCTTTTCTGACATTATGTCAGTAATTTTTTTGCTAGCTGACAACACACACATCCAGAAATACCCGAAATTCTGTACCGGACTATAGTATCAATGGACAATTTATGTGTGAGCATAGTGGCTCAAGTGGTTAAGACACAGAACTGCAGGCTGTGGAAGGTCAGTAGCTCAGCAGTTCGAGACCCGGGTGCCGCATGACGGAGTGAGCTCCTGTCTCTAGTTCCAGCTCCTGCCAACCTAGCAGTTCAAAAGCAAGAAATTGCAAGTAGATAAATAGGTACCACTTCGGTGGGAAGGTGACAGCGTTCTGTGCGCCTTGGTGTTTAGTCATGCCGGCCACATGACCACAGAAACATCTTCGGACAGCGCTGGCTCTTAGGCTTTGAAAGGGAGATGAACACTGCAACCCTAGAGTTGGATTCGACTGGCTTTTGAGCAAGGGAACCTTTACCTTTACCTTTATAGTTACCATGTGACAGGACCCATGGGTTGCTTAATAAACTAACATCAAGCCACACAATATATGACACAACACCACCAGGTCAGGGTCAGTATATATGTTGCTTATTTTCCGTGTGTGTTTCTAAAAACCCTGTCATGTACTATTGACCATTGAAGAAGGCCTTTGAGGCCAAAACACGTATGGTCCTGGGTTGGTCATTTGGCATTTATCATCAACTTTGTATGAGGGATTTATAATAGCTTATGTAAAACTATGACCTTTAATGCAGCCTGATATTCAGGCCCTACGTCTGTACATTATTGTGTACATTACGTAACAAATATATCCCTTTTGATACAAAATTTATTTGCTGTAGCTCAACCTTGGAGGAATTCTCAATACATTTCCAGTTAAAGTGGTTTCCCCCGTCTCCTTTACTTATTATGTCCATCCATACCAAGAAGTCAACTGTGTGTAGACCTTGTTGGTATGTGTGGTCTCCATGTTTCCCAAGAGGGGAAATGCACAGATTTTCAACTTTGCTACATCCACCCAGAAGAATCAGGGGCTCATGCTCCCACAAAATCTGCACATTGCCCCTTTGAGATGGCATGGCAGCCTTTCGTATGAATTTTTAATCCAATCAGAAATCCATATCAAGCCAGCTGCACAAAAGATTGCTTTCTTAACAGTAAGGGGGCCTGTCCCTATCACATGGATTTCCATACTTGCTCCTTCGCTGTGGCCATCACAGACCTTCTATTATGATCAGAAGAGGCATTTATTGATGAAACCCCAGTGATGATCTCTAGGAAAAGATCACACTCACAAAGGCACATGTACCCCTGAACCTGTGGCAGGTAGGTACCAGGAGGAGGAAGAGAAGGAAGGTGAGGAAGATTTTAATAACCTGCTTTTCTCTCCCTTGAGGAGTCTCAAGGCAGCTGACAATCACATTCCCTTCCCCTCCCAACAACAGGCACCTTGTGAGGCAGGTGGGGCTGAGAGAGTTCTGAGGGGACTATGTGACTGGCCCAAGGTCGCCCAGCAGGTTTCATGTGGAGGCAGAGTGGGGAATCAAACCTGGTTCTCCAGAACAGAGTTCACCGCTCTTAACTGCTACACAGCATTGGCTCTAGGATTATAGTGCCTTACAATCACATTCCTTTCTTCTCCCCACAACAGGCACCCTGTGAGACCCAGTCTGGTGCAGTGGTTAGGAGCGCATACTTTAATTTGGGAGAACCGGGTTTGATTACCCATTCCTCCACATCCAACTGCTGCTGTGACCTTGGGTCAGTTACAAGTTCTGTCAGAGCTGTTCCCAAACCAGCAGTTCTCGAAAGAGCTCTCTCAGCCCCACCTAACTCACAGGGTGTCTGTTGTGGGAAGGGGAAGGGAAAGGAGACTGTAAGCCATTCTGAGACTCCTTTGGGTAGTGAAGGGCGGGGTATAAACCCAATCTCTTCTTCTTCCTCTAGGCGAGGCTGAGAGAGTTCTGAGAGAACTGTGAGTGGCCCAAGGTCACCCAGCAGGCTTCATGTGGAGGGGGAGTGGGGAATCAAACCCAGTTGTCATGATTAGAGTCCACAGCTCTTAACTACTACGCCACACTGGCTGTCATTTGAATGACAGTGACCTATTACGCATGGATGTTTTATTACAGAGAATTCAGATTCTGTGCCTGCTGTATGTGTCATTCTTTTTCCTCCAGTGTATTTATTCTGCAGCTACAATTAAAAAAAACAACACTTTTCTAAACTGGGGTGGAACATCACTTGTGATGCATGGGAAGTAGCATGCAAAGGTGTTTTTTTAATTTATGCAACTGCCATATCATAGCTGTGTAGTAGCATCCAGCAAGCATCTTCCACTTAAATCCTCCTGGTTCAGGTTTTGCATACATTTTAGCATTAGTTGGTTGAATGAAAGGGAAAAGAAAGGAATGCAGGCAAAGGGGGAAAACCCACTGTTGAAACTGACCAGACGTTTTCTGAAATTGACAAACAGCTGCCAAGCCCTGTTGTCCATACTGCTGAGCACTAGGGGATTCTCTGCTGTGTTATCAGCCACGGTGAAAAACGCAAGTCACACGATCTCATAACACCTGTGCAAAGTCAGCTGAACCTCCACCACATTTTGCACAAGTCTGCAATTTGTATGGAGGAGACAGCCAAGCCAAGATTGCTATGCCTGCTGGGAGCTAATAGCTCCCTACAGGAGCAGCTTTGCATTGCCTTCTCCTGCTGCCTGGTTCAAATCAGGTGGCGGGAGAGGGCAGCCCAGCCGGGAGTCATTTCAGAAAGTGAACGGAGTAGAACAGAGTGGGCGGAACGACTTCAATGTGGGTGGGGAGTGACCTTCAAGGGGCAGGAAAGGGACAGGAGGGAATCCAAGGGAATCTGTATACTTTTGAATTACCTTCGGCTTGGAAGCAAAACAAGGGGAAAATCTGCACAAAATCACTCTCAGAAAATGCAGGAAAACAGCAACCAGAAAGTGAACTGAGCACTGAAGCGGGGGGCGGGGGAGAGGATCAATGCAGAACAAAAAGGAAGACCCTACGGACATGCACGGTGAAAGCAGAACAAAACACCCATTCATAATAAGCCAGTATGTGCACAGCCTTTGAGAGGGTAGTCTAAGGAGAGGAAAAACAGGAGCTCATCTTGAGGAACTTACAGTTTAAATCTAAAAGGAAGGGGGAGAAGAACAGGAGAACAGGGTAGTACAGGGAGCAGAAGGCTGACAGGAGCAAGGGGTAGACATGTGTGCAACACGAGCAAACATGATCACACAGTGTTAAGATTCGGATTCAAGTCAAGTAGCACCTGAGAAGCTAACAAGATTTTTTTTGGGGGTGAGCTTTCAAGAGTCAAAAATCCCCTCTCCCAAAGTTTATTTAAGTTTCACAGGCCATGGCACCATCAAAATAAACAAATAATTAAAGAGTTTTTAAAAAACAGTAAAACAAAAATTTGCCACATCGATGATGCAATGTTGGCAGAGGCTGCTCAAAAATAGCCTTGATCCTGCTGCTTTGACTTTGAACTTTGAAATCCCCTCATCAGATGTGCAGGGAGCTGACGAAGAGAGCTTTGACTCTCGAAAGCTAACAACCCAAAAATCTGCCTGGTCTCTGAGGTGCTACGGGACTTGAATGTAGCTCTTCCACTACAGGCCGGCATGGCTACCCTCTGCAACTGCAGTCAAGCTTTGCTTCTGTCAAAGACTAAGGGCAAAGCATTTGTAAAAAGGTGGTTTATTTTGATGCAGAATGAGAAGGGGGGAGCACAACGTGGAAATTCTGGGAAGGGATTCAAGGCCGGAGGTGCAGAAAGGGAAAGCTGAGTCCTCCTTCTAGACACAAACGTGGGACTGTTGAGCCTCTGACTTGTCTCCTCCTTGACCCTCAGTAGACTGACTCCCTTCCTGGCTCCTTCTCCATTTACATCGACCCACCACGGCTCTCTCTGCAGCGTCCAAAGCTAGATCTGCTGAGCTCAGAATCAATTTCCTGCATGCCAGCTCCTCCCAGGGATGGAGGAAGCAGCAGAAATCCTCTAATCTGCTTAACAAGAGCCCAGGCACCCGACGCCGAGTAGCCTAATCGCAGCTCAGGCTTGTCAGGATGCCGGGTGCAGAAAAGTGGCTTTGGGGGCAACCCGGGGTCTGGCATGGACCCAGATGGTGGGAAATGGTTCTGTTTTGAAGCAGGAGGAAGCTGGAGGAGAAGCTATGAGAGGGGTGACAAAAAGCATAAACATTACGGAGTGAATTTGATAGCCAAGAGACGAGCAACGATTATCAGTTATGTGCTCAGCTGAAACACTGATTTGTAAAATGCTCAAATCTACCCCATTCCTAGCCATATTGGAACTATTGTTACTCGCTGGTGAGGGAAATATACTTTGCACATGCTCAGATGCAATATCCTTGTCAGCCAGCAATTATGGAGTAGGGGTTGGGAAATAATCACACCAATAAGTCTGGAGCTTGTTCAAGGTTGGAGCCTCAGGTTCTGATTCTTAGCCGTGTTTTCTTCACAGAAATCATCACATTCAGCGTCTATTACTGCCAAATGCATTGCCAAACCAGGCTAAAATGATTCCAAATCCTTTGAATACGAACTACTGTATTACAAATGTAAGAGGAGCCCTGTGGGATCAGATCAACAAGGGCCAGCTGAGAGCCTGATATTCTTATAAGCAGGGCATAAAAGCCTCACTGTTTGGTATTCAGAAGTAAACTGCCTCTGAACATGGAGGTTCTATATAGCTATCACACCTATGGGCCATTCAGGGACCTATCCTCCATGAATTTATCTAATCTGTTTTAAAAACCATTTAAGCCAGGGATGGTTGTAACATTTTTATGCTGGTGAATTTCATAAAACGAATTATGTGACGCATGAAAAAGAAAGTCATCTAAGAAATGCAATTCAAGTCACTGAGCTCAGTTCTCTTAAACCCGCTTAATTGACAAGCATTGTTCTGAACATCATCACAGAATCAGGACTTTTTTTCTAAAGCAAATCCTCTGGCATCACGAGCAACAATGAGGGGCGGTACAGACATGTGGAACATTAAGCTGCCTCCATAACGATGATGTCTAGAACCTTGCTATTTAAAAACAAAACATAGATTTGAGATCAGCAAGAGCTAAACTGTGGTGTTAGAGGAGAGTTTTATGAATACTGTGGAACACCAAAAAAGACTAAGTCGGTTCTAGATCAAATCAAGCCTAAACTCTGCCTAGAAGCTAAAATAACTAAACTGAGGCTATTGTACTTTGGCTACATTTAGGGTTGCCAGGTCCACCCCCCGCCCGGCCGCTGTCAGGGGATGGGGGGGAAAGGGTTGGCAGATCCAGTTTGGGAAACTCCTGGAAGTTTGGGGATGGAGCCTGGGGAGAACAGGGACCCCAGTGGGGTACGATACCATAGAGTTCACCCTCCAAAGCATCCATTTTTCTCCAGGGGAAACTGATCTCTGTAGCCTATAGAGAAGCTGTCATTCCAGGGGATCCCCAGGTCCCACCTGGAGGCTGGCACCCCTAGATCTTATATTATAAAAGACCATTGGAAAAGACAATCATGTTAGGAAAAATTGAAGGCAGCAGGAAAAGAGGCAGACCCAGCATGAGATGGATCGACTCAATCAAGGAAGCCACAACCTTCAGTGTACAAGACCTGAGCAAGGCCGTTACCGATAGGACATTTTGGAGGACATTAATTCATAGGGTCACCATAAATCTGAAGTGACTTGACAGCACTTAACCCCCACACGCAAAAAATTAACTACTTGACACTGGATTCCAAATTCTGGGAGATGTCAGTTTATCTCCACACCGTTGATGGTCTGCCAGGCTTTTTATCGCCCTTATTGATCTCCTTAATAAGGGCTTGCTCACACAGCCACCTATCTCGTTGAGTACAGCTGCACTGCAAGACATGGGGTTCAGCTGGTGTTCTCATCACGCTCTGACAAAAGGAAGGGGAGGAAGCTATGTGGAGCCACAAAGGGCCAAAAGCCATCCTCCCTCACTTTCCATGGGCAGGCCACACAGCCTCCTCGCTTTCTCCCTGTCCCCCTGTCCGTCAGCATGTCTGCCACACGGAGTATTCTCCTCCTCACGGTTGCCAGGCGACAAATATTTTAAGTTCTTCTTTGAGGCGACATTTGGCCGTTGCAGTCTCTGTAATCTGTCTGCAAGGAGAAGAAACTCAGAGCGCCCTTTTTTCACACACTGCAGGAATTAGCCGCAGCAACGAGGCTGTGATTTAGTCAGAGCCCTCAACCTGAAGAGGATTCAGCAGAGCAACTGATTCTGCTAGAGACTGCTGCAGAGGACGACCTGCTCACACTCTTCCCTGTCTGTCCCCAAAGGTCAGTGGTCTTCAGGTTCTAGGGTTCCCAACCCCAAGGTGGGGCCTGGAGTTCCCCTGGAATTATGACTGAACAGCAGACTACAGAGATCAGTTCCCCCGCAAGGAAGGACAGCTTTGAAGGACAAACTCAGTGGCATCATATTCTAACTGAGCTCCCTTCCCAGGTTCTGTCCCAAAATCTCCAGGAATTTCCCATCCTGAAGCTGGCACCCCTGTCAATATGTCCTGACTTGTGACCCCCTTAACCCCCAGGCAGTGGCAAGCATACAACAGGAAATCATGGACACTTGCAGTCAGAGGAACCGCTGCCTAGAACTACCAACCCAAGTCCTCATAAGCTCCATGCAACAGGAAGTCATGTGACATCAGAGTTCCCTCACTAGAACTTGGTCCCTCAACACTGTGTCTCTGTGTTATGTCATTTACATCTTACAGCAACCCTATGAATGAATGACCTTCAAAACATCCTATCATTAACAGCCTTGCTCTTGAACACTGAAGGCCATGGCTTTCCTTATTGAATCAGTCCATCTCATGTTGGGCCTTCCTCTTTCCCTGCTGCCTCCAACTTTGCCTAGACTTACTGTCTTTTCCCAGTGACTCTTGTGGTCTCATAATCTGACCAAAGTACAATAGCCTCAGTTTAGTCATTTTAGCTTCTGGATAATTGGGGTAGATTTCATCTAGTAAAGGTAAAGGTTCCCTTGCTCAAAAGCCAGTCGGATCCGACTCTAGAGTTGCGGTGCTCATCTCCATTTCAAAGCCGAAGAGCCAGCGCTGTCCGAAGACATTTCCGTGGTCATGTGGCCGGCATGACTAAACACCAAGGCGCACGGAATGCTGTTACCTTCCCACTGAAGTGGTACCTATTTATCTACTTGCAATTTCTTGCTTTCAAACTGCTAGGTTGGCAGGAGCTGGAACTAGAGACGGGAGCTCACCCCGTCATGCGGCACTCATAGGTCTTGAACTGCTGAACTACTGACCTTCCACAGCCTGCAGTTCAGCGTCTTAACCACTTGAGCCACCGCAGCTCCTCAGGTTTCATCTAGAACCCACTTATTTGTCTTTTGGTAAAACTCTCCTCCAGCACCACATTTCCAATAAATCCATTTTCTTCCTGTCAGCTTTCTTCATTGTCCGCTGCTAAATTAACCATATTCAATAAAGGCCTTTTAATGGCCTTTAACAATTCTGTTGTAAGCCGCCTTGAGCCCTACTTGTATGGAAGGGCAGCCTAGGAAATCTAATTTAATAAATAAATAAATTCATAACCCTATAGATCTATGCTTTGTCTTCTCAAAAGGCCTTGTTTAGGTTTCTGCAACACTGGCAGGCTTGGGTAAACTAGACACAAAGCGATATCCATATATAAAGCTGAGTGTGTATTTGGGAGAGCATCCTTTTAAAAAAAACACACACAATACAGTTTCTGAATGAGGAGAACTAAACCCTTCCCCCTGCCCAGGCCCGTAGCCAGGATTTTGTAATTCAGGGGGCCTTTAAATAAGTCAGGGGGCACTGACGTCACAAAATAAAAAATAAAATAAAAATATATTTTTTAAATTCACTTTTGTGGCATTCGCAGTCTGCTTATCTACATGGGGAAGCAAGCCATGCTTGGGGAAGGGGTAGTGGTGAGAAGTCCTCCAGGTGGTCCAGAGAGCTGGGAGGCCTGGGGGCTGGATGGAAGTTGGGGGGCCTTGGCAGGAAGTCAGGGGGCCAGGCCCCGAAATGCCCCACTGTAGCTACGGGCCTGTCCCAGCAGACTTTTCTCTCAGCCAATACCAGAAGCAAGCCTGGTATTTAAAAACAAAACAGCTTGGAGCAGGGATGTAAACTAAAAGAAGCTGGGAAGCTTTTGCTCTCCTTTTATTTTTATGTTTTGCCTTCAAGTCAAAGCTTATTTATGGAGACCCCGGAGGGTTTTCAAGGCAAGAGACGCTCAGAGCTGGTTTGCCATTGCCTGACTCCACAAAGCATCCATGGACTTCCTTGGTGGCCTCCTATCCAAATACGAGCCAGGGCCAACCCTGCTTCACTTCTGAGATCTGATGAGATTGGGCTTGTCAGCACTATCCAGGTCAGGGACTAGCTCTCCTTACGTATGAATAAAACAAAACTGCCCCTCCTGTTTTTCACGTGAACCTGTATAAACACACATGCCTTTCCCGGGTCTAATTTGGCCCTGTCCAGAACATGGCTTATTCCATGATGGCACCTTCATCATGGAATTCAATGCCCAGAAAAGCATGCCAGGCTACATCGCTTTCAATGCAATCCTAACCAATGCTCCCTCTAAGCTGTGAAGTCTTGTGAGCAAAAATTCTACCTTGTGAGCTACTGGCATTAAATTTGTGAGTGAGCAATTTGGCTATGGCATAAATTCGTTTGCTCTGGAGCCCTCCTTCCTGAGCTAAGATACAAATGTGTGAGCCGGAGGCTAAAAAACTGTGAGCTAGCTCACACTAACTCAGCTTAGAAGGAACATTGATCCTAACAACACTTTCCTGGGAGTAAGCCCCATTGCATAGATCTGAGCTGGATTCCAAGTAGACCTACTTAAGGACTGCTCTTTTGTAGAACAAAGCAGACTCCAGTGGCACCTTAAAGACCACCAAAATTTATTCAGAACAAGCTCTAAGGTGCTGCTGTCCTTACAGTGCCGCTGGATTTCTGATTCATACTGCCGCTGCAGGCTAATATGTCTACACATCTGGAATTATCATGATTTATTAGATAGTTTCCTGAACAGATGTTTGGGGGACCAGGTTTGAAATTTCACTGCTAGCTTGAGTTTTTCACTACAAATTTGATTATCCCTCCATGACAGCATTATGATTGGTTTAAGAGCTTCTATATTCATCTGCAAATTCTTAATTTGGGAGTGTTGGTTCATGCACTGAATTGTGGGAAAGCAGTCCGTATTTTTACATGCAAAATTTTAGTATGCAGATTTTTTTTCCTTTTAGTGCTCCAGTGGTCTGAGAAATGCAGCAGGTGGATTTTAAAGAAATCTTGGTACGTGGCAGTCATTCACTGTCATGCCACTGCCCAAGCCCTGCTCTTCAGTAGGGTTGCCAACCTCCAGGCAGGGCCTGGAGATCTCCAGGAATTAGAATTGATCTCCAGATTGTAGATATCAGTTCTCTTGGAGAATATGGCCACTTTGGAGGGTGAATTCTATGGCATTATGTACCCCACCAAGGTCCTTCTCCAACCCCCTCAACCCCAAATCCAGGAATTTCCCAACCTGGAGTTGGCAACTTTACTCTCCAACCAGCAAGGCCCAACAATACAGCTGCTGGTTACATGTTTGGCAAAGCAGGCAGCTTCATAGCAAATCCATTCAGGAAAATGTGGATCTGTGGTGTGCCAGAGCCTAGGGTTGACCATTCTGGGTTAGGAAATCCCTGGAAATTTGAGGGGGGAGCCTCAGGAGGGTGGATTTTGAGAAAGGGAAGGACCTCATTGGCAGTCCAGCCTCCAAATTAGCCACTTTCTCCAGGGACACTGAGATACCCAGGCCCCATCTGGAGGCTGGCAACCCAAACTTGTGGGTAAACAGTTGTGTGGATTGGGCCTTGGCCACTCAGATCTGAAGATCTTGTGTTATGGAGAACAAAATTAAAGAAATAATATTTGATCTTGGACCAGATGGGATTAAACTGGAAATAGATTATAAACACATGCAGCAAGTGTGTGCTGCCTGCAACCAACTCCCCATAGTAGGGCTTCCAGCTCTGGGTTTGGAAATACCTGGAGACTGGGTGGGTGGGTGGAGCTTAAGGAGGCCAGGGTTTGGGGAGGGGAAGGGCTTCAATGGGGTATAATGCCATATAATCCACCATCCAAAGCAGCTACTTTCTTCAGGTGAACTGATCCAGGTGAAGAGATCAGTCATAATCCCAGGTGATCTCCAGCTACCACCTGGAGACTGGCAACTCTACCCCAAAGCCTCCAGGTCCTTGATAAATGAACGACTATTTACTGCAAGGGTCATCAGCTAGACAGTCTTTTACTATGCCATACATTGTCTTCTTCCACGGTCTTGTCCCAGTAGCATATAGATAGCTGATCGAGACTGAAATAGTTCCAGATCACTACAATGTTCTGAGCAGGGAGACAATTCTATTCATTTAAATACTTATGCCCTGTTTCTCTCCACGATGGGGACTCAAAGTGACGATACAAAACGTCTTTCTCCCCTCCTCCACATTATCCTCTTAACAAGAGTCCGGTAAGGTTAGGCAGAGAGTGTGTGACTGACCCACGGTCACCCAGCAAGCTTCCATGGCAAAGCAAGGGTTCTTTGGCTTGTGACAGATCTCTCTACCTCACACCCATGTTGACCTCAGGAGCCCTCTGGAGGTCGATGCTGCAAAAATTTCAATACTCAAAACAACAAGGGGAGCTGTAGAACAACCAAACTCAACAGAGGCCCTGAATTGAATGTGGCCATTTTGCGTGGGAGCTGCGGTGGCTCAAGTGGTTAAGACGCTGAACTGCAGGCTGTGGAAGGTCAGTAGTTCAGCAGTTCGAGACCCGGGTGCCGCATGACGGAGTGAGCTCCCGTCTCTAGTTCCAGCTCCTGCCAACCTAGCAGTTCAAAAGCAAGAAATTGCAAGTAGAAGGTAACAGCGTTCTGTGCGCCTTGGTGTTTAGTCACGCCGGCCACATGACCACGGAAATGTCTTCGGACAGCGCTGGCTCTTCGGCTTTGAAACAGAGATGAGCACCACAACCCTAGAGTCGGATTCGACTGGCTTTCAAGCAAGGGAACCTATTTTGCGTGGCCTTCCTTGAAGTAAACAAAACTGCCAGAGCAAGGAAACAGCGCCTGACGTGATCTTCTCTGACATGATCTACTTGGGTCATTTTCCCCAGCAGCCAAGAATAGTCACCCAGCCCAGCCACATGTCATTAGAGATAATGTCCCCTTTGCGGTAATAACGGCAGCAGAGCTGAGATTATTATGATTATTTTAAAAAGCACCTCCAAGACCTAGCTCTCACTGAGGAGGTAAGACTGTTCCTGGGGTGTAATACCTCAGACTGCAGGTGAGGATCTCATGATAAGATGTTCCTCCATACAACCAAATTGCCTGGGCGTAGAGAAATAATGTGGCAGGTAAAATGTAATGCTAGAATCCTTCAGCCTGGTATGCTATGTACATGATGATGGTTTTGTTTGGTTGTTTTTGGTATGGCAGAACTCTGGAACACCAGCTGTCTGAAGTGGTATGGTCCAGTCACAGGTCAGCCACCTCAAAAAGAATTAGCCCCAAATCAAGTTTAGCAGATGTCAGATGTGTGTATCCCCAAAGCCAGTGGACACAGAGCATTATTCTCAGCCCTAGGAGTCTTGGGGCTTAGTTACAATTTTGCAGGACAAATCCCCATTGTTTGCCCTCAGGTCTCCATCTAGAGAATGTTAAGCAAAGGGCTTCTCTGACAGGCTTGCTAGCTCCGGGTTGGGAAACACCTGGAGATTTAGGGGGCAGAGCCCGAGGAAGGTGGAGTTTGGGGGAGGGGGGACTTCAATGAGGTATAATGCCATAGAGTCCACCTTCCAAAGTGCTCATTTGCTCTAGGTGAACTGATCTCTGTCACCAGATCAGTTGGCAACCCTAACTCTGAAACTGACCAGAATAAGGGTTTATTGTTAACAGCTGGAAGACTGGACAAGTTCTTCCTCACCAAAGGCATCTGTTGATGAAAAGGTACCTTATAATTAAAAAAACACCGTATACCTCTCCAAAAGTGAAGAATATATGCTGTCTCATTTAAAGCGGGCTTTGGAAGGGGGAAAAAATGACTTCTTGTGACCCTCGAGATTTTGGCAATTACAAATCAGGAACAAATCTTCCATCCTTAAGTGGTTAAGTGGCCAAAGAACTCCTGATGCTTCCAAACTAAATGGAGTGCCTGGACCCTTTTCAATCTGGCTTCAGGCCTAGATCTGGTACTTGGCACAGCTTTGGTTACCCTGGTTGATGACCTTCCCCAGGAGAGCGGAGTGTGATCTTGTTGATTCTCCTGGATCTCTCAAAGGCTTTTGGTATTATTGCTCATAGGCATTCTTTCGCACCAAGGGGTTGGAAGACAGGAGCACTGCATTGCAGTGGTTCTGCTCCTAACTCACAGGGACGATCCAAATTATGGAAGTGGGAGCACTTATGGCTACTCATGTACAAGGTCTTGTGCCTCTCATGGACATAAGAACATAAGAAGAGCTCTGCTGGATCAGTGGTCCATCTGGTCTAGCATCCTGTCTCACACAGTGGCCAACCAGTTCTTCTGAAGGGCCAACAACACAGGGCATGGAGGCTGAGGCCTTCCCCTGATGTTGCCCCCTGGCACTGGGATTCAGAGGTTTACTGCCTCTGGACGTGGAGGTTCCCTTCAGTCACCAAGCTAGTAGCCACCAATAGATCTATCCTCCATGAATCTAATTCCCTTTTAAAGCTATTTATTTTTGCGGCCATCACTATATCATCTGGCAGTGAATTCCACATTTTAATCACTCCCCGGATACAGAAGCATTTCTTTTTGTCTGTCCTGTATCTACTGCCCGTCAGCTTAATTGGATGCCCTTGAGTTCTAGTATTTTGGGAGAGGGAGAAAATTCTCTCTTTGGCAGCTCTCTCCACCCCATGCATAATTTTATAAACCTCTATCACAGGGGTGTCAAACATAATGCCTGGGAGCCAGAATCGGCCCGTCTGGGGCTCTTATGTGGCCCATGAGCAACTAGTGCAACGGAGGGAACAGGAGACTACTTGGGGGGTGGGAGTGGGCAGAGCCATGCTGGTTGTGGCTTCAACATGGTGGAACGACCTCACCTGCAGCAATCAAGCAGCATGGGAGCATCTGCTCAGTGCTGCACCGCTGGCTCTCCAGTCCACCCATGTGGGTTTTCCTTTGCACCCCTCTCCCAGCCCATGGGGCCTTGCAGTGAGGATACACCAACTCGGATCTTACCAGTTGCTGTCCTTTATACAGTGTATATCTTCAGTACCTGGCATTACATTTTATGGCACACACGGCCCGGCCTGGCAAAGTGATATTTATGTCAGATCCGGCCCTCGTAACAAATGCGTTTGACGCCTCTGCTCTATCATGTCCCCCCCCTAGTCATCTCTTTTCTATAAAGTCCATATTCCCCATGCTTTTAACATCTATGTGAAACTGCTGGGAGAGAGAGTCAGGACTTAAGGAGTGAATTGCCATCTCAGTGTGGCTCCATTTCTCCTTCACATCTGATCCTGCAATTTCATCTATGAATCGATACCAGGAGCCAGTAGAGGATTATTCTCCCCCAGCCACATTGCAACACAATCCAGATATGGCAGAGTTGCTCATAGCAGGTAGTTATTACAGCACTGGTAAAATGGAGGAAATGCTTATCTTTGAGGGGGCTGATCCCTCCAAAATCCCAATTGATGTCTCAGAGTGCTTTAAATCCAGGCCTCTTCCTGGATGCCCGTACTGAAATACTCTCCAAGAGAACATCTTATCAGCATAGCTTAATTTGCCAACTACATTTGTTTCTGAAAGAAAAGGATCTGGCCCCTGAATTGTAGGCACTAACAGCCTCTTGCTTGGGCTACTGTAATGTGCTTTACATGGGGCTGCTCTTGGAGGCAATTTGGAAGTTATAACCGATCCAGAATAGTACAGGTGGATTTTTGACGATAACTGCAGGAAACATATAAAGAGGTTTTATACAAGCTCTGCTGTTTGCAGCTGTAGTTTCAAGATTCAATTTGAGATGTTAGTGCTTACCTCTAGAGCCCTTTCCAAGTCTTGTCTCAGGATGTTTGAGGGAACAATGTCTTCCATATGTTCCTTCCCACACACTGAAATCAGCCACCGATAATTTGTTGTTGGTGGTCTATTACCTAATTATAAACTGGCAACCAACACCAAATGGGCATTTTTACCGGTGGCCCCCAGATTGTGGAACCAACCTCCTGCCCTGCTTCAAGAGATCTAGGAGCCGAGTGCCTTTAAAAAAAACAACCCTTATAAATTATTTGTTTGCATATTTCATTTATACCCCACACTCTTCCCCAGTGGGAACCGAAAGTGACTTACAACATGTTCCTCTCCTCCATTTTATCCTTACAACAACCCTGTGAGATAGTTTAGGATGATGAAGAAGAAGAGATTGGATTTATAACCCGCACTTTACTACCCAAAGGAAGGAATCTCAGAGCAGCTCTCAATCTCCTTTCTCTTCCCCCTCCCCACAACAAGCACCCTGTGAGGTAGGTGCGGGGTGAGAGAGCTCTTTCAAGAACTGCTCGTGAGAGAACAGCTCTGAAGGAACTGTGTGACTGACCCAAAGTCACTCCAGCAGCTGCACGTGGAGGACTGAGGAATCAAACCCAGTTCTCCCAGAGTAGAGTCCACACTTGTAACCACTACACCAAACTGACAGGACATGACTGTCCCAAGGTCATCCAGCAAACTTCCATGGCAGAATAGGGATTTGAACCTGGGTCTCCCAGATACTAATCCAATACTCTAACCATTACACACACTCGCCAGAAGACACATACGAAAGCCTTCTCTTCTTGCTCATCTGCACAGAATCTGTTCACCACCTACACAAACCCTCATAGTATTCTGGTGACAAATTATTAATTAGAATACCCCAAAGGACTAGATATAAATGAATTTGATGTAGAAGGTCGCGGATGCACACAGCCAGCCAGAGCAGACAGAGTCATCCCTTTTCCCTGCCTTCTGTCTCAACTCCCGAGGGCAAAACTCATGAGCTGAAGCCAAGGAAGATGTACCCTGTCAGATCTTCAGTGAGGGCCAGCCCAGAATTCAGCTTCCCTCCATTAAAAAGACAAGACCTGAAAGGGGACCACTGGATTAAAGTCATCCCCTGTCTCCTTCCAAGAGGAGCAGAGGGGAAGCAGTAAAGTTGCGGGCTGCAGCTTCATAACAGAGCACAATTTTTTGCAAGTAAAAAAACAAACAAAAAAAAAACATTGGCTGCTGATCTGTTTCCACACTGAATTTGAAGAGGTGGTTCATACCTTTAAAGGCTTTAAAAGGACCCTATTCTTTAAGGACTGCCTATTCCAATACAATCCTTCCCAACAGTCAAGATGGGCTTCTCAGGCCTGCTCTGTGCTCTTTAGTATTGCCAACCTCCTGGTAAGGTTTCCAGGTCCCTCCAAGTCCCCGGTAGGAGACTTGGGGGGGGGCTTGGGGGGCATTACTGGAGGGGGTGGGGCCATCCCCAATGTGATGACATCACACAGAAGTGAAATCGCCACATTGTGGGCTGGCACCCCCCGCTTCTTCCCAAAAGCATTTAAAGGGTGCCTTTAAATCTTTTTCAGAAGAAGTGAAGGGGGGGGGTGGCGCACCTGCACTCCAAGCCATGAATTTGCAGCTTGTAGTACAGGCATGTGGCCCCCTCTCCCTTCTTCTGAAAAGCAAATTCAGGGCTTGAAGTACAGGTTCAGGTGGTTGGGCTTGGTGGCAGGAAGGGGCCCCCAAAATTGGGGGGGAACCCATTGAGACCAGGGTTCTGGCAACCCTACCTCCCAGTGGTGGCCGGAGGTCTCCTGGGATTACAGCTGATCTCCAGGCTGCAGAGATCAGATCACCTGGAGAAAATGGCTGCTTTCGAAAGTGAACTATATGGTATTATACCCAATTGAAGCCCCTCCCCTCCCCAAACTCCGCCTTCCTCAGGCTCTGACCCCGAATTTTCCAGGTATTTCCCAACCTGGAGCTGGCAACCCTAGTGCTCTTCTATCCCCTACAACCGCCGGCTGTGAGGTGGGTGGCAACCAGAGGCGGCCTTTTCAGTCCCATGGCACCCTGTCTGAGGAACATCCTTCTCCCAGAAAGTTCACTTGACTCCTAAATTATTCTTCTTCTCATGTCAGCAGAAAGCAATTTTAGTAGCCTGGCCTTCGTTGGATTGTTTCCATGACCTCATCTCCTCAATTATATTGGAGATTTTACTATTTGTTTTTAAATCAACCTACTGTTTTATCTGTAGTTAGTGGACTGGCATTATTTTTAAAATTGTCATGGGGGGGTATTTTACGATGGGTTTTCTTTGTTTACTGCTATGATTTTATATACCTTTTATCACTGCATGTTGGTTTTCTGCCACTTTACTGCTTTTATGGTTTTTTTTAACGAATTTTATTATTGATATTTAAATTTCATAAAAATTGTTGCAAGCCACCTCAAGCAGTTTTGGGTTTTTTTTCTTGAAGAGGCAGCTAGGAATACACTCAACCAACCAATGAATCAAATATATAAATGCAGAATGACCATTTCTAAGCCAACGCTTTTGCATTTTAATTGAACCCTGCAAACAGTGCTGGAAAGGTTCTGTGTCAGAGACCCTCAAAAGTAGGGCTGCCAGCTCCAGGTTGGGAAATACCTGGAGACAGGGCTCTTTTTGCAGAAAAAGCCCAGCAGGAACTCATTAGCATAATAGGCCACACCTAACAGCAGAAACTCATTAGCACATTAGGTCACACCCCTGATAACACAGCTCATTAGCATATTAGGCCACACCCCCATGTTACCAGAAGTGTGACCACCCAGCCGCACCCACCTTTTGCTTCTTATTCTGTTGACCTTATTTGCTGTCAAAACCCAGGGCTTTTTTGTAGCAGGAGCTCCTTTGCATGTTAGGCCACACACCCCTCATGTAGCCAATCCTAATGAGTTTCTGCTGTTGGGTGTGTCTTATTATGCTAATGAGTTCCTGCTGGGTGTGACCAATTTGGGAGCCAGCCAGAACTCCATTCCTGTGCGTTCCTGCCCAAAAATAGCCCTGCCTGGAGATATTCAGGGTGGAGAACTGGAGGAAGGCGGGGTTTGGGGAGGGGAGGGACTTCAGTGGGGTCTAATGCCATAGAGCCCAACTTCCAGAGCAGCCATTTTCTCCAGGGGACCTGATCTCTGTCGCCTGGAGGTCAGCAGTAATCCCAGGAGATCTCCAGCCACCACCTGGGGGCTGGCACCCCTAAGAACAGTCCTGTGAATTATTTGGTTGCTTTACAGTGCCATCCTAAGGAAGGTTATTCCCTTCTAAGTCCACTAAAGTCAGTGTGTCTCAGACTGTAATTAGTCTGTCTACGGTTACTCCCTTGGTTTTCAATTATAATTACTCATTCAGGGAATAGTTTGTGTATGGCTTTGTTTTATTCCTGTAAGCCACCCTGAGGGTCTTTCAGCCAGCTTGATATAGTGGTTAGAGCATTGGACTAGGATCTGGGGGACCCAGGTTCGAATCCCCCACACTGCCACAGAAGCCTTCTGGCTGACCTTGGACCAGTCTCAGCCCAGCCTACCAAACAGGGCTGTTGAGAGGAAACAAGTAAGCTGCTTTGGGTCCCCATTGTGGAGAAAAGTAGGGTATAAAGGAAATAAATCAATCAATCGTGGCCACGAGACCACCAAGTCAATAAACGAAACGAACAGCCAGAAAATTGCAAATGATGGTGGGTAGACTTGCCAGATTGCAATACGAACAAAACAATCTTCCCTTTTAACAGCACAGAGGCCATGGGAGGGGTTTGTAGCTATTGCATGACTTGCTCTCTTTCTTCTGGGGTCCAGTTGCTCATCCTCCTCCCCCTGTTTGGTATGGAGCAGGATTAAATCTCCCCACACCCAACTGCTTTGGGAAAGGGGGTAGGAGGGTGAACATTAAGACTTGGAAAGTAACAGGACAACTTCTCCTGCCATCTCAGTATGTTGATTCATGCTAAAATACCTATATCTTCTACTTTCCCCCCAACATTGAGATGCTCCCAAAGGCAGCATATAAAACCCTGACATCCACAGGACACTGCCAAAAACAAACAAACCCACTGAAGAGCTAGAGTGAAACTGAGGCTAATAGAATGAGCTGTAATCTGCAAACTTGCCAGCTCAGATCTCATCTCACAGACTTACTGGAAGACTTTCTCAGCCTCAGCACCTCCCTTTGCAGTATGGCAGTAACAATACTGGTCTACCTTACAAGGCTGTTTGACACGTGATAAGAGCTCAGTGCACTCTGAACACTGGGAGCATTCTGCCAAGGCCAGGTATCATGAGGATCGCAGAATAACCATGGTGACGCTCGTGGTAGGGCTCACTGAACTCTTCCTGTGCCCGTCACCTGTCTAACCTTCATACAACAGTGATTCTGTGATTTTAATCTGGAAAGGTCTAGACAGGGGTGGCCAAACTTGCTTAACATAAGAGCCACATAGAAGAAACATCAGATGTCTGACAGCCGCAAGACATGAACAAATATCGTACATGTTTTTATTGGAAAATATGCAAATTTACTTTTTATTAACATTAACATTAAATAAGACTGCCAGAAATAAAAACAAAAGGGGTAAAAACAGATGCTGATACTTATATTTAAAGAGGCAAATGCTTTCTCCAAGCTGGCCAGGCGGTGGGGGCTTTGAGAACGCATTTAAAGTTGCTTTCTGTCTCTGCTCCCCACCACCACCTCAAGCCTACCTACGGCGGGGAACACTGGCTGGGGAAGGGAAGACTGCCTCCCCTTCACTTCCCCAGCCGCCCTGCCGGGAGCCACACAACACGTGTGAAAGAGCCGCATGTGGCTCCCAAGCCACAGTTTTGCCATCCCTGGTCCAGCCAAAGCTGCCGTCGTACTCAGTACTAGATGGCCGAGTTACAGCACAGCCCTAAACAGAGCGACACCCTTCTAAGCCCAGTGAGTCTACTGGACTTGGAAGGGTGTCACTCCGCTTAGGACTGCACTGTTAGAACAGAGTTCTCCCTCTAAGCGAACAGCAAGCCCACCCTCTCTTTCAGCTATGCAGGATGGTATCAGACAGGCATGGTGTAGATACTACAGCCTAATCCTTTCCAGGGGGACATTCTGACCAGTTTCCCCTCCTGAAATGAAGCAGATTGGGCAGCCAGGAAAAGAGCCTGGAGGATTTTTGGAGGGTGGGGGCTGTAGCTCAGCAGCAGAGCACCGCGTTTCATGCAGAAGGTCCCAGGTTCAGTCCCCAAGAGCTCCAGTTTAAAAAGGCCCAGGTGGTAAGTGATAGCTCTGAAGCTAAGCAGGGTTGACTTTGGTTAGTACTTGGATGGGAGACCACCCAGGGTTGCTATGCAAGATAGTTGCCAGCTGCAGTTTGGGAAATACCTTGAGATTTTTTTTGGGGGGGGGAGCCGGAGGAGGGCGGGGTTTGGGAAGGGGAAGGACTTCAATGGGGTACAATGCTTTGGAGTCCACTTTCCAAAGCCTCCATTTTCTCCAGGAGAACTGATCTCTGTCGCCTGGAGGTCAGTTGTAGCAGCAGGAGATCTCCAGCTACCCCCTGGAGGCTGGCAACTCTCCCACACAGAGTTGACAGCAGGAAACCACCTTTGCTCTTCTCTTGCCTCGAAGACCGCACAAGTGGTTGTCATAAGCCGATTGCAAGCAGTGTTCCCTCTAAGCTGAGTCAGTGCGAGCTAGCTCACAGTTTTTAGCCCCCAGCTCACAGATTTTTGCCTTCACTCAGGAAGGAGGGCTCCAGAGCAAACTAATTTACGCAGCAGCCAAATTGCCTGCTCACAACTTTAATGCCAGTAGCTGGCAAAGTAGAATTTTTTGCTCCCGGGATGCCACAGCTTAGAGGGAGCACTGGTTGCAACTGGATGGCACATCATCATCACCAGTAAGTGACATGAAAGTCCTCGGCCTGAGGCCCCGGAGAGCCACTGGCTGGTCAGAGCAGACATCAACACTGACCTGGCGACAACAACGGTCTGATTCAGTACCGGGCACCTTCCCCTGAGGAACCAGATTGGGGGTGGGGAGTGGGAAATGGTGCAATATAAAAAAAAAAAGGGCATTGGCAAAAATGGAAAAAATGATGCAGTAAAAAAACCCCAGTGTCCGGATTTTAAAAAGCAGATGAGCTGGAAGCCAGGGGAGGGGCTCCGTTCCACCTAACCATCGCTTTGCAAAACACCAAAGGGCTCCCTGCCACCAGGGCACACCACACAGGCTGGAAAGTAGCCCTGCAAAGCCAGGAGTGACGGCTGCTCCAGGAGGCCCAGGAAGCCGGGGATCCACTTGAAAGAGGCCCAGCAGCGGACGAGAGCCGAGGACAATGGAGGGGAGTGGTTGCCTGTCTCCGCTAGGAGGGATGACAAAGCAGCCTGAGCCCAGGCGGGCAAGGCAGCCGCTGCCTCCAGCTTCCTCACCTCTGGGGCAGATTTTCACCTCTCCATGACGTTTTGTTCCAAACAAATGAAAACAGGGCTGCTGCCTCCTCCCACAGCAGGAAATGTTTTTTTTTTTTTAAGGCCAAAGTTCATTTGCATCCGTTAGTATGTTTTCAATACTGCACAGATCTGCAATGGTCTGATGTGGGGGGAAGGCAGCCTTAAAAGAAACGCCACCTGGCTGAAAGCAGGTTAAAACGCTTCAGGACTTGGGAGGGCAAAAGAAAACCAACCATATTCCCTGGGCTGGGCTCGGGGCACAGGCCTGTTGTGCTATAAGGGAGCTTGGCAGAGAACGTCTGTTCCAGCCACCTCCAGGAACGACTTTGCGGCACTGCCGTGCGAGATCCAGAGGCCTCCCTAAACCCCATCTGTCAGCCCCTTCTTTTCTTCCCACTTGGTACCCAAGTGGAAAATAAGCTTGACGTTGGAAGGCTCCATTTGCCGGTGCAGCGGGAGAGGCATCAAGCCCCATTAGCACGCAGATGAATAACTTTCTCTGCAGCAGACAGATACCGAGGCATTCAAAAACCACAAAAAGATATGCAGCAGCAGAATAGGCGGGGGAGATGGCCTGAGTTCTAATCGCTGTACATGCCGTTAAGCGGCTGGGTCACCTTGAGCAGATCCCCTCCTACTCTAGAGCAGGATCCAGTGAATCGGTTGCTCATAATAGCATAAAGAGGTCAGTAGATCACACTTGGAGTAGGGTGACCGTCTCCCATGTATCCCAAGGCGCTCATGCATCAATAGTTTCTGTGGCACGTCAGGAGAGGGAGATACAAGCATCACTCTCGGGTGCCGGTACCAGCCGGTTGGCTCTGGCAGTGTTACCACCCCTCCCAGACATCCCTGGGAGAACCAGATACCCCACAGAGTGTGCATTCCAGCGACTGAAAGTCGCAAACATCCGGAAGGTCAAAAGCCCAGATTTTTCACTAAGCAACAAAACACATCGGCCATGGGGACAAACAGGGCGGTGCCGGCTCTAAGTAAACAACTCGCCGGCCTCCTTAGCAAGACACCTGCATCCTTTCCAAACTGTACCACACACGGATGCTGCTTAAGGCTCGAATACATTGCCATTGTGATGGTAGCCCGTGTTGAGGTTATCATGAGGGGTGGAGGGAGGAAATCAGCTTTGATATATCCCAGCTTTTGAACTTTCACCCTTTGAGGAATAACCCAAGAGCATCTGGTCATATACAGAAGGATTCAGACTCCCGAGCAAGAAAGCCAAGGGACAGATCATAAAATAGTTAGGAACGGAAATCCAGGGTTGTTTTTTTTAATCTCCCGTGTTGAATGGGTTCTTCCCCTCCCCCCCAGCAGCCCAAACCGACGGCGGAGGTAGCCACACCCAGTGACTTCAGGTCTGCAGAGCTAAGGATGGAGGAGCAGGCAAGGCAATGACAGAAAGCATCCTGCCTCCACCCGTTTTCCTGGGGAAAGATGAGAAGTCTCTGTTTTGCACAGGTTGCCCCCTCCCCAAAAAGCGATACTATGAGTTTTCAATCCCAGGATTAGGAAACAACACAGGAGAGACAGCCACCAAACATGCCGGCTGATGCTGGAACCGCCAGCTCTCCCCGTGGTCAGACCGCCTCCCAGCACAGGCCCAGCTCAGCGGGAGACAGCAGCGGTACCCCCTCTTCACCCCCCCCAACCTCAGCAGGGCAGCCACCCCCCCTCTACCTTGACCTCCTCCCCCAGCCTCAGCTTACCCCAATGATGACGGTGTCGTCCCCTTGGAAAACCGGGATGAATTTATCTCCCCGTATGATCTCCGACTGATTCAAAGGCCGGAACCTGCAGAGCACCTTGATGCTGCATTCGTTGGCCTCGGTGGTCATGCTGGCTGGGGCGGGCGGGGGCTCTCCTGGCTGGCGGCTTTTGTGGGGAGGAAACGGCGGCGAAGAGGCGGAGGAGGTACAATTCCCAGAGGCAGGCGAGAGCAGAGGGCAAGCAGGCAACTGACTGGGCAGTTTGCAAAAAAAGAAGGGGTGTGCGGGGGGGAACGGGGGACCCGGTCCTAGATTGTCACCCCGCAGCAGCAGAGCAGGTGGGCTCTCTCAGCTGGGCTGGTGGGTTCCTCCGTGCCGGGGATGCTGCTTGCAGTGCCTGTATCCCTCTCGCCTGCTGCAGGCAGCCTCAGCATCCAGCAGAGGGGTGGGCGAGCCCAGCGCTCCGGCTTTTAAGGTGGAACAGCCTCCGAACCCTTAAGGCGGACACAAATCATTAGGTGGGAAACCGGCAGGCCTCACATAAGCCACCTGGTTTGTAGGAGGGTTGCCAACCTCCAGGTGGGGCCAGGAGACCTCCTGGAATTACAATTGTTTCTCCAGACAACGGAGATCGGCTCCACTGGAGAAAATGGCTACTTTGGAGGAGGAACTCTATGCCATTTAGGGTTGCCAACCTCCAGGTGGGGCCTGGAGATCTCCCACTTTTACAACTGATCTCCAGACTACAGAGATCAGTTCTCCTGGAGAAAATGGCTGCCTTGGAGAGTGAAATTTATGGCATTGTGCCTTGCTGAGGTCCCTCCCCACCAGTGCTCCCTCTAAGCTGAGTAAGTGTGAACTAGCTCACAGTTTTTTAGCCTCCGGCTCACACATTTTTGTCTTAGCTCAGGAAGGATGGCTCCAGAGCAAACTAATTTATGCAGTGGCCAAATTGCTCACTCACCACCATTTTTGCTCACAAGACTCCACAACTGAGAGGGAGCATTGCTCCCCACTCCTCCCCAGGCGTCATTCCAAAATCTCCAGGTATTTCCCAACCCAGAGCTGGCAACCCTATTTTAGAGATTCCCCTGATCTCTACAGTTTTTACCATAGAGTGAGCGCATTCCTAAAGCACTGCAGGCACCACAACTTTGGTTTCCTCACTGTCTACCCTCCAAATGCTCCCTGCCTGAAAGACCCGGTATCTTTGATGCTTTTCATACAAATGCCAGGTGTGAGTACTGATTACAAGGATTTAATGCTGAGGGAAAAGCACTTTATAAGTGCTCAGAGGTACTCTCCTTTTCATTATCACTTCCTATGTCCTAAACCAAATCCTGGCTAAAATGAAGTCATGTTTCTATGTCCACTACACATATTAGAGATGCTCACATACTAGTGCTGTTATAAAACATCCATGCCATTGACACAAATATGAGAGAGGCCACATCCTCACTTATGCTTATGTAGTTCTGAAGCCATGAAGGAAGCTATGGGAACAATACGGTTTGTCTCAGAAAATCTCTCTACGCAGGGACATCCCATGGTTGACGTGACTGTATTATCTACCTTTAACTCAGGCCTTCACTCAATTAATTTTAATTATCAGTCTCTGGCACCTTATAGGGTTGTCCAAAGGCCTGGAGAGAATATTTCTTGTCCCTTTAAAAGAAGTATAGCATGTGGAGATGGGCAACTGATTTTTTTTTTTTTGAAATAAAGGTAAATAACAACACCTGGTAAGTAATACCCTATTAAGCCATTTAAAGGGACAGGATACACACACACACATTGAATCTGTATTTGCATTTTTAAATCAGTTTCATGCTGCTGTGAAGCCGTCTTTCTGTATGCTTGTTTGAAAGTGGTTTGGACAAGATTCAGGTCGAATCTGCATTTGCATTTTTAAATCAGTTTCGTGCTGCTGTGACGCTGTCAAGCATAAAGACAACGTCACAGCAGCATGAAACTGATTAAAAATGCAAATGCAGCACGAAACTGATTAAAAAATGTGGATGCAGATTCAACCTCATTTAAAATGGCACAGAGGCACAATGACAGTGGAGCTGCCACGAGAGGGTGATAAACATATGCAGACATGCAACAGTATGCTAGCACTGTTGAGGTGTGAAAACAACACCAAATATAGACACCTTTTTTGAAGACGGAGTCAGAAGGCTGGGACACTGGTGGGAAAGACAAATGCAGATTCGACCAAACACACACTCACACTCACTCGCACACATATATTTGCTCCAGGCAGTTGGCAGTCCTAGTTATAACCCATATTAATAATAATGCTACTTAGCATTTCAAAAAGCTTCCCATACTGTTTGTTTATTTATTTGTACCCCACCTTTCTCCCCAGTAAGGACCCCAAGTGGCTTACATTATTCCCCTTTCCTCCGTTTTATCCTCGCATTAGCCCTCACCTGGATAGCCCAGGCTAGCCGATCCCATCAGATCTCAGAAGCTAAGCAGGGTCAGCCCTGGTTAGTATTTGGATGGGCAGCCTCCAGGGAATACCAGGGGCATGACACAGAGGCAGGCAATGGCAAACCACCTCGGAAATGTCTCTGGTCTTAAAAAAGCAAGTCTAGCTCACCACCTAGTGGTGCATAACACTAAAGAGCTACAACTTCTGGCTGCCAGACAATCTTAGGATCTCCTGGCTATACCATACACACTGCCACGCAATTATTATTATTATCATCATCCTCACATTAAGGTAGGTTAGGCTTAGGCTGTGTGGCCCAAGGTCACTCAGTGAGCTTCCATGGCACAGTGAGGTTTCAGACTTGGGTCCCCCAAGATCCCAGTCCAACACTCTTTCCCCTACACCACACTGGCTCTCTCATTATCTTTGTATCTTTTCCAAAAGCCCAGGAAAGTAGGCTTCTGTATTATCCCCATATTTCAGATGGGGAAACCGAGGCAGAGAGACTGTGATGCAGATCTGGCAAACATTTTCACTCAGTCTCACCTTGTTCCCAACCTTACTACAGCTGATCACATGATCTCCCAGCATAGCCTTTTTGGTGGTCAAAGGGAACCCTTTCTTAACCTGCAGAAAGCTGGGTGGATCCAACCTAGTAGCTTTCCTAAACTCTCGTATAGCCTAAGCCTCTGTAAATCCCTCCAAGTTAGACCTGAACAGTGTTGCCAGTTTTTAAACTGATCCTTCCAGCTGTCCCTTTAATATCCATTTGATCTGCAGCAACTATCACGTGATATCGTTTAACATCATGCCATGCACACTTCCACATTTGTTAAGGGACAGGGCATTTCCCCCCATCAGCTTGGTAACCTTAGGACTGAAACACTCATCTAGCTGCATCATTTCCCCACCTGGCATCATGGACACAAAACTGGAAGCAGCAAAATCATTCCCAGCCAGTTGCCAATAGCAGTAAGAACAGTTCTTCTAGGGACCCAGGCAAAATTTGATGATGGTGGTGGTGGTGTTGAGGAGGAGGAGGAGGAAGAAGAGGAAGAAGAATTCTCACAGTCAGATATTTGACTGGTAGATGATGTTCTGCAATTCGGGATCTAGCCAAGTTTTTGGGAATTGCAGATGTATTGTCACAGGATTATTATTACTATTGTTGTTACTGTTGTTATGATTATTGACTGCTTTGTCCCAAACACAAATTATTTATATCGCTTTATAAAGGCAGCCAATAAAAGTACACACTCCCTCCATCAAGAACCGGCTCTTTTAACTCTGTCCACACAACCCAACTCCTTCGTGAACAATGGCGTGTTAGAACAGAGGAAAAGTTTAGAATTATATTAACTTCCCCCCCATAACTCCCTTCTCGTAGAAGTAACACGTTTTGTGTAACTTTTTTTTAACCTTTTTTTTAACCTCTCTGAAATATCCAAGCCCCTAGGGGTCATCAGAAGTCAAACATGGCTTCCAGGTGTGCACACACAATACTCACCAAAAAAAAATGGGTCACCCAGGATCTACTTATTCACTCAGAATAATCCCTTCAGCACCCAAGCCTGACTTCCGCTTCACCCATTACCTTTGTGAAGAAATGCATTTTTGGGTGGAGGTCAAAACTGAGCAAAACCTTCACCAGGAGTTTTTAAAAGTTTTTCTCCATGGGCAGAGAATGGGTGGGGTGGGAGAAGAATCAATTCAATGGCTTTCCAGCATAACCTCAGTTACCTCTTAAGAAATGCTAATAGGTGCAGCTAGAGACAATAGGATGGTCCAATTCCCCCCACCCAAGCAGGAAACAGAGATTTGGAGGCATTAAGTACTGGAAGGACTTCAGAAAGAAACTTCTGGAGACTTCAGAAAAAGCTTATTTGACCCAGCCTGACCTGGTCAGTGGGTGGGGAAAACAGAGATGACAAAACTCCTGGGAGCAAGGAGGAGGGGCTCTTGAAGGATGAACGGGCAGCAACATCACTGCTGGACAGGAACAGGGCAGCGAGTGGCAACAAAGAGGCTGGGTGGGTAGTGGTGGCTTCTGTCATCTACCCACTGCCCTTTACCAGTGATGGGCCAGATATCCACAGACATTTGTGGGGATCTGGTTGGTGGATGGCTTGCCAACTCTTGGATGGGATAAATCTGCCAAGGAACAGGACCTCTATAAACGGGGGGCATGACCACCCATAGGGTTGCCAGCACTGGTTTGAGAAATACCTGGAGATTTGTGGGATGGACTCTGGGAAGGGTGAGGTTTGGGGGAAGGAGGGGCCTCAGTGGGGTATCATGCCATAGACTCCACTTTCCAAAGCAGCCATTTTCTTGAGGGGAACTGATCTCTGTTGCCTGGAGAACAGCTGTGATGCCAGGAGATCTCCAGCTACCACCTGGAGGTTGGCAGCCCTAGATCTACCATGTATTTGCCTTTAAACAAGGTGGGAGAGAAGGAAAGGCCAAGCAGGGAACAAAGGCTTTCAGAGTATTGACCGTGTACCTCCCTCCCATTTCTCTTGTCTTCAACACAACTGGGATCACTTAGGGTGAGACTAGAGAGGATTCTCACCCAGTCATGAGAGAAACAAACAAGGGAGCAGACGGCAGGCAGGCTTTTTAAAGCTTCCATCCGGCTCGGCCTTTTCCATTCCCTTACCCTCCCGGCTCAAATGGACTCAGAATTATTACTTCATTAATCCCTCCTGCCGCCCTCCTCACTTGTTTTCCTACTTATTTAAATGACTCAGAGGACTTCGGGAAAGATCAGCGAGGACTGGCCCATCTCAGTCAGAGAGGACTCTCTCAGAATTTTCTGAGTCATTCTGATCATGAGGGAAGCAATATGTATTAAATAAAGAAATAAGAACTTGGCCTTAATCCTGCTATAAGAAAAAAATCCCACCTGACAACCAGCCAGCAAGAGGAAAAACTGATCATGCTGGTGTAAAAATGAACAGGCAATAATGCTCGTTGGCTGCAGTCTCCACTTTGGTGTAGTGGTTAGGAGCACGGACTGTAATCTGGGAGAACCGGGTTTGATTCCTCACTCTTCCACATGCAGCTGCTGGTGTGACCTTGGGTCAGTCACAAGTTGTTTCAGAGCTGTTCTCTCACAAGCAGTTCTCAAAAGAAATCTCTCAGCTCCATCTACCTCACAGGGTGTCTGCTGTGGGGAGGGGAAGGAGATGGTAAGCTGCTCCGAGACTCTGAGTAAAGGGCAGGGTATAAGTCCAGTCTCTTCTTCTTCTTGCAATTGTAGGCCTTTTCAAAAAATAGGTGTTAATGTGGATATGGGAGAATACACTACACATAATCTTCTTGGTATGTACAACTGCTATTTTGTCTGAGCAATGTGGGGATTTTCAGCTATGGTATCCTCGTGTTAATGCCTTTCAGACAAAATGGTAATTGCACGTACCAAGATCACATGTATCGAGTTCTCCCCGTGAACCAGAAATGATATCATCATGTCGGCATGATACTCTAGGAATAATCCAAAACTCTATGGTTAAACAATAGATTTGTGGGTGAATCCTAGAGTGTCATGCTAATGCCACTTCCAGTTTGTGCCAGAAGTGATCTGGTATATGCACTAGAGCTCTGACCACTTCCCTTATGTTACCAAGAGAGCAATAGCTCCTATCTATCACACTCCCAGCTCCTGCAGCTGACCTCAGGGATCTGGGTTGGAAAACTTACCTTCCATATCTGGCTTTAAGTACAGCTGCCAACAGTCTTGACCTGCACCTGATAATCAGTTTGATATGGATACCTATTGCATGGAAATCTGAATGGACCAACTATGTAGAGTAGACAAAGGAGATACAGAAAATTCATGTTTCCCTAATGCAATGTGTAAGTAATTCTTGGATTATCCAGGAACAAATTGGACAGTGGGAAATAGCAAATCCAAAAGGAAAGGTGGGCTATAAATATTTAATTAATAAATAAGTAAGCAAACTTTATTCAGTGGAGGGGTAGGATCCATCCACTAAATCCAGATCACTTAAATCCACAATCCACTGTACCAGTTTGGTGTAGTGGTTAAGAGTGGCGGACTCTAATCTGGAGAACTGGGTTTGATTCCCCACCCCTCCACATGCAGCTGCTGGTGTGACCTTGGGTCTGTCACAAGTTCACTCAGAACTGTTCTCCCATGAGCAGTTCTTGAACGAGCTCACGAAGTAGAATTTTTGCTTACAAGACTCCACAGCTTAGAGGGAGCATTGGTTTAGAATATAGAGTTTAGTTTATTCCCTGCAGCCACGCCTCCTCCCTGGCATGAAATCAATGTATGAATGGCATGTGGCCCTAATACAAATCCCTGGGGTTCCCACTGTGAGCTTTGTAAAAACCAAAATAAAGCCACTATATGTTGCAAGCAATTTGTGCAGGCATGGATACAACACAACCAATGTAGCACATTCATATTCAGTCAGGGAGGGGGGGATGCATGTTTTTAAAAAGAAACCTAATACTTGGTCGTGTAACCCAGTTTTGAGTCATACTGAGGTCCTCAACCTGAGACCCTGGAAAGCCACCGCCAGTCAATATTTTTATATATACTTTTAATATTTTATAAAAGGTACAGACTTCTTGTTGTCATCTGTGACACTGTAGGCCATTTTCATTCCATTACTCATTGTGTGTGTGCATGCTATACAGCATTTGTTGCATTGCTCTTAACATTTGTACTCCAGCTTTATTATATCTACTATACAGTTGTGGTTTTTTGGTGAGTATTTTGTGTATGTGCATGTAAACCTGGAAGTCGTGGTGACTTCTGGCAACCCCTAGTGAGGCTAGGATGTTTCAGAGAGGTGGCTTTGATGCTACCTGCCTCTGCATCCCGGCCCTGGTATTCCTTGGAGGTCACCCTTCCAAGTACTTGCGAGGGATGGCCCTGCTTAGCTTCCGAGATCTGACGAGACTGGGCTTGCCTGGCTATCCAGGTCAGGGCTCCTGTACAGTTTTCTAGTGCATTCTGTAATTTTGTAATCCAGTTTTTAATCACATTGTTTGGTATTATATATGTTACAGTGTTCCTATTGAATTCCTGTTGTAATCTGCCTTGCATCTCAGTGAGAAAATTATGTAAGTTAAGTAAATAAACAAATAACTATTGACCTTGATAGACTCAGTATAAGGCAGCTTCATGGGTTTGTGTATGTGTGTATTCACAAGACTTGCGGGTTTAATACAAGGTGTGCAAATCAGAGTTTTGTGGGTCTTCGGAATATAAACTGTCCCAGGATTGCGAAACACATCAGACCCTTCATGGACACCGAAACAAAATAAGGATGCTGCCGCCAGGTGTTGCAGGTGCAGAGGTGGGATTGATTCAATATCCAGAGAGAGAAAGAGAGATCCCCCAATCTCTGCCTTTGAATCAGTCCTGTGAATCAATGTGCTCCCTCCCTCCCCTGCTCTGGAGACAATGCATACAGTAAAATCTTTTAATCATCACTACTGCTTACTTTTCCTGGAAAGTGGGAGCCATTTGGGCAGGAAATAGTCAGAGAAGCAGAAATCAGATCCAGAAGGAAGAGCAACATAGCTGCTTTATGTTGCAGGCCCTAACAGAACCAAGAGCTGCAGTGGTTTTCACAGAAAATTCCTTTTCATCCAAATAAGCTGAGCTGAATTAAGCCTAAAGAAAGAGCCAGATGGTATAACAGAGCTTCAAGCACAGATGTTATCAACCTCAAAATGGGGGCTGGATTTCTCCTAGATTTACAACTGATTTCCAGACTACAAAAACCAGCTCTCCTGGGAAAAAATTTCAGCTTTAGAGAGGGGACACTATGGTATACCATGGAGTCTAGAAAGAAGTCCTAGAGTGACATTATCATATCCCTGTTGAGCTCCCTTCCCTCCCCAAACTCTGCCCGCCCTAGGCAAAGCCTCCACATTTCCAGGAGTTTCCGAAACTAGAATTGGCAACTCTACTCACATGCCGAGATTCATCCTATTTTGCTAAATCAATCAGCAGTTGGTGGTGGGGCACACATATTCTAAGTTAGGGCTGCCAGCTCTGGGTTGAGAAATTTCCTGGAGATTTGTATGTGGAGCCTTGGGAAGGTGGAGTTTGGGGAGGGGCGGGTCCTCAGTGGAGTATAATGCCCTAGATTTCACATTCCAAAGCAGCCATTTTCTCCAGGGGAACTGATCTGTCTCTGCATCTCTTCTATCTGTGCTCTGCAATGTTACGCAACTCATCTATGTCTTTTTGGTGTACTAGGTCTTCTAGCCTCCCTTTATAATACTCTCCTTTTGTCTGTAGCATTGTGTGTATAGATAGGTAGATAGCTAACAGGAGAAGGGAATCTTGGTAACATCACTGCAAGCTGTGTGAAATTCAGGCTGGGCTTCTGTTTCCCTTTTTGTTGCGGGCATTTCAGCCTGGCCATGACCAGAGGCTCTCCTAGCAGGGGAGGGGAATCTTGGGAACTGAGTAGACTAATCGTCTTTTTCCATTTCTGTTTCAGGTATTTAAGCAAGGGAGTGGCCAGAGCCACAGAGATCAGTGCCTGCAGCTTTTAGGTAGACCAGTGAATCCAGGACCAACCTAGGATGTAGTTGTGGAAGAACCTGTGAGTGCCACTTTGTTCAGTCTAGGGTTACCAGCTCTGGGTTGGGAAATACCTGGAGATTTTGGGTGTGGAGCCTGGGGAAGGTGCGGTTTTTGGGAGGGGAGGGACCTCAGTAGGGTACAGTGTCATACAGTGCACTCCCCAAAGCAGCCATTTTCTTTGGGGAACTGACCTTGGTCATCTGGAGATCAATTGTAATAGCGGGAGATTTCCAGGTACCTCCTGGAGGTTGGCAACCCTAGTTCAGTCCTCCAAGGTGTCTTGGTGCCCAGTGACTGTCATGAGTCTGTGCCCAGCGATGAATGACTCTCCTGTATTGCCCAAACTTCAGAGGAGTTTCCTCTCTTGATTCTCCTTTGGTACACTGCCACCAACTAACCATTCCCAGCATTACCTGATAAGAGGGCCAATGCTCCCAGCTTCCTTTCTTGGATTGCCATTCTAAGCCTCCACCTCATGCCTGAGTCTCCTGTTACCCAGCAATTGGTTACCACAAGGATGGCTTACTATGCTTGCACACTCCCAGGGAAATAGTGGTTTAGCAACTGACCACCTCTCTTCCTCTGTTGATTTTAAACTGCACGTTCAAACAGTGGAAGTCTTTGCAGCACAGAGAACAACTACCAGCTTTTAAAATTGTAAAAATTTATTAAAAGTAAAAAGTCTGCACACATACTATCTGCACAGCAACTGACTGAGGAAGGCATACAGAGCAAAGGTACAAACGTATAATGCCCCCATTCCCCATTTGATACGTGCCCTAGCTGATCTTATTCTAAGCCAGGCTCTTCAACATAGAAGTTGGTGGTGGAAAGTGCAATCAAGTTATAGCTGACTTATGGTGATCCTGAAGGGTTTAGAAGGCAAGAGACTTCTTTGGTGGTTTGCTGTTGCCTGCATCTCTGGAGTGACCCTGGACTTCTTTGGTGGTCTCCCATTCAAGTACTAACCAGGGGCGACACTGCTTAGCTTCTGAGGTCTGATGAGATCGGTCTAGCCTGGCCCATCCAGATTAGCACAGCATAGACATTATAGTGCTCTAAATACTTCCTATTGCTTTCAGGAGTCTTTGTCTAGGCCAGGGGTGGCCAAACTACAGCTCAGGAGCCGCATGTGGCTCTTTCACACCGTCTAATGTAATGTTAATAAAAAGCAAATTTGCATATTTTCCAATAAAAACGTGTGTGTAATATTTGTTCATATCTTGCAGCTCTCAAACATCTGACATTTATTCTGTGTGGATGTTATGTTAAGCAAGTTTGGCCACCCCTGTCAGCCTTTTGTCTCCTTTCAAGGTGGAGCTCAGGTATGATCCCTCTTTGATCCAGTTGTAATCTGCCAAGAGGGACCTGCAAAAATGGACCCTCTCATTTCATGTCAAAGAATTTTATTGCCTTCGTTTGCTCACCCCATGTGGGAAAGACTCCTTTCCTGAGGTCTTGGGTAAGATACTATCTATCCTTGCAGAACCCCAAGTCTTTGTGTCCCTTCTAGGTATCAGATTCCAGCCAATGGGTAAGCTATTTCATTGTCACTGGCCAGGATGTCCATTAGCATTTCCAATGCTTCGATGGTTGGTATATGGGCAATACTTGAAAACAAGTGACTTCCCACTTCCTGTCTGACTTCTTCTAGGAGAAAGAAAAACCTTCAAAACTGAATGTGTCAAGACCAAATCCCAAAATAAAAGGTATTTCTCTACAGTAGTTTATCACACACCTGTCTCTGTTTGTTTACTTAAACTGTAGGTTGGTATACCCATAAGTCACTTTGAGTCCCTGGGTTGCCACCACGCCTGCAGAGAAGTATCCTAGCCCATTAATAGAGGCATAATGGCATGTTCCTAACCAGTTGCTAGAAAAGAGTAAGAATCCAGTAGCACCTTAAAGACTAACAAAATTTGTGGTAGGGTACAAGCTTGACATATCTGAAGAAGTGAATAGTGACTCATGAAAGCTCATACCCTACAACATATTTTGTTAGTCTTTAAGGTGCTACTGGACTCTTACTCTTTTCTACTGCTACAGACAGATAAACCCAACTTGAGCTTTATCAGGTGATGTTTACCTTCATGCCATGAAAAGCATCACAAACACATTAAGCTTTTATTGATGGGACAGGACACTGTTCTCCAAGCCTACTGACAACCTTAGTCCCCAGTAGGGAGAAAAGCATGGTACCAAATAAAGTATCTCTCTTTATATATAAAGCTGTTTTGGGGTGAATGTTCGACATGCTCCCACAGCCTTTGGCCCACTGACTTGTCACTCACAAGGTCTCTTCATCCATTGGTGGCTGCGTTGCCTGCATCCCGCCCACAGGCACAGCACGCGCCAAAATCAAGTCAGAACAGAACTTCACTTCAACAGAGAGGACACCTTGCTCAGCAGGGCCCTGCCTTCTAGCCTCCTCCTTCCCTGGTCCGGTGGCTCTTTGTGGCTCCGCACTGCACAGGCCTGCCGTGACTGCCTGCTTCTCTGGCCCCCACAGGCTCTGGTGCTCCTGGGGGCGGGCCTGTCCCTTGTCACCATCTTCCCGCTGCTGCTTCGTTGGCATATGACAGCCTTGTGGACCCCAGTCAGCTTCTTCCCCTCCTGCTTCCCCCGCTCCACTACCGCTGGCCTCCCTGCCGCTTTGCTCACCCTGCACTCCTCTGTGCCTTGCCGGCTCCAGGTTGGTGAGGGGCCATGGGTTGCGTCTGGCAATGGTGGGGGGCGTGGAGGGAAGCCGCCCAGCCCGGCTGGGTGGTGAGGCCATCGCAACTGTTCCATCGCCCCTCCACTGCAGGCTCTGGGGAGGGGGCGGTGTGGTGGTGGGGGGGGCTGTGTGTGGCTGCAGAGGGATCTGTTTCTAGAACCCATTGCCTTCCTTTTGCAACAGGCTTTGCTCCTAGTGTAAATATATATGCATACCTATCACCTCGATGTAAAATTCTTCACACATTCAATGTAAGGGGCTCTGGATTATGAAGGCTCCTGCTGTCACCCCGTGTTGGATTTTAAGGTGCCACAACATTTTTAGTCTGGGTTGATGCAGACTTAACAGCGCCATCCTAAAAGCCCTTCAAGCCCCTTGACTTTGATGCATTTAGAAGGGTGTAATTCTTCTTAGTATGGCTCTGTTAAGATGGGTACCCCTCTGGAATTTCTAGGCTTTGTGGCTGCAGAAATGCAACTGAAAGAATGAAGGCCAAGAAAGATCAGAAATAAGAGGAAAATGAGGAAAAGTTCATGATAGTTTGTGACAGGTTTTCACCTCTCATGATGCGTAAGCTAACTTGTTTTGATTGCAAAATATTCACCATTTGGCAACTTCCCAAAATATTTCTTGTCAAGAATACATTTTTTGGTTATTATATAATAAGCCTTTAAAGTGGAGTTGAACTAATTAGAGTCTTGTAAATTCCAGGAAACAGGGAATATTTTTCCTTTAATCTTCCGTGCATCTGAATGCAAAACATATAACTGGAGGGTGTGTTTAATTGATCCAGCAAGTTTAATTCATTCGATTCAACTTTAACTTATTTTCCTTTGCCTGTTATTGAAGCTGGAGCAAACATTTTATTATTTTTATTACCTGAATTTACAACAAATCCACCCAATGCATTATTTAGATTTACAGTAAAGATGCCCCAAAGCATTCGGGTACATATGTATAATAAAAGACATAATGAATAATTAAAAATACACACCCACATACATAAAATAAAAAGATAAGATCAAAATGCAAATACTGAAATTTCAACTATGTACATTAATGTCATCTTAAAAGGATAGGTCCTACATTGCTTCTTGGACCATGAATGCCTATTTCAGCTGAGGAAAAATTCAGGTAAGTGGCCATGTTGGTCTGAAGCAGCAGAACAAAGTTTGAGTCCAGCGGCACCTTTAAGACCAACCAAGTTCTATTCAAAGTGTAAGCCCCCAAAGTGCCGCATTCGTGCCAACGTGCCCAGAGTAATTGTGCAGGGCACATTGTGGGGGGATGGTCTATCGTTCAAGGAAAAAGCTCTATGATTACCATACAGTTTTTCCTTGAATGATATAGTGTCCCCCACAACATGCCCTGCATAATGACGTCACCTCTGGGTGACGTCATTGCGGCGTGTATGCAAAGTGTGTGCTCCACAGCGCTGCTAGAGCAAAAGAGGGACCCCCCCTGCTGGCAGCCAGGTAAGACATGGCAACCCTACCTCCAGGGTTACTTACAAGAAAAAAGAGAGGGTGAGGAGCAGCCATTAGAAGGGGCCACTCAGAGCCAAGATGCATATGCAGGGCTAAAATTGGATCAGGTGGCCAGTAAGCTCAATGGATTGCAGCAAATTAGCATGTAAATGCAAGAACATAAAAACATAAGAGAAGCCACTGTTGGATCAGGCCAATGGCCCTTCCAGTCCAACACTCTGTCACACAGTGGCCAAAAATACCAGGTGCCATCAGGAGGTCCATCAGCGGGGACAAGAATTAACAAAGAGATGTGAGACCTAAGCTAGAGTCCAGCAGAGGATTCATTTTACATCTGCTGAAGTGACAACGGCAGACATAATTTTTAAACAAGGGCTGGTCTATATATCACATCAGCAGCCTAATCCTGGGGTTTAGCACTGTACATCTGCACACATCTGGGCCCAGCCTATCTAGCCCCTCAGAAACGAAAGCACTGTGATGCAATTCCATAGCCCTTTGCTGTTTTTCCACATGGATACAATGGTGAGTGCAGATTTATCCTCTATCAGCCAGTGTGGTGTAGTGGTTAGACAGTTCAGACAAGGATCTGTAGTCAAATCCCCACTCACTCATGAAGCTGACCCTGTGCCTAAGATGAACCTAACTGATAGGACTGTTGTGAGGATAAAAGGACACTGGAAGAACCATGTATGCTGTCTTGAGTTTCTCGGAAGAATGAATAGATCAGGGGTCCCCAACGTAGTGCCCACGGGCACCATGGGTGGCTGCTGACACCTTTGCCGGTGCCTGCCAAGTGTTCTTAGAAAGTGGGTGGGGTCAGATGGGGTTCTTGCCCAGTAGGGCTTCTGGTTGGCCACTGGAGATCTGATCGTGCTAGGGTTGCCAGGTCTGGACTGGAAAATACCTGGAGACTTTGGGGGTGGAGCCAGGAGAGGGCAGGGTTTGGGGAGGGGCCTCAGCATGGTACAGTGCCATAGAGTCCACCCTTCAAAGCAGCCATTTTCTCCAGGCAAAATCTGAAGTTGCAAACTCTGAAGAACTCCAGGCCCCACCTGGGGGCTGGTAACCCTAGATCGTGCAGATTAAAATAACATTCTGTCAGCAGTGGCTGGCACCACAGTATTGGTTTTAGTCTCTCCTCTTTCCCAGTGTGTTTTTAAAATTATTGCTCTTTCCCCTTGCACTTGGGTTTCCTCTGTGTGGTTGGCTCCACCTCCCGTGGCGACCATTTTGTGGTTGCACCCAACACTCTTTGTCAGAATTCCAAAGGTGCGCATAGGGTCAAAAAGGTTGGGGGTCCCAGATTAGAAAATCCCCTTAACAAACTGTTGTAATCCTACCCAATGCACTTTGTAAGTATGCCTACTCCATCTGAGGATCCATCTTACATATGCTGAAGTGAACTCTAGCCCATTAAAACTTAAGCCACAATAAACTATGCTGAAAGGAACTGAGCGCCCACCTGCCTAGGGGAGAAGATTGTTTTCATCAAGGGCAGAAAGGCTTGTGAATTACTTTCTTGATGGCAAGTTGTTTTTGTGAAACTGGATTGTTTTCTATGTGTTTTTTCTCTCTCCTGCATTGTGCAGAGAAAAGTAGGTTGCTGCTTTAACCTCTGGAAATAGCTTCCTCTTGTCTTTAGAGTACATGCATCTATATACGCATGGATGAACACTCGGCCCCATTCAATGCACAGCCACTGGCTGGGGACTTTAGGATTCATGGTTTTGTATTTGCTCCACCTCCCTCATGGATCACTGCCTTGTCGTGGCGAGGGGCTTGCGTGGTTCGATGAGGCTGTGGGCTATGCCGTGGAGGGCCACCCAGGACGGACAGGCCACAGCAGAGAACTCAGACCAAGCGTGATCCCCTGGAGAAGGAAATGGCAACCCACTCCAGTATCTTTGCCAAGAAAACCCCATGGACAGTAACAAAAGGCTAAAAGATATGACGCCGGAAGATGAGCCCCTCAGGTCGGAAGGTGTCCAATATGCTACTGAGGAAGAGCAGAGGGCAAGTACGAGTAACCCCAGAAAGAGTGAAGCGGCTGGGCCAAAGCCGAAAGGACGCTCAGTTGTGGATGTGTCTGACGGTGAAAGGAAAGTTCGATGCTGCAAAGAACAATACTGCATAGGAACCTGGAATGTAAGATCTATGAATCAAGGTAAGCTTGACGTGGTCAAAAATGAGATGGCAAGAATGAACATCGACATCTTGGGAATCAGTGAACTAAAGTGGACAGGAATGGGCGAATTTAACTCAGAAGACCATTATATCTACTACTGTGGCCAGGAATCACGTAGAAAAAATGGTGTGGCCTTTATAGTCAACAAGAGAGTGAGAAAGGCAGTATTGGGATACAATCTCAAAAATGACAGAATGATCTCGGTCCGAATCCAAGGCAAACCATTCAACATCACAGTAATCCAAGTCTATGCCCCAACCACTGCTGCAGAAGAGGCTGAAGTGGACCAGTTCTACGAAGACCTACAACAGCTCGTAGAACTAACACCAAAAAATGATGTCCTCATCATCATAGGGGACTGGAATGCTAAAGTAGGAAATCAAAAGGTAACCGGAATAACAGACAAGTTTGGCCTTGGAGAACAAAATGAAGCAGGGCAAAGGCTAACAGAGTTTTGTCAAGAGAACACGCTGGTCATAGCAAACACCCTTTTCCAACAACCTAAGAGGCGTCTCTACACATGGACATCACCAGATGGGCAACACCGAAATCAGATTGACTATATAATTTGCAGTCAAAGATGGAGAAGCTCTATCCAGTCAGTAAAAACAAGACCTGGAGCTGACTGTGGCTCAGATCATGAGCTACTCATTGCAAAATTCAGACTTAAATTGAAGAAAGTTGGGAAAACCACAAGGCCATTCAGATTTGACCTAGATCGCATCCCCGATGAATATACAGTAGAGGTGAAGAATAGGTTTAAGGGACTAGATTTGATAGACAGAGTGCCTGAAGAACTATGGACAGAGGTCCGTGACATTGTAAAGGAGGCAGCACTCACCGCCATCCCAAAGAAAAAGAAATGCAAAAAGAAAAGTGGCTGTCTGATGAGGCTTTACACATAGCAGAGGAAAGAAGGAAAGCTAAAGGCAATGGGGAAAAGGAAAGATTTGCCCAACTGAATGCAGATTTCCAGAGAACAGCAAGGAGAGATAAGGAGGCTTTCCTGAATGAACAATGCAAAGTAATAGAGGAAAACAATAGATTGGGGAGGACTAGAGATCTCTTCAAGAAAATTGGAGAAATCAAGGGAACGTTCCATGCAAAGCTGGCCATGATAAAGGACAAAAACGGTAGGGACCTAACAGAAGCAGAAGAGATTAGGAAAAGATGGCAAGAATACACAGAAGAACTATACAAGAAGGACCTCGATGTCCTTGACAACCACAATGGTATAATCATTGACCTTGAGCCAGACATCCTGGAAAGCGAAGTTAAATGGGCCTTAGAAAGCATTACTAACAACAAAGCTAGTGGAGGTGATGGTATCCCAGCTGAGTTATTCAAAGTCTTAAAAGAAGATGCTGTTAAAGTGCTGCACTCAATTTGCCAACAAATTTGGAAAACACAACAGTGGCCACAGGATTGGAAAAGGTCAGTTTACATTCCAATCCCAAAGAAGGGCAACGTCAAGGAATGTTCAAACTATCGCACAATTGCACTCATTTCACACGCTAGCAAGGTCATGCTCAAAATCCTACAAGCTAGGCTCCAACAGTACGTGGATAGAGAACTGCCAGAAGTACAAGCTGGATTTCGAAGAGGTAGAGGAACTAGAGATCAAATTGCCAACATTCGCTGGATTATGGAGAAAGCAAGAGAGTACCAGAAAAACATCTACTTCTGCTTCATTGACTATGCTAAAGCCTTTGATTGTGTGGATCACAATAAATTATGGCAGGTTCTTAAAGAGATGGGAGTACCAGACCACCTCATATGTCTCCTGAGAAACCTGTATAAGGGTCAAGAAGCAACAGTTAGAACCGGATATGGAACAACTGATTGGTTTAGCATAGGAAAAGGAGTACGACAAGGATGTATATTGTCACCTTGCTTATTTAATTTATATGCAGAGTACATCATGCGAAATGCTGGCCTGGATGAATCACAAGCTGGAGTTAAGATTGCTGGGGAAAAGATCAATAACCTCAGATATGCAGACGATACCACTCTGATGGCAGAAAGTGAAGAGGATCTAAAGAGCCTCTTGCTCAGGGTGAAAGAGGAGAGTGCAAAAGTGGGCTTGAAGCTCAACATCAAAAAAACTAAGATCATGGCATCTGGCCCCATCACTCCTTGGCAAATAGAAGGGGAAGTCATAGAAGTAGTGACAGACTTCACGTTCCTAGGATCCCAGATCACTGCAGATGGTGACTGCAGCCATGAAATTAAAAGACGCCTGCTCCTTGGGAGGAAAGCGATGGCAAACCTAAACAGCATGATAAAAAGCAGAGACATCACCCTGCCAACAAAAGTCCGCATGGTCAAAGCAATGGTATTCCCCGTAGTAATGTATGGCTGTGAGAGTTGGACTATAAGGAAGGCCGAGCGCCGAAGAATAGATTCTTTTGAACTATGGTGCTGGAGAAGACTCTTGAGAGTCCCTTGGACTGCAAGGAGATCAAATCAGTCAATCCTAAAAGAAATCAACCCTGACTGTTCCCTGGAAGGCCAGATCCTGAAGCTGAAGCTCAAATACTTTGGCCACCAAATGAGAAGGGAGCATTCACTGGAGAAGACCCTGATGCTGGGAAAGATTGAAGGTCAAAGAAGAAGGGGACGGCAAAGGATGAGATGGTTAGACAGTGTCATCGATGCAACGAACATGAGGTTGAGCAAACTTCAGCGGACGGCGGAGGACAGGAGGGCCTGGCGTGGTCTGGTCCATGGGGTCGCGAGGAGTCGGACTCGACTGTGCGACTGAACAACAAATTTGCTCCACAGATGCCACAGTTCTTTCTGAATTGTTGACAGTAGGATATTTGCTTTGTTCTTTAACCAGGGGGAAAAACCCTCTTGACTTTTAAATCAGTAAGGGATAGGCTATTGCAGAGTATACAGACAGCAGATGGAGAAGAGCCTTCAGCAATGCCTAACAGTGGAGGCTGGAGTACTCAGGCAACGGTTTGAGAATCGGAGTGTTACAAGTGTGTCCTGTTTTCATCTGCAAAATGTTGGAGGCTATGCAGTACGTTCTTTTTTGTTAATTTGTTCTTGCTGCAGCAGACTAACAGTGCAGACTATTCCCACTTGAAATCAAGGACCTTAGACAGGGTTAGCCAACAGGTCTGGAGAAACAAATGTCCTGTCCTTTTATTAGAGGCTTAATGGGATTCTATTTATCAGGTGATATTATTTACCTCCATGCCATGAAAAGCTTCGCCTGCCCATTCTGGCTGTATTAAGAGGACAGGATATTTTTTTCTCCAGGACACACCTAGAGGTTGGCAGGGTTGCCAGCCTCCAGGAGGTGGCTGGAGATCTCCCACTATTACAACTGATCTCCAGGTGACAGAGGTGGGTTCACCTGGAGAAAATGGCTGCTTTGGAAGGTGGACTCCATGGCACTGAAGCCCCTCCACTCCCCCAACCCCCCTCCTCAAACTCCATTCCCCGAAAATGTATTTCCCAATCTGGAGCTGGCAACCTGATTGGCACCCCTAACCATAACGTGCAGCTTGGCTTGTACCTTAGCCTGAAACAGAAACAATTAAAGCACAGACACGAAGGACAAACACCCTTAAAAATGGGATAAATGCTGAACTGCATATTATAAGTGAAGTTGTCTGTGCATCAAGTGCTGTCAAGTCACTTCCGACTTAGGCAACCCTATGAATCAATGACCTCCAAAACATCCTATGGGGAATGGCCTTGCTCAGGTCTTGTAAACTGAAGGTTGTGGCTTCCTTATTGAGTCAATCCATCTCATGTTGGGTCTTCCTCTTTTCCTGCTGCCTTCACCTTGTCCTGGCATTATTGTCTTTTCCAGTGAGTCTTGTCTTCTCATAGTGTGACCAAAGTACAATAACCTCAGTTTAGTCATTTTAGCTTCTAGGGAGAGTTCAGGCTTCATTTGATCTAGAACCTACTTATTTGTCTTTTTGGCAGTTACTGTATCCATAAAACTCTCCTCCTACACCACATTTTGAATCCAGTTTTCTTCCTGTCTGCTTTCTTCACTGTCTAACTTTCATACCCATAGACAGTAATGGGGAACACTAGGGTACGAATTATCTTGATCTTGGTCGCCACAGCACATCCTTACACACTTAAGAGAACATAAGAGATTAAGAGAAGCCAATGTTGGATCAGCCCAGTGGCCCATCCAGTCCGACACTTTCTCACACAAGGCCATCAGGAGGTCCACCAGTGGAGCCAGGAGGACACTAGAAGTCCTCACACTGATGTCCCCTGCTAGCACCACGAATACAGAGCATCCCTTGCTCCAGATCAAGAGTTCCTTGTGACTAATAGCCACTGATGGACCTCTGCTCCATATGCTTATCTAATTCCCTCTTGATGCCATCCGTGCTTGTAGCAGCCACCACCTCCTGTGGCAGTGAATTCCAAGTGTTAATCACTCTTTGGGTGAAGAAGTACTTCCTTTTATCCGTTCTAATCCGACTGCTCCTTCGTGACTGCCCTTTCTAGTTTCAGTCTCCTGATTTCTTAGTTAACAGTCTCCCTTTGGGTTGATGGAGCCAAGGAATAGAAAACCTTGAATGATTTCAGTTTCTTCACTGTCAACCTTAAAGTTGTATAATTCCCCAGAAGAGAAGAAGTAAAGTGAAGTTGAAGGGCATTATTTATTTATATATATTCTGCTTTTCTCCCCAATGGGGACCCAAAGCATCTTACATTTTCCTCTCCTCAGTTTTATCCTCACAACAACCCTGTGAGGTAGGTTAGTCTGAGAGCTCTGACTGACTTAGGGTCACCCGGCAAGCTTCCATGGCAGTGGGGATTCGAACCAGGGTCACCCAGATCCTAGTCTGACACTGTAACAGCTCTACCACACTGACTTTCTGATCTGACTTATGCAATATGTATAATATGTGAGACATCTATAATGTAGATCATCATATATGCTGTAGATGCAGAATGAAATCTGGGGATTTCATATGCAGGGCCGGCCCCAGGTGTCTGGGCACCCTAGGCAGGACAGCTTGGGGCGCCCACCCCACCTGGGCGCCCCCGCCTCTTCCCTTTGAGCCAAGCGCCGACCCCCACCTCTTCCCTTTGAGCCAAGTGCCGGCTTGCCTTTGAGCGCCTGCTGGAGCACTCTTTGCTGCCGGCCGACGCCCCTGCCTTCCCTCCCCCCTAGGGGGAGGGGGAGGGTGGGCAAGCTCTGCTTTCGCCTCCTGAGCCCCGCCGGGCTCTCTTCGCTGGCAGCGGTAGCGGGGAGGCAGCAGCAGTGGTGGTGGCGCCTTTAATGGGGGGGTGGGGGGCCGTTTGGCACCCCTGCGGGTCTGGCACCCTAGGCGAGCGCCTAGCTTGCCTAGTGGGTGAACCGGCCATGTTCATATGCATTGTGGTCTTGTCCTATTGGTTGTAAAGTCTGGAAGAGAGAGGTTATTTTGGCTGTGAACTGAATGGTAAATCCTAAGATTCCAATAGAAATGTGCATGCACAGGAAAGCTTATACCCAGAATAAAACTTCGTTGGTCTTAAAGGTGCCCCTGGACTCAAACTTTGTTCTGCTGCTTCAGACACCAACACTGCTACCTACCTGAATAGATCTTATTGTGGCCTCCTCCAAAAGGATCTTATAAAGGAACAAAGAAATATGATTCCAGATTTCCTTACTGCTAAAATGTAAATTGGAAAAAAACTCTGAAAAGTTCTGGAAATCTGAATATTAAACACTGGGTAAATAACGTCTGGAAGGTAGCCAAACTGCTGAGTGAAATGGTCCCATCCATTAAGAGATGGCAGATGACCAACGTCAGTATTTTTAAATGGCTATAAATCTTTCTTTGATTTCTTCGGTGGAGGAAAGTTGGATCAAAATTTCGATATGTATCCTTACCTTCCATTGTTATTATCTAGACACGACTTTCTGACAAGAGAAGTAATTGTTCACAAGTAAAAACTGTCCTGCTTTTCTTCTTGCAGATTTTTGTATTGTTATATTAAAAATGAAACCCACACACATACATCAACCTGCTTTAAAAATTAATGTCCTCCATACCGGATCAATAACCGGTAAGTGCTGAGAAGCGGCAGAATGATAGAGAGCCGCGCAAACAACATTCATTTCCCTTCACCAAGGCCTTAGCCATAACTAAACACCCCCCCGCCCATCTCCATCCTTTCCGTGGCGACTACAACTTCCAGGAAGCATCGCGCGCCTAAACAAAACGCCGCTCCTTCCTCTCTTTCGTCCGTTCTTCCATCACTTCTCGCGAGGTTTGGGTTTTCCTCCCTTCAGCTGGCCTAGGCGGTTTCAACCCATCACCCTACCTGGCGATGGCCGATCCCAAGTACGCGGACCTGCCCGGCATTGTGAGTGCGAGAGGAAGGGGTGTGTGTGTGTCCCTGTGGCGAAAGGAAAAGGGAGGCGGGGGGCAGCACAGGACAAGGGAGGGAGGCTGGACAGTCACGGGGTAGGGAAGGGTGGGGTGGCTGGGAGAGTCTTATGGTGGCTGTTTGCAGAGGAAGAGGATGGGTGGGAGGCGAGCCAGCCGAGGAGCGGAGTGGGATGTCCATGGAGGTCTGGAGAAGAGCTGCAAGAAGGGTGGATCCTGGCTTAAAGGAAAGCGCAGAGTGAGGCAGAGTCTCAGAAGCTTCGGAGCTGAAAGCCCTCAGGAACTTGTGGTGTCATCATAAAAGAAAAGAACACCCGCAAGCATGTGCAGAGTTCTCCCCTCTCAATGTCAGAGATCTTGCAGGAAAGGTGTACAGAACCCAGCTGTGGGACACTAGTTTCTTCTTGGGGGGGATGTCATCATAAAGGAAGGAGCATCCGTAAGGATGTGCAGAGTGCTTCCCCCCCTAAGGGGCTGCAGATCTCTCAGTAATGGTGTGCAGAATCCAGCTGTGGGATACTGTTTTCTTCTTGGAGGGGAGATATCATCATAAAGGAAAGAGCATCCACAAGGATGTGCAGAGTCCTTCCCCACCTAGGAGCTGCAGATCTCTCAATAATGGTGTGCTGTGGTTATTTTCTGGAAGGGTGTTAGAATCACGAAGGAAAGAGCATCCACAGGCATATGCAGAGATCTCTCCCTAGCAACGCTGAGGAATTACTGTGGGGTAGTGGCTACTTCCTTCCTGGAAGGGAGATACCTAGCTTGGAGGGGGCAACAGCGGGAGGACTTCTAGTGTCCTGGCCCCACTGCTGGACCTCCTGATGGCACCTGGTGTTTTTGGCCACTGTGTGACAGAGTGTTGGACTGGATGGGCCAGTGGCCTGATCCAACACTAGCTTCACTTATGTTCTTATCTATCCCAAACCTAAATCTGCTAAATCTTAATGTGGCCTTTTTTCTCCAAAGACAGTTCAGGGATCAGGTGCTGGAGGCTGAAAGAACCTCCTAATGAGTGGCAAGTGCAGTCTTTGAAACTTGGAAGCCTGAGGACCAATATCTTCTCCAGTGTTTTGAACAGAAGGAAGTGTGAGCAAGCTGTTATTTGGAATAAGTGCCAACCTGTTTTCCAAGCAAAACAATAACTGCTAAATGATAATTTTCTCATCAGGAGAACAAAAGTGAGAGCGCAGGTGTCAGACGTTGGAGCCAGTAGTACAGGAATGAAGGATGCAGTTCCAGTCTGTGGGGTGGAAATCGTCTTTGGGTATTATCCTGGGGTTGGGCAGATACCTTAGGAGATTTAATTTTACCCATGCACTCTGGCAGTACTTTTATCCCTTGTCCTATCATTATAGCCTCTTGTCATTGAACTGAAACAGCAAAGGGCAGCTGCAGGGCAGTGGCATGTTCTGAGTTCCAGTAGAGTTCCAGCGAGGCCTAGCTGGTTGCTTGCATGAACTGCAGACCCTCGAGCTTGCCCCCCAAATCCTTAGCAGATAAGCTGATGTAGAAAAGATTCCCTGATGATAGAAAGTTTGAAAACAACTGTTCAGTCCAGGTGGTCATTCTGTAAATAATTGTACATTGTTGGTATAAGAATATAAGAAGAGCCCTGCTGGATCAGAGCAATTGTCCATCTAGTTTAGCGTCCTTATACAGTGGCCAACCAGTTTCCCTGGAGGGCCAACAACAGGGCACAGAGGCTGAGGCCTTTCCTGCTGTTGCCCTCTTCTGCTGTATTTCAGAGGTTTACTGCCTTCAAATATGGAGGTTCCCTATATTCAGCTAGTAGTCAGGGATCTTCCATTACTCTGTCTAATTCTTTTTTAAAGCTTGTGTTCATAGTCATCACTCCTTCCACTGGCAGTGAATTCCACAATTCAATTACTTTTTGAGCAAAGGAGAATTTACTTTTGTTCATAGTACCTAGTGCCCATCAGCTTCATTGTGTACCCCTGAGTTCTAATATGATGGGAGAAAAGGCAGGTGAACCGTAACAGATTTTGGGGGCCCAGTAACTTTTGTGGGCTTTCTTGTAAGCCTGCTGTATAGTGTATGACTCGAGTAAGTTTGTTCATGTCATTCTTATTTGATGTAGTGTTGGTGTAGCTTGGTGTGGTGATTAAGAGCGTGGACTCTCATCTGGGAGAACTGAGTTTGACTCCCCATTCCTCCACATACAGCCAGCTGAGTGACTTTGGGTCAGTCATAAGTTCTTTCAGAGCTGATCTCTCAAGGGCAGTTCTCGAGAGAGCTCTTCTCAGCCCCACCTACCTCACAGGGTGTCTGTGGTGGGGAAGGGGAAGGGATTGTAAGCCACTCTGAGACTCCTTCGAGTAGTGAAGGGTGGGGTATAAATCCAACCTCTCCTCTCCTCTTATTTATTTATATCTTCAGTTTATGAATCACCTATTCCCTATGATGTAAGGCTCTAGGCGATGTACAACTGTTAAAAACAAAATTAAAACCAAAAACTGAAAATAGGCTATGTTATCTCAGATGGCATCAAACATTCCTTTGTTTCCCTACTCTGGACTATGTCACTGTCTTGTGAGCAGGTGAGGAGAGGGCTGAAGCGAAGATGGGGGAAAGGAAAAAAGAGGAGGAGGGTGTCGGCTTTGAGGGAACCATTGCTGTCCTCAACCAAATGCCTGGTGGAGCATCTTTGCCATACAGGCCCTGTGGAATTGCTTTAAATCCCACAGGACCCTTGTGGTATTTGGCAGAGATTTCCACCAGGTTGGAGCCAGGGCCAAAAAAGCCCTGGCTCTGGTTGAGGACAGCCGGATATCTTTAGGGCCAGGGATCACCAGTAGATTATTCTCAACAGAGTGTAACGCTCTCCCAGGGACATTCTCATTACTTTTACTAAATGACTCTTCACCTGGTGGTTCCTTGAACCGGATGCATTTTATTTCCATGTGTTTTTTGTCTGAAGTGCAGTGTATTAATACAATAATTAATTTGTAGGGAAGCTTATGGTGGTTCTTTGCTGAGGATAGGTCACACTGCTGTCAGTCATCTTTGTGTCTGGTCCAGATCTCTGATTCTGTGTTTTCTTTCTCACAATAATGTCTTTGTGATTCTAGGCCAGGAATGAACCCGATGTTTATGAAACAAGCGATCTCCCTGAAGATGATCAAGCAGAGTTTGATGCGGTAAGATCATGTGAAATTCAGCTGCTCCTTCGTTAGCATTTTGGTTAGGTAACTGTTTTAAATGGGTGTGCCAAGCCCTCAGGCCTTTTCCAAAAGTTTCCTTTGCTTCTTAAATGGCTTGGGTTTCTTCACGCTTCTGTGGCTTTGAGCATGAAAGGATTTGATAGTGTAAATGTATGTTTAGAATTCTGAATTTCTTCTTAAGTTGCAGTTGGAAAAGATGCATTGACTTCTGAAAAATACTGAAACTCATAAATAACTCGAACCTATTTTACATTCCCTAGTTTAGAGTAGCTATAAATATTCCAGGGAGGGCCCCAGCTATTCATTAAGAATCATCTTTCCTATCGAGAGTAGATGCTTAAGAACTGATGAGATTTCCAAGCCTTTGAATTTCGTAATCTCACTTGCCAGGAAAGAACAAAAAGCATGTCCTGGAATTCATCATTTTCAGAATGTTTTGTTCTATGAGTTTTCACTGAAATGTGGTCATTTTATTGTTTGATTACAAGGTCTTCTTGAAGTGCCCTTGAAGCCTATGTACAGAATCCATGCTGCAAATGTTCCTTGATGTAAAACCAGGGCTCTTATTTATGAGATCCTATCTGAAAAGAGCAGCATAGAAAAGCCTGAGAATTCAAGTCATGGTGGTTTGTTTTCTCTTCCTTCAGCATGTGTGTGAAAGGAAAAAGCATTTCAAAGATGGTGTTAATGGGTTAGGAGAAGATTTGTTCCACCTTAATTTATACATTGGTGTCAGCTTGATTGCTGCTAACAGGAGTGGGAAATTCACCTTAGTTCAGGACAGTCCAATTTTAGGCATTTGTTCTCATCTGTGTAGCCAGGGAGCCACAATGACTCATCAGTAGAGTATCGCCTTTCCATGCAGAAGGTCCGAGGTTCTAGCCTTGACATCTCCAATGAAAAGAGTCAGGTAGTAGGTGATGGGAAAGATCTCTGCCTGAGGAGAGTCGCTGCCAGTCAGAATAGATGATACTGCTTTGGATAGATTAATGGTCTGATTCATAAAAGTCAACTTCATGTGAATAAGATTTGCTTTTTTCCAAAGGGTTAGGCTGTGTTCACACATACATTAATAAAAAATACATTTTACTTCTCTTTGAAGAGTGGCAGATTATTTCCAGTCCTGGGAGCCAGGGCTCTGCACAGAGCTCAGCAAATATTTAAATAAATAGGCACTGGGGTCAAATGCCCATGAATGTGGATAACCCAGGTACCTTGGATTTTTCTAGTCCTGTCCATAGTCAATTAAGTACTGGTGGATTTACTTATATTACCCATGAAAGGCTACTGTTAATGTCACAGGAAGGGTTGGGAAACCATTGCAGAGCCGGCAGAATCCCAGCTTGTAGTTTGCCTAGATGTTCCCTTGAGGATAGGGTTGCCAGCGCTGCCTCTTCAGATGCGGAGAGATTTTGAAGATGATGCCTGGGGAGGGTGGAGTTTGGGAGGAAGTAATGTCAATCTAGGTGACATTCTAGGAATTTCCCTGATCTCTATGGTAAAAACCATAGAGACTTGGTGAAATTCTTAGAGTGTTGCTCATGGAAGCTATTTTTAGGCTGTTTATTCTTCTGTTCTTCAGTTTCTCAAATGTGGGGTATTAAAGTTGGGGGTTTTGCCACTGTGGCTGGGCAAGTGGCAAGCCTACCGTAGCATGTAGGTCCCCTACCAAACTAGACCCAGTTGATCAGATCCCTATCATCTGTATTCATGTACATGTGCTTTTTTTGCATAATGTACATTTCTCACAGGGGAAAAATGCCTATTCAGCTGTTATGGAAGATGTAACTGTGCGAAGGACATATCATTCCACATTCAGCTTAGTTAGTATCCCAATGCTGGTATTTTAGTGATGTTCACACTATAGTAGTTTTAACTGTAAACTTCTCTCTGGAGAAGTTCAACACATACAGTAGTGAGAGCATTTCTGGTGGTTCCACCAGGTCACCAGTAAAGGCATGCTCCTGTTGCCTGCATTGGCCATGCGCACCAGTTATGTGAAGCTTTCATTTTGATTAGAGATTCTGTTCTCTTTGCGGCTTCTCGTTTTTTAAAAAATGCAAGAGAAGTTGCGCTTTACTCTTTCTACTGAACACTTGTTCGCTTGCCATTTTCAACTTCCACGTTCTCCCTTCCTGGTCATTATGAATTTCTCGCTGTGGCTAGAGAAGTCACTGTATAAAGCCAGGATTACAGCTGCAGCACTATTTCTGCACTTTCACTGGAGTATGAACTGAGATCTGTAGCGGCCCTGGCTGAACTTTCCAGGACAAGTGTTTGGGTAAGGTTGGGCAAAATGTGTCAACTTTGTGGGTGGACCTGTTTGTCCCCAGTAAGGCGGCCGAGTAATCTGACTATGTGCTTGTTGCTGTTATTTGCTGTGGCTTGTTTGCCTGGGGATTTTACTTGTTTGTTAAAATATTCCAAGACTACACCAACCAGCCAAACCCAAGGTAGTTTGCAGAGAAAACTATTTTGTAAAAGTGTGTTATGTAATCACATACAGCAACCCAGGTTGTTGATGGGAAATAAGTTGCAGTCAACTTACGGTGATCTTGTAGGGTTTTCAAGGTGAGAGACGTTCAGAGGTGGTTTGCCATTGCCTGCCTCTGCATAGCAACCCTGGACTTCTCGCAGTGCTTCCAAATCTGACGAGATTGGGCTGGCCTGGGATATCCAGGGCAAGGCAGGGCAACCCAGGTATGACTGTCTTAATGTAAAATCAAGAAGCTAAAGTTAAACGAAGTGGCATGAAATATGGTAGCTTTGAGAGAAACCCAGAAAAAAGTAGGATTGCACCATTAGTTATGTAGGCTGTGTGAATCCTTTGAAGCTGCCTTCTACCGAATCAGACCCGTGGCCCATCAAAGTTAACATTGTCTGCTCAGACTGGCAGCAGCTTTCCAGGGTTTCAGGCGGAGGTCTTTCACATCACCTACTGCCTGGTACCTTTTAACAGGAAATGCCAACCTGGGACCTTCTGCATGCAAAGCAGAGGCTCTTCCACAGGCTGTGCTAGTGTGTTCCAGGATTCAGAAGTCTCCCTCCAAACTTCTGTGTGGATGTGGTTTTATAAATTGAGGGAGAAACTGGTCCAGGCTCCCTTTTTTAAAAATCTGTTTGGGTTTTCATCCCTGTTTGTCCCACATTCTCCTATTGGGTTACAGGGTTACAAGTGGATGTGCTTTATCATTGTACTTTTTGTTCCCTGGATAAATCATTGCTATATTTTCCTTCTGTAAAGCTATCTGAAAGGCATCTGCCTCCACATATTTGAGTGTCAGTTTCATCAATACTGCTGTATTTAAAACATTTATTAACCACCTTTCTACCTTGTGGAATTCAAGGCAACTTGCAAAATAAATAAAATGGCAATTTATGTAATTTAAAATCTCCAATTAGGACTGCCAAAAAATAAACACAGAATTAGTCAAATGCAGCCCTATGATAATGGCATTATAGTTCTTTTCCCAGCTGTATGCAAGCTGTCATTTTTGCCACTGCTAAAGGGTTATCAGCAGTGATACATCCCAGTGTTCCATTTTCCAGTCTTCCCTGTTCCAGTTTCCAAGCATTATAGTCAAGAGACTTGTAAGCAGTTTCTCATGGTATGGCTGATATTTAAGTTAGGTTGACTTTGGCTTCAAATCCCTGCTCAGCCATGATGCTGAATGCATCACTGGGGTATGTGTGGGAAGCCTGCCCCTGTCTTATCAGTCCACTATGTGAAGTTTGGAGCAGTGATTCAGATTTAAATAAACAACTTAAATATTTAAATAATGTTAGCTAAATTTAAATAATAGAAAAGAGCAAGAGTCCAGTAGCACCTTAAAGACTAACAAAATTTGTGACAGGGTATGAACTGTTTTATTACAGAGGTAGCTGTTTTATTACAAGGGAACTTCAGAAACAGAATGGAAAGGGAAATTGCTGAATTACAAGTTATTACAGCACCTCCCCAGGACTCAACAGGGATATTGGGTTTTTTATCTCATTACATATGCTAACTCATTCAGTCCTCATATGTATTCTCAACAAGAAGGGCTATAAATCCTCTGTATTTTAATGTATTTTAGTGTATTTCTTTTTCAGAATAGTGTTTTAGAATACTGAATGTATCCAAGGGATATTAGGATATCTGCTGACATAACAGCATTTTTTGGAGGGGGAGGTAGTATTAAGTGCCGTCCGTGCCTGACAGGAGAGAATGAAGATTCCCAATCACTTCCCACAATTAGAAAAGACATCTTTAGACATTTATCTGCTAGTTTGACAAATTTATTGCTTTACAACTGTTGACCTTATAACCTTAACTTGTTATTTAGTGTCACTTTGCATATCTTGATCATTATCATGTTGCCTGCTAATATGCTGTTCATTCTCTGGCTATAAGTTTGAACCTTGCCTGCCATTCTAATGTATTTGATAAAGTGTGCATGCACATGAAAGCTCATACCTTGAATAAACCTTCGTTGGTCTTAAAGGTGCCATTGGACTCTAAATTTGTTGTGCCACAAATTTTGTTAGTCTTTAAGACGGGACTCTTGCTCTTTTCTACTGCTACAGACAGACTAACATGGCTACCCATCTTGATTTATCTTTAAATAATGTTAGCAACAGAAAGCAGATGCGCCATGTACAAGCCCGTGGCATAGACATGCTCTGGGGTCTGGCCATGCCTCATATCCCACCTTTATCCCATTGAACATGACTAATATGCAGCACTGGAAGCCATAAGCCTGATTGTAGATCAACAGACTGTATTTACATATCTGGAGTGAAGATTTTTCCACAGACGAATACGGCATCAAAAAGTTTCCACCCCACATCACTAGTCTGAAGCCTTTGTGCAGACTAAGGAGCCTTCCTCCAACTTACGCAGCTTTTTATTTGGAAGGAGAGGCACTTAAGTTGGAGACTGGTTGGATCCCCCATGCTATCTTTCATCCTTGCCTACTGTGTAGGGGTAGGCCAAGGATAATGTACATACCACGTGTACCTCCTTGATCTTCTTGGAATACAACCATGATTATTAATATTCTAATAATAGGTGTTTGATTCACTCTTAGGCTGGGATGCAAAGAATACATGTGTATGTGTGTATAATATAGGCACAATGAAGAGAGAACATTAGTACTGTTACAGTGTTGCTAGCTGTGCTGAAAACAAGCAGATTCCCTATGCTGAAGAGGCTAGCCATCTTTTGAACTGAATTGTGGCTTGCCTCTTTGGTAGGTAAGGCTGTTGCAAGGAACAGCAAGCTGATAGCATATGTGACTGTCTCCCAGGTATGCACATCCCTTCTTCTGATTCTTTTCAGTACTTTTTTTGTGCTGTGATTTCCAGCTTACTCTCGCACAGGGCTGTGGATGCATATCATTGATTTGTCATGGGCTGTGAATCATCACATTCCGGTTTGGCAGTGACTGCCACAAGCCCGGGCAGTTTTTCTTTGGTTCTAGGTGCCAGCCCGAGATTTGAGTAGCCAGACTTATTTTTCACCCTTCAGGATTTTGTATTTTAATGACTATTTTCTCATTATTTCTACCACCAACAAACCTAAACCTAAACCAGTGATACTCAGTGGCTCGGGAGCCATATGTGGCTCGTTGACATGCCGCCTGTGGCTCTTCTGAGCGCTGTTCTCCAATGTGGCACCCATTCCATATTCCAGGATAAAAAGCAAGGCCACGCCACCTGTGGCTGTTCTGAGCACAGTTCCCCAATGTGGCGCATGCTCCATGTTCCAGGATAACTGGCAAGGGTCGGCAAGTGGTTCTGACCCTGAAGCAGCTGCTGTGGCAGGGACTAGAAGAAAGGTGAGCTGCAAACCTCCCTGAGCTATGAGGCTCCTGCTACATGTCGCTAAAGGGACCATCCATTCTGGCAGCCCCCTCTCCCTTCTCTGAAGCTTTGGGACTCTCATTCCAGCAAGCTGCAGAGAAAACTAAGTAAAACCATCACTATGGCAGCCACCCAGGGAAAGAGGACACTGGCCACAGTGGTGGTGGTGGTGGTTTTCTCTTTCACCATGACCAGCTTGCTCTCCTTTGGGAGCCCGGTCCCTCCTTCTGGGGAGAGAGTGAGAAAGCAGAGAGGAAAGCCCTTCTCCTCCCTCCAGATACACAGGGGGGCAGCTAAAGTCCAGCAGCGGTGGGGAGACACAGCCCTACATGCTCAGAAGTTATCTGGTAATTTTAAAAAGTTATATCTTTAATATTAATAATTATGCACAGGGCTCTTTTTGTAGCAGGAACTCCTTTGCATATTACATGACACACCCCTAATGTAGCCAATCCTCCAAGAGCTTACAGAGCTCTTCTTACAGGGGCTACTGTAAGCTCTTGGAGGATTGGCTACATTAGGGGTGTGTCATCTAATATGCAAAGGAGTTCCTGCTACAAAAAGAGCCCTGATTATGCATTATATAGTTGTATCCGTGTGGTTGGTGGGATGGCACACAAAGGCACTCAGGAGTCGTGTGGCTCTCTGGTTGATTGTGATTGCGATTCTGGCTCCCCGCAAGTCGCAGGGTGACTACCACTGTCTGAAACTTTTCAGTTTCCAGTCATTTTAAAGCTATCACAAAAGTACAGCAGTATACAAATAAATACGTGGTAATCCTGGTTGTCAGCACCACAAAAAAACTAATCCTAGTCTCCCCAGTTTCTCAGAACTTCATTATTGCTTTAAAATAATGTCAGTATTGCTCCTTCCTGACCAATGTTTTGACAGCTGTTTTTATGTCTTTGTAAGTGCTTTAATGCTGTTTTTAATTTGTTTCAGTGATTTGGGTTTTTTTTATTGTAAAGATTTTAAAATGTGCTTTTATCATGTGTGTTTTAAATTGATAGCCTTCTTGGTGGCCCTTGTGAAGGGTATAAAGGTGGGATGTAAATTTTGTAAATATTAAATAAAAAGCTCCATTTAATGGGAGCCAGCATAGAAGGCAGCTGGTTAAGAAAGGAATTCACGTGCCTGGCTGAATCACGTCACATTAACAGATGAGTGAGCAATGGGAAGAAATTCACGCATGTGCATTATATGGCATATAACAAAACATATTCTGCTGTGAAATGGGAAACAAGCATTGTGCTCCTATTGAGGATTGCAAAGAGACACTACAATTAAATCAATGCTGAATGCGCAAAAACATTTTTTAGGTGGCATGGCAATCTGGTAGTTGGGATTTGTTATGCCTTAGACTACCACGTGTGCAAGAACAGACTCGCATGGCAACAAGGACCAGACAAAATGAAGTGCTTTGATTCCAAGCATTCTAAGCCAAGCGTCATTTTCTCAAGTGCCAGTCTGCGGCTAAAAGCCAGTGTTTACTGTTGTAAAGTTGAGTACTGCACAGAGCAGCAGATGCAGCAATTGGCTGGCTACAGCCTGGGGCCAGTACATGGCAGGCGTTCTATGTCCAGTGGTTGTGTGTCAAGACCCTGGCAGCTTGTCACCATTTTAAATGCCATTGGCTACATCTGCAGTAAGTCAGAGCAATTCAGCCATCTTTTCGGCTCCTGTTGTTTGGAATGTGAACCTTACTAAATAGAACGAGCCTGAATAATGGCACCTTGACCTTCTTGGAGAGATGCTGGGTTTTTTTTTTAATGGAATGAAACCTGACGTCTTGCCTTTAGCTGGAGAAATGTTGCAGGTGAAGGTTAAAAATGCAAAGCGTGTGGAATCTGAGATCCTTGGACTCCTTCTGCCTTTCAGGGGAGGGGCTTTAATTCAGTGGTACTGCTCATGCTTTACATCCAGAAGATCCCAAGCTGTGTTTCTGGCAAAAAAAGAAGTAGTAGTTGTAGTAGTGAGGCTGGAGAAAATCTTGGCCTGAGACTCTGGAGGAGCTGCAGCTAGTCACAGTAAACTATATTGGGCTAGGCTGCTGAGAGCTAATGTGATGTAGTGGTCAGAGCACCAGACTAGGATCTGGGAAATGCAGGATCGAATCCCCACTCTACCCTGAAAGCTTGCTGGGTGATTTTGGGCCAGTGTTAGTAATGATCTCGGGCCAGTCTCCTGCACTCAGCCCGACCTACCTCATAGGGTTATTGTTGGGAGTATCCAATGGAAGGGAGGAAGTAAGTTGCTCTGGGTGACTGGGTCCCCATTGGGGAGACAGGCAGGGTATGAATGAAGTAAATAAACATGTGACTTAATGGGCTGTCGTGCAAGCAATACCTAGCTACTTGGTTCTGGGAAATTCACAAGAAGCGCATGAAGTCATCAGCCAGCCCAGGTGTTTGCCTTGGCGTTGGACTGTTTGGGGGTATACTGCCAGCGGTCATGGAAGTTTCTTTTCGCTGTCCCAGTGCTAAAAACCTCTCCTCCATGAATCTGACAGATCTTTCTAAAAAGATGTCATTCCGCCTCATCTGATGGCAGTGAATTCTATCTGTTAATTACATTTAGCACAGATCCAGTAGGGCAGGGGTCCTCAGCCTTTTTGAGCCTGTGGTACCCTTTGAAATTCTGACACAGCGTGGTAGGCACAGGGACATAATGGCTGGTGCAGGAGGCGAAGCCAGCCACATAACACCTGCCACTGCTTACCTTCAGTCACACAGTGAAGTATCCTTGTGCTGTGGCGACAGTGGCTGCCAAAACAGCGTTTTTAAAAATCTGCCAATCAAATCTCCAATGGCCACTCAGAAGCCTTGCTGGACAAAATTCCTCATCTGGTTCCTCCCACTTTCTAAAGACGTTCAGTGGCCACCAGGAAAGCTCTTGGCGGGCGTGCTGTGGTGCCCACAGGCACCAGTGTTGGGGGGACCCCTGCCATAAAGCGTGACGTTTATAAATGATGCAATAAATGAGTGTAATGTGATGTATTTCCTTTGGTCTGTCCTGAATGTCCTGTGGGTCAACTTCATGGAGAGATGCTTAGTAGTGAGGGAGGGCGGAGAAAGCCTCTCTTGCCCTCTACCGTTCATAATGTTATGACCATTTGTTTGCCCTTTGGTGTTCTCATTGTTCCAGTTGCTGGACATGCTTTTCTCTCTGAACACTGACGTGAGGTGTTTTGTGCTTGGCAGCTGCTTAGATCTGAGAGCTGGGTGTGATTAGCACCTGCATTTCCCAGCACACGTTAGGTCCCTTGGTTTCCTGTGCACTCTGGCAAACACAGTGAGACACAAAATAGACATTAAACTCCCAGTGACTGGTTTACCTTGACATTTTCTCCCTTCTCTCTCTGAAAATGAACGCTGCAACCCGGCGTGTTTACGTGTACGTCCTTAAAGGCTTTGCTGTGGGTGGTGCGAGGCTATGTGTTCCTTCTATGCAGACAAGAACTCCTGAGGGGAATTGCGTGAGGCACATTTAGTCTCATGGTAACTGGCCGTGGGGAATGGGAGAGGGAGGGGAAGAGGAGATGAATAAAACATTACCTTGGCATCGCTAGCCGAGGGCACGCTGAACAGGAGAGATGAGGCACTGGCGTTTGTTTGTCTCTGATGTCGGCTTTGGGAAAATCCCAGCGCCTGGGTGCCTAAACGTTTGATGCTAGCGGCTAGCAGTTTGGAAACATCGAACATTTTAACCCTGCTCTTATGAACGGAGCGCCTGATAATTCTGCACTGGACGCTTCTCCTGATGTGGTGTGAAAGGAAATAAAATTCTGTACTCTGTGCAAAGTGTTTGCATGCCTGTTTTACGAATGGGGGGGCGGCGCGTAACGATATCTGCATTCTGCTAATTAAAGCCATATTTTAGCCTAAATTCAGTGTTAGGGGGTTATTTTCCTCACTTCCCCTCCGGAATTTGAAAGATATTTGAGAAGGAACTCTAGGATGCCAAGCTGAAAGATGTACATAAGCAGAGGGAATATATGGGGAAAGGACAGCTGCTTCACATTTCCCAGCCTTAGTAAACAACCATTCCTAAAGCACAAGGACAGTGTAGCAGTCTTATCCATCCTGTAGAAGCCCCTGTGCTGTGCAAAGTGGTGCTTAGGCAGCAGAAGAGGGTTGCAGGTATGCAAAATGCCCTTCCCCATCAGTGAGCCTCTGAAACAGCCCTGATTGCCAGCATTGGCACAATACAGTGGCACAATAGAGCAGGGGGTCCCCAACATGGTGCCCAGGGAGGGCTTTTTGCCCAATGAGGGCTCTGACCGGCCACTGGAGACCTGATTGCTGTGCAGATTTTTAAAAACTTTCTTTTGGCAGCAGCCGCCTCCACAGCAAAAGGATTTTCACTGTATGACTAAAGGAAAGCACTAGTAGCCATTTTGTGACTGACTCCGCCTCCTGTAGCAGCCATTTCACGGCTGTACCCACCATACCATGTTAGAATTCCAAAGGTGACCGAAGGCTGGAAAAGGTTGGCGACCCCTGGGTTGGCGTGTTGGACTAGTATCCCGGAGACCCAGGTCTGAATCCCCACCCTGCCATGGTCACCTTGGGCCAGTCACCTGCTCTTGGCTTCACGTGCCACACGGGGGTGTGATGGGGGTAAAATAGAGGGTAGGAGAACAATGTGAGCGGCTTTGGGTCTCCCTTGGGGAGAAAGGCGGGGTATAAACGGACCAGGTAAATACATTAAAAATATTGCTTTATACCATTATTACTGTTCTTCACTAATTAGGCACTGTACATAAGTGCAGACAAAGGGCCCTTCCGCATAGTCGTTTTTGTCACTCGTTTGTCCCTATTGCTTCAGTGTCCCCCCCATGTCTTTTGCTCTCTCTTGTAGTCCCAGAGGGAAGAAAACATATGTGGAAAAGGGGAGACGGGACCCAAAGCAATAGGGACAAAAGAGTGTCAAAAACGATGGAGCGGAAGTGGCCAAAGACACAGTTGCCACTTACTGTGGACAGCCTGGGTCACATGTCTGAACTAGATGCAGTGGCAGCAGACCGGTTTGTTTGGTGCCTCCAGTCTTGTCGAAAGCAGGGCATGCCTTGGCATCCAACCTTTGTAGCCAAATGGGCACCCAATCCAGGTGAGCAGAACCCTTAGACTCACTCCAGGCTTCTCTGGAGCCTCCTCCGTGAGTGCTTTTCTCTCTCTGAAGAGCTAACCTCCAGTACAGGAGCTCCACTGAGGTGAAAAACACGTGGGAGGTCAGCATCAGGGGGAGAGTTTAGCACTCCCTACCCCTGTATCACAGACCCCTGACCCCTGCGGTATACCTGATTGAAATAAATGGGCCTGCCCTGTAGGATTTTGCTTGGCTTTTGCAAATATGAGATGAGGCTGTGAACCTGTGTAGTCTCTGCCCCTAAAATGCAGGTGGGGTCGTATGTGATGGATTGCTCTTCCATAGAGGAGAAGACGTATGTCGTTTGTTCACATTAATACTTGGATTGTACTTTTCCCCCCTTGCTGAGTTGAATAAACTCCCCCGCCAATGCATATTTGAGATTCCTGTCTGGGTTCTTGCATTGCCCCCTTTGCCCGTGTGAGCACAGAATGGCACAGCTGTGGCCCATAGTTGCCCTTGTGCCAGCACCACAGCTGCTGATCCATAGTCTTTGGGTGGGGAGGCCTGTTGGATTTTAACTGGGGAGTATTGCAGCTTTTAGCAGCCCTAATAGCCCAGACTAGCCCTTGAAAGAGCTCGGAAGCTAAGCAGGGTCGGTATTTGGATGGGAGACCACCTAGGAAAACCGGGGCTGCTAAGCAGAGGATGGCAATGGCACACCACCTCTGCTCTGTGACTCAATGGCACACTGTACCTTTTATTACAGTTTTAACCCGTCAATTGTTCAGTCGCACAGTCAAGTCTGACTTCACGACCCCATGGACCACATCACGCCAGGCCCTCCTGTCTTCCGTCGTGCTCTGGAGTTTGCTTAATTTCATGTCCGTTGCATCGATAACACTGTCTAACCATCTCATCCTTTGCCGTTCCCTTCTTCTGTTACCTTCAGTCTTTCCCAGCATCAGGGTCTTCTCCAGTGAGCGCTCCCTTCTCATTTGGTGGGCAGAGTATTTGAGTTGCAGCTTCAGTATCTGGCCTTCCAGGGAACAGTCAAGGTCAACCTGTCAATACCTATATAAAATGAATTCCCTGCTTAAAAACTTTCTGGCTCGAGTCTGCATTGGAAGACTGCCGTTTGTGGCTGAAAGAGAAAAACTGCACTTTCTTGTGCTGTGGATTTAGAGTTTGTTTGCCATTAAAGAAAAAAATGGGGAGCGAATGAAACCACAAACGGTACACAGACAAAATGGACGAAGACTCCGGATTTTGATCTTCGTTTCGATAATTCTTTTTCAAGAAGTTCACACTGCTTCATAAAGTACGGAGGACTCTTAGAAGGAAAAATGCTTAGCCTAGCACTCACAGTGTATAAAAGCCTTCAACCCAATATTACAGGGGAAAATTCATTCCTATTACAATCATCCAAAGCTGGGCACCCGATCAACAATAGCACAAACTCTCCAATAGTCAGTAAGAGGCTTTGGATGATTGTAATAGGAATGAATTTTCCCCTGTAATATTGGGTTGAAGGCTTTTATACACTGTGAGTGCTAGGCTAAGGATTTTGCCTTCTAAGAGTCTTCTGTACTTTATGAAGCAGTGTGAACTTCTTGAAAAAGAATTATCGAAACGAAGAACAAAATCCGGAGTCTTTGTCCATTTTGTCTGTGCACCATTTATGGACTTGTACTAGCCATTTTGTCTGTGTACCATTTCTAGACTTGTACTATTTATGGACCTGCACATTATATGATGTAATCTGGTTTTACTTATATATGTGGTCCCCTATTATATAAATTGATTTTTGTGCATAACTTCTTGAGCACTTGTGGTCTGCGTTATTTGTACAGTGCTTTTCTACCTACTGTATGTTGTATACTGTGATATCGCATTTGTTAATGAGCAAATGAACCCCCCTGTTGAATAGGAGATGGCATGGAGATCTCATCATGTAAATTATTCACTCACTCAGTGAAAGTAGGTCAGGGCTTAGGGAGGAGGTATGTCAAAAGTTTCTCTTTTTTATGGCAGGAATCACTGCTGAATAACTATATAGGGAAAGACAGGCTGGAAAAGCAGTAACTTTTTTGGGAACAGAGTGATGGCAGTGATTGAGAAGTGAGAAGGGGACTTTTTGACACTCTACTTTTGAGACCTTGCTAAGCCCACTCGTTGCTTTGCTCAAGCAAAAAAATTCAGCTAGCTGGGAACATCTAGCAAGTGACATTTTGATGATGAAACCCGCTTGATAAATAGATGCAGAAAGCTCATCGTTCTGTTTAACTAGGGAAATAGCATCCACTTCCCTGGAGAAAATGGCCGCTTTAGAAGATGGACTCTATGGCATTATACCCCATTGAAGTCCCTCCCCTCCTCCAACTCCGCCCCCCAAATCTCCAGGTATTTCCCAACCCAGAGCTGGTACCGTATGTTTAGCCCGCTCACACTATTATATTTGTTTGCCCCCTTTCTATCTTTCCTCTGCATTTACCCATAGTCCTCAATTCCCAGCCCTCTGGGCTTTCTACTCTGCTGTTCTACCTACCTTCTGATTCATTATTATTTTCTTCATTGTGCCATCCGCGCCCATGAAACAGAAGACCAGGGCACCTTAAACCTCAACAGATGCCCCTGGACTTTGGTTTTGTTTTGCTACAGTAGACTAATGCAGCTACCCCTGCGGAACTATCCATTCATGTGACATTTTATAACCCAAGCAGTTCATTTTTAGTTTTAGAAAATGTATAGCCTGCATTTCTGCTCAAATGGGCGCTCAAAGCAGCGTAAAGATTTAAAGGCAGCAATTAAAATGTCAAAAACCAGTATTAAAACTGTACTCCCAATTAAAGAATCCAAGAAGCTTGAATGCACAGGAAGCTTCCTTATACTGAATCAGACCATTAGTCCATCACAGTCAGTATTGTCTACTCAGACCAGCAGGGTTCCAGGTAGAGGTTTTCACGTAGCCTACTACCTGGTCCTTTTAACTGGAGATGCCGGGGATTGAACCTGGACTTTCTGCCTGCCAAGCAGATGCTCTGCCAGTGAGCCATGGCTCCTTCCCTTAAAACCTAGCCCTTGATGTGATAAAGGTCAGCAGGTACCACAGAACTACAGTCCCTCCAGAACACACACGAAGCTGTCTTCTACTGAATCAGGCCCTTGGCCCATCAAGTCCAGTATTGTCTACTCAGACCGGCAGCAGTTCTCCGAGATCTCAGGCGGAGGTCTTTTGCATCACCTGCCGCCTGGTCGTTTTAACCAGAAATGCTGGGGATTGAACCTGGTACCTTCTGCGTGCAAAACAGGGGTACTTCCACTGAACCCCAGCTCCTCCTCTGTAGTCTCAGTGATGATAATAGCAAGATAAGATGAGGGGTGGGCGGGCAGACAGAATAAGCCACATAGTTACTGATCATTATGAAATAAGGTCCCCCCCCCAAGCTAGTTTTCTTGGTTAGATGGTTAGTCATGTTTGTCTCTCTTGGCTGGGCACAGATTTATTTATGTACTTCATTTATACTCTGCCTTCCTCCCCGATGGGCATCCAAAGCAACCAACAGCTGTCCTCTCTTCCATACCATCTCCACAACCCTGTGAATAGGTTAAGCTGAGCGTGTGTGACTGGCCCAAGGTCATCCAGCAAGCTTCCATGGCAGAGTGGGTATTCGAACCTGAGTCTCCCAGATTCTAGTCCTATACAACTGCTTCACCACTGCTTTTCTGGTTCTGTTGCAATAAGGGTACACCTTATTAAATTTTGAACTGTTTAATATTACATTAGCTCAACCCTCTTGGTTTCTAGAAACCCTCTTGGTTTCTAGCATTGTCCTGGGTTGAGTTCGCTCTTTTGCCCCCCCCCTTTTCCTATCGTGCAGGCAATAAGGGCTAGAAACATGAATGGTAATTGAGCAGAGGGTGATTGCTGAGTTGCCAAGTTCCAGATAGCCTATAGGTTTATACTCATTCTAGGTCCATTGCGCTCTAGCCTGCCTTCCAATTGAAACTAGGAGGCATTTTTTAAAAAGTAGATGGCAGAGACAAAAAAGAAATCTAGTAGTCCTTGTCTGGCAAGGCCAAGCCTGCTACTTCAATGATTTTGTTTGCCTTCTTGTGTGATGCAGATTGTGGATCATGTAGGAAATACAGAGACGCAGCAAGAACGCCAGTGAGCCTCCTGGAGTTTGTCCTTGCTTTCTTCGGAGCAACAGGCTTTTGAGATCAGTGGGCATAAAAGGACGTTAGCTCTGCATAAGATTGCACTGTAATGCAGGGTTGGTGTGAACCTGCCCGTCATTATTTTAAATTATTTAATAGATGTTATGTGTTTTATATAAATAAATATATGAATGTGTTGAGCCCGCTTGCGGGGAGGGTGGTACACAAACCTAATGTAATAAATAATAATATAATTTTTACTTTTTAAATAAAGTGAGCATCTCTGTTCTTTTTAATTTTATAAATGCACCAAGCTGCAGAGTGGTATGGGTTAACTAAGTTTTTGCATAATGTATTTTACATTCTTAAACTCTAGCCCTGATGAGGAGGTAACAGTGCAGTCCTATGTGAGTTAGCTCATAATGGGCTAGGACTGGAGAAACTCTGCATAGGACTGCATGGTAAATATTTTAAGTATTTCCTTCTCTGCCCCCCAAAAGAGTTTTCCCGCATGGCTTTAATGCTTCTTCAGATTTTACTGTTGCTATTTTTGCCTGCTGCCAAGTGTGGAAAGTTGTATTTATTTATTTATTCATTTTATTTATTAGCAAGATTTGTATGGCAGCTTTCTGTCCAGTTGGGGCCACCAAGTTCTCTCTTAGCATTGCCTAGATCAGGGGTCTCCAACTTTTTTGAGCCTGCCTGTGGGCATCTTTGGAATTCTGCCACAGTGTGGTGGCCTCTGCCACAAAATGGCTGCCATGGCTTACTTTCAGTTGCACAGTGAAGATCCTTGTGTAGCTGCTGCTAAAGCAACATTTTAAAGAATCTGCAAAGCCAATCAGAAGCCTTGCTGGGGAAAATGCCCCAGCACTTTCTAAATTTTTTTGACAGGCACCAGAAGGTGTCAGTGGGCGCCATAGCACCCATGGGAATGCCTGCGCTAGATGCATAGATCTAGATGGATGCCTACAAAATCTAGGCATTTATATGTGAAATAATTATTTGGTCTCTTTCCCCCTCAAGATTTAATATTTTTCTGTCATGAATCAGTACCCATGGAAGGATCCTTCTGGGATATAATGTTGTCCAGAATGCAAAACATTGCACTCTGACCAAAATGGTTGTGCGCTGTTTCAGGCTGCACTGGTCTGTGATGGGGCTTGGCACACCCACTTGCCTGGCTGTTCCCTGGCGACACATACAAGTTTTGGCAATGCGATGACGGCTTTGTTTGTATCATACCTGGGTGCCATACTCACCTGGGGCTGGTGGCACGAGGTGCCCTGTTTCAGAGCACTCTGGAGATTGAACCGTGTGAAATTAACAGCCGTACTATGAATTCACTGGCAAAGAATTTCCCCTCCTTCTGGTCATTCAGTTGTTCTGAAAACGTTCCAGATGTTTTAATAGCTTTGATTTTGGGAGTAAATTCCTTCTCCTGTCTCCAGTTACAGTCCTTGTCCTTGTCTGTTCAGGTGTTGCTTTTAGTGTGTGCAAAGAACGGCCTGGGGATGACTTGCAAGTAAGTGTGACAAGGGCCTGTGCATCCCATGCAAATGCTACAACCTCCTAAGCAGTGCAATCCTGAGAGCACTTTCCTAGGAGCGAGGTTGAGTAGATCTGCTCGGGGTTGCTCACTTGCAGTTTAGCCTCTGCCGTCTGTCTGCTGTAGCCCCAGACCCCCCCCTTCCCTTTATGGGAGAGCAGCTTGACACGGAGGCAGCCTTCATGTTGTGAATAAAGCTACGTCAGCTTCATTGAGAGAGCAGGAATGAAATAAAGATTAGCCATTTTGTCATGTCACTGACTCACACCAATTGGTTTTTCAGTTTTTATGTCTGTTTGCTTCGTGGGTCATGCAGTGTCACAACGATCCTTTGATTCGTAAGTTGTAAAATTATAGCAACCAGCATTTGTCCTGAACTGACTTGTGCTGGCAATAGTTCATCTTCATGTCATAACCTGACAGGTTGATATTAAACACCAGTCTGTATCAGACAGCCTCAGCCCTCCATTGACCACGAGGAGGGGCCAAAGGAGAGTTTTCTTCATGTTTCCCCGTTTCAGGGAGAAGGTCTAAGAAGAAGGTGGCTTTCCATAGTTTCTCCATTCTCAACAGTAGTATGGGTGGAGTCTCTCATTGGATAGAGGAAGGAACAATATTTGAGCCTTCTGTAGCTTCTGCACACAAAAGAAATAGAGGGGCCAGCTGTTCTCCTGATCCTGCCCTCCCTACAGGGTTCTCCAACGTGGTGCCCCTGGGTGCCATGGCACCTGCTGACACTTTTCTTGGAACCCATTAAGTGTTTTTAGAAAGTAAGTTGGGTTCCTGCCCAGCAGGACTTCTGATTCGCCACTGAAGATCTGGTAGGCTGTGGCAGCTACCACCACAGTGTTCAGTTCTCTCTCACCTCTCTTTCCAAGTGTACCCCTCTTCTCCCCTGCACTTGGACTTCCTCCGTTTGTGTGACTCCACCTCCTGTCATTTTGTGGTTGTGCCAGCCATCACCCTTGTCAGAATTCCAAAGGCTCAAAAATGGTTGGGGACCCCTGATCCATAGCACGGCATGCTTAGCCCTCGGGTGGACCCTCCCACAAAAGCAGAATAAATGCGAGGAGCCAAGACCCATTCTAACACGGCTGTAGACATGCCAAGTGGCAAGTTTGGGTACTTGTGTGGAATGCTCCAGTCTGTCACAAATTGGCTGGCTGGAACCCTTCTGGAGTCTATCCCTGCTGGTGGACCTCCTGATGGCACCTGGGTTTTGGCCACTGTGTGTGTTGGACTGGATGTGCCATTGGCCTGATCCAACATGGCTTGTCTTGTGTTCTTATGTTCCTTCCTAGCAGACAGGGCCCACTGAGGTCAGTTTCACTTGCATGGGGAGTGAAACTAATTAGACCAGAACCTGCTTGCAGTGAGTAATTTCAGCCATGAAAAGCTAGACTGTAGCACTTTGTCTTGCAGTGGACTATTGAACAGGTGGGCTATAGCCACATTGCCATTTGGACCAGTACGCTGGGGTGCCTTCCCATTAACCACATCTGCTCATGGTAAGTGTTTGGGAGCAAGGTGGATTGATTTAAATCGGAGCTATTAAAGCCATTGATTTAAATCATGATTTTAATTGCTCGGGAAAAGGTCTGATTTAATAGCACCTTAGAGACCTGTGCATTCTGGGAGGTATAAGCTTTTGAGAGTCAGAGCTCCCTTTGTCAGATACAAGTGGGAACCTGACAGAGGGAGCTTTGACTCTTGAAAGCTCATACCCCAAAAACCTTTTTTTTTGTGTAGTAAAACTCTCCTAAAGAGGAGAGAATTTTATTCTTTTTATATAAGAAAAGGGTAGGGTAGACAGATGGAGAAAGAAAAAAGATGGAGTGAAGTTTTTTCTGTTAAAAAGGGTTAGTTTTAGTTAGTAATCAGTACCATTTTTGGCATCTATCATGGTTAGAAGATCTTCTTTTTAACTTTGCAAAGTCCAAAATCATTCTGTTAATACAGTTAGTAAAGTCCATCGGGGTTAGTAATTAAACAGCTCCTTCCAGATGCAACATGAACAATCCTCAAGGTGTCTTCTTTTTAAGTCTCTTCCAATTATGGATTGAGTCCTTTTTAACCTGGATGCCTTCCGTTCCATCGCCTCCTTCCCCTGGGCTGCTGTCTTCATCGCTGCTTGTCTCAATTTTGAGTGCTGCGTCTTCCTCCCAGCTGGCATGTCTCTTCAGAAGTTTTTGCTTTTTAAGGATGTAGTCTATCTTCTTTCTTTTCTCTTTTCCCTTGTACTTCTGACCTTCAAATTTCCAGGGCGCCATAGCCACTTCACATGAAATTAGATCTCTGATATATTGCCTGCTATGCTCAGCCTCCCCTTCTACTGGCAGAGTATTTTCTTTTATAAAAGCGGAGTAGGCTTTGGGAGCCATGTCCACCTCTTCTTTTATTTCTTTCGCTTCACTGCCAGTTAGGGGTGCCAAAACACTCGTCAAGGTAAATTCGAGATCTTCTTTCTCTTCTTCTTTTACGCCCTGAAGACTTAAAATCAAATTCGTTTTCTGTTCAATTTCCGCCATCTTCCTTGATGTTTCCGATATTTGTTTCTGTCGACTGATGAAGACAGTTTCCATTTTAAGCAAAGTTTCGTTGATTTTCTGAATTTCCTCCAGCAGAGGGCGCAGTATCTCATTTTCTTGTTGATTGACAGCAAGCTCTGGGGGGGGGGCTACCCGGACCGGAAGTCCCTCCTCTCTTCTCTTCCGGTTTCTGCAGGACTTTCCCCGTTGTTGACATTTTGTTTTATTGTTTACTTTTACAAAGTTCATGCCGCATCCCCCAGGAAGCTAAAAGGATCGTAATCTTCCGTACAACCCCGACGGTACTTTCACCAACACTGTTTTTTCTCTCTGCCCCCCTTCGCGCTCCCTTTTTAGATCTTGCTTCTCAATCGGGGTGGGGACTCCTCCCTCCTCCCTCCTCCCAAACAGTTAAACGCTTGCGGGGGGGCTCAAATTCACGCTTCAAAATAGATCTTCAACTCACGATTCGATGCCTCTTCTTCTTTTTATGTTAAATCATAGCGCTGTCTTCACTCCTGGAAGTCGGTGGCGCTGCTAAGTCCCATTACGGGCACGACGCAGCGGGGCCGATTGGGGCGGGGAGAAAGCCTCAATTTCCCGGCTATCTGCCGGCAAAGAGGCTACTCCCCAAAGCGCCCCCGGTTCGGAGCCTTTGCCTAAGGCTCACTAGGGTCTTTCGCACATGCGAAGACCCCCCCTGACTGCGTGTGGGCTAACCACCTCTGGGAGCGTCCCGAGAGGCGGCCGCCATTCGCAACGCCGAAACCGAAACCCCATACCCCAAAAACCTTACATAAGAACATAAGAGAAGCCAATGTTGAATCAGGCCAATGGCCCATCTAGTCCAACACTCTGTCACACAGTGGCCAAATATACCAGGTGCCATCAGGAGGTCCAGCAGTGGGGCCAGGACGCTAGAAGCCCTCCTTGTTGGCCTCTAAGGTGCTACTGGACTTTGAATTTAGCTGTTGTAGCACAGTCCAACATGGCTACCCTTTGAAATGGTGTGATTTAAATTGCTGATTTTTAAAAAAAACAACAACCCCAAAGAAGAATGACTTGAGTACATAATTGCCTACACTCCGCAATGAAAGTGTGACATAGGAACTATTCCCTCACATTAAAAAGCCTTGTTTTTTAAAAAATAATTCCAGCCGACTGTCAGTTGGGTTTCATTCGTCCTTAAGAGGACACTGCAACTCTCAAAATCGCCAATTTCTGCCGCCTCTTTTAATTAGCTTTTAAAATTAATTTCCCTGGCTGCATTAATCTGATCGACTCTCTGGCTCTGTAAATCGTTGAAGGGCGATAATTAACTTTTAATTGAGAAGCCTTGCTTGTTGCAAGAGGATCCTTTTCTAAAGCAGGCTTTCAGCTGAGAACCCACATTTCTCGACTGGACACAAGTAAGTGGTGTGGATTCAGTTGCTGGGATTTGGAATGAAACCCCAAGACAAGAAGAACATAAGAGAAGCCAATGTTGAATCAGGCCAATGGCCCATCCAGTCCAACACTCTGTGTCACCCAGTGGCCAAAAATACCAGGTGCCATCAGGAGGTCTACCGGTGGGGCCAGGACACGAGAAGCCCTCCCACTGCTGCCCCCCGAGCACCAAGAACACAGTGCATTACCTGCCCCAGACTGAGAGTTCCCATCTATACCCTGTGGCTAATAGCCACTGATGGACTTCTGCTCCATATGTTGATCTAATTCCCTCTTGAAACTGTCCATGCTTGTAGCTGCCACCACCTAGCTTTTCTTTTTTTTGACACCACCCTACCTAGTAAGGATCTCATTGATGTAAGCAGAACTCATACCTATATTGATAGTTCAGCACGTTTGCTAAAAAGCACCTAGCTTTGAGGATACCACCCTCCTCCTTTTGGAAAAGTAGGTCTCATGTATTATTCCACTTCCCCATCTGCCTGATGAAAACCATTCCTGATTCTCTTGCCCGTGTCTAATCCATATTTGGCTAGGTCTCCAGCCTTCTGCCTCTAGGTTATAACGGCTTGTCTTATCCATGTGTTTTCAGTTCAGCTTAGGTCTGAAAGGATCCTCTGTCGAGGTCTTTAATAGTTAGAAGGGCGATTCAGTTTTTGTTGTTGCTAGGATAGCATGTCTCGTTATTTTAGATCCAAGATGGGAGACAAGCACCTTTTTTGACATTCTTCTTCCGCACGAGTATTAAGGGCACACGGTTTCTGTCCCATATTTGGTCATCCTGGTTCAGGAGGTCACGTGCCCCTGTTTGGAATGAACCTTGTAACATAATCCCCTTGCTCATACATGACATCCCCATGTTTAGAACAGTAAACATGATTTTAGGTAAACCACAAATCTTGAATGTTAAAGAGAGAGCTCTTTCCCTACCAGTCTTTCCTGGTCTGTAGCAGGTCTCACTGATGTAAGTAGAACTTATATCTGTATCGAATGCTCAGCATGTTCACTAAAAGCACAAATCCTTCCGATCCTGTGTTGAGCAGTTTGTCATGTCTTCTCCCTGGGGACAGACAGCAGGCAGAATCTCAGTGACCACGGGAGGAGAGATACTAACAATGTCTCTCTGATGTCTCCTGTAAGACGATCACCTTGTGCTTTTCTTATCTGCAAGGAGGTTTACATGTTTTGATGAAGCTGTCCCATAACAAAAAAGTCTTCCCCTACATGTAGAAAATGAGGATGTCAGGGAGAGAACTAGACGAAACCGTTCATTTCAACAATCTGGCTGTCTGCGTGCGGGGAGCCAGACATCTATGGCTGTGCTTGATGGATGAAGTGGAGTCAAATGAAGTTACCATGATATTTCTGCAGAGAGACTTGTCTGCCGATAGTGTTGCTCCAGTATCCTGTATCTGGTTGTTTCAGTAGCTGCCCAGACTTGCAAGCTGCCAATCTTGTGGACAATCCTGTTTTGGCAAAACCTTTGAACCGTGTTGGTAGTAAAGCCAGTTAATGCTCATTATTATTGTATTCTCCAGATGTGGTTAAAAGGGTGGGAATGCTTAGCAGTTTCATGGCATCAGATATTTTGTCCTTCCCCTTCTTGCTTGTAAATGTTGCCCGAACGGCTTTGAATTCCATGCAGCTCTGCCTGCAGAGTAATAACAAGCGACCAATCTCTAAAGTTTCTGGCTTGGACCTGAATGCAATGTGATGTTCTGTCAATGTAATTGCCAAGCATCCTTTTAGGAACATGCCAGAGGAAGTGTATTATTGTCTTTAATGCAGGCCTGGGCAACTCGTTCAGCACCAAGGGAGCATGTCAGAATAATATCACAAACCCCAGAGTTGCAGCTAATCGGAACACAATCGTTTCCCGTTTTGTGGGAAGGGACTGTGACTCAGCGCATCTGCTCGGTGTGCAGAAGGTCTCTGATTCAGTCCTCGGCATCTCCAGTTAACAAGGCATCAGGTGGCAGGCAAAGAGAAAGTCCCCTGCCTGAGACCCTGGAGAGCCACTGCCAGGCTGTACTGACTGTGATGGACTGATGGTCTAGAACATGAGAAGCCAATGTTGAATCAGGCCAATGGCCCATCTAGTCCAAGACTCTGTCATACAGCGGCCAAAATATACCAGGTGCCAAAATATATCAGGAGGTCCAGCAGTGGGGCCAGGACACTAGAAGCGCTCCCACTGCTGCCCCCTCCAGCACCAAGAATAGAGTGCATCACCTGCCCCAGACTGAGAGTTCCCATCTCTACCCTGTGGCTAATAGCCACTGATGGACTTCTGCTCCATATGTTTATCTAATTCCCTCTTGAAACTGTCCATGCTTGTAGCTGCCACCACCTCCTGTGGCAGTGAATTCCATGTATCTGACTCTGTATAAGGCAGCTTCACTTGCTCATGTTTGTCACACAGTTTGCATGTCAGCAGGTCAACATCTTCAGAAGCCTGCAGAACAAAGCAGAGGTACCTTCACAGATCGCAGGCTTCTCCTAATGAGGGGACGTGTATGAGTCCCTCTCTGCCTGTTCCGGTATCCCAAAGCAAATTCCACTCCGCCAGCAATCAGAATAGGCAGAGAAGAAGTTTACATGGTGAGTCTGGCTTGTCCCCCTTGTTCCGAGAGAGAGAGAGAGAGAGAGAGAGAGAGAGAGAGAGAGAGAGAGACGAGAGAGAGCAGAGAGAGAGAGAGAGAGAGAGAGAGAAGTGGCCGTGCAAATGATTGTTGCCCTTGGAACAGGTAAGGATGCCTTATACCCAATGAGGTCGCTGCTCCATCTGGCCTGGGTCTGCATCTTCTGACCAGGCTGAGGCCGTCCAAGGTCTCTCCCAGCCTCTTACCATCTTGGGTACTTGCATTACAGGGAAAACTTGGGAATCTCCCGCTGCCTGAGTCATGCCAGTCGTCCATCTAAATTGTTCTGGTTTACTGGTTTGCTCTGATTGGCAGCTGTGAAAGTCTCAGCGGAAGCATGAGCTGAAAGATGCCAGGAGCTGAACCTGGAACCTTCTGGGAGCAATGTGTGCGCTGTGCCACAGAAGTGTGATCCTCCCCTAGAGAATGATACATTGCATTTACTCTGGAACAGTTAGAATCATAGAATCATAAAGTTGGAAGGGACCTCCAGGGTCATCTAGTCTGCAACGGCAAAAGTTCCTGTTTAGCTACCAAAAATTGGAGGAGAAATGTATACATACAATGGAATCCAGAGGTGAAACTTTCCTGGACTGGACCACTTCAGACTGCAAGTGAGGGGCGGTAGTATGTTCCTTGCTCATGTACTTGAATTAAACCAGCCTGCAGGGGTGTAGAGTTTATTCTGCCCTTTTCCCTCACATTCTAGCTTTCTATAGATAGGAAGGTTTTTGTGGAGCAGTTTTCTGAGATTCCTTTCTTTCCTTCCCCACACAGCCTGCAGTGGTATGGTCCAGGAAAATCTTAGCGCTCTGGAATGTTGGTTGTATAAACTGGCCCTTAGAAATCATGCTCACACAGATTTGATTAACTGACAAGTCTCTGGCTGTGCGGGTCCTCTAAAGAAAACCGCATCTCTTGTTTGCAGAAGTGGAGGCAATGATTCTACCTTCCCCTTTGCATTTTGCCCCAGATGCTGTTCCTGAGGACCCGTTAACTTCAGACAGATATTATGCTAAATGGTATTTTAAAACACACCCAGAACCTTCATCTATGCAGAGACGAGGCACGTCTTTAACCATATGAGCCCAAAGCTGGCTTTACGGGATTAACTTGAAAGCATGCAGTTTGGTAAACGGGCAAATATTCCAGTGCTGTGTATAGCCCATTGCATTCTGGTGTTGAGTCAAATGCTTCCCGGGGGGGTCTAGAGGGCATTTTTGCAGACTTCCAAGCTGGCTGGTATTTCCAGCAATTGAGCTCCGAAGCCAGCGGTGATGGGGGTGGTGGTTTTGATTCCTTCCTGGTGACAGAATGGAAATGAAAGCCTGCTTAAGCTCGAAGACATTCAGATGAGGCAAACCATTCTCTTTGCCTAAAGTTGTAGCTGGCATTGGCTCACCGTGCTGGAAGACAACCCAGTGGTTCTACCCAATTGGTCATGGATTGAGTTGCCGCTTTAGCTATGCCAGGCCCCTTTGGATGGCAGCGTGAATTAATGACGCCAAGGCATTTGGCATCCGTCCCTCCCTGTGCTTTGGGCACCGCAGCTGGGAGCTCCAAACCACAGGATTAGCAACCTGCATAATATCACCCATCAATCCTAAATTTGTAAGAAGAGCTATCTAGGAGCTTCCTGCACTCACTCTTCGCATTATTATGGTGCTATTATATGTGTAGGTTTGTCAGTACATCATGCAGCGCTTTGTATGTGTGAATCCGCTGTCACTGATTTAAGTGCTGCAGGAGGGACTTTTTATCGCCCGGCATCACCTCAAGCACAATGCTTTTTGCACTTCAGACCGAGCATCCGTCAAATCATGAGACGTCGACTGATGCACATTCACGGGTGACTCAGCTTTTATTTTTATTTTATTCGGTTTTCATTCCACCCCTTCCCAGGCCATCACAGTTCGGGACAGTTAACAACATAAATACAATATATATATAAAGGTACAAATATAAAACAATTTAATACACTGGCACTCTGGCACAACCTTCCGAAAAGCTAACAGTCGACCCAGTACAAGTGCCTCAATGGAATGCCTGGAGGAATAATTCCTTCTTCCTACAGAACCTAGACAAGTTCTGCAGGGCATGAGTCTCTTCAGACAAAGCATTCCATTTTAGTATGGGAAAGCGCTTATTTGGAAAAATAAATAGCATGAAGCAACTAGGGGGGACATGATAGAGGTTTATAAAATTATGCACGGGGCTGAAGAGAGTTGACAAAGGAAATTTCTTCTGCCTCTCCCAAAATACTAGAACTTGAGGGCATCCAATGAAGCTGATGGGCAGTAGATTCAAGGTGGACAAAAGAAATACTGTCGAAGGCTTTCACGGCCGTTCATTAGTTGCTGTAGATTTTCCGGGTTGTGTGGCCGTGGTCTTGGCATCGTAGGACCTGACGTTTCGGCAGTAGCTGTGACTGTTATCCTCAGAGGCATAACACAGAAAGATGGAGTACTCTCTATGTACACCTTGACATAGAGAGTACTCCGTCTTTCTGTGTTATACCTCTGACGATGCCAGTCACAGGTACTGGCGAAACGTCAGGTCCTACAACGCCAAGACCATGGCCACACAACCCGGAAAATCTACAGCAACTAAAAGAAATACTACTTTACACTATTAGCCATAGTGACCGAGGAGAACCTCCACATTCAGAGGCACTAGCCCTCTGAATCCCAGAGCCAGGAGGCAATATCAGGGGAAGGCCTAGGCCTCTATGACCTGTTGTTGGCCATCCAGAGGAACAGATTGACCACTCTATGAGACTGAATGCTGGAGTAGATGGATCATTGGTCTGATCCAGCGGGGCTCTTCTTATGTTCTTGTGAGGCATAGGGATTTAGTATGCCAGTACTGCATTTTTTTCAATGGCATGTGCTTAGTTACTACATTTGCTGTATGGATAGGCAGGATTCTGTGCAGGCTATGAACTGATGCTTGTACAAGTCAGAGATATTAAAAGTATGGCCCTAAGATCTAAGATTTTAAAAAATATCCCGTGGTTATGTTGGCTTTTCAGATGTGGAGTTAGTTTTGAATCAATCTAGCGCTGCAAAAATGGTTATAGCAACAAAGTGGGAGAAATGAGACCCCCCCACACACACTAACCCGTATATGAATGGTTCAATAAAGTCTGGCATTATTACTTTATTGATAAAATTAATACACTGTCACAGAACTCCAAAGGGGCGACCTTCAGAATGGTGATAAGGTTAATAACCATTGGATGTTACTTATTATGTTTTGGAATGAAAAAGTAAGAGATAAGATTTATCCGTTTGCTTTTTATGAATAATTGCAAATGCCTTTTTTTGTGGAATTATTGTATATTACATTTTTCTTTGTGAATAAAAATAAATAGCCCACGTAAACATGCGTTCTCATAAAGCAGAATTTACCTGATAGTACTTTAGCATTGAAAAGGACTCATCCTGTCTGCTGTGCTGATAATTTTTAAAAGGGAAAATGGTGTCCATTTCTCTCTTCATTTAACAGGAAACATATAACTAGGCTATATTCTGTTATATGTCTGGTGTGGTGATCAGTGTGTGACAAATGGTTTGAATCCTATTTGAAAGAGGATGGTTAATGGCTTGGCTTTTGTGCATTCTGCTTCAACACCAAAGTAATTGGAATAATGTGTAGAAACTACACAGATCAGCATATCCTGTCTAGTCCCCTCTGTTCGCCAAGTACTACCGATATATTATTTTTGCAAGAACTAGAAGTACAATTCTGCATCCAATTCAGATTCCTGCACATGTACAGAATCCTGGAATAAATACTGCCTTGATTTTTGGGTATGAGATGCATGACCCCAGTGGTAGGGCTTAGTGGAACCATTCAAGGGAGGAAATGTGAAGCTCTTACTTGTTCACAAATCGGTGAACTGATTTTAAAAAAAAATGCAAGAGAGGGAAGGAGTAGCTCACCAAAGCCACACGGCAGCATCTCTTCTTAGCCCCACCTATCTTGGATAATGTCATACAGCATGCTAGTTATTGCTGCCAGAAATAAATGTGGTTGATTGAAGGCTCTTCTGCATTCAATTTGTTTGTTTCTTGTGTGTCTTTATTACTTCAGGGTGTTTTTTTTCTTTTCTGAATGTGTTTTCCTCCCTCTAGTGGTGGCTTTGATATTACATCACTGCATGTCTGGCATATCTCCCTGAAGATTTAAACTGCATGATTTTATGTTGGACATACTGCAATGTAGTATCGAATCAACAACTAGAGGGAGCAAAACATGACCAGAAAAGAAAAAAAACCAAAGCAAGAGGGACACACAAGCAACAAAAATGAGAATGCGGAAGAGCCCTTAACCATGGCCAGGTTTCCACATTAAGCTGTGCCCATATTGCGTTATGAGATAGTGTCATTGTACATTAGAGCTGGAAGCAGCAGGTTGTTCTAATGTTATTCCAAGATGTTAGCAGTGACAAAGGGACCAGGCGGGACCACGACTGATCTTTCAATTTTGTGTCATCATTAGTGACTCTCCTAACTTTTAATCCAGCCCTGTTAACAAAATAGCATTTCTTTACCTCTGCGCAGCTGCCTCAGAGGATGTATGGAAATTTCGGCAACTCACCTATTAAACTGTGTTTTAACTGTGTTTGTGTTGAACTGTTTCACACTTTGAACTTACCTGAGTTTTCCTAATGCTCTTCCCCGCCCACCTTTCACACCACCTTGCCTGGACACTAGTTTGCACAAGTAAGACCATTAAAATGCTTCTATGTTTTGTTTTCTTTTTTGCATGTTTCTAGAATCTCTTGTGTTTGCATGTGGGTTAATCTGCACTTTTCAAAGGTGGGGGGACTTTAATTAATTTTAAATCCTTGTACTCATGCTTAAGGAAATTTGGGAAGGGAGTGGGGGGAATTATAGGCCAATTGAAATCAACAGTGATCAATCAGTAGTTGGTTTTAATATCTTTTGTGCTTGATTCATGGTGATGTTATCTTTTCATTGGGTTTTTGCATGGAACAGTGGGAAGTAAAAAAAAAATCAAGATTGCTGCTTTTGTTTTTAGTAAGTGGGCTGAAATTTGGGAAGAAAATAAAATTTTAAGTGCATTAATAGACCTGATCTTCATATTTCCAGGAGTCAAATGATGGCTGGGGCAGGATCCTGTAGAAAATGGAGGGTGGCGGTTCAGTAAATTGCTTCCCCCCAGTACAATAGAAGTAGAAAGGTCTCAGAATTTAAAGTGAAGAGCTTAGCCAAAAGTCTTGCAGATCTTTATTTGAGAGCCAGAACTCAGCCCTGGAACATGTGTAGAGTGTGCTAGAATACCACTAAGCCAAGAGGAAAGACAGGGTATAAATACTTTAATAAAAAATAAATGTGTGCAGAATGCTTCTCCATGGTCTAATAAGAGCCATCTTCTTTTCTCCCCCAAATTTCTTATTAGTGGCAGAACAGGGGGTGTTTTAAGCATTATCAGTGTCTCAGTCTTCTTCCTCTTACAAAGCGAGGAGGTTTAGTAATTTTGAATCCTTCATCTGCAAAATGTGGCACAGGAAGCAGCCTTGAAGTTGAGTCTTATAGCTTTAATGTATAATTTAGGTTCCCATGCTCCCCAGCATTTTGTTCAGAGTGTAGCTTTAAACCATGTTATGCTCTTACTCTGGATGAAAATGGGTATATAATTGTCATGATTTCCAATTTAGATTAGCAGCAGTATTTGGCAGTTATAAATGCCAGCACCAATTTTTTGCCAAGCAGGTATTCAACCCCCAAAGTAAATTAGCAAGCAAATCAACTCCATGGTAAGAACGAATCCCAGCTGCTTTTGAAAACTGGAGGCGTCTTAGATCAAGATGGGTAGCCATGTTAGTCTGTCTGCAGCAGTAGAAAAGAGCCAGAGTCCAGTAGCACCTTAAAGACTAACAAAATATGTGGCAGTGTGTGAGCTTTCGTGAGTCACTGCTCACTTCTTCAGATAAGAGAAACCAGTTTGGTGTAGTGCTTAGGAGTGTGGCCTCTAATCTGGAAGAACCAGGTTTGATTCCCCTCTCCTCCACATGCAGCTGCTGGTGTGACCTTGGGCCAGTCATAATTTCTTTCTGAGCTGTTCTCTCAAGGGCAGCTCTTGGGAGAGATCTCTCAGCCCCACCTACCTCACAGGGTGTCTGTTGTGGGGAGGGGAAGGGAAAGGGATTGTAAGCCGCTCTGAGACTCCGGGTAGTGAAGGGCGGGGTATAAATCCAATCTCCTCCTTCTCCTCCTCTTCTTCTTCCTCTTCCTCTTTTCCACTGGAGGGGTCTTAAACATCTCAGGATCTTCCTTGGCCTCTATAGGGGAGGGCATGAGATTGTGGGGGTACCCAGTCCTGTCTGATGAACGGAAGTCTCCCTTGCCCCATAGTGGGGGTACCTGTTGAGTCCCTCTGTCTTCCCAGTCCTATGTTCCAACAGACTGCTATGCTAACATGCTGTCCAGCCACATTCTTGATGTGAGAAATCTAAGCAGATGCTGCCATTCTTCCACTCACCCCAGTAGGACTGCTTGGGCCACAGTTTGGTGGACTCAGGCTTATTGTTTGTATGCCTTTGCCATCGTATCTGGAAGAAAAGATACAGTTCATTGAAGTCAGTTGGTTTAGAAGGGCATAACTCTGTTTAGGATAGTTTCAAGTGGGTAGCTGCATTGGTTAGCGGTAGAAGAGCAAGATTTGAGTCTAGTAGCACCGGTGCTGCCTCTAAGCTGTGGAGTCTTGTGAACAAAAATTCTACTTTGTGAGCTACTGGCATTCACGTTGTGAGCGAGCCATTTGGCTGCTGCATAAATTAGTTTGCTCTGGAGCCATCCTTCCTGAGCTAGGATGAAAACGTGTGAGCCGCAGGCTGAAAAACCATGCGCTAGCTCACACTGACTCAGCTTAGAGGGAACACTGATTAGCACCCTAAAGATCAACAAGATTTCTAGGCATAGCCCAGGCTGGCCCCATCGCATCAGATCTCAGAAGCTAAACAGGGTCGGCACTGGTTAGTATTTGGGTTGGAGACTGCTGAGGAATACCTGGGTTGCCATGCAGAGGCAGGCAATGGCAAATCACCTCTGAAAGTCTCTTGCCTTGAGAACCCTATAGGGTCGCCGTCAGTCAGCTGTGACCTGATGCCCCCCACCAAAAAGCTTTCGAGAGCCAAAGCTCCTAGCTTTTCAGAGCAACATGGCTACCCAACTGGAAAATCTTGTTGGATTTAAGTACTACTGGACTTAAATCTTGGTCTTCCTTTTCAAGGTTGCACTGCAGGGCTGGTAACAACCATTGCACTCAGCTTGGAGTCCGTCTGCACCAATCCTCCCCTCCTCTTTCCTCTGTCTGGTGCTATTTATTTATTTATTTATTATTTTATTGGGTTTATATCCCGCCCTATCCCAAAATAGGCTCAGGGTGGCTCATAACAGAGTTAGATATAGATAGATATAAATAAACACGGAGGAGCTGCGGTGGCTCAAGTGGTTAAGACGCTGAACTGCAGGCTGTGGAAGGTCAGTAGTTCAGCAGTTCGAGACCCAAGAGTGCCGCATGACGGGGTGAGCTCCCGTCTCTAGTTCCAGCTCCTGCCAACCTAGCAGTTCGAAAGCAAGAAATTGCAAGTAGATAAATAGGTACCACTTTGGTGGGAAGGTAACAGCGTTCCGTGCGCCTTGGTGTTTAGTCATGCCGGCCACATGACCACGGAAACGTCTTCGGACAGCGCTGGCTCTTCGGCTTTGAAACGGAGATGAGCACCGCAACCCTAGAGTCGGATTCGACTGGCTTTCGAGCAAGGGAAACCTAAATAAACATACCAAGTAGATTGAAACAAACATACCAAGTAGATTGAAACATTCATCCCCCTTCCCTTCCCTAGCTGGCTATGCCAAATTACTTCTGCACCCATTCCAACCATTGGTAATACTAACTATGGTTCCCGCTTTAGCCAGAGGTCAAAGTTGATTGCTAAATTCTGATCAGAGGACATCTGGTTAGCATTAACCATGGTTCGCTTGGGTACAGAGGTAACACTAAACAATAATTCAAGCTAACCCGGCAAGATTTGCACTGAGGAATGAGTTATCCCGGCTCATGGTTGGCCAGCCATGGTTTGCAGGGATCCGGACGAGACTGTAGAGTTCTTCAACCTGTTGTTTCAATGTCAGCTAACAGTCTAGTAAGTCAATACATAGACATGGTCTCTTGCTGGTCTTCTTGGTCCCCTCCCCAAGCTCCCCCCCCAAGCCCATGTGTCTTGTTTGTGTAAGAGTTCATTTGCAGAGACCAGGGTTAAAATTAGAATGGATAATGAGCAAGAAAATCAGTGTAGCAAATCAGCTGGGTTTCCTAGTCTGAGAGCTGAGAGGCTCCAGGTGCCAAGCCTGTTGAAAACCTATTAACTTGCCTTGACTCTGCCCCTGCTGATGAAGAACAAGTCTGATCAAAGCTCTGATCCTGCAGGTTGTGTATCCCCAATTCTTAACCTGTAAATTGCTTCTATGGCCCCCAACATGTCTCTCTCTCTCCAAATCAGGACTTGAAAAATAGCAGCCTCCCAGTTACAAGGGTGCCCAAACATTAAGAAGTTGAAAAAGTATAGTTCTGAACATTGTGTGCAGGGTTGGCTCTTGAGAATCTGATGCCAGTATTGACCCATCTGAAATACATATTCTGGTTCCAGCCCTGCTTGTCCTGTGGTACTGCTGCCCATCGATGCATTATGGGAAATGGGTGTGCACTTCCTGACAGGACGGGAACATGGAAGACCTTTGCCATAGAGGTGGAAGACATAGCCCATCCTTTCTCATTCATTTAATTTCTGTTTCTATTCCAGTTCTGGGAGCCACGGTAGAAGTAAAAGAGGGGACAGTTAATCTCTTTATAGCCAACGTTATTGCTTTAAAAACGTGGTCATGAGTGACCTAGGCAAAGCTCAGTGCTTTGTGAGTCCCCTTTGATTTCGGTGGGGAAGAGTTGAGGCATAATCCAGCTGTCCCATGGAAATCAGCAAAAGTAGTTAACTTCTAATGAGTGGTGGTCAGTGTTCCCTCTAAGTTGAGTTAGTGTGAGCTAGCTCACAGTTTTTTAGCCTCCGGCTCACACATTTTTGTCTTAGCTCATAGAGGATGGCTCCAGAGGAAACTAATTTATACAGTAGCCAAATGGCTCGCTCACAACTTTAATGCCAGTAGCTCGCAAAGGAGAATTTTTGCTCAGCTTAGGGGGGACATTGGTGGTGGTGCCCACTGAGTGCCCCATCATCAAAATCTCTTCTTGTGCTCTCCCTGCCCAGCTCATGAAAAGGACTCCGGCATATCCTTTGTTTTGTTGGCATGTACATCTCTGCCAGAAACAACTTATCCTCACGTGCCCCCTCGTCAACTCGTTGTAGATGAGGAAATGTCACGTAAGCCCTTAAAATGCAAACAGATGGATCATAACCAAGCGGAATGCCTTCCTGAGGGCTGATCTGTTATTAGGAGGCCAGGGAATGTATAGGCCAGAGTACCGGGCATCCTGGATACCTGTGCTAAAGCACCACCAGGTCGGCTCAAGGATGCTGTGACCTTGTTCATATTATGATGCAGTGGGTCAGATATCAAGGGAGGGGGAGATCTGCCAGGGCAAATCACTAGGTACAACACGGCACTTAGGAGTGCCTATTCCATTGGCTCTGCACAGAGAAAATCAGGATCTGGTTTCGATATTGGTCCAGTCCTAGACATTTGAGTGTGTGCAGAAGATCTACTGCCAGTTGGACCTAAGCAAGCGTGTGATTTCTGTGACTCTTGAAAGAGGGCCCAAAGTGTTCTCTTTCTTTCTTCTTTAAAGGGTTCCCCTCAGTTTTTAGGGATGCCTTCAAACTGTGCAATGTGCTGGCTTGTAAGAAAAGTAGCACGAGGCACCCAGTTCTCCAAAAACTCGGCTGGCTTCTTTTGCCTCTTGTAATGGCCTTCCATACAAAATCTTTAGCAGCTCAACTTCACCAAAGGACTCCCTTACTGAGAGTAAGAGAAATATCGGCATTGGTGGCTCACCCATTAGCCCAGTCTGCTTAAGTTGGATTGCTCTGTTTCAAGCTCCAGCTTGTCTCTTCTCACCCTCCATCTGGTTCTCGGGCAACAAGAGGTCGGTGTCTTGCCCCCTTGAGTCACCTGATGATGCTTTAGCACAGGTATCCAGGATGCCAGGTACTCTGTCCTGTATATTTCTTGGCCTGGGATTTGAGCCAGAATTACAATTTGCTGGTGGCATTTTAGAATGGGCATGGGTAGTTGGTGAGAAAACAGTAAGGCAGACTGCGAAACCTCACCTAGGTAAACCAGGGGCTGACCTTGAGACTTAGTTTATTACTGATGTTGGGTACGCTTGCATGCTAACAGAGGTTTATCACTTTCTTGCCCATATTCCATCAGCTCGAAGACCTTTCTGAAGTTTTCACGCTGTCTATTTAGTTAGTTAGTTAGTTTATTTAACTTCTGTCCCGTCCTACCCCACGAATGGGCTCAGGGAGGCTCACAACATAAATCAAAAACGATAAAAACCAAGATACAAAAACAGTTAACCAATTAAGCGATTAAAACGAGATGGCATTAACCACAAGTAATCCAACATCTCCTGTGACATTTTAACAGGCAGTGGTAGATGGCCTGATTTATAACAGTTTTTAATCAGATGGTGGGAGGTACCTAAAATATAGTGCTCCATAGATGATGGAGGTAGCAAAGGCAGGGGAGGCTGAGATGGTTTAATGTCCGCTGCCTCACCCAAAGGTCTGTTGGAACAACTCCGTCTTATAGGCCCTGCATTCACCTTTAGAGAATGGCATCTTTGGATATCCATCCTTCACGCAAGCATTCACTGACCAGTGCAGGAAATAGTAGGGCTGCTTCCTCCAGAGGTATTTTTACTTCCTGGTGGAAATAGAGCTTAAAGACCGACTTAATTTGAGCCACTTGGTGGTAGCTGCCGCTTTAGACCTGTTCAACCTGAGTGGCGTCACCTCTTTCCCGGTTCTTCTTGGCCGTGTGCCCCCATGAGCAGTGGCAGCGAAAGCAAGCCATTAAAATGTGCCCCTGCAGTTCCTTTGCCACCTTTCCACATTTGCTTTTTTTCCTCCTGAGCTTTAAACGTTCTTTTTTTTTTTCCCTGTTGAAAACGGATGGCTCATTTCCCAATCGAGAAAAGGGAAGCGCGTTCTGCCGTTGGATCTTTTCCACCCACGCTCGCTTTTCATAATTACCTTCAGAAGCCTCTTTAGAAGTCTAGGGCCTTTCGGCGTTTGATCTAGCGGGGCATCATCCCGAATGGCAGCGAAAACTCCTTAATTATTAATTATTTAAGGCCGTTTCCTGCACGGCATTTAGAAAACCGGCTGGTGTTTGGGAAGCCCTGAGAGCGTGGCTGACTTGGCAGGGGCACCAGGGCTGGAAGAGGAGGAGGGGGGTACAGCACCCGCTTGGGCTCTCTGCTGCGACTAACATGCTGGTCTACCTTCCCTGTGAATGGCTCAGCCCCGTAAAATTCCATGCATGTGAGCACAGCAGCTTCACCTAACATCTCCCTGCCGCCATCTAACAACCACTTGGCAAGTTTGCATGGTACATGGGAAAGCATAACTTCATTATCTTTCTTCTCAAGAAACCCGCTTTGCTGTGGCCCCCCCCCCTTCCAAGGGGCCCCACCAAAGGTGCTGGAAATATTGCTTTAAAATAAAAGAAAAATAAGAAAAGGGTCGTTTGAAGCTCGGCAGAGGTGGGTTTTCTTGTGCATTGAATATGTTTGAACTTTTGGTGTATAGTGCATGTGACAACCTTCTAATCCAATTTTTGTCTTTTCTTTCCCTCCTCTCCCCTGTTCTCCTCCCCCCCTTCTTCTTAACCCCCTCCCCTGCCTTTTTCCATCTCTGGGGAAACGCAAGGAGCTGGTAAGAAGCCTCGCTTTCCGTCTGCTTTGGTGTTTGTACTGCTAACCTTTTGCCTTTACCAGATCTTGCAACCATGGAGGTGGGAAAGAAGGAAAGGGGACTTCTGTACAATATGGCAGCTTTATGGTAGCTAAGGCAGAAAATCCAAGTGGCTCTCTTTCTCTGTTCCGTAGTAACTAATTGGCTACTATGTGAGACAGAATGCTGGACTAGATGGACCAGCTGGACTAGATGCTGGACTAGATGGACCAGCATCGATCTTCTGATGTTCTTATGTATCTGATACTCAGAATTCTACAACTACCATTTGTGGAAGTGTCTGATATTCAGAATTTATAGCCACCATTTGTGGAAGTGTCCATGTATTCTCATAGGTAATGGTCACTGACAAACCTATTCCCCTTTAAAGTCATCTAACCCAGTAGCCATCAACATGTCTTACGGGAGCCATTTTCTGCTCTTTTTGCGAGTGTTATGACATCTTTTCAGAGGTTGGGCACTCCAAACTGTACGTAGCATTGCAAATGTGGCTGCCTGAGGGGGAAAGCGTCCCAGGTCTGGAGAAGATCACAAGGTCGTAAGATCCCTTCTTCAGTCACTAAATCAAGATCTTGTACACATCAACCTCTACCAGATTAAGCTATGAAACCAGAAAGGCAGTGTGTCACAGGCAGGGAGTGAGAGCTTAACATGGCTCTGTTCAGACATCATGTTGGGTTGATGTGTGCTGGACTTGCACGTGTGTCTCCTCCTCCCTTGTGCAAAGCATGATCAAGGAATCCTGGTTTAAGATTGTCTTTGGTTAACCATGTCAGACAAATGCAGACTCAATCTTAATTGCATTTGCTGTTTGTCTCCCTCCCCCAGCTAGGATTCTAAATCAAAGTTTAATCCAGGCTTAGAATTAGGGTTGCTAGCACTGCCTCGGCAAATGATGGGAAATTTAGAGGGTGGTGTCTGGGGAGGGTGGAGTTTGCAGAGGGTGTGATGGCATTTCTGGCTGACTGTCTAGGAATTTTTTACCATAGAGACACAGAGAAATTCCTAGAGCACCACTCCGGAAGCCATTTTCCAGCCATGTTTGTTCCTGCTCCTCAGTTTCTTGAGGATGGGGGTTTACCCCTCTGTGGGCAGGCAAATGGCTAGCCTACTTTGAATACCAGTTTGTTGAGGGAATTTAACTCCTATTAAGTCACATGCCACCTGAATTTGTATGTTACATGTTGGTAACTGATTCCTTCCATGTGAGAAGGGGCAAGGGAGAGGAACATGCCAGGTTCAGAAACGTGGGGGCATGAGGTCACCCAAATTGATTCCATTTCAGCAACTGGATGCTTCCTTTAGATTACGTGATCAGGAGAACCAAACCATGTGTTATAGAGTAGACAGAGAGGGATAATCAAGATGGATAGCCAATCTGACCTGAGGAGAAGTTCCTTGTTGACTCCAGATGTGGAGTTCAGTAGGGCAAAATCCTTCTATTAAGTCAACCCCAAAGGCCAGTTGTTTTGGGATTCAGGGCTAGTCCGCCATACTTGCTATCTTTAGTCTCTGGTTCCCCAGAATGGGGATGACCAACTTCTGTGTTCCTGGGGCCTATTCTGCCTTCTTAATCAGTAGTCCTAAATTCAGAAGTGTATTTTGCCATAAAAATGTTACCTCTCCCATAGTTCTGGAGCACATGCCAGACATAAATGGGCCATTGTATACAAAATCCACAAGAGAAATGGAGTAGTAATACTTGGGTTACTTACATGTGAAAGTGTGGGCCAGCTTTTTATCAGACCTTAAGTACATTTTCTCCCATGGGCTGGATTTGACCCTCAGACTGATTGATAAATGTGAATTCAGGAATGGCAGTTTGCTGTTAACACAGGGCATATTAGGATGAGAAACTAGCAGCCACTGGGGCTGAAATATTTAACTTTCAGGAGTTTAGAGTGAACAAGAATTCACTTCTAGCTATCCACTGCATACTGCAGGTGAATGTTGTATGCATATGGAAGATTGCAAATCACCCAAGAGACATTGAGGTGATATTTAGCCTATTTGATGGTGGTTCTATTGAGGAAGACAGGCTAAAGAGCAGGGCATCTTTCAGATGTCTTTTAGGTAGTTTGACATATTTGAGCAGTTTTACTATCTGGTCAGCATATAAACATTACCAGGAATCTGATGTGATTAAGCTGTAAGAGTTTACCAGACTTTTAAACAAAACGCAGTGTGCATCAGTAGTTTTAAAAACACTTTATGGGAGTTTTTCCTCTCTTTATGGGTGTGTTTAAAAATCAGCACGCTGTTCACTTCTTGAGAAGATCCTGTTAATCCTAAGGGCTGTTTGGCACTGCTGTGGTGCATGGCCCTTTAGCTGAAATCCATACAGAGATGCTTGAAGATTAGCTTGTAATTGTAGTGCAACTTGATGCTGTAGAAAGCATCAAAGCCAAGAGCCTGGGAACACTAACAGTAACTGAGTTTTCTAAATAAAGCTGTTTATAGGAGGTTGGGGGAAATTTGAGGGTTCCTCCCTAACACTCAACAGTTGAAAAAATTCCTGCCTAAGGTTACAAAAAAAGAGGGAGAGGTGCTGTCACTAGTTTGTTTATATCATTGGAAAACAGCCACAAATTAAGGGGCAAATATAATTGAACCGAGCGCCGAAGAATAGATTCTTTTGAACTATGGTGCTGGAGAAGACTCTTGAGAGTCCCTTGGACTGCAAGGAGATCAAATCATTCAGTCCTAAAAGAAATCAACCCTGACTGTTCCCTGGAAGGCCAGATCCTGAAGTTGAAGCTCATATACTTTGGCCACCAAATGAGAAGGGAGCCCTCACTGGAGAAGACCCTGATGCTGGGAAAGATTGAAGGTCAAAGAAGAAGGGGACGGCAAAGGGCGAGATGGTTAGACAGTGTCATCGATGCAACGAACATGAAATTGAGCAAACTTCAGCGGACAGCGGAAGACAGGAAGGCCTGGCGTAATCTGGTCCATGGGGTCGCGAAGAGTCGGACTCAACTGTGCGACTGAACAACTACAACAAAATAATTGAACAGTGTCATCATGAGTGGTGGCGCTGAGTCCCTGTGCGAGTTGGCATCGTAGCCAGAGGTGCCAGCCTTGCCAGAACCAGAAGCCGGCCCCTCTGACTCCTCACAAGTTGATAGCTTGCCAGTAAACTGTAAACCCCGCACCTGGTCCTGCAGCAGCCAAGGAGGCACAGGTCCAATCGGGGAGCCTGCCTGACGCACCTCCACGGGTGGTTCAGCTGGGGAGCGGCTCCACAGAGGCTTAGCCACCCACCATCAAGATGCACGCTGACAGGGATGGCGAGTGCCGAGTCCTGAGTACCAGCAGGAGCGCCGCCACTGCCATGGGAAGCCCGGCCGGAGGCCTATGTAACTCCTACTCAGGATTGGACTCTCGTGGAAGCAACGAGTCGCCTCCTTGCGTGCCTCGCATCCACCTTTGGCTCTTGTCCTTGGAACCCCACTCTGGCTCGGATTCCTGGATTCCCGATCCCCGTTTCGGATGACCCCTCTTTTGGACTCACAATTTGGCTCTTGCTCTGATTCTCCTGTCAATGACCCCAGACCAGACTTGACTTCTGCCTAGCCCAAACCCAGCCCATGACAAAGTATCTATGCAAAGAAAACATAAACTTAGGTCCATCTTCAGCTGCTATCTGCTAATCTTCCATCTCATCTTGATCCTGTTATCTTCAATTCTGCTAGATTTGACAGTATCCCTCGGTGTCAGAGAACTTTGGAATTAACCATAATAGGCTGATGGTCCCTGCATCCATGTAGCGAAATAGCAAAGTCCAAAAGGAGATAAAATACACAGATGTAGTCCAATGCTCCCTCTAACCTGTGGAGTCTTGTGAGCAAAAATTCTACTCTGTGAGCTGCTGGCATTAAAGTTGTGAGTGAGCAATTGGGCTACGGCATAAATTAGTTTGCTCTGGAGCCCTCCTTCCTGAGCCGAGACAAAAATGTGTGAGCCGGAGGCTAAAAAAGTGTGAGCTAGCTCACACTAACTCAGCTTAGAGGGAACACTGATGTAGTCCGTCATGCAGGTTCCTGACTGCTTCCACGTGTCACAGTTAACCATTGAAGTGTTAGAGCAGCAGCTAATCAAAACTAACCAGAACCTGCTTGGATATTCTATTTTGTCTACTACCAGTGAGAGCTCAGTGTGATACTAACTGGAAAAAAGCTAACACAAACATGGATCAATTCTTCCTGCCCCTTTTTAACCCTGGATATGACGCATATTTAAATAACTTGTCAGACTCCAGACAGCCTCTTGCTCTCTGGTTAAAGTTAACACTTTAGCATTGAACTTATATTTGTTAATTTATTTACTTTATATATAATCTGCCTTTCTTGCTGAGACTCCAGGCAGATTACAAAATGTAGCAAGGCGATCTGAACAGTATAAAACATAATAAATAGGGTAATGACTGGCTTGCAAGTTAAAGACCAGTGTAATATGAACGATATACAACATAGACACAAGAACTGCAAAAACTGGATTACAGAAATTAGAAAACGATGCAGTAAAAAGAAGAAATGTGTGTGATGAACAGTCCATAAATCACAGCGCTTGTCTGTTTATTAAAATACCCTATTGAACAATTCCAATTTTTTCTAGCTATCAATCATAATCCAGCTGCAGTGTTCTGTACCAGCTGGAGTTGCTGGGTTGTCTTTTAGGGCAGAGCCATGTAGAGTATATTACAATCTAGCATCGAGATTAACTATGGCATGGATCCATGTGGCCAGATCAGCCTGATTGAGGAAGGGGGCCATCTTCCAAGCTAAATGAAGATGGTGGAAAGCATTTTTATAATTTATCATGTTTATTTGTAATTTATAAGGTTTCCAGCAAGCAAAAACTAGCTGAACTGACATGAGAATCTTTAGGAAAAGGGATTTGCCATTATCCTGAATCCCTAGCAAAACTGCTTTCTACCGGTTGTCAATGCTTGCCTGAGCATTATGGACTCTGGTCATCACTATAACAGAACTAGGGTAGCTGTCCTTGCAATGTTCATTAAGACCCATGAGACTGCTCTGGTATCAGTATCGTAATTTCAGTTTTTTTGGTGTCATATATAAACTTATTAGCAGCACAGAAAAGGTGCCTGGAGCCCGTACCCTGATATGCATAAGAGCATAATACATATTGGATTAGAATCTTTGATCAACATCATACTAAAATAAAGCGAACCACAAAATATCAGGGAGTGAGGTTATGCATAACTCTAATAGTGACTCTTCAATATTTCAGGCGGAAGTTCTTTTTAACAGGTTGCCTTTTAAAATGAACATCTTGTTAAAAAAGTTTTCTTGCATATACACAACTCATTTTCAGTCATATAGTGAAGATCTTTGTGCTGTGATGGCAGCTGCAGCCAAAGCAACATCTAAAAAATCTGCACAGCCAAACAGAAGCTCTACTGGGCAAAAAACCCACCCGGCACTGTTTCCTTTCTAAAAACATCTGGCAGGCAGCACGTTGGGGAATCCTGGTTTATCTGCAGAGGTAACTCTGTAGGGAATTTAAATTTTATTATGTTCTGCATTTTCCCATGTATTTCCTTCCAATACCTTTTGTTTTTTTACAAGTCTGCCTCATATGGTAAAAGGTTCTATCTGTGTCTTGACATGTCCAGTGTTTTCCTTTGTAGTTTTTGTCTAATTTCTCAATATACCTTGGGGTAATATACCATCTAAAAAGCATTCTGTACCAGTTTTCTCTTAACTCCTGGCTGGCTATTAAATTTCTTTTTCCCATAACCATTCCCATTGATATATAGGTATCTGCTCTCTAAAATTCTGCATCCATTTAATCATACATTTTTTCACTTGTACTTCTGTTTCTAACTGAAGTAATAATTTATATATCCATTGTTGTAAATGGTATTTTTGTTTTATAAACAGCTGTTCAAACTCAGTCACCTCTCGTAGAGCTCCACTTTCCGTGTTGATAATCTTCTTCAGTCTTGAAACTGATTGATAATATATCAGTCATTGAATGTTGATTCCTTCATCTCAATTATCTTGCCAGGACTTGATTTCCCCCTGAACATTTACTTTTATTTCTTCTGTTCTTATCATAATAAGCTTCTATTGGCGAAATGAATGAAGAATTTGGAAGGCACAATAAATTCCGGCGTGTACACCATATTCTCAAAAAGTCCATCTCTAATTATATGATTCCTTTCTTGTGTTCTGATCATTTTAATTGATTTCTTAATCCATAAATATAGGCTGACAAATTTTATATTGTTAAAATATATATCCATTGTAATAAGGCTCCCTCATGGATCACTGCCTTGTCGTGGCGAGGGGGCTTGCGTGGTTCGATGAGGCTGTGGGCTATGCTGTGGAGGGCCACCCAGGACGGACAGGCCACATCAGAGAACTCAGACCAAGCGTGATCCCCTGGAGAAGGAAATGGCAACCCACTCCAGTATCTTTGCCAAGAAAACCCCATGGACAGTAACAAAAGGCTAAAAGATATGATGCCGGAAGATGAGCCCCTCAGGTCGGAAGGTGTCCAATATGCTACTGGGGAAGAGCAGAGGGCAAGTATGAGTAACCCCAAAAAAGTGAAGCGGCTGGGCCAAAGCCGAAAGGACGCTCAGTTGTGGATGTGTCTGACAGTGAAAGGAAAGTCCGATGCTGCAAAGAACAAAACTGCATAGGAACCTGGAATGTAAGATCTATGAATCAAGGTAAGCTTGACATGGTCAGAAATGAGATGGCAAGAATGAACATCGACATCTTGGGAATCAGTGAACTAAAGTGGACAGGAATGGGCGAATTTAACTCAGAAGACCATTATATCTACTACTGTGGCCAGGAATCCCGTAGAAAAAATGGTGTGGCCTTTATAGTCAACAAGAGAGTGAGAAAGGCAGTATTGGGATACAATCTCAAAAATGACAGGATGATCTCGGTTCAAATCCAAGGCAAACCATTCAACATCACAGTAATCCAAGTCTATGCCCCAACCACTGCTGCAGAAGAGGCTGAAGTGGACCAGTTCTATGAAGACCTACAACACCTCATAGAACTAACACCAAAAAATGATGTCCTCATCATCATAGGGGACTGGAATGCTAAAGTAGGAAATCAAAAGGTAACCGGAATAACAGACAAATTTGGCCTTGGAGAACAAAATGAAGCAGGGCAAAGGCTAACAGAGTTTTGTCAAGAGAACACGCTGGTCATAGTGAACACCCTTTTCCAACAACCTAAGAGGCGTCTCTACACATGGACATCACCAGATGGGCAACACCGAAATCAGATTGATTATATAATTTGCAGTCAAAGATGGAGAAACTCTATCCAGTCAGTAAAAACAAGACCTGGAGCTGACTGTGGCTCAGATCATGAGCTACTCATTGCAAAATTCAGACTTAAATTGAAGAAAGTTGGGAAAACCACTAGGCCATTCAGATTTGACCTAGATCGCATCCCCGATGAATATACAGTAGAGATGAAGAATAGGTTTAAGGAATTAGATTTGATAGACAGAGTGCCTGAAGAACTATGGACAGAGGTCCGTGATATTGTAAAGGAGGCAGCAATCACTGCCATCCCAAAGAAAAAGAAATGCAAGAAAGCAAAGTGGCTTTCTGATGAGGCTTTACACATAGCAGAGGAAAGAAGGAAAGCTAAAGGCAATGGTGAAAAGGAAAGATTAGCCCAACTGAATGCAGATTTCCAGAGAAGAGCAAGGAGGGATAAGGAGGGTTTCCTGAATGAACAATGCAAAGTAATAGAGGAAAACAATAGATTGGGAAGGACTAGAGATCTCTTCAAGAAAATTGGAGAAATCAAGGGAACATTCCATGCAAAGCTGGCCATGATAAAGGACAAAAACGGTAGGGACCTAACAGAAGCAGAAGAGATTAGGAAAAGATGGCAAGAATACACAGAAGAACTATACAAGAAGGACCTCAATATCCTTGACAACCACGATGGTATAATCACTGACCTCGAGCCAGACATCCTGGAAAGCGAAGTTAAATGGGCCTTAGAAAGCATTACTAACAACAAAGCTAGTGGAGGTGATGTTATCCCAGCGGAGTTATTCAAAGTCTTAAAAGAAGATGCTGTTAAAGTGCTGCACTCAATTTGCCAACAAATTTGGAAAACACAACAGTGGCCACAGGATTGGAAAAGGTCAGTTTACATTCCAATCCCAAAGAAGGGCAATGTCAAGGAATGTTCAAACTATCGCACAATTGCACTCATTTTACACGCTAGCAAGGTCATGCTCAAGATCCTACAAGCTAGGCTCCAACAGTACATGGATAGAGAACTGCCAGAAGTACAAGCTGGGTTTTGAAGAGGTAGAGGAACTAGAGATCAAATTGCCAACATTCGCTGGATTATGGAGAAAGCAAGAGAGTACCAGAAAAACATCTACTTCTGCTTCATTGACTATGCTAAAGCCTTTGATTGTGTGGATCACAATAAACTATGGCAGGTTCTTAAAGAGATGGGAGTACCGGACCACCTCACATGTCTCCTGAGAAACCTGTATAAGGGTCAAGAAGCTACTGTTAGAACCGGATATGGAACAACTGATTGGTTTAGCATAGGAAAAGGAGTACGACAAGGATGTATATTGTCACCTTGCTTATTTAATTTATATGCAGAGTACATCATGCGAAATGCTGGCCTGGATGAATCACAAGCTGGAGTTAAGATTGCTGGGGAAAAGATCAATAACCTCAGATATGCAGACGATACCACTCTGATGACAGAAAGTGAAGAGGACCTAAAGAGCCTCTTGCTCAGGGTGAAAGAGGAGAGCGCAAAAGTGGGCTTGAAGCTCAACAGCAAAAAAACTAAGATCATGGCATCTGGCCCCATCACTCCTTGGCAAATAGAAGGGGAAGTCGTAGAAGCAGTGACAGACTTCACGTTCCTGGGATCCCAGATCACTGCAGATGTTGACTGCAGCCATGAAATTAAAAGACGCCTGCTCCTTGGGAGGAAAGCGATGGCAAACCTAAACAGCATGATAAAAAGCAGAGACATCAGCCTGCCAACAAAAGTCTGCATGTTCAAAGCAATGGTATTCCCCGTAGTAATGTATGGCTGCGAGAGTTGGACTATAAGGAAGGCCGAGCGCTGAAGAATAGATTCTTTTGACCTATGGTGCTGGAGAAGACTCTTGAGAGTCCCTTGGACTGCAAGGAGATCAAATCATTCAATCCTAAAAGAAATCAACCCTGACTGTTCCCTGGAAGGCCAGATCCTGAAGCTGAAGCTCAAATACTTTGGCCATCAAATGAGAAGGGAGCATTCACTGGAGAAGACCCTGATGCTGGGTAAGATTGAAGGTCAAAGAAGAAGGGGACGGCAAAGGATGAGATGGTTAGACAGTGTCATTGATGCAACAAACATGAAATTGAGCAAACTTCAGCAGACAGCGGAAGACAGGAGGGCCTGGCGTAATCTGGTCCATGGGATTGCGAAGAGTCGTACTTGTCTGTGCGACTGAACAACAACAATTGTAATAAGGAGAGATGTTGTCTTAAATCCTTATATAAAAAGAATTTGTAACAAATAATATTCTAAATAAGAGTGATGGGAATAAAAAAGTAGGTTATCTTCTATTCGTGCTGCTTGTAATAAATAATGATTATTCTAAGTAAGTGTTATAAAAATATGTCACCAGCAGAACTGTTTCTTTGTCATACATTAAGATTTAAAGTTATTGAAGTGAGGGGAATAATGAGGGAAAGGGGGGGCAAAAACAGAAACAAATGATGATAGGAGAAATAATAGGAATAAAACTAAAAATTAAGTATGGTAAAATTAAACTCTTTGTGTGTGTGTGTCTATAAAGAAAAGTAAGTTAAAAAGTTTATATTAAAAATATTAGAAAAATTTATATAACAAAAGGAAAGGTGGAAAAATATGAGAGATACATAAAAGTTTTCTTTGATATATTGGCTTTTATAAATCTATATTAGTCTGTTATAATGCACCCAAGAGAAGGCAAAGGTAAAAAAAATAAAAGATCTTTGTTTTTGTTTCTTGGTGCGTTGATTCATATGAGGTTTTTTAGAAAAAGGGGGAAGTACTATAAAAATTAGTACAGAATCTTGTTGCATTTTGTTCTAGGCAGTATCAAAGAATGTGCTTAGGTAAATAATTACACAGAAGGAGAAAATAAATGTTGTCTTTCTGTTGAGCAATCCTCTGGCGAATCAGTCGATTTATGTCTTGCTTTCTCTTTACTTTCTCTTTACTGTGTCATGCTGCAGCCGAGACACTGAACCTTTTTTCGTTGTGGGAGGGGAAAGAAAATAAGAGAAAAGAGAAATAGCCAGTTGTATAGTCTATGGAGAGGATAATCCACAATTACAAAGTTAATCCAGGAAAGAAAGTGGAGAAGGAAAAAAAAGGCTTGATCTACTTGGTATACTTGATCTGGTTAAATTAATATTTCCACTCTGCTTTGCGGTTCACATAATTTTTTCGTTAAATATCTGTAATTCAGAAGCCATAAACAGAGAAATAAATTCTCCCTTTTCCTGACATGTTATGTCCAAAAGTGATACGTTTTCAAGATGTCTCCTCTTACTGCTGCAATCAGGCGCTACTGGCAATTTGCCTATCTCCTGTGTTGGAGCTGTAGTCTGGTAAAATATGAAAAAAGAGCCATAAACAGATTGATAGAGGGGAAAAAAAAAATAACAAAAGCTGAGGAGGTCGACCTTATCTCCACTGCCCTTGATGGAATTAGAATTCCACAAGTGGAGACCCGCAAGAAACTTGCGGGATGGTCATCCCATTCCTCACACCTTTGCTTCATCCCCTCTACCCTTACCTATCTCACACTCTTTCTCCCTTCTGGGGGTGGAGCCATAGACTTAACCCTCCAAAACAGCCATTTTATCCAGGGGAACTGATCTCTGTCACCCGGACAACAGTTGTAATTCTGGGTGATCTCCAGCCCTCACCCAGAGCTGGCAATGGTAGTCCTCATGGAGGAAACAGCTGGTTTGGAGGGTGGAGTCTATGGCATTATACCGTTCTGAAGTTCCTCCCCTCCTCAAACCCCACCATCCCCAGGATCCACCCCTTAAATGTCCAGGAGTTTCCCAATCCAGAGTTGGCAACCCTATTTCCTTCCCACCCAACAGCCAACTTAACCTTTATCTGCCTTTATCTGTCTTCAGCTTTTTGTCTCCACCCCCCCCCCCCCACACAGCTTCTACCAAGGAAAATTATAGTCTTTCTCCACAGTGGGGACCAAAGGAGCTTACATTATTCTCACCTCCTTTTATCTACACAATAACCCTGTGAGGTTGGGTAGGCTGAAAGTATGTGACTGGTCCAAAATCATCCAGTCAGCTTCCATCGCAATATGGGGATCTGAACCTGGGTCTTGCAGACCCTGCTCTGAAGCTCTAACTGCTGCACCACTGTTGGCTTTCATAGGGTGGCTGCTGAACAGCAGCAAGCAGCCAGGCCAAGTTGAGTCATGCAAATTAGGTGGTATCAAGTCACCCAGAGGGTGCTGCCTAGGGATGCCAGCCTCCAGGTGGGATCTGGGGATCCCCTGAAATTACTGCTCAGCTCCAGACTACTGAGATAACTTCCCCTGGAGAAAATGGATGCTTTGGAGGGTGGACTCTAGGGCATTATACCCCACTGAGGTCCCTGTCCTCCCCAGGCTCCATCCCCAAATCTCCAGGAGTTCCCAGACCTGGAGCTGGCAACCCCACTACCCCCATCCCCTGCCAGTGCCCATGGGGGGACCTGGCAACCCTATACTGCTGCCAGGCCTAGGGTTGCCAACCTCCAAGTGGGGCCTGGAGAGTGAACTCCAGAGATCTGTGAACAACAGAGATCTGTCTCCCTGGATAAAATGGCTTCTTTGGAGGGTGGATTCTGTGGCATGATACCCAGCTGAGGCCTCTCCCTTCTCCAAATCCTGCCCTCTGTACACTCCACCCCAAAACCTCTAGGAATCCCCCAGCCTGGCTCCAAAGCTCCCCCTCCCTCCAAGGCCGAAAGAGGCCTGGAAAGAAAGGGCCCTTCCCCCCACCCTTTGACTGACAGAGCCAGTCAGAAGCCTCCTCTTCCCCCCCCCCCGAACGTTCTAATCTCTCACTGTTGCTGCCTGGAGTCAGGTCCCTGCAGAGGCCATTTCAAAAGGCTTTTGGGGGGAATTCAACCGTCCCTGAAGGGATTTCCTCACTGTTTGGATTTTTCTACAAACCCAGGAAGTCTACTGACTGTGTAGGAAAAGCTGTTGGGGGAGAGGGAGGCCCCTGTTGGAGGGAATAGGTATCCGCACAGGAAAAAAAAGTCTGGAATTAGAATAAGGATGGAGCTAGATAGATCAGCCCCCTCCCCATGTGGTTCACCTGTACATTGGGTGTCCCATGTGGGGTAGAGGTAAGGATAGAGTAATAAATACACCCCTTCCCTGACGTGATAGGTCTGGAGCCTCTAAAAAAGTGCTCCCTTCAAGTCACCATTTCCCCAGAAGTCCCCCTCTGAAGAAGTTTCAGTTCAAAGGAACCAAATTCCAGAAAGATTTATTTCTTTCCAGAAGTTGTATGTTCTGACGAGAGCAAACTGCGGAACACTAAAAGCTTGTTTGCTACCTTGCTTTTGTCTAAAATTTTTATACTATCCACCTTTTTGCCTCGAAGAGAACTCTGTTCACAGTGACTTTTCTTCCAAGGAGCCTGTGTGCCTGATGTTTTATTGTGCATGGTCATTCCATGCAGAATACTGGCCAAGCCAGTCTGGCTTCATCCTTCCCTAGTTGAAATGAGCGAGCTCCTTGGAACCAACATAGCATGTCTCTGTATTTCAGGGAAAGATAAGAAGTGGTATCACCACTATGGATTTTCCCACTGAGGAATTCAGGATTCTGTGGGACACAGTTTGAAACCCCCTGCCCCAGAGACCAATTTAATGTGGAATAGGCTTTTGGAGGGGCTTTAACAGACCCTAGGAACATAAGAGCCTACCGGATTGGACCCCTGGTCCATCTAGTCAAGGATACTGTTTCACAAAGTGGACGGCCAGTTGCCCTGGAGGGCCAAGAATCAGGGTATAGAGGCCAAGGCCTATCCCTGCCGCTGCCTCCCAGGACTGGTATTCAGGTGTTTGCTGCCTCTGTATATGGAGGGTCCCTTCAGTCAGCATGGCTGGTTGCCACTGATGGATCATGAATCTGTCTAACCCCTTTTTAAAGCTATCTGTGCCTATGGCCATCACTACTTCCAGTGGCAGTGAATTGCACAGTTTAATTACTCGTTGAGAAAAGAAGCATTTCTTTTTGTCTGTCCTGAACCTATTAGCTATCACATTCATTGGTGCCCCCGAGTCTGAGTACTGTGGGAGAGGGAGAAAAAGCTCTGTCTCTCTACTTTCTCCACCCCATGCATAATTTTATACACCTTTATCATTTCTCCCCTTAGCTGCCTTTTTTCTAGATTGAAAAGTCCTCCTAATCATCTCCCAGTCCCTCACCATTTAAACCTCTTCCTCACATGCCTCTGTTTGCCCTCTAGAATCTTTTTCCCAATCCAGCCCCCTCAGTATCCCCATTGTCCCTTTTCTACTATCAGCATTACACATTCTGTACTTTAAACCTTTTCTTAAAAAAATAAATAAAAAGATTACAACAAAACATGAACAACTTATACATCAAAGAGCCAAAGAAAAATCAAGTTTTGTATCTTTCTACATGAATAATACAGCAGAATTTACTTTTGTGTAACAGAAGTAATTAGCATTAGTCCATTTTGTTAAGACTCCGTAGACATGTCTGTCTTTCTGTCATTCACATTTTTACCCCGCCTTTTCTCCAAGGAGCACAGGATGGCATACGTCATTCTTCACTCACAGTTTTCTCCTCACAACAGCCCAGGGAGGTAGGCTAAGCTGAGGAAGAGTGACTGACCTGATGTCACCCAATGGAAAACTATGGATTCGAACCTGCATCTCCCAGTTCTTTGTCTGACACGCTAACTGTCTGACACATTGTTCTATGGATATACACCTTAATTCGTTACACCAGTTGGATCAAGAATTCCCCTTTAACCCACCCTCTCTTTCCCTTCTTCCTTTTTCCTTCTCCCCATCCTTTCCCTCTTGTCTACCATTAACAACCTTTCCATTCCCATATCCCTCTTCCCTTTTCATCCCGGTTATTGCAACTGGCTGAACCTCCATCATAAGTGGAGAAGCTAATCGAGTGAATGTTTATAAATAATACATAAAAAGGGGGGAAATAGTTTTAGAGTACCATATTAAAGCATCTAATTTAATATAAAAACCCGTTCCCTGTACCAGTGGTCCTCAACCTTTTTGAGCCTGCGGGCACCTCTGGAATTCTGACAGAGTGGTGAGCCCAGCCCCAAAATGGCTGTCCCAAAATGGCTGTCCGAGGATGAGGAGTCAACCACAAAATGGCTGCCATGGCTTACCTTCAGTCACCCCATGTAAGATCCTTGTGTGGAAGCTGCTGCCAGAGCAACATTTTTAAAAATCTGGACAGCCAATCAGATCTCCAATATCCAATCAGAAGCCTTGCTAGGCAAAAGCTTCACCTGGCCTCACCCACTTCCTAAGAGTATTTTGTGGACACCAAGAAAAGTATGAGTGGGCACCATGGTGCACACAGTTATGATGTTAAGGACTCCTGCTCTATACTATTATTTAAGTTGATCATATTTAAGACATTTGCCTCACAGGCCTTCATTTAACTTTCTTTGTAGTTTCTGTGTCTTGCAGTATTTAGCATGCATCAGCCTTGCTAGCACCAAAAATGAGTTCATCACATTCTTTTAGAATTTCATAGCCTTGTAATTCAATGACCGAATTAAGCCACTGAGGCTCAATGCAGACGTCACAGAAAAGTTGTTAGCACAGTCCTTCCTCCCCCTGCATCCTGTCCTGATGTGGGTCACTTTAACTTGTCAAGTCCCCTTCCCCACACCAGTAACCAGGATTAAGCTGTGTTTAAGAATCCAGGTTACTGGGAAAGAAATACCCCTCGTTTTGTTAAAGTGCCCTGATTTGGCTGTTTTAGCAAACTGGAATGGAAGAATTACGTCTTGAGTCTTGATGCTGGGCAAAGGAGGGGCGTGTGTGTTTCCAAGCCTGATTGTCAACCAGGTTCACGTACCTCACAAGCAAACTTTGGTTTTTTCATCATGTCTTATCTATAGCCTTGAGAGTAATCTTTGACTATTAGCAGTTATCATATTCAGATTTCAAACATTTTGGGTTCCCCCCCTCACATTAGCACCACAAGCAGAGCAACAAAGCAGTCCAATGCAGAATTACTCAAGTCTAAGCAATGGCCTTCGATTGTACAACCTCTGCGTATGTTTATATTAAAAGTTACCTTTAATATTATTCCTAAACTAAAGTTTTCTATTAGCATTTTTATGGCTTTTTTCCACAGGGTCAGATGCCACTGAGTTGCCATTTTAGGAACAATTGTCCTTAGGATGTAAAGATAGTGAAAATACCTTGAGTAGAAAAGTCTGAAGGCCTTCTGTTAATAGGGACAGCAGTTCAATAGATTGTATGGCAGGATGCAGCTGGCCAGGCTGGGAATCCCAAAAGGTCGGAGAGCCTTGGTGGGCTTCCTGTTTGACAGCTCTGCTTTAAATATAGGAGATTTTAAACATTTAAGGGAGTGGAAGAATCGTCTGCTGTGAACCCCGGTGTTCTTTCCTGACCTTCAGAAGCCTCTGGTGCCTTGGAGAACCCTGCAGAGCTTTGCACTTTTAGACCGTGATAATTTACCGCCCCTGCCATGATTTCATAGTCATTTTAATCTGACACAGCTATTTTTTGCTGTGGTTTTGAGAACAGCCTATTCCAGTGACTTTTTAATGCAAGGAACCAAAGGGAAAACAGGAGCAGGAATCTGTGGCTCTGTAAATAGCTCTTCAAAGAGAGTCTGGCTTTGCTGCCGCCATTGATTTCCAGTCAAGAGCCCATTACGGCCACTGTGCTGTTGCCAGAACATTGGCGGTGCCCCCATGTGCTCTAGCACTTAGCGGAAGGCACAAGCTGGTGGTAAACGGGGCAGTGCATTCTCATGGGGGACTCTGCGCAGCACTGCCCGATAAGCAAAAGTTCTTGGAAAGGGGGTGCCCTCTTCAGAGAGGTGGGACAGACCCGCAAGACAGGAAACCATGTTTTGCCCTCCAATTGCCCAGATGATGAGCAGAAGGCATCTCTCTTTGCTAAGTGCCTTCTCAGTGTGGGGTACGGCTGGCGAGGCCTAGCACAAAGCTGCGTTTCAGTAGCAGTGGCATGGGTTTTCTGGGTTAATGAATGCACCCTGTCACAATCAATGTTTCCTCTAAGGTGTGCAGTCTCATGAGCAGGAATTTTACCCTGTAAACCAAAAGTGGTACGAGCGTTGAAACTGTGAGTGGGCCGACATTTTTTTTAAAAAATGTATTTAAATGTACAAACATACAAACAACATATAAACTATTATCATTTGTATTACAAGCCATATATTTATATTAAACTTATTTATATTTATATGGAATATATTTGTATTACTTAACCTCCCAGGCTTAAGGGCACAGAGAGTCACTTTGCAAAGCACCAGAATACCCTAGATCGTTTCTAGCATGCTGCTGAGGCTGGCTCCCCCCCAACTTCTTCAACTAACCTCCCAGGCTTAAGGGCATGGAGAGTCACTTTGCAAAGCACCAGAATACACCAGATCACCTCTAGCATGCTGCTGACCTCGGCTCCCCCCACCTTCTTCAACTAACCTCCCAGGCTTAAGGGCACAGAGAGTCACTTTGCAAAGCACCAGAATACACCAGATCGCTTCTAGTACGCTGCTGAGGCCAGCTCCCCCCCACCTTCTTCAACTAACCTCCCAGGCTTAAGGGCACAGAGAGTCACTTTGCAAAGCACCAGAATACCCCAGATCACTTCTAGCATGCTGCTGAGGCCGGCGCTCCCCCCCTTTTACAGGGCAAGCAAACCGCAGCTGAGGGGAGGCAGGGTCAGCCCAGATTAGGAAACACAAAGCATACTGCTGTGTTGCTGTGCTGCCTGAGCAAATAGATCTGTGCTGCATGGCCATCGGGAAGGGAACCTCTCGCCCCTGCGCTGTGGTAAAAATTGCTGCGCTGGCCAGGGGAAATTGGTGTGCCAGCGCAGCCTGGCGCAGCTTAAAGGGAACCTAGGTCACAATACTGGAGAGACCCCTCATTGATTCATGGCAGCAGGCCACCCTTCAGCAGCACAGTGGGCAGACGTTGCCAGTGGGGTTTGTCTAATCCCATTGTCCCCCTCCAAGAAATACCTGTGAGGTATCTCAGACCTAGCAGCCCCTGGGGTTCTGCTTCCTTGAAGCTGCTGGGTCGTATTCTCAAACCACTTTCCCTCTTAGTAGTTTTGAGGGCCGTTAAGAGCCATCACAGGCCCCTGGGGGCAGAGCTTCCACTCGGACTGCCCCTTGAACCATCCAGACCCAACCCAGAAAACAAACCACACACTTTGTCCGGCTCTGTAGACCCCCCCCCCCGATGACCCAGGTCTCCAGAATTCCCTTCCCCTCCTCCCCATTTTTCAGCAGCAATGATTGCCAGTGTGGCACATTAATGACTCTGCGCCTCTTGCTGAGAAACCCTCTCAGATTTCATCGCAACCTTTAGCTTAAATAGTGTGTGCTGCAGCCAGCCATTATCTGTATTGACTGGAAGAACTGCAGAGTAACTGCCGTGTCAGTCTAGCCCCACCTTGTGCCTCTGCTATGGATACCCATTTTGGGAAGGGGCATAAGAATATTCTTCACTTCTTGCAAACTGGACTGTTTGCAACCCGCATGGGTTTTGTTTATAGCTGCCCAGGTCAGGGGTTAGAATGTTCTGGAGACAGTGGGTCTCATCCCCTCACAGTTGCATTTTACAGTTCTGGGGCTCACTCTTTTAACTCTTTGTCCCCAAATAGCTACATCTAATCAAAAACCTGTGGTGATTATTCACCTGTTGTCCCTCCCACTCCATACAAAAATTATTATTGGTGTAATTATTTTCCATTTGAACTAATTACTCTGTTGTGTGTTGAGACTGATACTGCTTTGCCAGAAGTAAAAAGAAAATGGAGGATGCTACCTCAAATAAGTTATCTAGACTCAGTTTAGTAGGTCTCTGTGAGAATTGAAAAATATTTGAAAAAATCTAATTTCTTCCTATTTTCCACCTGAATTCTGTTTCTCCCCCCTTTCCTTTTATTGAGTTTACTGTCTGATTTGAAGTGTGCAAAGGTTGTAGCATAACCCCCTCCTCAGCAAGACCAGAGGATATCTTAGTATTTAACATAATCCCTGCCTTAACTCTTCCTAGCCTTGTTTTAAAGAATGCTCAACCATTAACAACATAGTTGACTTAAAAAAAAAAGAAGCAGCAAAAATCTCTATCTCCATGTTACTTGTCAGCTGGCTTCCCGTATTTTGAAAGTCCCCAAGAAAGATGTGCTCTGAGTAGGATAAGGATGCTTTAGCCCAGGGGTCTTTTCATAGAAGAAGAGCTTTAGGAGCTCATTAGCATACCTTCTCATAGTAGGAGTGGGCAGTTGTAAAGGTTGTGGTATTGTTAGTTGTTTTATCTTCAGGACTGGTATGCTGGCCTTCAGTGTTGACTCACCCGTTGCAGATCAGAGGGAGCTGTCCCATTACCTCACGATCTGCAAAGTTCACAGAATCAGCATTGCTGTCAGATGGCCATCTAACAGACGGCCATCTAACCTTATCAGGTCGTATATAAATTATACCACATAATGGACATCCTAGTGACTCAGAGATGGGGAACTGAACTGAATGGATTGAGCCATGTGCCACAGGAGAAGTCAACCTGTGGTCCCCTCCCCAGCTCACTACTGAAGACTGACTGTAGAGGGAAAGGTTCCATTTTGATCCTGCTTGTTCCTTTCAAAACGACACAGGAACTGGCCCAGTAAGAGTTGCTGTCTTAGCTCGTCAGGGCCTTTGGTGATTTTCGTGAGTTTAGTATCCTCAGCGGCATGGCAGTCTCACGTCAGGGCAACCAAGAACAGCCTTTCTGAAGACTGCTAAGGTGATGTGGTAGTGAAGTGGGGGAGGCGGCAAGCGAGACTGGTCTCCCTGATCTTTTTGTCTCTCTGCACAGGAGGAGCTGACGAGCACTAGCGTGGAACATATCATAGTCAACCCCAATGCAGCCTATGATAAATTTAAAGACAAGCGAGTGGGCACCAAAGGGCTAGGTAAGTGGTTCCAGAGGTTCTTGTCTAAATTGTGCTGCAGAGAGAAGCAACAGATCCAGATGTATAGTCCCATCCCCATCAAGCATCTGGTAGTGGCTCTGAACTTCCGTTGCAAATAGGTGGTCTGGCCCAAAACAGGTTGTCCTTTGCTCAGAATGCATTGACTCTTGTCAGGGTGGTCCCATGTAGAAAGGAAATGAATGAGTCATTCTAATGTAAACCCCCAGGGGTCCAAGATCCCAGACACTCTGGGTGGTGCCCTTGCCTTCGTAATATTGTAGGGTTTCTGTCACAAGCTTGTTTTTTGTTTATATCTGTCAATTCTTTCTTTGCTTGTAGATAAGAACATAAGAGAAGCCATGATGGATCAGGCCAATGGCCCATCCAGTCCAACACTCAGTGGCCAAAACCCAGGTGCCATCAGGAGGTCCACCAGTGGGGCCAGAACTCCAGAAGCCCTCCCACTCCCACCCACCCCAAGCACCAAGAATACAGAGCATCACTGCCCCAGACATAGTGTTCCCTCTATACCTTGTAGCTGATAGCCACTGATGGACCTCTTATCCAATTCCCCCTTGAAGCTTTCCATGCATGTAGCTGCCACTACTTCCTGTGGTAGTGAATTCCTTTGAGTAAAGTACTTTTATCTTTTCTAAGCCTACTGCTCATTAATTTCATTGAGTGCCCACAAGTTCTTGTATTTGTGAGAAAGGGAGAAAAGTACTTCTTTCTCTACTTTTTCTGTCCCACACATAATTTTGTAAACCTCTGTCATGTCACCCCTCAATCATTGTTTCTCCAAGCTAAAGAGTCCTAACCTCTTTAACTTTCATAGGGAAAGTGTTCCATCCCTGTAATCATTTGAGTTGCCCTTCTCGGCACTTTTCCCAATGCTATAATATCCTTTTTGAGGTGGGGTGACCAGAACTGTAAAACAGTGTTCCAAATGAGGCCACACCATAGATTTATACAGAGGCATTATGATACCGGCTGATTGGTTTTCAGATAAAGCACAGGGTGATTTCAGTGGCTGTGTGTTCATTCCATCGACGAGCATGCCTGTTAGAATACCCCTTAACATTGATTGTTGAGTTCTTTCTAAATTGGACAAAGCAATGTTACATGTTCCAGAACGTAAAGACTGTTCCATTGGAAGGAATGGCAGCACAGTTTCCCAGCCAGGCCTCTTTCAGCCTCTGTGCAAGGTGCAGAGGAGAAGTTGGTAGAAGGAGTCAACCCTCAGATCCAATCTCATGGAACAGAGTTCCCTTCTCAAAGAGAAGAGCCTGTGGGAAAGAGTTTGTAATGGTAAAAATCCTCTTTTTGTTTTTTAGACTTCTCCGATCGTATCGGCAAAACCAAAAGGACCGGTTATGAGTCTGGAGACTACGAAATTGTGAGTAGCTGATTTGTTTCGAGTGAGGAGCATCCTTATAGTCTGGCTCATCCATGAGGCGAGGCCGTCGATCTGGCAGCCTGCCACAGATCAGCGTTGGCGAGGGCCAACCTGTATCAAGGCACGAGGGAGCGTGAGTGTATGTCTGTCATAGGCAAGAGAGACAAGGCAGTGGAGGAATCGGTCCACGTAGGGGCCTCAGGTGTCTAACATTCCTGCCTGGCCTTTTCACACTGTGCTGCTCTGACTCCATAGGCCAAAGACAAAACTATCCCATGGCTCCCTAACTCCATGGCTCAAAGGTGGAACACTATGTTCCACACTGAAGTTTGTGCTGGTCTCGTTCTTCAGGAGTGACACACAGTGGTTCAGGCAATCCAGGACACAAGCATAGGCCTTGTTTCTGGATTTGTACCTTTCTGGATTTGTACCCTTTGGGTTGCTTTCACATGATCAGATGTTCTTCTGATAAAACAATTCCCTGCATGTGGAAAGTCAGATCTCAAGAGGAAGGGGCTCTAGCGTTGTCTTTTCCCTGACGTGCTAGTTTTCTGCAAGCAGAGTCTTTTCCCATGAGGAGTTTTGACACCACATGAGTCTCTGCCCGCAGTCTGTAGCGGTACAGTTCAAGTTTATTGTCTCACATTTGTGAGAACTAGACGGTATTTCCCCTCCACATTCAACGGCATTGCCGGGTTTTGATGTTCCCACGTGTCTTTCCAAGTCCTTCAGGGAGAAAAACAAAATGAATGCGTGCAAAATCGACAATAGCACACCATATGCTTTTGATGAGCCCTTTGAAAGCATCTCCCTTAAACCGGCTTTGCCGTAGGAACTGGGGCGAAATGAAATCTGGCTAACAGATTCAAGGATCTCATTATATTGATGTTGCTGTTGACAGGAGACTCTTGTCTTTTTTTCAAGCTAGGGGAAGGACTTGGTGTGAAAGAGACTCCCCAGCAGAAATACCAGCGCCTGCTGCATGAAGTTCAAGAGCTGACGACGGAAGTGGAGAAGATCAAGGTCAGAATTTCCCTGTGTTGCTTTTTTAAAGACAATAGTGTGTGTGTGTGTGTGGGGGGGGGTCCTCAGGCACTGTTTCCAGCTCGCTTGTGACTGCTGTTGATTGGACTCCTCTCAGTTCTTTACATCTCGTCCCCACCAAACAGGACACTGAGGTCAAAATCTATCATTGGAAGAAGATTTATGACCATCTGCCTTGAAATGTATTAGATGTGCTCATGGGTTAGATCTCTGTGCTGCCTTTTCATGAAAACTATGACAGAGTTGTACAAAGCGGTTACAGTTCAGCACCAAATCATTAGCAAAGATAACATTCATTAAGTGGAAGACAATACTTTATCTCCAGAAGAGTCAGTTTGGTGTAGTGGTTAGGAGCACGGACTCTAATCTGGGAGAGCCGGGTTTGATTCCCCACGCCTCCACATGCAGCTGCTGGTGTGACCTTGGGTCAGTCACAGTTCTTTCAGAGCTGTTCTGGAAAGAGCTCTCTCATCCCCACCTACCTCTGTTGTGGGGAGGGAAAAGGAGATTGTAAGCCAGTCTGAGACTCCTTTGAGTAGTGAAGGGTGGGGTATAAATCCAATCTGTTCTTCTTCTTCTCCCCAGCTTGGACAATTGGATTTGTTTACCTCATTTATATCCCTCCCCACCCAGGGGTACCCAAAGCAGCTTATATTGTTCTCCTCTCCTCCATTTTATCCTCACAACAACCCTGTGAGGTGGGTTTGGCTGAGAGTGTGAGACTGGTCCCAAGTCACCCAGGAAACTTCCATGGCAGAGTGGGGATTTGAACCTGGGTCTGCCAGATCCTAGTCCAACACTCTAACCTCTACACCACACAGGCTGTTCATTGGCTCCTCCTTTGGGTGCTGCCCATCTAAAGATCTTTCAGTAGAAACAAGGATGGGGGGAGAACTGGGCAGCTGGGTTGACTTTCTGTGATCAGCATCAGTACTGGGAGGCATTGCCCTGGATCACAGATGCTCATGCTATGGTCTGATGAAGGCATTTAATAACAGCAGCCTAATTGAAGCTAAGCAGAATCAACCCCCTGGATTGGAGACTACCTGGGGACAGTTTCAGAGGGTAGCCATATTGGTCTGCGGCAGAAGAGCTGGATTCGAGTCCAGTAGCACCTTAAAGACTAACAAGACTGTCAGGGTATGCGCTTTTGAGAGTCAAAGCTCCCTCTGTCAGATATCTGATGCAGAGACCTTTGACCATCAAAAGCTCATGCCCCACCCCCAAATCTTGTTGTTCTCTATGGTGCTACTGGACTACCTGTCTGGGGATGCTCTTCCATGCCACTTCTGAGTCCCATAGAAGAAAAGCAGACTATAAATGCATTGAAACAGACTGCTGAGTGCAGAGCCAGTTTGGTGTAGTGGTTAAGTGCGTGGACTCTTATCTGGGAGAACCGGGTTTGGTTCCCCACTCCTCCACTTGCAGCTGCTGGATGACCTTGGGCAAGCCATAGTTCTGTCAGAGCTGTTCTTGAAAAAGAGCAGTTTCTGTCAGAGCTCTCTCAGCCCCACCTCACAGGGTGCCTGTTGTGGGGAGAGGAAGGGAAAGGAGTTTGTAAGCCGCTCTGAGACTCTGAGTGAAGGGTGGGGCATAAATCCAATCTCTCTCTCTCTCTCTCTTCTCCCCCCACAGAGCAGCGTAAAGGAGTCCACCGCGGAGGAGAAGCTGACTCCCGTCGCCCTGGCTAAGCAGGTGGCCGGCCTGAAGCAGCAGCTGGTCTCCACTCACCTGGAGAAGCTCCTGGGGCCCGACGCGGCCATCAACTTAACGGATCCTGACGGCGCTCTGGCCAAGTAAGTTGGGGCGCAGCCGGCCCCCAGTCTGAGCCAGGATTCCATCCGAGGGCCTCTTTTCCGTGCTGAAAAGTCGGATTCTTTGGTGTGAGAACAAAACAAGCCTGGTGGCTACCTTAGGAGCTTAACAGATTTTTTTTCACACGCTCACGCTCACACATTCTCTCTCTGTCGTGGGCAGTATGCGTGAAAAGGTAGTCCGCTCTGGCGTTCCTCATCCCAGTTACTGCAGCTAGCCTTGAAATAAGGTTTAAATAAAGTCTGCCACCCCTGAGACTCTTAATTTGGAGCTGAGTTTGAGACCAGGTAGTTTCTGGTTTTGGGATTCCGGAGTGTTCTGTGGGAGGTTCACGCAGCAGCAACGCTTAGATCTGATTGAGTCGTAGGTCAGGAGGGGGGCGACAAAACCACATCCAATCTTTTGCCTTAAGGCATACAGTTATCCCCACCGATAAACCAACATCACATAGAGCCCCAAATTCCGTAAGTAGATATGAAATATGAAGCCAAATGAATCCTATCAGCCAGTTTGGTGTAGTGGTTCAGTGCATGGACTCTAATCTGGAAGAACCAGGTTTGAGTCCCCACTTCTCCACTCGCAGCTGCTGGATGACCTTGGGCAAGCCATAATTCTGGCACAGCTGTTCTTGAAAAAGAGCAGTTTCTGTCAGAGCTCTCTCAGCCCCACCTACCTGACAGGTTGTTTGTTGTGGGGAGGAGAAGGGAAAGGAGTTTGTAAGGCACTCTGAGACTCCGAGTGAAGGCAGGGTATAAACCCAGTCTCCTCCTCCTCCTCCTCTTCTTCTTCCTCTTCTTCTTCTTCTTCTTCCTCTTCCTCTTCCTCTTCCTCTTCCTCTTCTGTCTTGCATCCAGATGGGAGAGGTTTTCCTCTTCCGTTTAGTCATTCCCTTGCTTTATCCCTCTTGTCCTAGTCCTTGAGCTGAAATCCAGAGCCTCAGCTAGTAGTTCTTACCGCCAGTGTAGGAGGCCAGGTGCCCCATAGAGACTTGTGACCTCTTTGATTTCTTAGGCGTCTGCTCATTCAGCTGGAGGCAGCCAAGAGCGCGAAGGCCGCTCCCGCAGGTGGGAAGAGCCCTGCCAAAGCCCCAGCCGGCCCAGGCAACACAGTGACTTACGAGCTGCACTCCCGGCCGGAGCAGGACAAATTCTCTCAGGCTGCTAAGGTAAGGGTGGGAAGGGCTTTAGCCACTGATGCCCCCCTCAGAAATGAGAAGGAAACAGTTTAGGGTGGTGACCGAAGGGACGTTTGCATACCAGCTCAGTGGTTTAGAGGTGGCCTCACCACATTCAGTCCATTTCTCCTGGAATGAGCTCTGGACACCCCCCCCCCCCAAGGCCTGCACTCAAATTATACCCTTTTTCTGGCGTTTCCGTTGTAATGGGGAAACATCTGCTGTATGACCATTAAAACCAATCATGCAGTATAACCATCAAAATATCCAGGAAAGAGCTGAGTGGAGAGGAATGATGGAAAAGGGGTTAGATCAGGAAAAACCCCACAACTTCTACTGGTGAAGATTCTGGCGTGCCAGCAACTGGAAGGGAGAGGAGAAGGGAGACGTGAGTGTTCTGCTTGACTAGACACATCGGGAGCAAGGCACGCCCCTGCAGCACTGTGGGCGCCTCTGCCATTCCCGTCACCCTCTCCCCTGCCACCGTACCTAGAAGCACTGCCAGCACTTCTGGGACTCCTCCGTTGTTTGGGTGCTTGGCCTGGAGGTCCAAGCAAAATGACCTGGAGTGTGTGCGTGCTGGGAGCTGCCTTCCTCTGGGTTAGGTGGGTGAAGAAAAGAGGAAAAGGTTCGCCAGAGTCTGGGAAATCTCTAGTTTGTGCGGATGATGGCAGAAGATGGAGTAATTTTAGGAGGGGAGGATGCACGGCTGTGTTAAGTCGGAGAATCCAAGAGGTGAAAGAAACGGCGGCGCAACAGCAGTTCTGAACTTACAGGGAAGAGCCTGAGCGGGTGACTTGAACTGCTCTGATCGCCATGAATTCCTGGTTGGGGGTAACAGGGTAATAAATAATCTCTCGCTGGGTGATTGGATGCAGCCCGCCGGGAAGTTTTCCCTGCGCCAGGCCCATTGAAATTAATGGAAAGTGCTCAGGTTACGAGTTCTTGCCCCATCTTCCGTTCCCTGCAGTGCAGCTTGTGCAGGAGAAGGATCCTTGTCAGTCCCTTGACCCTGAACAGCATCTTAAAATCTGCTGCTTGAAGCCGCCAGACCTGGTGGTGATAGTGAAATTGGCCAGAGCAAAAGCACCTTACTGGAGTATATTTCGAGTCTGAGTAGGTTTTCAGGTTGACAGCGAGGGAAGGAGGGGAGTGAAAGACCTTCGTCTCTCATGTGCTCATTCTGGTCCGTGCAGATTGCAGAACTGGAGAAGCGTCTGGCTGAGCTGGAAGCCACTGTTCGCTGCGAACAGGACCCCCAGGTGAGCATTACCGGGGCGGGATAGGAGAGAATGTGATGAAGATAGGAAGCGGTGGGAAGAATCTAACAGCAGATCGAGGTGCTGACGAAGGGTTACCTGCTCTGGAGCGTGTGGCTTAACGATAGTTGTTCTCCTCCACACAGTGCAATAGCAACAGCCACAAAACAAGTAAACTGTGCAAAGAAGTCTGGCTTTCCACCTGCCCTGTCTCTGCTACCCATCACTGTCATTGGGGTGACCCCCAAGTGTGCGCGCACTTCACTTTCCCTCATTATAGCAACGCTCAGGGTCACCTGGTGAAACTGATGGGGAGTCTGATTAGGACAGACAGACAGACATCTTGGTACAGTTGATGAAGTTCAGGGCTTCATCAGCAGCCTATTGACCTTAGGTGACTTTGAAAGAAGATGAGATAGATTCGTGGAGACAGCGGCTACCCGCCACAGTAGCTGAATGGAACCTCCGTTTGATGCCTCTCGAGTACCAGACTCTTTTGATAAATCACGGGTCTGGGCTATGGCTCCCGTGCCCTGCTGGTATGTTTCCCCGGCCGGAGCTGAGTGGCTGTTCTCAGAAACAAGACCCTGAGCGATGTGAACTTCCGGACCTATCCGAGAGGGCTCTCGATGTTTGTAATAACAGCCGCCTCTTGAAGAAGAGGGTGCTGTGAAGATGCTTAGAAGGGATGTGACGCCTGCTGGTGTCTGCAAGGGAAGAGGAGTCATCCTCAGGCCCGTAGCCACAGCGTGGCGTTTGGGGGCAGAGCCCCACCATGGATGAGCCCTGCCCCACCAGATGTCAGACACACACACCCCCACCCTGCTGCGCCACGCTCCTTACCCTTGCCCCTCCCCTGGCATCGCCTGCTCTTCCAGGGAAGCCACCTTGCCGCTTCTGGTCAGTTTCATTCCCCTCTGATCAGCTCTTAAACCTAACAGCTGGTGGGAGAGGGGGGTGAAACTGACCAGAAGCAACAGGGGGGCTCTGGAAGGGAAGGCCCCTAAGCCACCCCCCAAAAAGCATTTTCCAGCTATGAAGCCGGTCATTCTAAATCATGGGTGGCTCATCTGTAGCATGATCAGCTCCCAGACAGCAGCAGGAGAGTGTGGGGCTGGTTGCCCATACCTACAGCTGAGTCATGAGCCTCCATACCTCCCTTGTGCTCTGCTGCTGTCTGTGTCCTGGCTCAGTATGTAGCAGCACTACCCCATGGTAAGGAGAGGCTCTGCACTTGTATGGTCGTTTGTAATAACTGGCCCTATGGTTTATTTAATTAATCCTTTGCATTCTTTCTCCTCCTCAGAATCCTCTGACTGTTGGACTGCAGGGAGCCAGTCTTATGGTGAGGTTCGGACCAGATGTTACAGATGATGTGAAGAAATGCATTTTTTTTTGGGGGGGGGGAGGTTTGAAATGAGCAAAACCTCCCCTGTGGATTTTAACAGTTCCCCCTCCCCCAGGCAGAGAACAGGCAGGGGGGGAGTCAGTCCAGTAGCTTCCCAGACATACCTCAGCTCACCTTTATACATATGCTAATAGATCTGGCAGGAGAGCTTATGGGTGGGTTGAGCTCTCCCCCTTCTCCAAGCAGGGAACAGAGATTTGGAGGTATTTCCTGTGTAACTTTGCAAGCCCCGAAAAGCAGGCAAAGACCAGAGGGAGGGAGCTGGGAACTTCGGCAGCCTCAGGCTTCAAAGAGTGAGGGGAGGAGGGGGGAAGAAAAGAGCTGCGGGCCTGATTAAAGCCATGGGCGGGCCGCTTCTGTCCTGTGGGCATAAGTGTGACACCTCTGCTCTAACAGCTTGGAAATAACAGTCTATAGAATGTGGATAAACAGTGAAGGTTCTGATGGTGGAAGGGAATCTGGATTTGGCTGGAACAAAGAGGACCAAAGGACAGGAGGGGATTTGTGGTGTTAGCAAGAAAGTGGTAGTCAGGCAAGGGAGGGCAAAGTTGAAGTTCCAGGTATTGATTTGGAACTGGCCAGGTGAGTTTCATTGTAGTTCTTGCATGGTAGGTGTTAATTCGACCATGCATTTCCAATGTCTTCTCCTGTCCTCAGGAAACGGTGGAGATCTTGCAGGTGAAAGTCAGCACCCTAGACATGGCATCCCTCGACCAGGTGGAGGCAAGGCTACAGGTGGGTCAGTGCCATCAGCGTTCTTGCCATCTCCACGTTTGGGCTGCAGGGAGGAGGGTGGAGGATGCTGGAGGTTTGTCCGAATCCAGTTCTCTAACCGCCTGCCCTTCATCCCTAGAGTGTCTTGGGGAAAGTGAATGAGATTGCCAAGCACAAGGCAGCGGTGGAGGACGCAGACACCCAAAGCAAGGTCAGACTCTGGAACCCTCCCCTACTGGGCTGCCGGTAACCAAGCCACAGGACTTTGTGGCTGTAATGCTTATAACGTACATGCATGTCTGGCCTTTGGTTGGGAAGCTGAACGTCTCAGGACTCCTCCTACTGGTTCAGGGATGCCACTGCAACAGAGTACAAGAGCTGAGTCCGGACTGCAGCATCCCAGAATGGAAGCCCAAGATTTGGAGGGTTCGGGGAAAGAGGTGTATGAAATCTCCTAACCTTGTCTGTGTGAATCCTGATGCCAGTAGCAAAAAGCTACATTTCTACACCTGCAAAGTTTCATCCTGCTCTGGGAGAGCAATGAAGAAGAGATTAATGGGGACATCCTCCATTGGGTTGGTTTCTTTGCTCAGGCCTTGCCGCTGGGGTCAGGGGGGTCCACAAGGCGCCCCCCCCTTTGCAAAACTGTATGCCGTGGCCCTTCCTTCCTGGGAAAGAGGCATGAATTTTTGGAGGTTTTTAAACAGAGGCCAGATGGCCATCTGACAGCGGTGCTGATTCTGTGAACTTCAAGCAGATCGTGACAGGGAGGGCAGGAAGGGTTGTGTCATTGCTGGGTTCTTGTGGCCCTTTCTGACATGCCCAGGGAAATGCCGATCACCGCTTTAGGGTCAGGCAGCAATTTCTCTCTTGGCCAGTTTGGCCAGGGATCCTGGAGGGGGGTTTTTTTTGGCCATCTTCTGGGCATGGAACAGGGGTCACTGGGAGTGTGGAGGGGGAGGTATTTGTGAACTTCCCACATTGAGCAGGGGGTTGGACTGGATGACCCTGGAGGTCCCTTCCAACTCTGTGATTCTGCGATTGGCTTGTTTCAGGCCTATGACTGGCTCGTGCATTCAGATTCAAATGTCAGCCGTTGTATGTGTGAATCATTCAAGTAACACCAGGCAACGTGAACTTTCTGTCTGTGGTGTTAAACCTTGTGATGGTTGGTTCACATCTGCAAGTTCCTGCCAGATGTGGCAGTCCTCAAGATACTGTTGCCAGTATCCAGGGCAATCTGTCTTCCTTCTGTTGTGAGTATGTGGATTGTGTGTATCGGGGGTGCTTTGCCTTCTGCTCCTTTAGAACTTTCCTTCCTCTTCTCCGCAGGTGCATCAGCTCTACGAGACTGTGCAGCGCTGGAGCCCGCAGGCCAGCTCCCTCCCCGAGGTGGTGCAGCGCATGGTCACCGTGAGGCAGTTGCACGAGCAAGGTGAGCCTCTGGGCTGCTTTGTGAGAACGGGGCACATTTGTGAACCAGATAACCCCGGGGGTCTGGTGCAGGAGAGGGCCTCCACCTTCTGGTCTCACCTTACCTTGGTGCTGAACAGTCTTCCCTCCACCTCTTGCCCCGAGCCGACTCTCGGTGCTTGTGTGTTACAGCCATGCAGTTCGGGCAGCTCCTGACTCATCTGGACACGACTCAACAGATGATTGCTAATTCCTTGAAGGATAACGTCACTCTGCTGACCCAGGTAGGACTTGGAGCTTTGGGAACGACCTTTGTTACTGGAAATAAAACAGGAACCCGGCAACACCTTAAGCACAAACGAAACTCATTCCAGCACAGTGGTGATGGTGGTGGAGTGCCATCACATTGCAGCCAATTTGCGGCGGCCTCACGGGGTTTGCAAGGCAAGAGGTTTTTGCAGGTGGGTTTGCCAACGCCTGCTTCTGTGTCACGAGCTTGGTGATCCTTGGAGGTCTCCCATCCAGGTACTAACCAGGGCCAACTCTGCTTAGCTTCTGAGATCTTACAAGATAGGGCTATCCCGGGCTATCCAGGTGTGGGCGATTCCAGCATAGAGAGTCAAAACTCACTTCGTCAGATGCATAGGAGCGGTGGTGGCGGGGGTGGTGGGGGAGAGTTTAGTCAAGTCACAGCTGACTTATGGCAGCCCTGTAGGGTTTTCAAGGCAAGAGACATTCAGAGGTGGTTTTTCGTTGCTTGCCTCCTTGCCGCCCCCCTGATATTCTTTAGAGGCCTCCCATCCAAATACAAACCAGGGCCGACCCTGCTTAGCTTCCAAGCTCTGTTGAGCTCAGGATGGGAGTGTTAGGTGGGTGCATTTTTATTAGAAGTGGCAACCCGGCGAGAGGCGGGAGGATGTTCTAAAGAGAGAGCAGTTTTTAGAAAGATCCAGTCGAAAAGAGTAAGTGGCTGCGGCATCAGCGCAACCATTCGGATCCGTGCAAACTGGCCAGCAGGCGTGATGCAAAGGAGCGCAGCCGTTCGGGTGCCAGCACGCAGCTCCAGCCTGTGTTGGGCGTACTCTCCAAGAGATGGCATTTAAATTTTTTTCTAGCAGTGATGACGTCTGGAAACCATACAATGAAAAAACAACGTAAATGTTCGCGATCACCTAGTTTTGTGCCATCAGGGAGGCGGAACGGCTGTCTGTCATGCTTGGAATTATGACAGCCAAAGTGCTCTCCATTTGCATTTTATAGGTTGATTTACTTGGCTCTGTCGATGGCCTCCTAGCTTCCCCGGCCTCCCACTATTAGTTCAGGGGTGTGAAAGGATGACCGAACACCCTCAAATCATACTTATCACATGAGAGCTGATGGAGCAGGACTGCTCATCAAAGGACAAGAGTTCCATCTGCCAGTTTCACAGTCGGAGTGATGCAGAGGGTCCGCTTAGGGGGGAATGATTCACCGTGTCTCAAAAAACAAAAAGAGTCTTCATGGGAACTTAAGGGCAGAAACTGCAAATTAAGAATATAAGAACATAAGAAGAGCCCTGCTGGATCGGCCCAATGGTCCATCTAGTCCAGCATCCTGTCTCACAGTGGCCAACCAGTTCCTCTGGAGGTCCAGCAGACAAGGCATAGAGGCTGAGGCCTTCCTAAGAACATAAGAAGAGCCCTGCTGGATCAGACCAGTGGTCCATCTAGCCCAGAATCCTGTCTCATGCAGTGGGCAACCAGTTCTTCTGGAGGGCCAACAAACAGGGCATAGAGGCCAAGGCCTTTCTAAGAACATAAGAAGAGCTCTGCTGGATCAGACCAGTGGTGCATCCAGTCCAGCATCCTGTCTCACACAGTGAACTTCATTTGTCCAGTGATTGCCTAGGGTTGCCAGCCTCCAGGCGGTGTGGGAAGCAAAACAAACTGTGCAGACAACTAGTATAACTGCATGTACAATTCATGCTTATGTATAAAGAATAATAAAGTATCTTATTTGTATACTGCGATTTTAAAAATATTTTATATATAAATTTATAAGCTACAAAAATCTCCTAATGCAATACATATGGCTTACTCTGTACAGCAGCACTAAACATAACTTCATAATAGAAAGGACCAGTAAGATGTAAACAGTCCCATGCAAGGATTAAACCCGGTGATCGTGTGTATACACAAAACCCCGGTTCTCCCAGAAGGCTGCTTGTAACGGAAGAAGAACCGATTCTTTAATCTCGACAGTCTCGAACCGATTCTTCAAACTGTGATGTGGGCGGTCCCAACTGCAGTCCCGACTTAACATATCCCAGGAAAACGTCCATGCTGCTAAAGGGTATCCACAATACCAACAAAAGTCCACCTATAGCCTCAATTCTTGTATTTTAATACAACAAAAAATCCAAGTGTATGACAGTTACAGCTGCTCCTCAGTGGAACTGGCTTCCTCGGGAGGTGGTGGGCTCTCCTTCTTTGGAGGTTTTCAAACAGAGGCCAGGTGGCCATCTGACTGCAATGCTGATTCTGTGAACTTGGGCAGATCATGAGAGAAAGGGCAGAAAGGGTTGCATCAGTGCTTAGTTCTTGTGGCCCTTTCTTACACACCCAAGGAAATGCTGATCGCCACTTTGGGGTCAGGAAGCAATTTTTCTCCGGGCCAGTTTGGCTGGGGATCCTGGAGGGTTTTGTGTTTTGTTTTTTTGCCATCTTCTGGTCATGGAACAGGGGTCACTGGGTGTGTTTGTGGGGGAAGGTATTTGTAAATTTCCTGCGTTGTGCAGGACTAGATGACTCTTGAGATCCCTTCCAACTCTATGATTCTATGATTCAGCCAGTTCCTCCAGAGTTCCAACAACAGGATATAGATAGAGGCTGAGGCCTTCCCTGATGTTGCCTCCGGGCACTGGTGTCCAGAGGCTTACTGCCTCTGAATTTGGAGGTTCCGTTCAATCACCATCGTTAGTAGCTGCTGATAAACCCGTCCTCCAAGATTCTGTCTAATCCCCTTTCAAAGCTCTCTATCCCTGTGGCCATCACTACATCAGTTGGCAGCGAATTCCACATTTTAAATCACTCGCTGTGTAAAGAAGTATTTCCTTTTGTCTGTCCTGAATCTACTGCCCGTCAGCTCGAATTCTAGTCTTTGGGGAGAGGGGAAAAACGGTCTCTTTATTAACTCTCTCCACCCCGTGCATAATTTTATAACCCTCTATGATGTCCCCCCATAGTCATCTCTTTTCTAAACTGAAAAGTTCCAGATTCTTCAGCCGTTCCTCGCTGAGTAGGTGCTCCAATCTCCTAAACATTTTGGTTGCCCTCTTCTGTGTTTTTTCCAGCTCTGCATTGTCCTTTTTGAGTTATGGTAACCAGAACTGTACGCCCTGTTCCAAATGAGGCTGCACCATTGCAGGGACTTTGTACGCAGGGCCATTATAATATCGGCTGTTTTATTTTCAGTCCCTTTCCTAATATCCCTAAATTGCTAGGCAGAGCCGGGGTTTCCTGTGCTGTGGCTCTCAGAGCACCAATGCGTTTGGAGAGGGAATCGGGAGGCCCAGACGAACCCCTGCTTGCCTGCCAGTCTGCCCCAGCTAACTGCTCCCCTACCCTCCAGCCCTTTGGAGATGTAAACTGGCGTAGTGCACACTTAGGAAAACAACACAATTTCTTGTAGAGTGTGCACTTCTGCCTACACAAGCTTCAGCTTTAAAACAAGCAAATGACTGCTTCATATATGTACATGATCGAGCTTTGGAATTTGTTGCCACCAGATACCACAGTGGGAGCTAGCATGAAAAAGCTTTAAGGCCTAGGAGTGACCATTGACTGCAATAGTGTTTGAGTGTGACCTCTGTTTTCAGAGCGCGTCTTTCCAGGGCAAGTGCATGCATGCTATGATTCTGCAGGAGCTTTTTGAGGGGGGGTTGGTATTTTTTCATATATGTGTGTGTGCGTGCACCTGGAAGTCATGGTGACCTCTGGTGGCTGACCCCTACTGGGGGCCCGGAGGATATTCGGAGAGGTGGCTGAATAAAGCCCGCCCCTGTCCTCCCGACTGCTGGTATTCCAAGGAGGTCTCCCATCCAAGAACCAGCCAGAGTCGACCCTGCTTGGCTTCCAAGATCTGAGGAGATCAGGCTTGCCTGGGCTATCCAGGTCAGGGAGAGGAGCATTTTTTATATAGTGCAGCACACAGTATTGAGCACATCATTCCTTTCCTGAGAAGATCAGTTTTTCATTAAAAAGGAAAGATTTGAGCTCAAGTTGTGACTCTGAAGATATGCTTGAAATCTTGTTGATGTTGCTTGCTGAGGGTTTTCTTCAACCACAATGCTTGTGTTTTGTGATGAAGGTTACAGGATTCCCCACCCTCCATGACTAGCAGGAACAGCAACACTGGGGGGAAAAGCACTTATATGAAATAAGAGCCCATTATGAGTATTTGCTCAGACTGCATAATGTATAGGTGGAGCGGAAATTGGACCCTCTTGGGTCAGAATTATATTTTTAGTCACAACCCTTAGTGCATTTCTTGCTCGCTAACCACCCTTCAGAATCATTTAGGATTGTTGGGCTAGTGGGCAGTAGATCCCTGGTTAGCACACCGCTGACCGTTCTCCTTGTTTCTCCCTAGGTTCAGAAGACCATGAAGGACAACCTCGCTGCCATCGAGGACAACTTTGCCAGCCTGAATGCTCGAGTGCAGAAGCTCGCTAAATGAACCCTCCCCCCCCCCCCCTTAACTCAATCTACTGAGACCGGGCAGAAACGGTTTGCCCCCTGGTGAAAATCTGCACTAACTGCTCCGTCCCTTCCCTACCTCTGTACCCTTTTCTTGCGTGCTCTTAGCAGGAATTCAGCCTTCATGCAGGCCGGCGGACTGAGTGCTCCTTGGTTTTCAGGAGGAGGGGCCCTGCCCCCTCTCCTCTTTTCTTCCAGCGTTTGCTGCCCCCCTGGTGATGCTGGTGGCAGAAGACCGTGCTGCTTCCCCGCCGGAGGGAGGGGCTATGGCTCGGGAGGGACTCCATCTGTGCAGAACTTCCAGGAGAGTTGCATTCACTGCTTGGCCTGGGTGCCTCTGGCTAAGAAAGACATTGTTATCCCTCAACCTGGCATGGAGGCCTGTTGTATTGGTGTATAATTATTTACTGTCATTAAACACTTATGCTTACTGTTGTCTACCGGGTCTTTTGGAGACGAGGAGCGTCTTGCCTCTAGGTCCTTGGCTGCCCTGCCTGTATCCTACTACGATTCCTCCCTGAACGTCAGTCCTCATCTGCCTTGACCCAATTTTGCTCCGGGGAGGAGTGGGAACCACACAAAAGAAAAGGAGATTGGATTCATACCCCACCCTTCACTACCCGAAGGAGTCTCAGAGCAGCTTACAATCTCCTTTCCCTTCCCCTCCCCACAACGGACACCCTGTGAGGTAGGTGGGGCTGAGAGAGCTCTTTCGAGGACTGCTCTTGAGAGAACAGCTCTGAGAGAACTTGTAACTGACCCAAGGTCACACCAGTAATTGCATGTGGAAGAGTGGGGAATCAAACCTAGTTCTTCCAGATTAGTGTCTGCGCTCCTAACCACTACACCAAACTGGCTCTTACTCTTACAAGGAAAACCATAAAATCTACTTTAAACGCCTCCTAAGATCACTGGTTCCCTGACCTGCATAGCCCAGGCTATTGTAGCCCAGGCTAGCCTGATCTGATCATATCTCAGAAGCTAAGCAGGGTTAGCCCTGGTCAGTATTTGGATGGGAGACCCCCAAGGGTCATGATTTGGAGGCAGGCCATGGCAAACCAGCTTTGAATGTCTCGCCTTGGAAAACCCCCCCCCCCCAAGTCATCATAAGTCGGCTGCGGCTTGACATCACTTTCCACCACCAAGATCGCTAGTAATTTACATCTCATCATATGAAGAGGGGAGGATTTCTTGTTGGCCAGCTCAAATCACTTCATAGCAGCTCCCTGCAACCCTAATAATCTGGTTTGGTACAGATTTGCACATGAAATTGAGCAAACTTCAGCGGACAGCGGAAGACAGGAGGGCCTGGCGTAATCTGGTCCATGGGGTCGCGAAGAGTTGGACTCAACTGTGCGACTGAACAACAACAACAACAAACAGATTTGCACTGGAGGCAAGATTGGTTTCTGCACACCTGTAAAGTTCGACAGGCGTGTGGCCCATGATACTTGTATGCAGACATGTGAAAAAGTGAAAAAAGAAGCCTAGTTAGGCTGTGGCAGCTGGTCATACTTATGGTGTTCTTCTGGCTTACTTTCCCTGCTGTTTGTCTCCAAAGAGTACTCCGGGTAGCTGTCATCACATAGCAGGACCATAGGATGGTAATAAAAATGCTCCCTTCCGAACCAGAATCCAGAACAGCTTCTGATAGACAAGCACCCAGCTCAGAAAAATGTGGAGCAGCTCTGTTGTATTCCTGAATCATGATTGGTGCCAGGGAAACTCAAACTCTGGTGCTTATCCAGGAATGCATATTTCCCTGTTTGTTGATAACTGTGTTTCTAAGATTAAGACACCCAAAGGAATCAAGAGAGCGTTGGTTAAAAATGGGCTGGAGTGAAGAGAAGGAAAGGGGAAAATATGAGATTGACTACAGGGATCACAGGCTGAAGGAATAAAAAGAACTGCTGGAGTCACTAATGTCTAAGGTCCTAGGAGGATGTGTGATGATCACAATCCTGACCCACCTTTATAGGCCTGCTGTAAAGATTACTTAGATTTGTTCGAAACACTTTGAAAAGCTATATCTGCTTAGGAGTATCAGCACATGTCTGAATCCAGAAATAGCATATGTTCTTTGTACAGGCTGGCAGTTGGGGCTCCTTTGAAGTTAGTGGATGGTGCTGCAGTGGTTTGGGGGGTGGGCGGGAGTACTAGGGGTGTTCAGGGAGAAAAAATCCACTTTTTTCGGATTCGGGTGTAATGAAGCTGAATTTTTTTTGGTATTTCTGAATATACCCAAATTCCAATACTGGTAATGTGTTGGTATATTTGGAAATATTCGGGAATACCGAAAAAATTCGGCTCCATTATATCCTATGGGTCCATTGTAGTCAATGGCGAAATCTTCTAAGGAGTATTCAGTGGGATGAGGGGAGGGGGTTTGAGGCAGAGGCACAAAATTTGTACTGTAGCTGCTGGAGCCTCTCCCCAAAAGAACACCCAAGTTTGGAAAGGTTTGGACCAGGGGGTCCAATTCTAGGGGTATCCAAAGAGGGTGCCCCCATCCTCCATTGTTTCCAAAGGCAGGCAGATAAAACAACAACCCAACAGTTTCTCCCAGAGAATCTCTGCAGTAGAAACTAAGTGAGGTGTGGTGTGAGGGTGCATGCTTGCAGGGCCAGCAGCAGAACCAGTGCAATATGCCCACCAGAATCACTGCCACTGTGGCAATGCCAAAACCCAACAGGACTAAGATCAAATATGAGAATCTCTGAAGTAAAGGAGGCATGTTTGCAAGGCTAAAGCAGAACCAGTGCAATGTTCTAGGGCTAGTGCCCAGCAGCAGAACCCAGTGCCAACCTACCTATCAACAGAACCCAGTGCCAACCTACTAGCTGAACCCAGTGCCACTGTGGCAAATGCCAGCTCAACAGGAGGACTGATGTCAACTTAAGCACAGAATCATCACAACACCAATACACAGAAGAATTTCAAAAAAGAACAAGCCTTTGCGGTTGGCCAAAGAGCAGTGTGCCCACCCTTACCTGTAATCCTGTTGGCCAGCACTCCACCCCCCCGTCCCTGGGAAAGCAAGCTAGTAGTTGGGCTTCACGTATAAAGCCAGCAGCAATTACAGCCTTGCAAGCTGTAATGCCATTTGCTGTATATGAGGTGCCTCTTCCCCCTCCCTTCTGGAAAGCAGAGCAAGTGGCAGGAAAGAGAAGTGCAGCCCTTTAAAGTTTAAACCTCCCCAGCCTGTATTCGGCAATGCTGAATAAAAGCTGAATAGTTTCAGCTTTTATTTGGCATCCTGTATTCAGCATTCTGTAATCTCTGATCTGATTCAGCTTGCCAAATACCCAAAAATGCCAAAAAGGAATTTTTCGGGGAGAGGGAGTTGGTTCAATTATACTGAATGCACACCCCTAGGGCATACACAACTCAAAACAGTTACATGGGCCAGAACTGATGACTAGAACTTAATGGGATGTACTGTGGAAGCATGACATCACTACGTCTTACCCTATGAATTTCAAGGTGCTGTGATGCTAAAGAAATCAGCAGCCTTTAACACTAAAACAGATGAGATGAAGACCACCATCTCACTTTGTAAATAAATTGCAGGCTCATGCAACCAGGATTTGCCTTGGCGTTGTCCAGGGAAGGGAGAGAGGGTTTAACCCTTCAGTCTCCATTTGGTCTCAATATTTGACAACCAGCTTCCGGCCCTGGGCCATATGTTGTGTGCCCAGGGGGTTAGAGTTGGACTAGGACTGGGGAATACAAATCTGGAATTGGTCACAAAGCACACCTTGGAACAGTCTCTCCCCCCCCCATTTCACTCAAAGAGGGGGGGGGAACCACATAAGTCACCCCAGACTCCTTGGCGCAGGGGTCCCCAACTTGTTTTTAGCCCTCAGGCACCTTTGGAAATGTGACATACTGTGGCAGGCACAGGCACAAAACGGTTACCTCAGGAGGCTGAGCCAAAATGGCCACTGCAGCTTACCTTCAGGCACACGGTGGAGATCCTTGTGTTGTGGTGGCAGCTGCTGCCAGTTTTTTTTTTTGAAAAATCTGCACAGCCAATCAGAAGCTTTGCTGGGCAAAAGCCCCACCTAACCCGCCCACTTTCTAAAGACCCTTGGTGGGAACCGGGAAAAATAGCAGTGGGTGCTGTGGTGCCCACAGGCACCACGTTGGGGAGCCCTGCCTTGGACAAAGGGCAAGATTAAAAACGTAATGGATAGGAAGAGAGTTGACATGACAAGGGACTGAGAAGATCAGCAGGCCCCACGAGATCCCCTTAACTGTCACCCCCACGATTCCCAACCTGTAACTTCTTACGAAGAGGATAAAGAATCCCCCTGAATGGTCTGTTGCGTGGAGACCCCGGCGAGACCAAATCCTGTCAGCCTCTTCTTTTAAATACATATTTTAATACTTGATACAAAACACACACCCCAAAAAATAAACAAATAAAGAAACAGTAACTTCAATCTAAGCGTCAAAATATTTTCATCTGTTAAATTAAAAGTCGCTCCCATAGAAAAGCTACAATTCACAATTGTGTAAATTTTTTTTTTTTACAAAACAAAATTTAAGCTCAAAAAGGAAAATATTTCCCCCCATTCCTTTTTTTTTCTTCTTCTTCTTTATACAAAAACAAAGGCCGAAGTTGGTTGGTTGGTTGAAGTGCGGGGGCGGGGGCGGGACAGCGCAACCTGTACAGTATCTACACAGTGCTTTTGCATAATGCTTTTGAGAGTCGCAACCAGGGGGAGGGGGGAGCATTTTGGTCTTTCAGAGATGAGAGGATTGTAGTGTGTGTGTGGGCGTGGTGTTTGGGGGGGGCAGGGGAGGGACAAGCGGATGAAGGAGGGGTTGCTTCTGACCAAGATGGATCCATTTATACTCCAAGTACAAACTTCTCCTCCTAAACCTCCCCCATTCCAAGGGTTATGACCTGAGCATTCTTTTTGAGAATTGCATGGGGGGGGGGGGGAGCAGGGTCAGAAGAGGATATGCAGCTGAGACCGGGTGAGCAGGTTTCCATTTGAGGACCTACCAATCCCAGGGCCCTACACAGAGCCATGGAGAAAGCAGATCGTCCCACCCTCCAGGCTGTTCCTTAACGCCACTCTGTTCTAGCGGCTTATTGATGGCGGTGCGGGAGACGGTATAGTGGGATGGGCGTGGGTTGAGTTGCCGAGCTATCAATGGGAGCGGGTCCTCCCTGAGCGAGCGTGGCTTATTCTCCTTATTGCTTTGTACCTTTAGCGCTGAGGCCAGAAGTTATTTTGCGTGTCGGTATTTGGCGAGGCAGAAAAGAGGAGCAGGGGGAGAGAACGAGACTGATTTCTTGTATTAAACCCTGAGCCGGTTCTTACCCGGGTGCTGCGGCGCACACAGGTCTGAGGTAAGGTGGGAAGTGAAAGGGCAGAGATCGCCCCTTCCCGGAACGCGCAGCCCTTGCTACTCCTGCAGAGGTTCTGAGACCAAGCGGGTTGGGGGAGGATTTGCCGGGGGGTGGGTGGGGGAGATCTGCAAGCTGGGGTGGGGGAGGCAAAGAAGGCCGCCTGCTCCCCCGCCCCGAGTGCTGCAAAACTGGCTTCCCGAAGTGCTATGGGTGTGTCCAGCTCTGGTGCCCCTTTTGCCCTTCCCCTACCCCCCTCCCAGATAATGCTAAGAGCAGAGCTGCACCTTGTGCTTTCAGGGGTGCCCCTTGGAGAGATTCAGGACCCAGGCAACTGGTGAAGCTACAACACATTCATGGCTAAGGCGCCAAAGGCCCAGCAGCAGCGACGGCACCTCCACCCGGCTGGAACTTCCCTTCACGGCCCCCCACCCCCATCCCACCCAGGCACGTGTGCAACACAGGGGCTGGGCAGCAGAGATGAATCGGAGGGGCAGGGTGGGAGGGGAGAGATGGAAGCTGGTGGGATGTCCTAAGGCTCTGTTTGCTTAGATGTCGACAGTGGTGGAAGCCCCCTCGGTTCCAGCGGCGCTGCTAGGTCGGCAGTTTCCTCCTCCTGTTTTTGGCCGGCCGGCCGGGCCGTGGCCGCCGCACGACAGTGTAGTCAACCTAAAGAGAGGAGAAAGGGTTAAAGGTCAGCTAGCGGCATGGGTGGGTGGGGCATAAGAATTTGAGATAAATATGTGAATTCTTGCACATTTGCAAGCAACACCGCTTGTTCCAGGGAAGGATTGCCCTGACAGCAGCACCGGCAAGGGTCAAATAGAGCCCCAAGTAGCTAAGCATTCCCACGTATGTAGTTTTCAGCTTCTATGTTTTATCACAAGAGGGCAGGGACTTAATTTAAGCCAATATTTAGCCTTGAAACGGCAGGGCTCAGGCAACCTGAGAAGACCGAACGGACCAGTTTTGAGCAGATATTGCAGGGGCCGGCAAATGGGCTTCAGCTCTGTTCCCCCACCTTCTTTGTTGCTATGCTCACAAGTGAGTTTAGGAAATGCTCTGCTTCCTGCATAGCAATCCCCTAACCATCTAGGAAGACACTGTGAGTGAGCCCTTCCCACCTCATTTTAGTTCCTGAACCTTTTGAAACAGGGTTGAATCACACACGCTCATGCTCTCTTTTGAGCATCGCTCCTCTCTGGCACTTACCAATGGGCTGGGCCCCGGATCTGCGCTGGGACCCCGGATCCGCGTAGGCTCAGGTCGGGTGCTAGGCCGGGGACCGCTGCAGAAACCAAGGGAGGATTAATGAGAAGGGAAGCCAGCTAAACACTGGGGATTTAGGAGTAGCACTGAAAATTTGCAATGGCATGGGATAGCTGCTAATAACATAAAAGCTAATAACATAAAAGCCAGACTTTTGGTCTCTCAAAGTAAACAAACTTCCTAAATAAATACTGTCTGACTGGCAGCATCTCTTTATGGTCACAGGTGGAGGCCCTTCACATCACCTTCACATCACAGATGAGAGTTAGCATCTCCAATCATGTCACCCTCCCTTATCTAATATTAAAATGGGGAAGAAGCACAAGATTCATGGCCAGTTAGTCCAGAACAGTGATCATTCTTTAATTGGAGATGCCAGGGATTGAACCTGGGACTGTCTGCATAACAAGGAGACACTCTCCTATCAAGCCACAGGTCCTCTTAATCACCCATTCTGGCTTTAGCTTTTGCCATCTGCCTTTCATGGGCCCCATTCCCCTGGTGGGCAAGGGACGCTCACCTGCTTTTCCTTCTCCGGCCACGTCGGGATGGTCGCCTTCCAGGAGGGCCCTGCAAGAAGTATGGTGGAAAGAAGGTGAAGATGGGCACTTATCTTCTCCTTGCAAAAGCTATTTACTGTAAGTCCCAGCGATCAATTAATCCATACCCCAGAGTCACCCATCTGGGTTCCTCCTCCAGCCACTCCTTTCAACTGTTCCTTACTCCCCAGCGACCCTGAAGAGCCATTTCTACAATTTATAAACACAGCAGAATCGAGTGGCGGAATGTTTCCTGTACTCGCGTCACTCCAGACTAAAGATAGGCGTTCCTGTCTAGGGGCATTAAAGGGTCTCTGCAACACAGGAAGGGAAGAGCTACTGTTCAACGGTCCTCCCTAAGATGTGAGTTTTCTACATGCAAGGAGTTCTTGAGCACTGGGGAATGGGTGGGGGACAGCATTCCAAACTGCCACTTTCCTCATTTGCAGTGGTATGGTCCAGATTGCTACCAAATCATTCTCTGGAGACAGATCAAGACGGGTGGCCGTGTTAGTCTCTCTGTAGCAGCAGAAAAGAGCAAGAGTCCAACAGTGCCTTAAAGACTAACAAAATCTGAAGAAGTGAACAGTGACTCATGGAAGCTCATACCCTGCCACAAATTTTGTTAATCTTTAAGGTGCTACTGGACTCTTGCTCTTTTCTACTGCGTTATTCTCTGTAACTGATGAGATGGTTCTCTACAGAAAGATCAAAGTCCTCTAAAAGAAGAAGCTGTCAATGTAATTAAACAAGGTGTTCTGGAATGCTATCTTTGTCCAAGATCTTGTGGGGGACCCTCTGAAAATCTATACAGAACAGTGTTGTGTAGCAAGTCAACAGGTAGTCCACCAGCTACCCTCCTGGTTCCTGGAAATCTTGCCAAGAAGGATGATCCAGCAAGGCGCTTCTTTAAGGTAGAGTATAGGGATGGGCACGAACCAGCTCAAAAACCTAATTTTGTGACGAAATCGCCCAGTTTGTGAGCCAAGGGTCATGTGATCATGCTCACAACGAACCTTCATGTTTTTCATGGAGGTTCACGTGGTTTGTGTCAGTAATTCGTGTGTGAGTGAAGTTCAAGCAGTGAGTTCACCCACTTCCAGGTGAACTCACCACCTGGACTTCACCAGCCTTTAAATGGCTTTTGCAAGCTGCGCTGCATAAGAGTGAAGTCCAAGCAGTGAGTTTCCCCATTGGAAACAATGGAGGTAACGGGGGTAACCTGTTTGGGTGCCCATAGAATTAGGCCCATTGGTCCAATTGCTTTGAGACGTGGGGCTGTATGTGGGGAGAGGCTCCTGAAGCTACCCTGAAAGTTTGGAGCCTCTCCCTCTAACCCCCTCCCCCCCAGAGCGACTAACAGCACCATGGGGAAAAAGTAACTTTTCCCCCCACCATAGAGAATAATGGAGGGAATGGGGGCAACCTGTTTTGGGGGCCCATAGAATTGGACCCCCTGGTCCAATGTTCTTGAAACTTGGTGGGTATCTTGGGGAGAGGCTCCATCAGCTACCCTGTGAGTTTGGAGCCTCTCCCTCAAACCCCCTCCCCTCCAGCCCCCAGAATATACCCTATGTTTTCACCATTGACTTCAATGGCCCATAGGATATAATGGAGCTGAAATTGACATTCAGCTGCCTGAAAGACTCCCCGGGATGCCGACTGGGGGCGGGGCTTGGCTCCTGAGCTCCCGGAGCTGTGCTCCAGTGCGCTCCCCCCAAAAAAGACCCCTGGGGGGGAGTATAAGGGGATCAATATTGTCACTAAAGATGTTCTCTCATTTTGAATGTATATTGCTGTTGAAAGACCAATACAGTAGGGTAGACTAGACAATTCTCTGGTATCAGTCCTTCTCTGATATCTACAAAAATCTCTGCATAGCTAAACCACAGCTTCTACAGACCACAGTGGCTCCTACACTAACTAGTCATTGATCATTAGGTTTTTTCCTCTCTCTTGTTTTTGATCAGGAAGGGGCTGATGAGAGTTAGCATCTCCAATCATGTCACCCCCCCTTATCTAATATAAAAATGGGGAAGAAGCACAAGATTCATGGCCAGTTAGTCTAGAACAGTGATTCCCAATCTTCTCAGTATGGTGAACCACGGTTTTTTGGTGCACTAGGCAAACTATGACCTTGGCATCCATCTAGTCCAGCATTCCACCTTCTGCAGTGGCCAACCAGTTGTTTTTGAGAAACCAACCAACACTGCACACAGGGTGCAGCTGCTCTCAATACGAACCCCAAGCAAGTGGCATTCCAACCTCTTTTGTGTATGGAGGTTACACTCCATCCTCTGACCATTTTCCCCTTCTCCATTACCCCCTCTAGTCTCCCCTCAGATTCTAAGAAACTCAGTCTAGTGCCCATCAGAATATGTTTCACCTGATCAACAGTGAGGAAGTAAAGTAATGGAAGACACTGTTTCCGAGGTCAGAGCTTGGTTTCCAAAATATAACAGAGCTATGGAAAGGGCATGGTGGCCATTAAGGAGGGCTGGTCCATGACCCGGTTTCAGAGGCTTCATGACCCACAGGCTGGGAAACACTGGTCTAGAAGGTGCCACTGTGGACTCCAGGAGCTGTTAAACACAGCTGCAGGCTGGAAAAGAAACTCTTAGTGAGGTCTTTCTAAGAAGGGGAAGAGGCCTCAAATTAGAGAGGTCTCACATGATATGAACATAAGAGTGCTTCAGTGAGTTACATGGTTAGATCAAAGGCCTGTAGAGTCCAAGAATCTGTTTCTAGACTGGCCCATAGCTACAGTGGGGCTATTGGGGGCTCTGCCCCCTTCCTTAAATGGCCAGCCCCACAGGAGTCCCTTCTGAAAATGGTGAGGGATTTCATTGCATTAGGGAGGGGAAGGGAGGGGGTGTTTTTGCATTTCATTTATGACTAGGGTGGCTAGTGTGTGTGTGTGTGTGTGTGTTTGCACTGCATTTAATTTAATTTATTATTAGTATTATTGCCTTTATTATTACGTAAAAGTACAGTTGTTTAGAGACAGACAGAAAAATAATGGCAGCCCCACCAGAAAAATTTCTGCCCCACAAGCAACACAATCCTGGCTACGGGCCTGTTTCTAGGTCAGGCTAGTCGGATAAGCTGAGGAAGCTCCCAAACACTCATGACGGTGCTATGACCCCATTGGTCCTAAAAGCACCTGGAAACCAGAGGTAGGGCTGCCTCAGAACACAGAGGCGGATCTCTCTAGAGAAACTCGTTCTGTGCCCATCTTCATCTCGTGCCCCAGCACCCGACCTACCTTGATCTCCTGCACCGCAAAGGCCCCTGCTTGGCTATCCGCGCTGCTGGCCACCATCTCTCCATTGCAGCGCCAGGCAGGATGGGACGGGTGCCCCACACCCAAATCTGGAAGCTGGCCGTTGAAGTGCCGTCTGCCCCTGCCCCGCCCTCCGCCCCGCCGTCCGGACTTGCCGCCCCGCCCCGGTCCACGTGGGAGGCTGTTGCCCGAGTCCCCATTCAGCTCTTCTGAGCTACGGCGGGGTCGCTTCAGGGGGGAGTGGGAGCCGGTGGCCTCCTGCCCCAGAGGGGCCTCCTGCGGTCCTTGCCTGGCTGGCTCAAGGGTGCTGGGCATCTCTAAGGCACTTGTGGGGGCAGTGTCCGTGCAGGGGGGCAACACAGTGCTGTGGCTGGCCTCTGTCTCTGGTGCGGGGGGAACACTGGGCACCGTGGGGGCTGGAGCTTCGCTCGGCAGCACTGGCTTCTCTGGGGCACCAAATCCAGGGCTCAGCTGGCAAAAACAAAGAAGAGAAATCCATTAAGTGCCATCGACCCCGAGTCCAAATTCGACCTGGAAGGTCAAATGACCAAGCTGAGGGTATCACAGCATGAGAAGACAAGAGTCAATGGAAAAGACAATACTGCTAGGAAAAGCTGAAGGCGGCAGGAAAAGAGGAAAACCCAACATGAAATGGATTGACTCGGTCAAGGAAGCCACAAAGCCTCTCAGTTTGCAAGACCCTGAGCAAGGCCGTTAACAACAGGATGTTTTGGGGGTCATTAATTCACAGGGTCGCCATAAGTTGGAAACTAAGGTAACACACATACGCAGCCCACTCTTTGGTATTTAAAGGCTTGCTCCCCAATGTTCCTGAAATTCAAATACATTTTTATTCCACCCGTTCACCAAGAAGCTTCTCCATTTTTTCCTCTCAAAACAACCCAGTAGGGTAGGCTAGACAGAGAGTGGGGCTTCGTGGCCGAATGAGAACCTGAACCCAGATTTCCTAGTCCCATGCTCTACCCCGGGAGTCCCCGGCCTTGTCGAACCTGTGGGCCCTTTCTGAAATTTCTTAAACAGTGGGCACCGCCGTGCGGTTTGGGCCCTGCGACAAAGCTTGATGAATAATCTTGAGTTAATCTGTAACCTGCTCTCACAGGGAAAACTGGGAGGTGGAGGCATGTGGGCTCATTCATGCCCCTTAGAGGGATAAAATGAATAATAATGACCCCAGGCCCTGCCCCGGGTGGCCCAGGCTAGCCCAGCCTCCCCAGATCTCAGAAGCTCAGCGGGGTCCACCCTGGTTAGGACTTGGATGGGAGACCACCAGGAAGTCCACCGTTGCTATGCAGAGGCAGGCAAGGGCAAATCGCCTCTCCTAAATTGGCTGCAACTTGTTGGCAGCTCACACACACACACACACACACAATTATCCCACCAAATCCTCCCCTGCAGAAAGCTCAAACGTTGCAGGCAGACATCACAAAAGACATCATGCAAATGCAGTATTTCTTTTCTTAGTTTATACTTCTGAGCAGGGCTTTTTTTTGCAGAAAAAGCCCAGCAGGAACTCATTAGCATAACAGGCCACACCCAACAGCAGAAACTTATTAGCATATTTGGCCACACCGCCATGTTACCAGAAGTGTGGTCATCCAGCCACATCCACCTTTTGCTTCTTATTCTGTTTATCTTGTTTGTTGTCAAAACCCAGGGCTTTTTTGTAGCAGGAACTCCTTCGCATGTTAGGCCACACACCCCTCATGTAGCCAGTCCTCATGAGTTTCTGCTGTTTGGTGTAGCCTATTATGCTAACGAGTCCCTGCTGGGTGTGGCCAACTTGGGAGCCAGCCAGAACTCCATTCCTGTGCGTTCCTGCCCCAAAATAGCCCTGCTTCTGAGTAAAACATGTCAATGACTTCCAAGGAGAGAATTCAGTAAGCATTCTCTTTAAACACCAAGACACGCCCCCCCCACTTACTTGCAAGCTCTGGAGCAGGCAGGCTAAGGGGTTGGAGCCTGTTAAGAGGGGCAGCTGTCCTTGGAAAAGATGGAGTCCCAGAGGCCCTTGCAGGTTGGGGGGCAGGAGGGGCTGCTGGGCCTGGAGCAGGGGGCTGCCAATCAAGGAGGGTCCTGGGGCTGAGTTCAGCGCCGACAAATCACCTGGAGGAGGGAGAAGACGAGGACATTAATGCGACAGACTAACAGAGAACATTTCCAAAGCACCAGCAAAAGAGATCAATGATATGTGCCAGCCCTTTTGGGAACCGCCCCCTCCCCCAGGTTAGAACTGAGAGACTGTCAGTGCAATAGCAAAAATAGCCCCATCCTCGGCTTCCACTCCCTTGAGGGGCCACTGCAGGCTGAGAGCAAGGCCCATCCTGGCTGCCAGCTCTTTGCCCACCTTCGAAGTCCCTAGGACACTGCAGGATCTTTCCGTCTGCCCTCTGCTGTGGCCTTGGGCAGGCCCGAGCCCCTAAGTGGGCATGGACATAAGAAGGCCCCTGCTAGGTCAGACCAGTGGTCCATCTAGTCCAGCACCCTGTCTCTCACAGTGGCCAACCAGTTCCTCTGGAGGATCAACAACAGGACAAAGAGGCCGAGGCCTTCATAAGATCATAAGAAGAGCCCTGCTAGGTCAGACCAGTAGTCTATCTAGTCCAGCACCCTGTTTCTCACAGTGGCCAAACAGTTCCTCTGGAGGGCCAACAACAGGACAAAGAGGCCGAGGCCTTCATAAGATCATAAGAAGAGCCCTGCTGGATCAGACCAGGGGTCCATCTAGTCCAGCACCCTGTCTCACACAGTGGCCAACCAGTTCCTCTGGAGGGTCAACAACAGGACAAAGAGGCCGAGGCCTTCATAAGATCATAAGAAGAGCCCTGCTAGGTCAGACCAGGGGTCCATCTAGTCCAGCACCCTGTCTCTCACAGTGGCCAACCAGTTCCTCTGGAGGGCCAACAACAGGACAAGAGGCCGAGGCCTTCATAAGATCACAAGAAGAGCCTTGCTGGATCAGACCAGGGGTTCATCTAGTCCAGCACCGTCTCTCACAGTGGCCAACCAGTTCCTCTGGAGGGCCAACAACAGGACAAAGAGGCCGAGGTCTTCATAAGATCTTAAGAAGAGCCCTGCTAGGTCAGACCAGTGGTCCATCTAGTCCAGCACCCTGTCTCTCACAGTGGCCAACCAGTTCCTCTGGAGGTCCAACAACAGGGCATACAGGCCGAGGCCTTCATAAGGTCATAAGAAGAGCCCTGCTGAATCAGACCAGTGGTCCATCTAGTCCAGCAAACTGTCTCACACAATGGCCAATTGGTTCCTCTGGAGGGCCAAATACAGGGCATGGAGGTTGAGACCTTTCCCGATGTTGCCTCCTGGGTCTGAGATTCAGAGGATTACTGCCTGGACTTGGTGAACCATTGGTCTGATCCAGCAGGGCTCTTCGTATGTTCATGTTTGTTGGATGTTGCTAAGCAGGTTGAGATAGCAGTGTGGTCTCTGCTGGGGAGACAGGATGTAAAGAGCAAAGGTGACAAAGCCAGGATTCAGTGAATGTCTTGGAGCCAAATCCTGCCACAGTTAAAAGAAATCATGAGTCTGTATAGATGCAACACTAGACCAAAGAGTCCTGGGGCACCCTGAAGACTGCTAAACATATTAGTCTGCTTTGGTGGTCTATGCTGTCATCAGAGGACTGAAGATATTGCTGAGGAAGCTTGTGTCGAGAGAGAAAACAACAGTCTACAAAGCGTGCACAAAAGACCAAGAGAGGCTGCCTCCCCTCCAGGGACTGCAGATTCTATATCACTGGTATAGACATCATTGGTTGAGGCATATTGTATACCCAGTGTTACACTGTTTACATTTTTTAATCTTAACTGATTTATATATTCTTAATGTTAAATTGTAAATCTGCCCTATGTGCAGATCGGTTTGTCTGGAACCCACCCTGAGCCTGCTATGTTTGGGAGGTTGAGATAGAAATGTAATAAAATAAATAAATAAATAATATATGTCACACTATCATTTGTGTGATCCTGTACTCTTAGGCACAAACACAGGCCTCGTTTTCCTATTCAGTCATTCGTGGGAGGGGTGGGTTGGTTCTCTTCCGATCGTTTGGGGGTATTTTCTGATTCGGTAGGTGCGTTACTATGCCAAGCAATGAATCCGTCATTCAGTCAGAGCTGGTGCAACCTAGTCCCACCTGACAAGTCTGCATTAGGACTGGCAGGTCCCTCCTGGCTGCCGGTGGGGGCTCCAGCCTTCTCATTGGAATCTTCTAGCGCACACTGTGATGACATCACCTGAAGTGACACCATCACATTGCTGACATTGGGGGGCAGTTCCGCTCTAGTTTTTGGGCAAAACTCTATGGGTTTTTTGCCCTCAAAACCATAGAGTTTGCCCTAAAACTAGAGCGGAACTCCCCAATGTTGGTAACGCGATCATGTCACTTCTGTGTGATGTCATCATGACAGGGATGAACAAAATATATACCATGACATGGCAACAAATATGCACAGACTCTTCTTTAAATTTACTTATAAATAATGTTAATAGTGCTCAATAGAACTTATATTACATACAATCCTTGTTATTTGTATCCATACAAGTACTACAAAAAACAATATCGCCTACTTCTTACAACACCCCGTTGAAACAAACAATGGCATGTTCTATTACAAAATGCAGCATGTGAAAGATTGTGATGGGGTCCTGGTTTACTTTCGGCCTGTTGCTTTGTCTTTATCAAAGAATCCTCACACATAAATTCTACATAGATGGAAGACTTCTGAAATCACTTCTGTGGCATATTGCTCTTTTGTAGTACTTGTGCAGATACAAATAACAAGGATTGTATGTAATATAAGTTCTATTAAGCATCATTACATTACTTATAAGTAAATTAAAAGAAGAGTCTCTGCGTATCTGTTGCCATCACATGGTATATATTTTGTTCACATCAGGATATATGTCCATGAGCCTGCAATTTGGTGTGACATCGTGACGGGGATGTCTCTTCGGGGGTGGGGCTTCCCCTGCCGGCCTGGCCAGTGGTGGATTGAAGCCCCAAAAATCAGGAGAACCCCCGGCCGGCCGGGAGGCTTGGCAACCCTAGTCTGCATACTGAGACCGGTAGTATAAACCCTAAAAAGTGGGACCATTGGCTTCCCGTAGCCACTCCTGGGGCCCATTCAGTTTCAACTGGTGGTGGAAAGCACTGTCAAGTTACAGCCAATTTATGGCAACCTCATCGCGTTTCCAAGGCAAGAGAGGAACAGAGGTGGTTTGCCATTGCCTGAGGTGTAGCAACCTTGGATTTCCTTGGCGGTCTCCCATCCAAATACTAGCCAGGGCCGGCCCTGCTCAGCTACTGTGTCTTGATGAGATCAGGCTACTTTGGGCCATCTGGGGTAAGGCTCAGCGTCAATTACCTAGCGCCAAGTATAATCAGCCCTAGACACACAGAGAGAGGACTCACTCTGTTGGCTACACTGTAATCTCTGCACCAGGCTGCAATGCTCCCTCTAAACTGTGGAGTCCTGCGAGCAAAAATGCTGCTTTGTGAGCTACTGGCATTAAAATTGCGAGCCAGCAGTTTGGCTGCTGCATGAATTAGCTTGTTCTGGAGCCATCTCTTCCTGAGCTGAGACAAAAATCTGTGAGCGGGAGGCTAAAAAATTGCGAGCTAGCCCGCACTAACTCAGCTTCGAGGGGACGCTGCCTGGCTGCGCCATAATCGCCTGCACCCTCCCAGAAATGGGAACTGTAAGAGAAGGAAAATCACTCACCCAGAAGCGTGGTACTCAGCAGCGGGTTGACAAGCTGGGGCATCAGGGGGTTGAGCCTCCCTGAGGGGCTGGGGGTGCCTGGGGTGGTGCCCTCAGTAGTCGTCGATGTCGTGCTAGTGGAGGTAGGTGCCACAGGAGTGCTAGCCAGGCCGGTCTGCGGAAGAGGCACAGAAGACAGTAAGACGAGGGTTAAAACCCCCCCCAGTGGCCGACCCAAGCAGAGTAACCAAAACCTGTTGCTGGGCCTCAGCTGTACCATGTCCCATCCTGGACAGGAATTCAGTGTTTGACCCAGGTGCAACTATTCCTACAGGTTAGGCTCTGGGCATCTGTTTTGTCAGATCCCTCTCTCTCCCTCCAAAACTGCAGGATCTAGAACTGGGGCTATGCAGAAGCAGAGGAGGGGCAACCTCAGGGGTCCCTAAAGTGATGCCCGTGGGCACTATGGCACTTTGCCTCCTTTTCTATCGCCCACCAAGTGTTTTTAGGAAGTGGGTGTGACTGGGTGGGGCTTCTGCCCAGCGAGGCTTCTGATTGGCTGTGCAGTTTTTTTTTAAATGTGGCTTTGGCAGCTAACTGCCGCCACCGCACAAGGATCTACCCTGTGTTATTGCAGTTTAAGCTGTGGCGATCGTTTTGTGGCCGGCTCCGCCTCCTGTGGCAGCCATTTTGTGGCAGCCATTTTCTTGCTGCACCCAATATGCCTTGTCAGAATTCCAAATGGGCCTGCAGGCTCAAAAAGGTGGGCGACTCCTGGGCTATACAGCCAGTCAGATTTTATCCTCCCATCCTCATCTTGCCAGAACAGAAGTTCTCAGGCTAAGGTAGTTCTTCCTCAAACCTGGGGGGGCCAGGACTGAATAGTGTGTGCGACTCTGTCTCTCCTTCCTGTGCTCTATGAGCTCTGGCCCTCCCCCTGTGTCTCTGTGTGCACATATTCATCACCCTCTCTTCTCCCCAAAGCCCTTGCTGTACCACCTCCATTCACACCCCCTGCCCTTTACGTAGAGCACGTCAGCGAACTGTAAAATAATGCTTCTATTTAAAGAATTAATCCAGCCCGCTGCCCAGACAGAGAGAGGTCTGTGCCTGATTATAACCCCTTCCGAGTTATGTAACTGCTGCTACAAAACTGTAAAAAAATAGCAACAGATAGCACTTGCAGGGCACAACTTCAAAGTGCTCGGTGCACAGGGCTTTTTTTTGTAGAAAAAGCCCAGCAGGAACTTATTAGCATAATAGGCCACATCCCTGACAGCATAGCTCATTAGCATTTTAGGCCACACCGCCATGTTATCAGAAGTGTGGTCATCCAGCCACATCTACCTTTTGCTTCTTATTCTGTTTACCTTGTTTGTTGTCAAAACTCAGGGCTTTTTTTGTAGCAGGAACTCCTTCGCATGTTAGGCCACACACCCCTAATGTAGCCAATCCTAATGAGTTTCTGCTGTTGGGTGTGACCTATTATTTTAATGAGCTCCTGCTGGGTGTGGCCAACTCGGGAGCCAGCCGGAACTCTGTTCCTGTGCGTTCCTACCCAAGAATAGCCCTGTCGATGTGTATATCACCTCAATATTCCTAACAACAGGCCCATAAGGTAGCCCAGTGTTGTTATTCCTCTCTTTCAGATGGGGGAGAGAAAGGAGCTGAGACTGGCTGGCCCTACCACCCCCCAATGAGGCCATAACAAAGGCAAGATTAGAATCAAGGTCTTCCTCGCTAACAGTTCACGCCCCCCCCCCAAAAAAAGTCTACAGAGTTGCAATCAAAACAATATCTTATATCTAACTGCATTCTGCAAATATAAACAGATGAGAAATCGTATTTAAAAGATTAAGCCATAGCTTCTTGACTTTGCATGCTTTCCCCTCTCTCCCTTTGACCAGTTACTATTTTTAACTTTTCGTATTTTGTTCTTCGTGTCTGTGCATGCACATGTATTGCATGCTATTTTGGAGCGGTTAACCCGACTACTATTATGTTTTCACTATTCTGCAAATCTTGAGGCTCTCATAAGTTTGCAGAAACATCTCCCCTATCCCTGGGTGGCCTCACTGTGCAGACACTTTGATCCGCGTGGTGAGGCCACCCATGGACTTTAGAGGTATGATCTGTTATGCTGGCAGCTTACCCTTCACCCGATCAGCTCCCAAAGGGAACTTGCACCTCCGTGGATAACGCAAACTAATTTTGTAAGCTCCTTGGGACAGAGTTTTGTCTCGAGGTATTCTGCCACGCACAAAGCATGCCATATGAAGACATAATACATAGCTGCTGTTATTGCTAGATGAATTAAAAACAACAAAGAGCAATAAACGGCAGCCTGTGCCCTTTGAACCTTCTCCATCTGCAGAATCCCTATGAAGAAAGGTTAAAACACTTGGGGCTCTTTAGCTTGGAGAAACGACGGCTGAGGGGTGACATGATCGAGGTTTATAAGATTATGAATGGGATTGAGCAGATTGAGAAAGAAGTACTTTTCTCCCTTTCTCACAATACAAGAACTCGTGGGCACTCAATGAAATTGCTGAGCAGTCGGGTTAGAACAGATAAAAGAAAGTACTTCTTCACCCAAAGAGAGATTAACATATGGAATTCACTGCCACAGGAGGTAGTGGCAGCTACAAGCATGGACAGTTTCAAGAGGGAATTAGATAAACATATGGAGCAGAAGTCCATCAGTGGCTATTAGCCACAGGGTATAGATGGGAACTCTCAGGCTGGGGCAGGTGATGCACTCTATTCTTGGTGCTGGGGGGGGCAGCAGTGGGAGGGCTTCTAGTGTCCTGGCCCCACTGCTGGACCTCCTGATGGCACCTGGTATTTTTGGCCGCTGTGTGACAGAGTGTTGGACTAGATGGGCCATTGGCCTGATTCAACATTGGCTTCTCTTATGGTCTTATGTAATCCCCATCTGCCAATGCTTGACCACTAAAATGCTCAGGCTGCAACCACCCGAGGGGCTTTTTCCGCCCTGCCCCACACCTGGTGGAATGAGCTCCCATATGAGATCAGAGCCCTGCGGGACCTTTTACAGTTCGGCAAGGGCTGCAAGATGGAGCTCTTCCACCAGGCTTTTAGTTGAGGCAGCGGGCATCCTCCTTTTATCCATCTCTTGGGCCTCCGGTGGATCAGATCTGTGTAACATCCAGAACCCCAATCATGATAGGCCACATCTGTGGAGGCTTTGATTAGGTATATAGGAACTGCAGTGTATTTTATCTTACGTATTCTAACTATTTTTCATTATTTTTATACTATGTTTGATGGAATCTGCCCTGAGCCCGCTATGTGGGGAGGATGGGATAAAAATCCAATGAAACAAATACATAAATAAATAAAAATCTCCTGAAATGTTTCTTTAATGGCTTTGAAAGTGGAGGGTGACCAACAGGTAAAGCTGTTCCCTACCCCAGTCCTATGCAACCTCTGCCATCCTAAGAGCACTCAAAAGGAACGGGTGGCCTGAATAAACCCGAGCGATGCTTTCTTACCTGTGTGGGGCCTGGCCCAGTGTCCGAAGGGCCCAGGCTGGTTGCCAGCAGTGCTGAATTTAAAGCTAGGACAGCTGGAGGGGTTGAAAGTGCTGGGAAAAGCAGAGGCTGTAGAGCTTCGGGGAGGCTGGCAAACGGCTCCAGTAGGGGCTCTGCAGTCGCCGCTGCTTCCCTCTCACTCTCGCACGGCGCCCCTGGCAACGCCAGCAGTGATGCCAAGAGTCCACTCGGTTGCTGCAGCAAATCCAAGCCAGGCAGCACCAGAGGCAGCAAGGGCTGTCCCTCCGGCTCCCCCTGCAGGCTAATCGGAGGAAGGGGTGTTTCGGGGCCCAGGGTCAGCGAGAACGGGAAGGAGCCCAGTGGGAGTAGCCCCGGAGGTAGAGCGTTCCCAAACGGCAGCGCCTGTTCCTGTGCTAGAAAGGGGAAAGTATCGGTGCCCGAGGGCAGTGGGCAGCCCAGGCCTCCTCCCTCCATGACGCTGGTGGGGGTGGCGATGGGGCTGGGTGCTGGAGGGGCTTTGGGAGTCAAAGGCGATACGGAGGCAGCACCTGGAAGAGAAAAACAAACAGATGCTGAGGCGTGGCAACACACGCCACTCAAAGACACTGACTGCTCCCAGAATGCACCATTCTCCATTTGCCCTTTTCCAGAAGGTCTTGGGCACTTAAAAGGGTTCAGTACTTGCCCCGTGCAGCCAGAACCTTGCCACGTTTACTCAGAATTTTACTGATTTATTGGGTTTTTATCCCACGCTTCCTCCAAGGAGTTCTGGGTGGCATATTCATGAACACCCATGAAGCCGCTTTGTCCTGATTCAGACCCCATCAAACTCAGACCGGCAGCAGATCTCCAGGGTCCCAGGTAGAGGTCTTTCAGGTCACCTACTGCCTGGTCCTTTTAAGTGGAGCATTGGGAAAAAAACTCCTATGAAATATTCTCTCCTTTAGAACGAGTTAAATTTTTTCAATGATTTGGTGGGCATCCTGTAGACGTGTATGGTTCTTAAACCCCAGATGCCTTTCAGCACCTAGGATACCTAATCTTTATGAGGGGAACAGACAGGGCTCCCACTGCTTCTCAACGGTTGTATGCCTTCTGTTGCCCTTTTGACCCAATGTGGTTGATGTTTTCACCTCTCCCACAGACTGGCTAAAAAGTAGCTCATTGCCTTGCTTTGCAGGAGGGAGAAAAAAAGATGGGGGGGGGGCCCAGAAACTGCACCAAAGCCTCAGAGGAAAACTGAAAGTTCCATTGAGAACTGAGCGCTCTCTAACCAGATAGCAAAAATTAAGGCATGCGTGCTCAGAGAGCACAGGGTGCATCAGCTTGTAGTTTTATCTCAGGCTCTGGGTATATTTGTAATGTTGCTTGTATGAAACGGAGGTATTTATAACTTTTAAATTCCATAAATATGAAGAAGAAGAAGAAAAGAGGAGGAGGAGGAGGAGGAGATTGGATTTATACCCCACCCTTCACTCGGCATCTCAGAGCAGCTTACAATCTCCTTTCCCTTCCCCTCCCCGCAACAGACACCCTGTGAGGTAGGTGGGCTGAGAGAGCTCTTTGGAGGACTTCTCTTGAGAGAACAGCTCTGAGAAAACTTGTGATTGACCCAAAGTCCCACCAGCAGCTGCATGTGGAGGAGTGGGGAACAAATATGGCAAATATTGCAATTTTATATGACAAGGAAATGATAAATGATGCATTTTATGTTGTTAAAGACATAAAATTAGTTTAGGTTTGATACGACAGTAAGTATTGCATATATTTCAATTCCCCCCTCCCCCAATGTTTTTCCTGGGGGTGAAAAACAGGAAAAAACTCCGATTTTTCCATGTGGCTTTAAAATTTCTGGAAATCTTACATCTCTACCCCCAACTACTGGCTTTCTGTCCCAGCAAAGTACCCACACACAACGTACCTGGAGGGCCGTGGGGACTGAGTGGGGAGACGGGAGGTTTTGGCTGCGGGGGGCTCCCTGAGATCTGTTCGGAAGACGCTGAGGCCAGCTGTCCAAAGAGACTGAGGAGCTGGCTGTTGAAGTCCTGAAAGGAAGGCAACGGGCCAGGACCGTCACCAGTAGGGGTTGGGGGCAGCAATGGGAGCCCAGGGGCTGGCGAGCTCATGGGAGGGCCGAGCAGGCTGAGCAGGGATGACAGCGGCTGAACCGGAGCCGCCGAGCTCGGGGGTCCATTCTTGGCCTCTCCCGCCAGCGGCTGGTCCTGAGGCCGGGGGTGTCGGGTCGGCATCTCCTCAGAATGGGTGGCCGCAGCTGGCCCCGGATGGGAGTCCTTGAGCAGGCGCAGGACGGTGGGGGAGCGACGCTGGCGCCGAGGCGGCCGCCCGCCCACCACAGAAAGCAGCAAGCGGCTGGGTAAAGTGCTGACGGCCAGCTCGTCAGGACGCCCCCTGCTGGCCAGCTGGGCCTTGGCGGCTGCGCTCAACAAACTACTGGCTGGGAAAGAGCCTGGGCCCTGTGGGTGAAGGAGCAGCAGGCCGGGCGGTCCTTTGCCTTCGGGGGCAACTCCTAAGGGCACTGAGGGCAGGTTATTGCTGCTTTGGTTGATTAAGGCGTTGGCCAGGGGCCCTGCGTCCAAGCTGGAGGGTTTGGGAGCCGGCCGGTGTCCAGCGAGGCCCTGCTCCGAGGAAGCGGAGGAATGCCGAGAGCGTTGCGGGGAGGGCTCGGCACTGCCTGCCGGGGATGAAACGGAGGAGAGGGTGGTGGGGGCAGGCGAGCCCATGGCGCTAGTCTGTGACCCCAGAGGAACCGGGCGGCTGCTCCAGGGGCTGCCATCGTGGCCTGGAACCGCCTCGTCTGGTGAGGAGAAGAGAAGCCCGCTCGAGGGATAGGGCCGGGGCGATGCATCCAAGAGAGCCTTGCTTGGCACAAAGGAACCCCCGGCGGCATTCATTTCAGCAGGGAAGGTCGGGCGGGTGTTGCCGTTCGTGGTGGCAGGCGGGCGGCCCGGGAAGATGTCCCCGAAGAGAGCGTTGTGGTGTTGCGGGAAGGAAGAGCTCTGGCTAGACCAGGTGTTGCTGTAGCGATCAGAAGGGCACTGCAGGTAGGGTTCCGGGACCTTGGCCAGGGGGGCGGGTGCTTTGCTGGGAAGAATCTGCTGAGGGCGACTGCTGGGTCCCGGTGTGGGTGGCTGAGACGGCTGGTTCAGGGCCCCTGGAACAAACAGAGACCAAGTCAAGAGAGGAAGGCAGGCCTCCCCACAGAGCAAGGAGAAAGGGAACGCTTATACAGCAGCAGTGGCATCACCAACCGCTTATGGGGCATTAGGGAGAACAAGAAGATCCAGAAGGTGAGAACTGTTATTTATTTATTTCATCTGTACCCGACCTTTTCTACCAGCAGGGACCAATGTTCCCTCTAAGCTGTGGAATCTTGTGAGCAAAAATCCTACTTTGTGAGCTATGGGCATTAAAGTTGTGAGTGAGTGATTTGGCTCCTGCATCAATTAGTTTTCTATGGAGCCATCCTTCCTGATCTAAGACAAAAGTGTGTTAGCCAGAGGCTAAAAAACTGTGAGCTAGCTTACACTAACTCAGCTTAGAGAGAACATTGGCAGGGACCCATTGCGACTTTACTGCCCATATGCACCTCACAGAGCATTGCGCTCAAATGACCAACAACTTCTGGTTGTCCCCGGCCCCACAGATGTTTGGCTAGCCTCAACTAGGGCCAGGGCCTTTTCTGCCCTGGCCCCAGCCCGGTGGAACGGGCTCCCACTTGAGATCGGGGCCCTGCGGAATTTGTTACAATTCAGCGGGGCCGATAAAATGGAGCTGTTCCACAGGGCTTTCAGATGAGGCAACAGACATCCAAATCTGTTCTGGCCTCCCTGCTGACAATGCAGACTCTTCAATAGCCCAAACGGAGTATCTCTATTGAGGCATTCCCACTCTGATTACTTGGTTGTTTTTTTACTTGACAGGGATATTTGCTTTAACTGTTTAATTTATATACTGTCATTGTCATGACTCCTGTGGGATTGTAACCCACTCTGTGCCCACTGGTGGGGAGGGCGGGATAGAAATCAGATCAAATCAAATCAAATAAATAAAATAAATTCTCCTCTCCTCCATTTTATCCTTACAACAACCCTGTGAGATAGTTTAGGCTGAGGGGGTGTGTGACTGGCCCAAGGTTGCCATGGCAGAGTGGGGATCTGAACCTGGGTTTCCCAGATTCTCATCCGACACTCTGACCGCTACACCACTATGGCTCTCAGTGCATTAGGCAGCTGCTAAGGAGCCAACTGTCCATGGGGTTTTCTTGGCAAAGGTACTGGAGTGGGTTGCCATTTCCTTCTCCAGTGGACCACACTTGGTCTGAGTTCTCCGCTGTGGCCTGTCCATCCTGGGTGGCCCTCCACGGCATAGGCCACAGCCTCATTGAATCATGCAAGCCCCCTCGCCATGACAAGGCAGTGATCCATGAGGGATCCTAAAATCCTAAAAGAAATCAACCCTGACTGTTCCCTGGAAGGCCAGATCCTGAAGCTGAAACTCAAATACTTTGGCCACCAAATGAGAAGGGAGCACTCACTGGAGAAGACCCTAATGCTGGGAAAGATTGAAGGTCAAAGAAAAAGGGGATGGCAAAGGATGAGATGGTTAGACAGTGTCATCGATGTAACGAACGTGAAATTGAGCAAACTTCAGAGGACAGCGGAAGACAGGAGGGCCTGGTCGCGAAGAGTCGGACTCGACTGTGCGACTGAACAACAACAAAGAGCCAACAGCCAATCTTAACCCAGCAGGCTGCTTCTTTCACTCTGCAGGCAGCTGCTACGGGACCATTGGCAACCCTCTCACCCCAAGAAGCTAGTCCCAAAAGCAGGTACCATTTGCTCCCAAGCAACAGCAAGATTCCAGCCCCACTTTTGGGCTGGGCCCTCCCCTCCTCAGCCATCACCAATGGGGGGAGGATGGGGGAAGAGGCACTGTCTTAAGCCACGACTGATGGCCACTTGCCCTCTAGAGCAGGGAACATAAGGAAGGTGCCTTATACTGCATCAGACTTCTGGTCCATCAAGGTCAGTATTGTCTACCCAGGCTGCCAGCTGATCTCTAGGGTCTTGAGCAGAGGTCTTCTCCATCACTTATGACCTGACCTTTTTTAGTTGGGGATTCCAGGAATTGAACTTGAAACCTTCTGCATGCCAAGCGGGTGCTCAGCCACTGAGTCACGGTCCCTCTCCAGGAGGTGATGGAGCCCCCCTGCATCTGCTGTCACAGTCAACTGTCCACCGGGAGCTAGAGGTGCTGCCACCACCCCACGGAGGAAGGCAGGCGGATGGCCCTTGGTGGAGGAGTGCTGCCTACAGAGCCAGGGTCTGCCCCTCTTGCTTGGAGAGGGTGATGTTGGACACTGATTCTGGGCACTGCTCCCCACTATTGATGGCTGCCCACTCACAGTTCATGTCCTCCTTCCTCAGCCAACTGTTGCCAGCTCTGCTTCCTCGCTCACTGGCTGCCCGCCTGGCCAGTCTGGAGCCCAGGGGTTGAGGAAGGGACGAGGGGCCTGGACAGCGGTGATGGGGCCTCCACAGACAAAGGATGTGACAGAGGTCCCAGCTAGCAGTCATGGACCTTCCAGGCTGAGAACACCCTTTCCCAATGCTGGAGCCAGCCCTGCAGACATTCGAGTTCTTCTGAGAGTTTAACTGCTGCTGCTTAAATGTCTGAGAGTTCAGGCATACCACCGCCCCCCGCCGCCCCCAACAGAGCTCAAAGCCGAATTCACCATTCTGGCTGAGAAGCTCTACTTCTGGAGTACTGTTCTGAGAAGTTCACCCCTTTGTTTCTGCAAGAGCCTAAGTGTGCATTCCAATTTGAAAGAAAGAAAATATCCCAGAGCAGTGACTCATGAAGAGACAGAGCAGGCAGCCTCTTCTGAAGGCAAGTAATTCTGTAATATATCTGGGCAGTAACTGCACCTGAAGCCAAGATGCAGCGAAATGACCCACTCCTGAGAGAATTAGCTCGCCAAGAGGCAAGGTCAGAGCAGTTATTCACACAGAGAAGCGGCTGGGTGATCTTGGGTCAGTCATTTCATCCTGAACAACTCCACAGAGTTGTTGTCGCATGGATACAAAGGAGGAAGGAAGAATGATATTGTAAGCTGCTTTGGGTCTCCGTTGGAGAGAAAAGCAGGGTATAAATATGCATATAAATAAACACCAGTGGAGACTCTAGTAAATGAAAAAGGTAGCCCTGTGCCAGATTGAACTAAGCCATGCTCTATGCTACAGTGGTGGAAAACAGCAACAACAGAGCATAGCTTTCAGTAAGAATCCAAGGGAAGAAAGGTGCGCTTCACTGACAAAGCCAAGCCCTGGTACCCAAGCCTAGATCACAGGGCTAAAGGCAAGGGTGGTGAGAAGCAGGGTTTCAGGCAGGAGATGGTGGTTACCTGGCCCCAGGTGTGGCAGGCTCAGCGGTCCGTGGCTCTCCATGCTGCGATAGAGGGTAGCCATTGCCACAATTTTCCGGCGGTGGTTGCACAGCTTGGTCATGTCCTCGTCTCCCTTGGCGCCTTCACTGCCCGTCACCATGGCTGCTGGGTCAAAGTTGAAAACCTACCGGCAAGCAGGAAAGATTTCTTAAGAACTTTTTATTTCCCCCTTATTATATAACATAAACAATAAAAATATTACATTATATTACCTAATACTCCTGACACCCTGATAGGCTGTGAGCTTATAAAATCTTATTCTAGTCGAGATAACCTATTAACATTTCGGTATAATGCATGCTTTCAGGGTGTGTGCTGTCATGATACTATTGGAATACGTTGTATGTTACAGTGACTCTGTTTGCATTCATTATCCAATGCTAAAATCCAATGTTTTTTTTTAAATTTAAAAACAAAGAAACCCATAACCACTGTAAATATCCATTCCCCCTTCCCTCTCTCTCCCACCCCGTTTTTGCTTGCTCACACCACTAGAGGACTAGCAGAATTGTTGCAATGTCATTTCTAAACATATGGTCTTATATTAGTTTGGTTTCCCCCCTATTTAGGGCTTTCCAAGAAAGTAATGGTGGGCCACCATTCTTCTATAAAACGATCCTCTCCTTGTCTCCCTTGCTGAATCCTTACTTGCTGCAACAGTTTGTAAATAAGATCACAAAATTTCTGAACCCAATCAGGCTGAGATTGGAGGGGAAGGCATCTGGTTTCTCCCGCTGCTGTGTGATGTCAAGACATGTAGCGGCTATTAAATTCTGGATTACCTTTCTAGTGACGCTCCCTCTAAGCAGTGGAGTCTTGTGAGCAAAAATTCTACTCTGTGAGCTACTGGCACTAACGTTGTGAGTGTGCGATTTGGCTCCTGCATAAATTAGTTTGCTCTGGAGCCCTCCTTCCTGAGCTAAGACAAAAACGTGCGAGCCAGAGGCTAAAAAACCCCTGTGAACTAGGTCACACTAACTCAGCTTAGAGGGAACATTGCTTTCTAGGCGTGTATTCTGCGTGGATCGAAACAGCACGGTCACTGGATCGACAGGAGAAATATTTTAAAGCTTTCCCGGTGGACCTCCCCAGCCCTTGGGGAATGGAGTGAAAAAGGAGACCACAGTGGGCGACAGGCTGTTCTTTGGCCGGAGCTGAGCATCAGAGCACCGTATGAGAAGCTGCAGAGAGGGCCTGTACTCTGATGAGGAGACTAGGGTTCCCAGCTCCAGGCTGAAGAGCTAGACAAGACATTCGGGGTATAAGCTTTCAAGAATCAAAACCTCCAGAAAGTTTTGACTCTCGAAAGCTTATCCCTCAAAAACCTTGTTGGTCTCTTAAGGTGCTACTGGACTTGAATCTAGCTCTTCTACTGCATACCAACACGGCTAACCTTGTGAAACGGTCTTCATGGAAAACTCCATGGAGACTTGGGGGTGGAGCCAGGTGAGGGCGGGGTTTGGGGATTGTTGGCCCTCTGCAGGGTATAATGCCGCAGACTCCACCTTCCAAAGCGGCCATTTTCTGCAAGGGAACTGGTCTCTGTAGTTTGGAGAGCAGTTGTAATTCTGGGGTATCTCTAGGCCCTACCTGGTGGTTGGCAATCATAGTGTGGGCTGATTCTGCGCATGGTTTCTTGCCTGGAAAAAATCCCCATTTTCAATGGGATTTCCCTCTGAGTAAGTGGGCACAGAACATGAAACAAGTCTGCAGCGTGAGATGTGACCCCTTCTCTCGGGGCCTCCTGAACTGATGCTGTTTATTTGTTTACATAGATTTATAGTCATCCCCTCCCAGTCCCATCATCCAATAGCTCAGAGCAGGTAAAAGGGGCAAAACAAAACAAATCAGCGAAACTGAGCAAGTTGCCATCTAAATGCAGGACACGTTGCCCTGCTTTCCTGACTCAACTCTGAGCCCTGAAAACCAGCCCAAACAAGCAAGTATGCAGTTAGGGTTGCCAACTCCGGGCTTGGAAGAATTGGGGGGTGGAGCCTGAGGAAGGCGGGGTTTGGGGAGGGAGGGACTTCAATAGGGCATAATGCCACAGGGTTCATCTTCCAAAGTGGCCATTTTTCTCCAGGGGAACCAAGCTCAGTCACCTGGAGATCATCCCAGGAGATCTCCAGCCACCAGCTGGAGGCTTACAAAAGTAGAGAGATCACGGGATAGGTTGCCAAACTAAGTATACACCATGAAAAATAACGGAAATTGCAATTTATATAAACAACTAAATTTATGTAATGTAATAGATATCTCAATTTCTATGTATCAAAAATTCAACATCCATCCCTTCCAGTTTTCAACAAGGTCAAATCACATCAGGGACTCTTGATGGCTGAAATATACGGAGTTCACTTGTTGAATGAATGAATGTGACTGTATCAGCAGTTTATAAGGGCCAATAAAAGACTGTTGAATTTTTGATACACAGAAACTGAGATATCTGGTGCATTACATAAATTTAGTTGTTTATATAAATTGCAATTTTTGTTATTTTTCACGGTACGTATACTTAGTTTGACCAACCTGGAGGCCGGCAGCCATACTAGCAGTAGTTCTGAAAGTGGCTCACGGCTTGACTGGTGGCAAGTCTGGGGAGGGAGGGAGTTCCATAACTGAGGAGTAGCCACTGAGAACTTCATGCACTGATGGAGCGTTTCAGAGGAAGATCCTGAGGAGATCATTGGTCAGAACGGCACTTTTTATACAGGGAATACACAGGTTATACTATCGCACCAAGCTGAAGATCACCAAGTCGGTGAGAATCGTTAGTACGCCATCTGATTTATTTAAAGATTACCATCACTAGCACTTTAATTGTTGGGTTGCTTTTACTGCTCAATGTTAATGTTATGTATGCTGCTTTAAATTTTTGTACTTGGCTTTTATGGAACAGGGTACCAACCAGTGTAAGCTGCCCTGAGCCTGCTTGCGGGGAGGGTGGGGTATAAATTGAAATAATAAATAAATAAATAGGGCTGAAGCAAAACTGAATGGTCAAAGAGACCCTTTTTAACAAAGCGGGCATGATTCTAACTTTAATGTTTGAATTTTTTAGGCAGTTTTTTATTGTACATCTTTGCATTTTTTATTGTACATAATTTTTTTTTTGCATTGTTTGTCAACTGCATTACACCAGAGGTGTCAAACTCGTTTTTTTTTTATGAGGGCCAGGTCTGACACAGAAGTTACTTTGTCGGGCCAGGCCATGTCTGCCATAAAATGAAATGCCAGGTACTGGAGACATAAAGTTTATAAAGGACACAGACAAACCCAATTAAGTCTATTTTATACTCAGAATACAAACAAAAGCAATTGATTTACTGGGAAATCCACAAAAGCCCCCAGAAATGTATTTAATCATATACAAGATGAGTTTTTTCCCCCAAGGGATATCATACCCTCCCCCTAGCCATTTCCCTTAATTTCTTGACAGCTTCAACCACACGCCCGCTCCCTGGATAAGAGCCCCGGATGCCCGGGCTGCATGTTTGACTCCCCTGCATTACACTGTTTTTGCTGTGTCTGACCAAGGGAGATTTGACTCTCGAAAGCTGATACCCTGAAACTCTTGTTGGTCTCTCAGGTGCCGCTGCACTCCCGATCTAACCATTTTCACTGTGGTTGCTTGTAGCTATTATACTGTTTTTATTGCATTGCCTTCTCACTCTGTAGTCCACCTTGAGGCTCAATGACAAAGGCAGACTATAAAGTGAATAAAAAATACGGCATATAGCAAGAGTTATTCTCTTGCAAGGTATCACGAACCCAAGCTGCTTAAGGCTTTTAACCATTGTCTTAACAACCGCATGATGTGAGTTTGTGCTGACTCTCTCTCTCTCTCCGCTAATTCTTGTGCACACAGAGATCCCATGAGACTGTGGAGTTCATTTCCTGGATATGCTCTCAGCAAAGGGCAAGGTGAAATGGAATCGAGGGATATCCACGGGTGGAAGAAAGGACAGCTGACCTTCAGAGCCCAGTACACAATGCACACAACGTGCACACGGAATTCCAAAGCTAGCTCAAATTCTCCTCAAACCCCGGCTGAACGCAGCAACCCCCATACGCTTTGCAAATCAAACAAAGGTGCATATAGTTTGCATTACTTAATTCTGCTTCTGTTAAGCCTCAGGAGAGGGGTAAAGAACTATATGGAGCACTGCAGCCGCTCCCCTCCTGACCACGGGAGACCCTGATTGGCTTCCCGCTGCTCCCCTTCCGCCAAATACTGCCCTCCAGTTTTCAGACACTTCTTTGCAGCAAAAGGGGTAGAAACTTGCTTTTGTCATTACTGCTGTCTTTAAAGAAATGAAGCTGGGCGTGCTGAGCTCAGAATTGTGTGCTACGTTTGCTAAAGTACAAAATACATACAGGACCAGCTGTTACCCTCTTCCTCTACAGCAGGGTGGCCCCGAGAAGGTGAAAACTGCTGTGGAAGTTCCTCTGTATTGCTGGTTACGAGCTACCTTTCAGGAGCCAAGATGAGCCAGTCTAAAGCCTCTTTCCCTCTCTGAGAGTCAGTTTGGTGTAGTGGTTAAGTGCGCGGACTCTTATCTGGGAGAACCGGGTTTGATTCCCCACTCCTCCACTTGCACCTGCTGATGTGACCTTGGGTCGGTCACAAGCTCTGGCACAGCTGTTCTCTCAAGGACAGTTTCTGTCAGAAGTTCTCTCAGCCCCACCTACCTGACAGGGTGTCTGTTGTGGGGAGGGGAAGGGAAAGGAGTTTGTAAGCCGCTCTGAGACGCCTTTGGGCAGTGAAGGGCGGGGTATAAATCCAAACTCTTCTTCTTCTTCTGAATGAGGCCATAGCTTTCTAGGCCAGTCATTTTCAAGCTACACACCGAGGTTCCTCAGACGTTATTAGGGCTGCTTCAAATAGAAGGCCTGTTAACAGCAGTCACCCATTTTCCTCTGCAATACCCAGCATTCCCCTGCAGTTGTGCACCTTTTGGGCTACGTCTGCAGTGCCTGTGCAGAGACAGCGAGGTCCAATAGACCCAGCCAGCCCCTTTTGTGAAATGAGTATGCACATTAGAACATCCTCCCCACCTCCACCTTTCCCCAGAATCCTCTGCAGCATGGCAGGGGTGGCCTACCAGATGCACAGGAAGCCTTGGACAGACCGCTGATACGGAACCGGTTTCCTACAGGTGGGGCGCTTGAAAAACTACGGCTCTGCACTGCAGTTAGGAACATGCTGCTGGCAGAAAGGGCCCTTGGACACAATGCCGGCCCCTGCTGAATGGCAGCTCCATCGTCATCCAAGCCAAACACATGCACGCAACATGCACAAAATGTCCTTTCTAAAATAGCTCCCGGTGGTTGGTGCACCGAGGAAGCCGCTGTCCTTGGATCAAATGTACCATTCTGCAAATTAAAGGGCAGGAGCTGGTAAAACCATACGGGGAAGGGCAGGACTTTTCCTGAGGCCCAGAAGCCCAGAGGGGTGACCGCGACAGATCCCTCCCGCCCATCCTTCTGCCCCGAGGCAGGACACCCTAGACATTGTTTGTCTTCTCCGCAAGATTCCATTCTGCCACCTTGAGATCACAGTGCAAAAGGAAGCAAACCTGCATCACTGCTGCTGCTGCTTCAGGAATATCCTCGCCCCAGTGGAGACTGGCAACATGCTTGTAGAAACAATGCAAGCTGAGATACCCAGGCAGCTGCACTCTGTAGCCAGTGCCACGTTCCCTGGTTTTCTTTTCAACACTTCTGCCAATCTGCAGCACACTCACTGCCCTGGCTCGTATCTAAAATGTCGCCAGCCAGTTATCTGCCTACCCTTTTCTTCCCTAGAATGCTTCTAAGGAACGAGACTCCATGGCTGGGCTGAAGAGGCAGACAGGGTGAGGTTAGGACATTCATCCTAACTTCTCACCTTTGACCTCCATGGTCATACCTGGGTTTGCAAGAAGGTTATTTTGAGAAGAAAGCAAGGGGTAATAGGACTCAGGCCTCAACTGTTTGTGTAGAGTGCTGTCACGTCACAGCTGACTTACGGCAACCCCAGCAAGGGGCTTTTAAGACAAGTGATTTCGCAGAGGCGGTTTGCCATTAGCCTTCCTCTGCAGAGCCTTCCTTGGTGGCCGCCCTTCCACGTACCGACCCTGCTGAGCTTACGAGATCTGACGAGATCGGGCTGTATCACGCTGCCTTCCCTCCCCAGGCCCCAACTACCTCCCTGCAAAATAACTAAGGTAATTCTTTTTATCTTGGGTATCCTTCCTTTCACAACAGAAAGACAACGAAGGACCAACACAGCATTCTTCTGAAGAATGCCCTAGGCCAGGGTACTCAAACATAAGGCCTATGGAACCAGCCCATATAGGGCAGTTATGTGGCCCACGAGCAACTGGTGCAAGGGAGGGGGCAGGAGGCTGCTTGGGGAGTGGAGTGGGCGGAGCCACTTCAATTGTGGCTTCAGCACGGAGGGACAACCTCGTCTGCAGCAGTCAAGCAGAACCCTCCCACTTCAGGGACTGGCAAGTTGGGGGCCACTGCAGCTGCATTCATACCTCGCCACTTGGGATGCAGCACCAGGGATGCTATCTCAGATGGCGGCAGGGATCAGCATTTGCACATGGGGGGTGGTGCAGACAATCCTCTGTTGGGGTATGGGAGTGTCTGCCCAGTGCGGCACTGCTGGCTCTCCAGTCTGCCCATGTGAGTTTTCCTTTGCACACACCCCGCCCATGGGGCCTTGCAGTGAGGACACACCAACTCGGAGCTTACCAGCTGCTGTCCTTTAAAAAGTTTATACCTCCGGTACCCTTCATTACGTTTTATGGCACACGTGGCCTGGCCCAACAAAGTGACATTTATATAAGATCCGGCCCTCGTAACAAATGAGTTGGACACCTCTGCTCTAGCCATTTGGAGTAGCTGACATCCTACATACGTCATCAAGTTGCAACTGACTTACAGTGACCCCAGCAAGGGGCTTTCGAGGCAAGTGAGAAGCAGAGGTGGTCTGCCATTGCTTTCCTCTGAAGAGCCTCCCATCTAACTACCGACCATGCTTAGCTCCAGAGATCTGATGAGATCGGGCTGTACTGTGCCGCCTTCCCTCCCTGCTGACATCTTACTCATGGCTTAAATCTGTCATGTCCCATCACGATTACTCCTATTTTGGAACACTTCTAAATATTTGAAAAGTCTCCCCCGCTCCAAATCTTTTTTTTCTTTCCTGCGTTAAATATATGTATCTTCTTTGGGAGGAAAGTCCCCAGAGCTGTGGGAAGAGCTCCCCAAGAAAGTTCAGTATTAGCATGGATTTCTTTTAGGTTCGCATCTGATGGGGAATGGAGGCTGTAGCTCAGTGGCAGGGCACCTGTTTTGCTTACAGAAGGTTCCCGGTTCGAGCCTCAGCATCTCCAGTTAAAAGGAAGTAAAGCAGCAAGAAAGATCTTTTGGTTCCATGGAGAACTAGTGCCCATCGCAAAAAGCAAGACAGACCAAGGGATCTTGCTCAATTGACCAGCTTCTGGTGTTCTTTAACATATATTTGTACATATCCTTCTCTAAGTGCAGAAACTGTTACTTCTTGAGTTTCATAATTGTGCATATTCTACAATTCTGCAATTAGCATTTGGTAAAGCATTCAACATGCTGAGAATTTCAACTTTTTAAAAAAAAGCACGTTTCTAATCCTTCCAACTGTGTGAAGAAGCCTGGAAATACTTCAGCAACGCCTACATCTACCACCATCATTCCCATCGAATCACCTCTATTAGATGCCAAAGGTGAGATGCTGAATAAACAAATAAAACAACAATATATGAGGCTATTAAAAAATCTGTAAATATAGATACATTCTCTCTTTTTTTAAAAAAAATAACTTTCTATGAGCTGCTTCTCAGGCACTTTTAAATATTCACAAATACACGAAACTCACTGAAATTTCCAGGTTCGTTTCACAAAATTCAGAAATACACAGGGTTTGGACTTCTGATAGCAGGCATAAGACATGAAATCTCATAAGCAATCAGGGGTCAAAACATTTGCTCCCACTGCAGGACAGTCATCAAATATTGTCAAATATCATAGTTCAAATACCAAAACGGAATGCCAAATGGAAATAGTGACGATTCAATGAATATCTGACAAACATCTGAGCAACCAGAGAGTATCTGAAGAAAATTCTACACCAGAGTTCACAGTGGACCATTTTGAGGGGAATTCTAAGGAGCAAATTCGTTTTAGAGCCGAAATATTTGTGCGAACCTCAAGTTTCAAGCCTGCCTGGGATTCCCAACCTCCTCCTGCTTTAAAAGCACACTTGGGGCTGTCTACACACTAGGGTTGCCAGCTCTGGATTGAAAAATTCCTGGAGATTTGAGGGGTGGAGTCGGGGGGAAGGTGGGGTTTGGGGAGAGACCGCAGCAGGGTACAGTGCCATGGAATCCACCCTCCAAAGCAGCCACTTTCTCCGGAGGAACTGATCTCTATTGTCTGGGGATCAGTTGTAATAATAAAAGGTTGCGAGGCCCCACCTGGAGGTTGGCAAATCTATCATTCCAAATATATCATTTTTCTTTGGCTATCCTATGTCACATGCCCACACTCACACAACCTGCAGAGGAATAAAGGTGTCGTTGCAAATGTCCTGCTTTGTTTCTAAGGAAAGTTTGTGTGCGTGTATAAAACCAACAGGGTGGGCTCCAGGATTCTGGGGGAAACCTTGGGCAACGCCCCTTTTGTGGATTGCACTTAAACAGAAAGAAGTGAGACTGGCAAACTGCGAGTTCTCTCACCTCCTTGGTGAGTCAATTTGGTGTACTGGTTAGGAGTGCAGACTCTAATCTGGGAGAACCAGGTTTGATTCCCCACTCCTCTGCATGCAGTTGCTGATGTGACCTTGGGTCGGTTACAAGTTCTCTCAGAGCTGTTCTCTCAAGAGCAGTCCTCAAAAGAGCTCTCTCAGCCCCACCTACCTCAAAGGGTACCTGTTGTGGGGAAGGGAGGGAAGGGAAAGGAGATTGTAAGGCACTCTGAGACTCCGGGTAGTGAAGGGAGGGCTGTAAATCCAACCTCTTCTTCTCCACACAAAGTGAGAATAGAGGCACTGCTGGTAGCTGTGGGATCCCAGCAAATGTTTGACTTCATCACCCACTGATGCCAGCAATGGCTCTCATGTGCCTTTCTTTTTATTATCATTATAAGGCTTTAAGGTGTTCTAAATGTAGGGCTGCCAGCTCTGGGTTGGGAAACTCCTGGAGTTTTGAGGGTGGAGCCTGAGCAGGGAGGGGCTTCAGGAGGGCAGGGACCTCTGCAGGGTATGATGACGTACAGTCCTACCACCTCAGCCACCATTTCCTCTGAGGGAACTGACCTCCATAGTCTGGAGATCAGTATGTAGTTCTGGGAGATCTCCAGGTCCCACCCTCAAGATTGGCAACCCTGTCTAAACAGCTTGGGTCCCAAATATCTGAACAACTACTTCCACTCTTGTTAACCTATTTTGGTTCTATGGTCCATATGGAGTGTTCTTCCATGAGAACTGGTCTTAGCTGAGGTTAGTCTGGTCAGGAACCAGGGGAGGGCCTTTTCGGCTGCCGTCATAAGAACATAAGAGAAGCCAATGCTCTATCCCATGCATAATCTTCTAAACTTCAATCATATCACCCCTCAGCTGCCGTTTCTCCAAGCTAAAAAGCCCCAAGCATTTTAACCTTTCTTCATAGGGAAAGTGTTCCAACCCGTTGATCATTCTAGTTGCCCTTTTCTGCACTTTCTCCAATGCTATAATATCCTTTTTGAAGTGTGGTGACCATAACTGTACAGAGTACTTCAAATGAGGTTGCACTACTGATTCCAGACTCTGGAATGCCTTCCCGTTACAGCTGATGGTGGCCCTGTACAACTACGGCCATCTGGAATGGGTTAGAGCCCTTTTTGTTCCAGAAGGCCTTGAATTAGGACAAAAAAAAAATTAGGACAGACATATTTGGTATCCGTTAATGGTTTTGTAATGCTTCTGTGTGGCTTTAAGTCCTCTGCAGGAATTCTGGCTGCAGAGTTGCTCTCTTGGGCTGTTGTTTTCACAGATTGTGCTGTTATGATTTTATACACAAGCACTGATGGGAGAGGCTTTATATTTATACGCTGCTTTGACTGCAGTTTGGATGGGAAAGCAGTTCATACGTAAAATGAAATCTCACTTCTCGGAACCAGTTTGACCATTTTAATCCCAGAGCAGGGGTCCCTAGCCTTTTTGAGCCTGTGGGCACCTTTGGACTTCTGACACAGTGTGGTGGGCACAGGCACAAAATGCAGCTTACCTTCAGTCACACAGTAAAGATCCTTGCGCTGTGGTGGCAGTCGCTGTCCAAACAATGTTTTTAAAAAATCTGCACAGCCAATTAAATATCCAGTGGCCAGTCAGAAGCCCTGCTGGGCAAAAGCCCCCCCCCCCCCCGTGTCTAAAAACACTTGGCAGCCACCAGGAAGGGTGCCGGTGAGTGCCATGGCACCCCAGGGCACCAAGTTGGAGACCCCCGTCCTAGAGCCTACTGTTAACTCCAAATGTAACCGATCAGGTTCTCTCCTGGGACTCGTACCTTGTGCACATTGAGGGGACACTCCAGGCCACACTTGCACGTGCCGTCCGCCAGCAGGTACGCACGAGTCTGCTCCAGTGAAGCCAGGCTTGTGCCGCTTGGACTGCAAGAGAGAGAGGGAGGGAGGGAGAAAGCAAGCAGGCAATGTTAGAGGTGGCACCGGGGTGGGAGTGGCGTATGCCCCAGCTGTGGGAAGAAGGGGGGCAACTCACCTGATGTAGCGCACCCCGCCCTCTTCCACCCTGCGCTGCCAGCCCACGGGCACAGGTGCGACTGCTGGGCGCCCACCTCGATCCACACCACAGCAATCATCGCCGCCATTCATTGTGCTCCCTCAGCGCTTGGGCACCTGAAAGAACCGTCAGCCGCTGAGGTAAAATAAGGGAATATAAAACACTGCAAAGAGGTGTCTGGGGATGGGATGGGGTTGGAGGGCACAACGGCTGAAGAGCACCCTGAGGCACAGGGGCTCAACTGATATTGGCACAGTGGGGAATGAAAGGCCTGTGTACGTGTGGCACAGTGATCAGAGTGTAGGACTAGGGCCTGAGGAAAACAGGTTCAAATCCCTACTCTGCCACAGAAGCTCACTGGGAGACCTTGGTCCTGTCACACTCTCCGTCTAACCCACCTCAAAGGACTGTTTTTTTTTTTAAAAAAAATAGAAAATGTGTGTGCCTCGTCTCCAGATGCGCTTGAGGAAGCTCACAGTGAAACAAAACCAAGGAAACAGACAATAAAAACAATACAAATTAGCCATACTGATAAAAACATTAGCAATAAGACAATCCAAGTAAATTAAAAGAAAACATGCCAATAAAATCAAGCCAAGATACAGATGCACATAAAAAGAAGCTAAAATATTATATTGATCAAACAGTCCTCAGGTTCGGAGCAGACCACAGAACAGCTAAAAAAAAAGACGGAACCCTTTAGTTAAATGGAACTGTTTTGGCCTGGCACCTCAAGGAGATTAAAGCAGGCACCAGGTAAGGCTCTAGGGCAAGAGAATTCCAATGGTGAGGTGCCAACACAGAAAAAGCCCCGTCTCTGGTCCCTTACCTCTGCAGGCAGGGTCACAAAAGAGCAGCCTGTGGGAAGACGATCTCAGCTGATGTGTTGGGAACAGTATGGAAGGAGGTTGTCCTTCAAGTACCCCAGTTCTAGTGCATGCATGGGAATGGAACTAAAAAGACCTTGAAAGATTCCCCCTGACAAAGCTACATGCAAAATCCATTGGGATTGTATAACGATTACAGGTTCTATTTCCCTCTGCCCCAATTTGTTTCCTCATCTTTGCTTTGCCTCGGTGAGGCCCCCTTTTTTTCTTCAAACACCCTGGCTTGATGGGTAAGAAGAACCAGCCCTTTGAACTGTGCCCAGAAACAGGTGGGCAGCCAATGTAGATCTTTTAACACCGAGGTGTTGTAAAGGATAAAGTAGAGGAGGGGAAAATGATGTGATAAGTTGCCTTGGGGTCCCCCCCAACTGGGGAGAAAGGCGGGGTATAAATAAGATAACATAAAAACACAAGCACAAGAGCTCAGGGCAAATTTTACAGGCTAAAACTGTGAGGCCTGACCGAATTAAGGAGCAGCAGGACCCTGGACTTCAGCTAGAATGACTGCCCCAGCAAGGCCTCCAGCAAGACTTTGCGGGGATTTCAACCATGGTCACAAATGTGGCATCCAGCATCGTGTCCCTCAAAGAGACATTTGCCACCCCCCCAGGTAAATGTCAAGTCTACAATTGCCTAGAAAGAAGAAGAGATTGGATTTATACCCCGCCCTTCACTCAGAGTCTCAGAGCGGCTTACAAACTCCTTTCCCTTCCCCTCCCCACAACAGACACCCTGTGAGGTGGGCGGGGCTGAGAGAGCTCTGTCCTTGAGAGAACAGCTTTGACGGAACTGTGGCTTGCCCAAGGTCACCCAGCAGCAGCAGGTGGAGGAGTGGGGAATCAAACCCAGTTCTCCCAGATTGGAGTCCGCGCTCCTAACCACTACATCAAACTGGCTCAGATCAGGAGACCAAGGACAGCAAGAGGCTCTGCAGGATTGCGATTCACTGATTTATGAAGACAGAGGCTTAGAGCCAAGCCACATGATCAATGTAGTGACCACAGGGTCCTTCTGGGATTGTAACCAATTCAGACTACAGGTGTGTGGGGGGGAACTGCGTCTTCTAATGCATTCCATGTAAAAACCTCACAGTTTGCACAACCCTGTCATGGGGGGAGGTTATTTCCTAGCCCTTTTCCCCAACATGGTATCTTTTTACAGGAAAGAGATTTACTTATTGATTTATTTGGAAAATTTATATGCCGCCTCTCAAGAGACCTGCTTGGGACGGTTTACGACTAAAACAATGAAATGAAGCCACTAAAACAAGCCATTAAAAAACAAGCCCAGTCTGTTAAAAACAAAGCAAGCCAGGAACACAAAGACAGCATAAAACAAACATCGAGCAGTCTGCTGTGATATTGCTAAAACAATCCTCGGGCCAGAAGCAGACCATTAAAAAATGCTATAAAACCACTGTTTAAACACCTAGGTAAAAAAAGGAATGCTTTGGCCCAGTGCCTGAAAGGAAGTAAGGTAGGTGCCAGGCAAACTTCAAGGGGGAAGGCATTCCATGAGGGAAAGTGTGATTTAAAAACGTGTTATTTCTTCCACCACACACACACCAGCAGTTCAAAGTGGTACAGTCTGAGAAGGACTCTACCACATGATTCCCTCAGCTGGCAGACCAGCCTTCTGAATGTAGACAGGACTACTAAATAACGACAAATAAAATGGAACAGCCCTGGGCCTGGATAGACCAGGCAAGTCCAATCTCGTCACATCTCAAAAGCTAAGCAGGGCTGAATCTGGCAAGTATTTGGATGGGAGACCTCCAAAGAATACCAGGGTCAGGAGACAGAAGCAGGCTATCAAGGAACTTCTCAGAACGTCCTCCATGCCCCATAGGAGTTGCCAGAGGTCACCATGACTTCCAGGCATGGGCACATAACACACATCCACACACACAAAATGCAAAATAACAAATAAGATGGAACAAAAGTTCTACAGATAATGAGAGGAAGGGGGAGAAACCAGAGCTCTCATAACAAGAAGGCTTTAGGTTAGAAAGGAGGCATCAACAGGATGTGAGAGAACCCAGGAGTGTGTTACAAGGGAGGCTGAGGTAAATCGCCATGACAGTCTCCATGTTCCCTCACCCTCTGCTGTCTATCTCCCTCACCCCTCCTCCTCACACACTCTGGGCAGTTCTGACCTACTAAACTCCATCAGGAAGGAGCCGCGCAACAGCCAACAGCCGGCTGATCCTTTAATCCCAGCTCTGCCCTGCCAACGGTTCCTACCTGCTCATGGCTGCAAACCTCGCGGCAGGCGGCGTTAAGGGTGGGCACGCTCCCTTCTGGCATTCATCATTCAAGCGGCCTTCCTCCTGGGGTCCAGGCAGTGCCCAGTCTCGTGAGCTCGCGCCCACTCTCCGGCCACGCTAGCCGACACCTAGAAGAGAAGGGCGACACCTTGCTGTGGCTGAAGGGTACAAAGAAGGAGAATCTACACAGCCAGCCCGTTCCAGACAGGGGGGAACCTGCTGATTCTGGGAAAACGCTTCAGGATCACCCAGTTAACTTGGAGTGCAATTATTCCCCCTCTGGACCAGTAAAGCTGCTTGTGACTCTGAAATTGTGTGTGTAAAGTGCTGTCAGCCCTGACCCGGTTGGCCCAGGCCTACCTGACCTCATCAGATCTCAGAAGCTAAGCGGGGTCAGCCCTGGTTAGGACCTGGATGGGAAAGCGCCAAGGAGGTCCATGGTTGCTACGCAGAGGAAGGCGATGGCGAATCACCTCTGCACATCTCTTGCCCATGAACAGTCGTCACAAGCTGGCTGCAACTTGACGGCACTTTATGTGTACACGCAAAGTGCCATCAAGTCGCAGCTGACTTACGGTAAACCTATTTTTCCCCCAAGGCCAGAGACAAACAGAGGTGGTTTGCCATTGCCTACGTCTGTATAGAAGCCCTGGACTTCCTTGGAGGTCTCCCATCTAAATACTAACCCAGGTCAACCCAGCTTAGCTTCCCAGATCTGACAAGATCAGGCCAACCTGGGCCATCCAGGTCATGGCACTCTGAAATTAGCCACATTTTATTATTTTGTGCCACAAAAAGAAGATGTGCAAAGCGCTAGGGACTTGGGACATGAGATACATACACTTCCTGCTACCCAGTCTAATCAAACCAGTGTGGTGCGGTGGTAAGATGTGAGAGACCCGGTTTAAATTTCCACTCTGCCATTGAACCTTGACAGGTGACCATGAGCCAGTCACTGTCTTTCCGGCTAACCAACCTCACGGGACTGTTGTTGAGAGGATAAAGGAGGACCAACGTTATAAGCTGCTTTGGGTCCCCATTAGGGAGGAAAACACAGTATACAATTCCCTAAACAAATAAATACCAAGTTTGAGTCCAGTGGCACCTTTAAGACCAACCAAGTTTAATTCTGGGTATAAGCTTTCATGCACGTGCCACACTTTATCAGAACTGATGAAGTGTGGCACGCGCATGAAAGCTTATACCCAGAATTAAACTTGGTTGGTCTTAAAGGTGCCACTGGACTCAAACTTTGTTCTGTTGCTAGATCAACATGGCTACCTACCTGAAATCTAAATAAATACCAATCGCTCTGGGAAGGACAACTAACGCTTGGTTTTGTAGTCACAGACACTTAGTGAAATGCTAAAGTGACACGCTTCTAAGTAAACTGACTTTAGTGGGCTTAGAAGGGTGTAACTAATCAGGGCCCTGACCTGGATGGCCCAAGCTAGCCTGCCCTTGTTAGGTCTCAGAAACTCAGCAGGGCTGGCTTTGCTTAGCACTTGGATGGAAGACCTCCAAGGAGGCTGGGGTTGCTATGCAGAGGCAAGCATCTCTGCACACCACTCGTCTTGAAAACCCTACGAATTTGCTGTAAGTCAGCTGTGACTTGACAACGCTTCCCACCACCAGCAAGTTCGGGTTGGACTGTAAAATGCTTCCACCCATAAACGACATTGTCAAGTTGTGGGGACATTGATTATTTTTGTGCCTTACTTGTCATTAGTTAGAAAGCATCCATATCCCACTAGTCAAAATCCTCAAAGCCGGGACTAAACTAGGGTTCCCAAGTACTTACCACGTGGGGGCGGGGGAAACATGCTCCCCAGCTGGACCATTCCTCCCTGTAACGCACCATGCCGTCGCCAGGAAGTGACGCCAGGCGACGCTCTGGCAATGGGGCTGAAAACTCAACGGTACCATCGAGTTTCCAGCCGCATTGCCAGTGCATCGCCTAGCATCACTTCCTGGTGACGGCATTGTACGGCGCATCTTTCCTTCCCCCAGGGATGCTCCTGCCAGGACGTATCCGTCCCCCGCTGCCACAAGGTAAGTATTTGGGAAGCCTACATTAAACCCAGCCCTACTGGTCCAGATGCAGGCCTTTCTGCACCAAACAATGGGAAATCGACATGCAAAGCTTTCCCCGCCATTGCATCTCCGTGCAACGGGGCTTCACGAGTTGGTTTTCTGGCTCTTGTGCAGTCATTGTGTTTTCTTTCTGTAGCATCCCCTTGCTGAGTTCCTCTACAGTTGGTATAATGAGCTCCCCAGGCCACGCAAAGGGTGGCTTCTCCGCACCTGGAGACCACACAAAGGGTGGCTTCTCCACACCTGGAGAATGGACTGACAAGTCGCAAATTACTTATGGCAACTCCAGCAAGGGGCTCTCAAGGGCGAGTGAGAAGCAGAGGCGGGTTGTCGTTGCCACTGCCTTCTTCTGCAGAGCCTTCCTTGGCGATCTCCTATCAAAAGTAGTGACCCTGCTTAGCTTCTGAGATCTCATGAAGTTGGGCTATACCAAGCCACCTTCCCTCCCTGTCCCTTTAATAAAGGCTTGGTGGCAGAAAGTGTCATCGAGTCACAGCTGAATTATGGTGACCCCATAGGCTTTTCAAGGCAAGAGACGTTCAGAGGTGGTTTGCCATTGCCTGCCTCTGCATCACCACTCTACTATTCCTTGGAGGTCTCCCATCCAAATGCAAGCCAGGACCAACCATGCTTAGCTTCGGAGATCTAACAAGATCAGGCTAGCCTGAGCTATCCAGGTCAGGGCAATAAAGGCTTAATGGCATGTTATTCACCAAGTGAGTTTATGCATCTTTACACCATGAAAAGCTTCAGCTACACATTTCCACACCTTAAGCCTCTATTAAAGGGACAGGACATTTTCCCTCCAGACATGTTGGTAACCCTAGCCACACAATACCTTCCTCAGGAGTGAGGTGATTTATCCCATATTTCTGTTCTGGTGCAAAAGTCCACAATGGAGTAAGTTTCTGATAAGACACTCCCTAAAATTATGGTTGCCAACTCCCCCCCCCAAAAAAACCCTAAAACAAAGCCCTGTCTTGATCACATCCTGTGCCTCTAACAGCTATTTGATCCACACAAAAAAAGTACATGAAGTTTCTCAAAGAGACAAGTCGGTTTATTCATTTACTCCATTTTACAATATTTCCCCCTGCCTCTCCAAAATCTTGCTTTAGACAGTTAACAAAAAAAAAAACAGAATAAAATAAAAAAGTAAAACACAAACTTCACTACAAAATGCTGTAGGTCAAAGCAATTCACAAAAAGTTTGGCAGTAAAACGTGTCAGCAGCAAAACCACCTCAATGATAAAACAATAATAAAATCGGCAGCATAAAATAATCCACAGCAAACTGTAAGCTATAAGACGCCCGGGGGGGGAGTGCTGTCAAGTTGCAGACAACTTATGGCAGCCCCAGAGGGTTTTCAAGGCAAGGGATGTTCACAGGTGGTTTGTCATAACCCTGGTATTCCTTGGAGGCCTCCCATACAAAGAGTAGCCAGGGTTGACCCTGCTTAGCTTCCGATATCTGATGACAATGGGCTAGCCTGGCCTATCCAGGCCCGGGAGGTTGCATTGTCAAACTACTGAGGGGATGAAAACCAAACCATATTTATCTAAAAGCTTGGGTGCATGGGGGGGGGGCCCTGGTGCCTAAAAGTAGGCATCACAGGACCTTCAAGGGCAAAGGGATCCCACAGTCAAGGTGCTGCCATTAGGTTGCCAACTGCCTGGAGAAAAACATCCTATCCCTCTAATAGAAACTTGATAGGGTGCTATTTGCCTCCATAAATGGGGGTTATTTACCTCCACAAAAACCTTTGGTTGCCCATTTCTACATATAAAACCTCTCTTAAAGGGACAGGTCATTTTTCTCCAGGCCTGTTGGCAGCTCTAGCCACCAATGAGAATACCCTTTCCCCGGTCGCCCTGCTTCCATAGACAGCAGGACTTGCTAAAAAGATCTTAGCAAGTCAGGACAGGTTTAGGGTTGCCGCAACATGCCCAGAGAAGAATTGTACCATTCCTTTAAGAGAGGCTTAATGTGTGGAAATAGGCAGCCAAAGCTTTTCATGGCATGGAGGTAAAAAATAAAAACCACTGGGTACATAACATCTGTTTAAGCCTCTGTTGAAGGGCTAAGATACTTTTCTCCAGACTAGCAGGCAACCCTAGATAGGATATCACCTGATAATATCCATTGATCAAAGCTGCTGCACAGGAGCGGAGGGCAGTGAAAAAAGTTGGCAATCCTAATGATCAGTGTCACACACCAGAGCTGGCCTCCAACAGCTTGCGACTGTGAGGTCTGGAAGTACGAGAAGCACAAGTCTTGCAAACAATTCACACAAGTTGCTAGCCCACATAAAGAGCTTGTTAGTCCATCAGCCTGCACAAACATGTGTTTAGCTGTTTATGGGAGCATATTTTTGTAACCCTTATGTCCTTGCATGGCCCAGAGGTGATTTTTATTTGCCATACACAGCCAGAGGAGTAGCTATTTACAAGCCCGGAGAATGAGCGGGGAGGTCTACGTTTGCCAAACCAGCCACGAGCGCTGCATGGGTCAAACACTGCACATGGGTATTTCATTAGAGTTGCCAGAAAAAGAAAGGAAGGGGGGAGGCCTGTCTCCCCTGTGACCTGATATGCAGAAATCAGTAGCTGAAACTTTTTTGCTATACAGATGGAGATAAAGCATCACCATCTCTAATGTCTGCATACCATGCTGCTGTTTAAAGGCACGGGAGCAGAAGCTGGTTATGAAGGTAGCAACCCTAACCATCACATATTTACAGCTGGCTGGAGTTAACACAGCTACTAAGGCGCCCATGCAAGGGTTGGCCCCTCCCTTCCACCCACTCTCATTGGTGGAGCCAGACACAGGTGGAGCTAAGGCACTATAAAAGAACTACCCAACGCAGGGTAAAGTAGCTTGTAGGTCTTGAGTAATGGTACCTTGAATGGGTGTCTCTCCAAATGCTATAATGAAGTTCCACGAGTTGTCAAAACATTTCTGTTTTCTTTCTACCTGCACCTTAGGTTCTTATCCTATGACTCCTGAGAAACTAGTAAGTATATTTTGCGTTGGCATCTACTAAGAAGCTAGTAAAAATATTTTATATTCACATCTCAAAGACACAGAAAGAAGAGGAAATGTGCTTCTGTAATGGATAGGATTGGGCCTTGAGATAGTAGGTACTGTGTGGAATAAACAATGGCTCCCTGTGCTGGAAGAGCTTACTCATCTCAAAAGGTGAACAGTGTGAAAGAGAACCTACAACTCTTTGAGAAGCAGAACTTATGGAGCTCATGGGAGGACCATTGCACAGATTCACAAATAGAAAGAGGGTGGAAAACCAGTGATAGGATTGAGACAACCTGGGCTGGTCAGTAACACTCACTGTATAATGGACAATACGTATGTTCTTATTACAGTATTTTTAATTACTGGGGGAGGGGGAGTCCTCTTTGTGTGTTATGTGACCCCCCCCACTTGGAACTTGAAATACAGGGTCAGCTTAGCTGGTTCTTTTCTATGCTGGAAATTCTACTTCAATTGTTTTCCAGAAATATATCAACTGGGAAGGAGCAAGATTTGCCTGGACTCATTACCCCCTAAGTAAATGGCAGAAGCTAATCAAACCCAAGTTTTATTTTCATGCTGCTGTATGAACCAGGCCTTTGCTCTAGGAAACCCCAGATAAATGGAAGAAATGGTACAGGGTTAACTAGGGACTAGAAGCCCATATTACGCTGTTGGTATGTTACCACCTGGACCTGTGCAAACCAGTTCACCTTCAGCTTCAGCCCCCTGACATCCAGGAATCTTGTCTGAGTATCCCATGGATCCTGCTAGCCTAGAGTTTTCCTTGCCTGGTAAAATATTTTACAGGAAGCAAATGGGACAAAATTTGGGCACTTAGCCCATGCAGGGGTACTACCAGGGTGGTTGTGCAAGCAAAGGGGAATGTATATATCAGACTCACCTAGATTATTTAGGATACTGCAGTAAAGGAGGCCTCTTTGTGGCCCTAAAACCTCAGAATCCCATTTCTAGTTTGGTTAAAGACACAGCAGAGGGGAAGATTGGGGCTGCATCTGAGCCCTTCCTTCTCTTCCCCCCCCCAAAAAAAAGTCTGAATCTCTTCAACACAAGCATGAGAAATCTGCAAGGATGATGTCCTTGGTGACCCATTAACACTCCAGAGGGGGCTCCGGGGAGGGGGAATTAGAAACCTTGACATGTCCCTTTCCTTTCCAACAGAATTCACCACCTGCTCTCTGGGTGTATAGGGGGAAATTACTGTTTAGGACACAACTCCCACCCTCTGTTTGGGCTCTGGAGCCTTGCAGAGTTTGCCCGACTTCTCCCCCCCCCCATTACACCACCTGGTTTTTGCGGTATGCAGGCTGCACTCTCCACCCCCCCCCCGCAGTAAAGTGCAGGCAATCAAACTCCAGCACCCCGTAGCACTTCATGCCTCTGAACTGGAAGGGAGGGGGGCTGGGGAAATCCTAGCAACATTTCATTCCGAGCTTCTCCCCCTCCCCCTTCAGGACAAAAAGTACCTGAGCGGTGGCCGCCAGACAGATCTCTCTCCTCCCCACCCCCCGTTCTGAAACTGAACGCTTTCTTCCCCCACTCCACAACTCCGGCAGAAGTTTGAACTGTCAGAAAAGCTGTCGGGGAAGATCGGCTCGCCTCTTGGCACTCGCGATCCCCTCGCCCCCGTTGCCAAATGCACCACCCAGTCCGGCTTCAGAGAGTGCCCAGCCCCCCTCCCCCGTTCTGCCACTTACCTTGGTTCATGGTGCCCCCTCCCCAGCAGCAGCTGCAGGCTCCACTTCGTCCTCCCGCCCCTCCCCGGGGGGGACTCGGGGTGGTGCCCCCTGCAGTGGGTGCGTGGGGCGGGGGTCAGTGTGCAGGAGATCCTTGGTGCTCTCCACCCCCACCCCCCCAGTGCCTGTCTCACTCAACTCCCTCCCCCCCTGGACTCAGTGCCAGGAAGAGGAGGGGGTAGAGCGAGGGAGCTTCCTCCCTGGCATGCGCACTGGGGGCCGGGGTGAGGGTGGAGGTTGGGAGCGGGGAGGGAGAGAGAGAGAGAGAGAGAGAGAGAACAGCCCTGGGAATTCCGTTCCCGGCCTCCTCCGCTGTGCGCTCAGGGCGCAGGAGCTGCGCTTTGCGCACGGGGCTCGGAGGAAAACCCGGGCCGGGCCCTTTGGGTTACTGCAAAGTCCCGGTGCGGAGATAATGGAGGAGAGCGGCTGGAATCCGTCTGCCTGATCTATACGGCCTGCCTTGCCTCCCCGATTCCTTCTCTCTCCTCCCAGCCACGGAAGGATTAGATGGTGGTGGGCAGCAAGCTAAGAAGGGGGGGGGGGGCGCACTGTGTGTGTGTGTGTGTTGTTTTTTAGGGGAAAAGGAATGGGAAAAGGGGAGGTGGCATGCTGTCTCTCGGAATCACTGACTACATAGCGAAACAGGAGGCCGGTGGCACCTAAAAAGAAGTACAAAAAACGTGTTCCCACATAAACTGCCCTGAGTCGGAGTTGACTTCCTCAGATTCACTGAAGACGGAATGGGCCCATCTGAATGGAGTGAGCTCTGACTGGGGGACGGCATATGTTGGAACTCGCATTTTGTTAAATCCTCACAGCGCCACTGAAATCCTATTTTATTTGCCTGCTGTGGGCTGACGAGGCTACCCGTCTGGAACTGCCTGCAGGGATTAGGTAGGGATAGAAACAACGCTTTGCTAGGAGATGTATGATCTATATGGGTGGTACTTCTGAAGTCCCATCATTTACATGGCGAACAGTCACCAGAAAATCTACTTAGGGCATTCCTTGACAGATAAGATATCCCAAGGCTTTACCCCCTTACCCCAGTGGAAACAGGTGTCAGGAACTTTGAACTGAGATAAATACAGCAGAAGGTTTGTTCCACCTTTAATTTCATTACTGCATAAACTGGTTTGTCCTTGAAAGTTTATACTGAAATAACATTTTTTTTTTTTTGGTGGCACAAGGTTCCTGTTTGTTGTGTCAAAAACAAACAAGGCTACCCTTCTGGAATCTGAATTAAGAGCCAGCACTGAGGACCGCTAAGTGCTAACTCAAATGGACCATTATGAGCTTTTTGGTTCTGTTTTTTCCATCAGGCTAACCCTGGCTAATAAAATGCTGCACTACATGGAATTTATAGCAAGGTGGTTCTTCCTGAGTAATACGAGAATAGCATTACTGGGTCACACGAAAGGCATTTGAGTGTTCTGTGGCAGTATATTCCATGACCATGTTGTGTCACTTGAAGGAGTGGTAGAATTTACTTTTAAGTAAATTTGTAAATGATTGTTTGGACTTTCGGAAAAGATTGATAAGCCCCTCGGAAGCCTGCTTGGCCTAAGTAAAGGCTACTGATAGGCTGATGCACACTTGATGGCATTGCTATATACCACTGGTAACAAACATAAAAGGTGATTAGTTTTTAAAAGATCTAAGGGCATCAAAGAAACCCCAGAACCCCAAGAAGAGGTGGGCTCAGTGCAGCAGGCAGATGCTAGGGTCAGAGAACAGGGATATTGACTGGGTTGGATGAGTTGTGTGGGCATAAGCATAGCAGCAAGCGTTATATGTAAACAGGTGCCGATGAATGTAAGAGAGACAGTGGGCATTTGGAGCGCTTTCGTATTTCCTGGTTCAGCAAGAAATCACTTAACTGAATCAACAGGAGGCTCAAGTGACCCACATCCCACAAGTCCAATTCCTTGTTCACCTGTACGTTCCTACTATGGCCATATCTCTCATCAGAGTTACAAGAATCTGTCGGGCAAACCAAAGAGGTCCCCATGCTGACATGCTTCCTGATTTCAGTTTTATGATGCTTTTTGGAGGGGGAAGATCTGTCACAGAAACTACAATGAGCTGGACTAGTCTGAGCAGGCTCACACCTGAACAGGGAACTGGGGAAAGACAGAGGCTGATGAATGTCACTCTCTGCCTTAGGACTTAATCATACCCCCAACAGAGTCCTCAGCTGGTGTGGAGAAACAAGGTGGCAATGAAGATCCAAACCATCCACAGATGTTGAAATGCTTCCTGGGAGACTAGAGTAAACTGTACTCCTTGTTAATTGTTTTGGTTAACATTTAATGTGCAAATGATTTCCTAATCTCTCAACATCTTTTGACACAGGGGACTGATATTCTAATTTTATAAATGACTGAGACGCAGCAAAATGTTGGAGGCCATCAAGCGAATCCTTTTCTGAATACGGATTTGAATCCTATGTACAGCTTTTATTGGCTGTGGTTTTCAAGCTGAGGTCCAGGGAATTGCTGAGGGGGAAACTCATTCAGAAGTTTCTCAATGAGATGACCTGTAATGGTGAATAACTTTCCTTTGAATAATTTGCTGGCCCCCTTACCTGTCATTCCCTGCAATCCAGGGGCCTGTTTTAGAGTGTGCTCTTGCTTTTACAGAAGGCAACAACAAGGCCTCACAAGCCTTCCTAGTAGCACATGAACTAAGAGTTCCACACAAACTAAGCTTGTGAAGCTAACTAGCTAAGAAACAAACACTTCTTCATGAATATTCTATAAGATGATTCCATAGTGCACACGTGATTCCGCAGCAGACACACAGATGTAGAAAGTGATCCCAGAAGTATGGGGATATCAACATACTTTAGTTTTTAAAAGTTGCACGCACTTGGCTGTAAGTCCACTGAAAAGAGCGGAACAACTTTTGACTTGGCAAGGCAGTTTAGCTAACTGTGGTGTGAACATAGTATACTACCATGTGTGTACACACACTCTTTCCTCATTTTAACTGTCATGCTAGGATCAATTTAGAGAATTTTGAAGGGGCCCCTGGTACCCAATTCCCTCATCGGGGCTGGGATGCTTTCTAAATGTTCCTACTTGCATATACACAACAAGCTTCACTTTTATCTGCACCCACAATACTTTTTTAACAGTGTGTTTCAGTAGGGTGCAATGCTAAACACACTACTTGGAAGGAAGATCCAGGTGAGTAGCTGTGTTGGTCTGAAGCAACAGAACAAAGTTAGAGTCCAGTGGCACCTTTAAGATCAACAAAGTTTTATTCAAGATGTGAGCTTTTGTGTGCATGCACACTTTGTCAGACATTTCGTCGTCTTAGGAAGTTTGCATGTACACAAAAGATCACACCTTGAATAAAACTTTGTTGGTCTTAAAGGTGCCATTGTTCTCTAACTTTGTTCTACTTGGAAGAAATTCTTATTAAAATCCATGGAATTTTCTGATTCAATGTGCTTAGAACTGGGCTAATTTTTTCTACTTGCCGCTCTTTCTTTACCTTCCCTAGAATGAGAGTCTCCTCTCTCATATGTCCTCCTGCCCAAGATGCATTTTTTCCATTTATCACACATGTGCCTACGGTGCAATCGAGAACAGAGTTACAGCCTCCTTAAGACCATTCCGTGTGCTCAAAAGGGTGAAACTCTGCTCTAGGATTGTACTGCTATTTATTAGACTAACTGCTTAAATTTCCTTGGACTGTTTAGAAGAGAAGAGGAGATGGTATTTATACCCCGTCCTTCACTCGGAGTCTCAGAGCTCTGACAGAACTATGGCTTGCCGAAGGTCATCAAGCAGCTGCAAGTGGAGGAGTGGGGAATCAAACCTGGTTCTCCCAGATTAGTCCATACACTTAACCACTACACCAAACTGGATCCCAATTAATTAAGAGGATACCAATTAGGCAGCATGTTTAAAAAACACTATTGCATTTAAAAATAATGAATTACTACTAAATCCAGACGGTCAGATGCCATTTTAGAAAAAAAGCATTCCTGTTCCTTGACCTGGATAATCAATGCTAGCCTGATCTCATCAGATCTTAGAAGATAAGCAGGGTCAGCACTGGTCAGAACTTGGATAGAAGACCTTCAAGGAAGACCTCCAAGGAAAATTATTATGGCAAACCACCTCTGAATGTCTCTTGCCTTGAAAACCCCATGGGGTCACAAGTTGGCTGTGAACGAAAGAAGGCCTCTTCCATGGTGTAACACACAAGTTTTAAAAAGCCCTCTCCTTGCTTGCTTTGTTTATATGCACATTTATGTAGACTGAAATAATGAGTTAAGTGACTTAAAGGTCTTTAGACCAGGTATGGCTCTCACCCTTTTATCATTCCACAGAATGTGTAAAACAAGTTTATTCTGGAAGGTGTGTTGTAAGGGGAATGTCTGTGCAAAAACTTTTTATTGCATATTGCATTACTTGTTGTATTTGTGTGGGGAGGGGCTATGGCTCAGTTGGAAGACAGTCTACTCAGCATGCAGAAGGTCCCAAGTTCAATCCCCGGGATCTACAGTTGAAAGAATCTGGCAGCAGGTGAGGTAAAAAATCTCTGCCTCAGACCCTGGACAGCTGCTACTGGTCAGAGAAGACCATACTGATCTTCATGGACCAATGGTCTGATTCAGTAGAAGGTAGGGTTGCCAAAGCTGGATTGGGAAATACCTGGAGATGGGGGGGAGGAGATGGGGAGGAATTGGACCTCAGCAGGGTATAATGCCACAGAGTCCACCTGCCAAAACTGCCAATTTCTCCAAGGAAACTGATTTTTGTTGTCTGGAGAACAGTTATACCAGAAATCTCCAGGCCTCCTGGAGGTTGGTAACCCAATCATGTGTACATTGCATGGTTTTACTATATATATATAGTGGGCACCAGAGATAGTGTTATCCTGTGTTGATTTTAAAAATTTAATTTGTTATGAACTGTATTTATTTGTACAGTTATTTGACTGTTGTGACCCGCCCTGAGCCTGCTTGCGGGGAGGCTGGGATAAATCCAATCATGAATAAATTTGATAAACATATAAAATATATAGTGTGTGTGTATGTGTATATATATATATATATTTCGTTCCTTGTTTTCCCTCAGAATTAAACCCGAACAAATGGTGACCATATAAACTAAGCTTGCTATTCCAGTTTGGTCTTTGCATCTGTGTATGCTAATTTGCTGCTCATGGACTGGTAACTTCCATTTCAGTCTATCAGAACCGTGCCTACACTGGAAAACTTATGCCTTGAATAAAACTTTGTTGCTCTTACAGCTGCCCCTGGACCCGAACTTCGTTCTATGGTTTCACTACATTAATTTTAACTGTGGCGTCCACTTTAATGAGAAAGGCGGGACCATACATGAAATAAAGCATAATATTTTTGCACATCTCTAGAAGTAAACTCTTTTGATGGGAAACTCAGGGGCCCCTCCTTCGAGTTTCTCCCTTCCGTTTCCCTAGGGTGGCCTGTCTCTTTAATTGGCGGGGGGGCGTGGCGTCATAAAGGCTCTCCTAAGGCTGCCTCAGCCTTTCAACGTAGCTCGGCCTCGTCGCGGCCGAGGATAGTCGCGTATGAAGGGGAGAGGGTTATAAGAAGGGGGCTCTTGCGGGCCAAGGCCTACACTGAGCCCTCTGCCATTGCGCGCCCCCCGCCCCCGCCGTCAAGGGTTGCCAGGGCATTGCATCATCCCTCCCCGCATGACTCACCCACGGATAGTCTCGTGACCCCGAAGGGAGGGGGGAGTTTCGGGAGGAGTCACTTCCGGGTGCGACGCGGCAACCGCCGCCTCCTCCTCCTCCTCCACCATCGCCTCCACAGAGGACTTGCGTCAGGGGGCGGGGCCACAAGGGAGACGGACGACGCCGATTGGACGACGAGGGATGTCTTCGCCTCTCCTCCAATGGAGTGGGACCGGCGGCGCCGATTGGACGGAGGTGGCGCAAGGGTTGCGTCATGCGAGGCCCCGTTTCAGGGACTATCCTGGGCTGAGGCGGAGGAGGCGGCAGTTGGAAGTCTGGAGCCGGCAGCAGCTCTGTGAAGGAGGATGAGCAGCGAGAGGAGCATGACCCGCAGCCAGCCACTGGGGGAGAAGATCGCGGACGAGAAGAAGGGGCCGCGTAGGAAGGTGCGCGGAGACACAGGGGGCCGCGGGGAGGACGTAGGCTCGGACGCCCCTGAGTTCCCTTCTTAGGACGCCTGGGTTCCCTTGCAGTTGATGAAAAGAGGGAGGCTCAGACGCCTGGGTTCCCTTATTAAAAATGGGGGGCCTGGATTCCCTTGCAGTTGATGAAAAGTCGAGGTTTAGCTCGGATGCCTGGATCGCGCGCCCCCCCCGCAGGAATTTGACAGTGGCCCCGTTGACGGCTGGATTTTCAGTGGTTTGTCCCATTCACTGAGTTACAAGGGGAAAGGAAGGGTTAATCGCTTACTTCCTCTCTCCACCCCTGCAGTTTCGTCCTTTTAGGGGATACTGAAATATCCCTGTGTTTCTGAACTTCTCTGCAGCAAGTGGGCAGGGGATGTGTGGTGACTGCCCGTCCCATTTTGGCCAGACTCAAATCCCACTGAAGTCAGTAGGAAGTTTGCCTCAGTAGGCAACGGAATGGGTTTGCAAGCCGTGACATTTTGCAAGGTCGAAGGCTTTACAGGCTGCGGGCGCGCACACTAAATGATCCACTTTCAGTGCATTTTCCAACTGGATTTTGCCAGTTCACGCAGTAAGTGCACTGAAAGTGGATTATTTAGTGCCTGTGACCACAGCCTTAGGTTCCCTTCTACCTGGGTCTCCCCAAGAGCTGCCCAATGGTTTCTCCTTCCTGTCCATGCTGCAGTTCCCTCTCTCACTGTGAAGACTGCATTCTGGGCAAATACTGCTAAAACCGGATAAATGATTTGGCAACTTAAAAAAATGGGATATACTGTAGGGTGCCGGGGATCTATAGAACTTACGATGTTCCTTATACAGGAAGGAAACATCTCTTAAAAATTATTATTGCTTAATGGTAATCTTTCGAGAGAGAAGGTCAGTCGTAGTAATGGAAATTGTAAGATGGGGATGGCTGTTCAAGGAAAACTGTGATCGCAGCCCCAATAAAATAACGTTCCGGATTTGCTGGTTAGTAGTTAAGAATATGAGGTTTCTGATCCATTTGCTGAGATGCTGGGAAGTTTTTTTTGCTTAATGTGAATGGCTACTGTTAGTGATGGTCAAGGAGTCTCAGCTTTTTCATGGCCAGCTTAGCTTCCAGCATACAAAATGTGTCTGGTCTTGTTTTGTGCAGGGGAAAGATTAGAAACGTGGGTGAACTGCCTGCCACGAGGCTGTGTACTCTCCCATTGCGATCTTGTGGGTTCCTAGCAAGTGACACTCAGAGAACCAGTGTGCTGTACTGGTCAAGAGAGAAATCCATGAGGCTTAGGTTCGAATCCCCACTCTACCATGGAAACTTGCTGGGTGACCTTGGGCAGGTCACACACTCTCCGTCTAATGTACCTTAGAGAATTGTTGTGAAGAGAAAATGGAGGACGAGGGAATGATGAAAGCTGCTTTGGGTCCGCATTGGGGGGAAAGATGGGGATGTAATTAAATACATAAATAAAAAATTGACTTCTTATGCAGCAAATGATTCCTTAGGAACAAAATCTTTACTGACCTTGATTGACAGGGGTGGCTTGGGGGAGGGATAAGAGGTACCCACTGAGATGCCTGGTGTGAGGGAGGGCCCCATATCTCCCTGCAAAGATTGCCTAGTCTCCTGCCGTGGCATTTTGCTGTCTCGGAACGGCTGTTTGCGTGCCTCCTTGGGGAGCCCTTTTTCCCCACCCGCCTGCATAACAGTTCCTGGATCCCTAACTCTCTTGGTTTCTTGCATCACTCGGGGCTGATGAAAAACCTATGGTGTGTCCCCTGTGTCAGCTGCATTCCTGTGGGGTTCCCCCGATGTTCCTGAACGGCCTGGCAACTTAGAGCAATGCCAGCGCTCGGCAGTCTGTCAGAGAGACCATGGAGAAGAGTTGGGGGGGTGTAGAACTTATACTGAGAAATGGGGGCCCCTGGTCTTTTCCGTTACAGAGTCCTTCAAATAGTTTAGCTTCAGGTCCTTCACATCCGGTCAAAGGGCATTATCTGTCCAGGGTTTGGATGTCAAAAAACTGGGTTTCAACTCCAGCTCAGGTCTTGAGCGTGTGATGTTCAGCTACCTACCCCAAAAGAATGTTTTTAAGGATTCAAGGAGAGTAGCTGTATATGTGTTGCACTGAGCTCCCCAGAAGGAATGGCTGAGATGCAAGTACCTTTCTCAGCCTTGCTTCTCCTATCTTGTAAGGAGCAGTAAACCTAAAATAAATGAAAATCATAGGTCCCTTTGGCGGGGGATGGGGTTGAGAACAGCGCTTCACAGTGCTTCCTGCAGCCAAAAGTGAGCATGTCTCGGAAAAAGTCCCATGTCAGCAAATCTCTTTATTCTGTTACAAAGCTTGGTTATAGATCCTTGAGCATGCCGCCTTTTTAGAAGGGAGCCTTTACAAAGCACTTTGTTCTGGAACTGACTGCCTACCAGTGCGAAAAGGAAAGGAGGTTCCTTTTCTAGCTGTGTAAATGTACCCGAATTCCCTTCTGAGTATCAGAGGCTAAAAACAAAAGCTGATGGAAGCAGTGCAGATCAACGTCTGTGTGTGGGGGGGGTGTTGTGTTCCGCAGCCCTTTTCTGACCCCTATTCCTATGGGGTGGGTACAAAGGCATATCAGACTGTCCGGGACAGATCATAACAGTTGCTCTTTTTCCTCCCTCCCTGCAGCTTCGAATGAAGACACGCATCCTAATACATCATCACACTTGAAAGCGAGGTAAGAATCCAAGGAGGGGAGGGAGGGTAGAAGCTTGGATTACCCAGAACCCCGTTTGGGTGCTGTCTAGGCAAAGTGTGTAAATGCAGGAACGGTCAGATTTGGGCTGCAATTCTGTGCCCATCCAGAAGGAAGCCCTTTTGAACTATATGTGGATTTCACTCTTGAAGAAACATGCCTAGTCCCAACCTGGATAAGCCCAGGCTAGCCCGATCTCATCGGATCTCAGAATCTAAGCAGGGTCGGCCCTGGTCGGTATTTGGATGGGAGACTGTCAAGGAAGCTCAGGTCACTGCACAGAGGCAGGCAATGGCCAACCACCTCTGAATGTCTCCTGCCTTGAAAATCCTCCGGGGTCACCATATGTCAGCTGTGACGACACTTTCCACCACCAAATATCTCTAAAATGTGTGGTCTGTCTGCAGCTGTGCTGACATAAACAACTGCGGCTCTTGAGCCAAACAGAAAGATATCTTCGTTCAACTTCGTGGAATGTGACAGGGGGACTCATTCCTGTATAACTGTGACGGATTGTTGAGTGTTGCCTGGCCTCCAGTGGCGTCAGTGTGACTTTCTGCCCCCGCCTCTGCCATAAGTAGAAATGTTTACTTGAAAAATGTGGTTTAAAAGTTGCAGACTTACAAGCGGCCACTTTTATTGGGGAAATTCAGTGACCTTCATTTTGGCGCTTTCAGGGGGGGCTTATCTGCATTTCTTATCACATCTGAGGAGCCTCTAATACTCTCCCAAGGATCCACTGGGTTCTATGGCACACCGTTTGGTCTGTCACATGAGCAAGTGGGGGGGGAGGGTGCTTTGGTATGTTTGGTCATTGCAGATTGCTTCCCCTGGTCAAGGTTAACTTGATTACAATTTGCTTAGCTCTGCCTGAAGAAATGGCTTGGAACTCAAAGTTCAAGCAGCTGTATTGCCAGTGTGTTTATGGCTGGCTGGACTAAGGCCATGGATTCAGTACTAGAATTGGACAGGCTTTAAAATCATAAAGGGAAGAGGGGGTGGATTTGGTACATGGCAGGCAAACGCCCTGATCTGGATACCCTAGGGTAGCCTAATCTTGTCAGATCTTGGATCTCAGCCCTGGTCAGTATTTGGATAGGAGGCCACCAAGGAGGTCCAGGGTTGGCACATAGAGGCGGGCAGTGGCAAACCACCTCTGACCACCTTTTACCTTGAAAACCCTGCGGGGTCATTGGCTGTGACTGGACAGCTCTTTCCACCACCAGCAGGGACATGCACAGCAAAGTCAGCTTTCTTTGGAGTCTGTCCCCTGTCTAGTGGAGGTCCTATGGTTCAGTGATAGAGCATCTTCTTTGTATGTGAGAGGTCCCAGGTTCTGTCCCTGGAATCTCCAGTTAAAGGCAATAGGTGATGTGAGAACCCTCTGCCATAAGACCTTGGAGAACCATTGCTAGCCTGAGTAGACATCGCTGATCTTGATGGACCGAAGGTTTGATTCAGGACAAGGCAGCCCTGTGTGTCCTACTAATCATGGAAGAATCTTCACCCTGTGAATAGAAATATAGTGTGCGTATTGTCAGAATGGTGGCAGCTTTAATTGTAAACCCCTCATCATGCTATTTGGACCTACTAAAGGCAGTTATTCTTTCTCAGGGGATATGAACAAGCTTTTCAGGGCCAGCGTTAAGATGGTATGGGATCCAGACTGAACCAGGCGAGGGGTTTGTGCAATCAAAATGATAACAAGATTCACGCAATGAGAGCCTTTTCAGCTGGATGCACAGGTCCACAGAAGCTGTAACGGCAGTCCATCTTTGTAACATTCTGCAGGATATCTGAATTAATGTCTCTCTTCTAAGCAGCTTCAGTTTTTAAAGGCATTGCTTTGAGAAGGATATTGTGGGGAAGGGGCTGCAAGACCAGTGACTGTTGGGCAGAGGTCGGACTGTCTAGATCATGGGATAGCAAACCCTTCTTTCATGAGAGCTACTTCGGAGTAATGAAAAATAGCCAGAGCTATTTCCCACCCCCCACCGCCTTACCAAGTTTTGCTGTGTCCTAGAAACAGACTAGGAAGAGCACCAGAAATGAACCATGTCAGCTAAGCAGTGTGGAGAAAAAATTCTGGGAAGGAAGAGCTCTGAAAAAAATAACCCCAACAACCTAGAGTAGATCTTTTTGCATTTTTTTTCTCAGTCTTCCAGGAGATGCACAAGACGCAGCAGCCAGAGAGCTACCTTTTGGAGGCCCTTGGTTTGGACAGCTGCAATTCTTGTTTTGCCCCTAATTTGCTGTATTTAATATATGCTTGCTGCCACCATCACATACAAAATAAGGGGAGGGGAAGTGTGCCAGTTTATGCTGCAGGTTGGGATGCTTATCCATAGGTAAACTGACTCATACGTAGATGTGCTAGCGAGAAGCTTGAAGGTGGGGGGATGTTTGCCAAACTCACCCAGGCTGCTGCAGGTGGGAGAACTCAAAAGACCGCTGGCTTCCTTGTGAGATAAAACTCTGCTGCAGTATGCTCTGGAGCCCATCCTGAGACTGTGAAAATGCAGTCGTGGCGTGAGTCGTATTGTGGGTTCCTGTAGTGACTTTTGGTGCCCAGGGAGTTATCTGCCTTTGCTTGTAGAGAGCCTTCGTGACAATATGTGAACTCGTGAGCGGCTGATAAGCTCTCCGCTCCCAGGCGTGTCCTAGCTTGCCTCAAGGCCGCAGAAAGAGGAACGGCTGGCAGTCACAGGAATGTCTGGCTGGCACTCCCTGCCTGTCTTATGACTGTGACTCACCTCGTATTTCTAACAGGAGGCCCTTCCAAAGGGGAGAGTCCTCCAGTTAATCACTGCCAGGCCCTCACCAAAACCTGGACTGCCTTCGTCAGTTTCCCTACGCAGGATATCCTGTCCCCTAAGAGATGGGATGGATTTGCCAGCTGTGCAGAAGAATCCCTTCATCCTGCTCTGATATTTTGTGGGTTTTTTAAAAAAAATTAACCCCCCCACCCTACTCCATTCAGGAAAAGATCTTAATTTGCAAGGATGTGTTCAAGATGGCATACTTACGCTGTGCACTGCATTGCCTGTGTCCCTTGAAGACTTACTGCGTTCACAGGGAATGCTCATGTCTGCGAATGTATAGGATTTGTGACCGTGGCATACTTGAGCTTTAAGAGGTGCATCCATACCAGCCACCTCCCCCCCCCCCAAATTAGGAACAGTCTTCACTTTGAAATAAACATGCGCTTTGAGCCCAGGTGTAGTTTGCATAGACAGCAGGTAAAGTTTTGTATCAGCAAGCCCACGTTTCCTCTCGATCTATTAAAAAATTACTTCCAAGAATTATTTGAGATAGCAATGCTGCTTTCCCCCTCACTCAGTTCCTTGGTTATATACTCTGAACTGCTTGAAGCACCGGTCTTGGTGTGCCGTCTCTGCCAGTGCCATTCGAGAGAGGAGAGACAGCTCAAAATGCTGAGCCGGAACCCAATGAGATTTTCCGCTAACGGAGGTTGGGGGCAGTTAGCCCCCGTGTTGTTCTTAGGTCCCCTAGGAGTAGCAGTTTGGGGTGATCAGTGAGTGCACTGGTGGGGGGGGGGGTTCCATTCCACTTGCAGAATTGCCTTATGTCAGCCAAAATGTATCCAACCCATCATTTCGCCCTGATATGTATTCTTCCTCCTCCCCATCTTTTGTCTTGCTCCTTGAATAAACTGATTTATGTTTTAATTCTGCTGGGCTGATACTGGTTTTGTTAGTAAGAGATCATGTGCTTGGCTGGGAGGATGGGTAACTTACTATTAAAAAACCCCGCTGTCCTGTTTCCTGATGCGCATACTTTTTCCTCCACTATGCAGCCTGGCTGTATGTCAACCATGATGGCAGAATCACTGCCCTTCTCTATGGAAACCCCAGTGCCCAGCTGGGACCTGGAGGCCTGGTATGAGGACCTGCAGGAAGTGCTTTCCTCGGATGTCACCAACAGGACAGGCCCCCCTGTAGGGGGAGAGGAACAGGTGAGTAAACCGGGGAGGCAGGCGCATGATCTGTCTGAATCCTCCGTGACCCATAGAGAGGTCGCTTGCATATTGTTAGGTGATCTCGTCCCCAAGCGTTTCTTCCCCTGTATTCTGCGGCACTTCTCGTTTTCAGTTTCCATGAAGAATCCCTATAATGCCAGGCGCTTCATAGGTGAAGGCTGCTCCGGTTTGCTGTAGTTGTGGTTTCTTTTGTTTGTGTGACATTTCAACCCCTGACAAACCAGTGCTTTTCCCACCATGCACTCCTAGAGCTCACAGCCTTCCTTTTGGTTTGTCCTCGTATGTGTAGAGAAACTTATTTTTTTTAAGTACCATATAGCCTTCCACTCAGCTTCAGCTCTTTTCTTTCCCAACCTCCCCCACCTGGAGGAGTTTTTTGTTAAGAATTAGTTTTACTCTGCAAGCCAAAAACCTTTGGTAGCATCCTTACAGAGTTTTCTGCCTCCCCCGATCCTATTTGTATGAATGAAATGTATGCCATAATCATACAAAGCTTAAAACTGACTCAATAGGGTTGTTGCTAAAAATGGGGGTGGGGGGGAGCACACTAATCTCAAACCCATTAACCACCCGATTCACAGCACCAAGCAAGTATATTTCAACTGTGTTTCCTCCCCCCCCTGGGGGGGTGGGGGTGGGGGGAAGAGACAAGAAGCAAGTCCTGCATTGGACACAGAAAGAAAACTCCATACCAGTGCTTTGTTTTGGAAGAGTGACATTGGGGAATCAGTCCAATACCTTTCTTCCTTAGTGAGAAATTCAGGGGCACCCTTTGTTATTACTACAAATGGGACAGGGCTAGAATTAAGTCCTTGAAGGCCTTAGCTGCTCACTGTTTGAGGGATGTTAAATAGGGAAAGGGTAACGCCCCCCCTGAATCTGAGTAGGGACAGCCTGCTCCAGTTACCGCTGATAAGCCTGAATTGCAAATATGCAGGCAGAAAATGTTAATCATATCTGCTTGGTTGGAATGTTGACTTCTGAAGAGACTGGCACATGTTCTCTCTTCCCGGGTGTGTGTGTGTGTGTGTGTGGTAGTGGTGGTGAATGAGGGTGGGTTTTTTTCTGCAAGCGTTTCTGTATAATATTCCTTATTCTGTAGCAGGTGCACAACTGCTGAAGCAGTCAGTATAAGACAGCCCAATCCAAGGCTGTGAGAGTTTCAAGGGGTCATGGGGAAGAACCAAATGAACACTAAAGACCATCTGTCTTTAAACTGGGAACACGCACCATTAAAAATTAAACCCTGGTGGTTGTGGAGCACCAACACAGGTGCTTTCTTTCCCCTTGCCCCAGGCACAGATGTGTACCTTGAAGTGAATGAGGAAATTATGTACATGCCTCCACTAACTAAAAGGAATGGTGGGGAGCTTATGGGCTGGATCGCTTGCTGTTGGTGCACTGACCTTACCAAAACATGTAAAAAGATTTTTTTTTTAATTATGCGTGAAGCATAGAGACATTGTGGCAAGGGTGGCTAGCGGCCCTCACAAATTTTGGAAACCTCTACCACAACGATGATAAGGGAGACTTTTCTGCTATTTGATGGTAAACTTTACTCATTTAAATTGGTGTGGGGTCAGGAAGGGATTTGGGTGCATCCGTACAATATCCCCGTGTGGATTCTAGCACTATCTTGAAATCTCAGGGTCTGTGCTCTGTTCCTCACACCCTTCCATCTAACTCCCCCCTCCCAATATCTTTTAGCCTTTCTACCAATTCCAAACACTATGAGATTAGAAAAGCTACATTTCAGGAGAAGCGCACACACACACAAAAGGGTATCAAGATGACCTCTCTGCTTTTGCAGCCCCTCCAACCAACTTTCAGCACTTGTGGGATTCTTACTGGACCAGTATGGAGCATACACTTCATAGGGGTTGCTTTCCCACCCTGCCGAGTGTGTCTTAAAACATCAATCTACCAGCTTTTCCTTGTGCTTTCGAAATAGTACACTGAAGTGTTCATCAGTGAACAAGAAGCAGCCTTTTGGAATCTTAATGCTATAAGGCTGCCTTTTCTGTATCCCATCTTTCTTTCTAAGGAATTTAAGGTGGCAAATGTGAAGCTGTTTCTGTTTTATGATGACCAGTCGAGGATGAGCAGATTCCTGCACTTGGGTCCTATTTATGATTCAGTTCCTCTCTACTATGGGGGATTTGCTCTAAAGATCTGTCCAGAGTTCATTTCTTTTGAGCAGAACCCCCCAAGCCTGGAAATGGAATGGTCCTCAAAGTCCAGAAGTGAGGTGGGTGCTTAAGTAGCCGTCTCAAGTGGATTTGGACCCAGCCCAGGTCCTAATGCTTTATCCACTACACCAGTATGTGGCTTACCTCTTGACCTCAGCCTCGCTCCGTTTTCCTTACAGAAGGAGTTTATCGAGGAGGACGGATCCACCCTGCTGTGGAGCCTAGAGACCTCAAATCCCTTGGAGCCCAGCGGTGGCGAGGCGGCTGGGACCTGTGACCTGGACCCCGATTTCACGGCTGAACTTCTGGAACTGCTAGGCGAGGAGCCGCCGGGACCCACCGAGTCTGACTGCAGCCACAGTTCCCAAGCCCAGACCGGCACGGACGACGAGGAGGGGGCGCCTTCCAGCCGGAAGAGGAAGCGGAGTGGGCAGCCTCAAGGTGGCAAGAGGCAGCGAGGCAGAGAGCGAGAGCAGGAGAACGAGCGCAGGGTGGCAGAGCTGACTGCCCACAATCAGCGGCTCCAGGAGGAAATAGAGCGGTTGAGCGCGGAGGTGGAAGCCACCAGGGCGGCGCTCATCCAGAGGATGGTGAACCTGAAGACTTAAGGGAGGCGGGGTGCTTCCCATCAGGGCTGGAACTGGCATCTCCCCTTTGCCCCCACTGAGAATAAACAAAGACTTGGCCGGGAAGCAAGCTGAGCATCTGTGGACTTCGCTCAGTAGGCTGAGACTGGACCCGATCTGGATAATATCAGCTTGCTTTGGGCTTTGGACAGATTGCTTTTTCAGTTGGGTCTGCGTGGGCTTCCCTCGAAGAATGGAACTGTGAAGCGACTGCAAAGCTCACACGTGCTGAACAATGATGCTGGCGCACCAGATTTGATGGTTTTAGGCCTGTTGGTTCTGGGATGGGGACCTCTTCAGCTGGACCACTCTATTAACTTTATGTGTGTGTGGGGAAGACTTGCATGTACGTCTACTTCCCGTAATAGCTTTTGTACTGCCTGTATAATTAAACAATAAAGTATTTATTTCTCACCAGGTAAACTTCAAAGGGTGCCGAACCAGTCCGTCCCACATATTACAAAATCAGAGAAGAGGGACACATCAAAAAGCAGCACAGTGGTGTTAAACTCCCATGGGGTACTTAAATACAGGGCAAGAAGGGCCTAAAAATCTCTTGGCGTGAGAGGCACTACACACAAACTCATTTCTTCACTTTTCCCTTGGGGGCCTGAGGGGCAGGATTCTTTCCTTCAGCCGAGCAGAGCTGCTTCTGCAGTTCTGTTAACTTTGAAACCGCAGCATCGATTTGTTTCTTTTCAGCTTTTTGGGCCTTCAGCTACTGCACGTAGTTATCCTAGACCAAAGGGAAGTGGAGGGTTAGTTTTTGGCAGGCACGGACCAAGTCACAAACCTTAGATGCAAAAAAAGCAGCAGACGGGTGGAAATGGGAAAGCTTATAGGAAAGGGCCCCTTGTACAATGCTCACGCTGCCTGTTCTTCAGCTTCCTTATCCTGCATCTCCTCCCCCAAGTTTCTACAGCTTCTGTACTAACCTCCTGTTCTTCCAAAGAGCAGCACAAGGTCTTCTGCCCTGTGGTTTTCCTCACCATTCCTTGCTCCTTTGTTCTCTTACCAATAACCTGCTTTGGCCTAAGCCTGGTCTCTGGCTACCCCAGCTGTGCTCAGGAGGGGGAAGGCAGGTGAGCCTGCTGCGTGAGGATGCTATGGATCATGTGGTGGGGATGGCAGAACCACCAGGGCTGCTGCCACCTGCCCAGAACCTCAGTCTGCGTAGTGGACAGGCCAGCCTTGCTGGTTAAAGGGTGCAGCTACGTGAATGGTTATTCTGCACAGACTCACCTGCTTGGCGACTTCTTCCTGAAGCACCTTCACTCCCCTTTCTGCTACTGCTACATTTTTTTGCTTAACAAGAAAAGGGGGGAAAAACACAGTGAGCAAAACCCCTAACCATTTTATCCTTCACAACTAGACTGGGATGAAGAGCTGTAGTTCGAACGAGTCCTAGATGTCCCGTCGGCTCCTGTTCTCACTAAGATTTGTCAGTGGGGATAAGCCCACTAAACAGAACTACCTGCAAGACATGCTTTTCCTGAGGAAGATGCCACCAGAGCAGATCTCAATCCATTTGTATTTCTGGAGTATGATCACTCGGGCGTATATCTACTGGCACTCAACTGCGCTTTAATCAGCACGCGTATGGACAAAAACAGCATGAAATATACAAATACAGGAAAGCAAACCCAGAACAGCCTTTCTGAAGGTGCAAGGACTTCTGCCTGCGTAGCATAACTTTTGTATCGCACCGCCACAGCAGCCTAAAATGCCACCAAATCCTTTTCCCAGGGGCCCCTTCTCCCCCATGAGAAGAACTGTGGTGGAGGGGAGCTGCAAAATTGTGCTAGGCAGACAGAAGTCCATGTGCCTGTGGAAAGTCTGCATAAGGTTAGAAATGAGGCATGCCGCCCTTTAATCCAAAGAGCAAAAAGAAGGAACTAGGCAAGGATCACACACCCCTCTGGCAGGGCTCTTGTGTTTTTCCATGCCCTCATGACAGAAAAAAAATGGCAAGCGATGGCGTTCTATGGAAGGCTTTGCTATTAAAACAAAGTGTCTTTTACAGGCCCCATTCCTAGTTCCTGCCGTTATTCTGGCCTCCCCACATTGATCCAGAAATCAGGGCTGTGTGAATTGATAGTTTAGAGCAGGGGTGTCAAACATAAGGCCCAGGGGCCGGATTCAGCCCATCCAGTGCTCTTACGTGGCCTGCGAGCAACTAGTGTAAGGGAGGGAACAGGAGACTGCTCAGGGGAGAGTGGGCGGAGCCACCGCGATTGTGGCTTCAGCATGGCGAAACAACCTTGTCTGCAGCAGTCAAGCAGCGTAGGAGCATCTGCCCAGTGCTGCACCACTGGCTGTCCAGTCCACCCATGTGGGTTTTCCTTTGTATCCCCCTCCCAGCCCACGGGGCCTTGCAGTGAGGACACACCAACCCAGAGTTTACCAGCTGCTGTCCTTACAGTTTATATCTCCACTACCAGGCATTATGTTTTATGGCACACATGGCCTGGCCCAACAAAGTGACCTTTATGTCAGATCCAGCCCTCATAGCTAATGAGTTCAACACCTCTGGTTTAGAAGGAATTACGGGAGATGCAGAGCTTGGTGGTATTTTCCCTTTCACTGGAATAAGCAAGTTTGTTTTCGTTTTTAGGCGGGGAGTAGGGAATGCATTACTTTATCAAGGGGTAAAAGGTAAGGAAGCAAAGCAGGGTTGGCCCTGGCTAGTATTTGGATGGGAGACCTTCAAGGAATACCAGGGCTCTGATGCAGAGGCAGGGAATGGCAAAACATCTCTGAATAGCTCTTGCCTTGAAAGTCCTGCTGGGTTACCATAAGTGAGCTATAATGTGACAGCACTTTCCTCCATCATCATCAAAAGGTAAGGCGGTTGGAGTACCAAAAGTTTCATAGCAACTCCCATACCGCACTAGCCAGGGGCTCACCAGTTCTTCTACAGTGGCCTTCTGAATGCCGCTCAGAAGGTCATGTTAGGCAGGGCGTACTGGAGATGCAAGGAGTGAGACGGTGACCACATGCTCAAGCAGTCTTGGGCAGGCATATCAGGGACAGCAGCAGTTTACAGCACAGTATTACATTCTAACCCTGCTCTCCCTCCAATGAACTCTGGGTTACCAGTGTTCCCTCTAAGCTGAGTTAGTGTGAGCTAGCTCACAGATTTTTATCCTCCGGCTCACACATTTTTGTGTTAGCTCAGGAAGGATGGCTCCAGAGCAAACTAATTTATGCAGCAGCCAAATAAGCTTGCTCACAGCTTTAATGCCGGTAGCTCACAAAGTAGAATTTTTGCTCCACAGCTTAGAGGGAGTACTGTGGGTTACAGGCAGGGCTCTTTTTGTAGCAGGAACTCCTTTGCATATTAGACGACCCACCCCTAATGTAGCCAAACCTCCAAGAGCTTACAGTAGCCCCTGTAAGAAGAGCTCAGTAAGCTCTTGGGGGATTGGCTACATTAGGGGTGTGTTGCCTAATATGCAAAGGAGCTCCTGCTACAAAAAGAGCCCTGATACAGGTAGAGTTCTCCCCCTTATATCTTTGGATAGGCTGAGAGAGGGGACTGGCCCATGGTCATCCAGTGAGCTGCATAGCTGGGGACAGACTCGAACCAGTTCCAGGCCAACCACCGCCACCACCACACTGGTTCCAGAACAGAAGCAGGGGATGCCTCCAAGTCTGCTCACAGCATCAAGACAGGCTGTACTGTGCCTCCTGCTTTGTACAGCTGTCTGCTTCGTGGCTCACCTAGCCAAAGGTATAACCACATTAAAAAAGGCAATGAAAGAGCCAGCGTGGCAGATTGGGTAGAGTGTCAGACTAGGTTCTGAGGGATCCAGATTCAAATCCCTACTCTGCCATGGAAGCTCGCTGGGTGACCTCAGGCCAATCACTCTCTCTCTCTCTGCCTAGCATACCTGAAGCATTATTGTGAGGATAAAATGGAGGATGGGAGAATGATGCTATAATCTGCTTTGGGTCACCACTGGGGAGAAAAGTGGGGTATAAATATCTAAATAAGTTTCCTGCGGCATGCATTCATGTGGCACCTTAGTGACTGTGGGTCAAAGATGGTCATTGCTACCCTACCAGTTAATATAGTAGTGCCCTGTCTTTGGACATTAGATCTACCTAAAGATAACGACTTTGTGGAGGAAACAAGTGTGAAGATCTGTCCCAACACACAAGCCATCTACACCAAGGGTCCCCAACACATTGCCCACGGGCACCCACTGACACTGTTCCTGGCGCTCACCAAGTGTTTTTAGAAAGTGGGCGGGGCCAGGTGGGGCTTTTGCCCAGCAAGGATTCTGATTGGCTGTGCTTTGGTAGCAGCTGCCACCACGGCACAAGGATCTTCCCTGTGTGACTGAAGGTCAGCTGCGGCAGCCATTTTGTCGCTGGCTCCACCTCCTGCAGCAGCCATTTTGTGGCAACGCCTATCATGCTGTGACAGAGCTCCGGAGGCGCCCACAGGTTCAAAATGGTTGGGGAATCCCTGATCTGGACCCAGAGGGGAGACCCCCATCCTCCTGAGCACACCCATAACTATCAGGAAAGTTTACAGGAAAACAGCCAAGTTTTACCTTTGGCTTCAACGGGAAGTCTTCAAGCTGGACAAGGATAAAAGGGGAGGAGACAAGACCCACGAGGGACAGAATGAGGTACAGGAGAGAGACAAGCAGTTAGATGCTACAGCAGAGGAGAGAGTTTTGAAAGCAGCCTAGACTACTATAAACCAGGACACACAAGTCAAGCACTGAGGAGAAGGCCGGGTTGCCTGATAAGGGCTCAGCTTGTAGGAATCCACCCAAAGGCCAGCACAAAGATCAGCAACAGATTAGATGTAATATATATAATAGTATTATATACGTTATATAATATATTAACACACCTCGAGTGTCAGCGAGGAAAGCAAGATATAAATAGAGTAAACCAACCAAACAAGGCATAAATAGGAAGTATCAGAGGGATGTGTCAAGCCGTAATATCTGCACTGGGAAATCTCCGGGACAGCAGTCAGGAAAGATGCTTAATAGTAAGGCAGGGTGAGGAAGGCAGCCAATGCCTTTAGCTACCCATTTGAGCACTTTGTTTAACTGTCCCTTTCCCTAAGCAGAGCAGACCTTCCAGGTACGAATTTTTGTGTCTAATGGTCGCCTACAACTGTTCTTGCTTCATACATGAATATGGAACCATCAGCTATTTTCAGTAGCTGGGGGGGGAAGGGCTTTTGGGAACAGTGCAATGAGCACACTGCACAAAGACTAAGCGTTCTTCACCTATTGCATAATATTCCTGAGAGGCCCAACACGCCGTAAGATGAGCTGCACCCTTCTTACCTGGCCGCCACCAAAGCGCTTCCGCAGGTTTTCAATTTGCTCGCTCTCCAGCTTCTGGAAGAGGGGTGTCACCTGATAGGAAATTTGAGAAAGAGTCACTGGAGTGATCCGTGGGATACTTTGTCAAAATGTTCGGTATGCACAGGGCTCTACGCATTCGATATGCTCGCCACACAAGTGCAGGGCTCGGTGCTGGGTATCCTAATAAATCCAGCTCACTCAGCCCATTTCTCTTTTCAAAGTTTCTAGGCCCCGGAGTTGCACGTAATTTTGGAACTATATGGGCAGTATCCGCTAAGAGTTGGGAAAACCAGCTATGGAGGGTAGGTGAGTGACTGACAGGGCAGAGATGTCAATCTTCTCCTATCCCCGCCTCCTGGATTACTAAAGTCCTTGCCAACAAAGGAGTGAATTGTACACACAAATCTGATTCAGTTGAGGACTTCATGAACTGACTTGGCCAAAATGAGGGTCTGTCGGGCACCAAGTTTGTTTTTGGCAGGATGGATGGATCTTGCTTGCATGTAAAGCCTGACTGACGGCTCTGTTGGAAGATGGTATTCCTTTCTGACAAGGAAATTTAACTTGTAATCACTGGGCATTTTTATTGCCCACGGCTTAAGTTGAAATCTTTCCCTCTACTTCTTTCCCCATTTGTGCTCTGGACTATGAACTGGATCCCACTGAGTTCAGATGCAGATGGTGTCTTCTGGCCTCCCTCCCTCCTGCTGCAGCACAAATGTTTTCTGAAAAGCTGCTTGGGGGGTCAGGGGGCTGCAGCAGGAGGGACGGGAGGCAAGGAAGTCACACTCCATGCGAAAATCCTTCTGCCTCCAGAAAGGCTCCGTTGGATCCAAAACATAATCTGCTGGTCAGGAGACAGGGCTAGTGAATAGATGACCCTGTCGCGCAGCATGGAGCTTACTTATACTTGGCTTGGTCCCCCATTCTATGTTTCCACAATGACAGCTTTCTGCACGTGGGGACATGTCTCTGTTCTCCATTACGCGAGTCCCCAACTTGCAGCCTCAAGTGAAACAATCGAGTAACAGTTACCTCCTCCTTTTCCTCTCCCAAAGACTTTGGAGCTTTTCACTTTTGACAGGGGGGGAGGGAGATGACTAAATGGCATGTTGAGAGTGGAGAGCATGACAAGGGATTTATACAAATTAGGCATAGAGGGAGAGCTGAAAAGGGGAGAACATTTTCTCCCGCCCCCAAATAGTATCAGAAGTTAGGGGAGCACAGTGATGCTTCTCGACAGGCAAAAGATAAATACGCTTCCGCTTAAGGAGTAACTTGATTGTGGGACTTATTGCCACAAGAAGTGGCCTGCTCATTCAGACGGCTTTAAGAGGGGATTCCAGAGACTCGAGGAGTCTGATTTATTTCATTTATGCCCATCTTTTCTCCACAACGGGGACCCAAAATGGATGACAACATTCTTCTCCATTTTATCCTCACATCCACCTTGTGAGATAAGTTAACCTGAGAGTACGTGATGGGTCCAGGATCATCCAGCAAGCTTCCAGGATAAAGCAGGGATTCAAACCTGGGTTGCCCAGACCCTAATCTGATGCTCTCACCACTACTACACCACACTGGTTGTAACCACCCCACCCCACTGGATAGGGCCAAAGCCATGGAAATTTCCATGTTCAATGGCAGTAACTTTCTTGTCCTCTTGGATAGCCCAGGCAAGTCCAATCTGGTCAGATATCAGAAGCTAAGCAGGGCTGACCCTGGCAAGTACTTGGAAGGGTGACCTCCAAGGAATACCAGGGCAGGGATGGAGAGGCAGGTAATATCAAAGCCACCTCTCTGAAATATCCTAGCCCCACTAGAGGTCATCAGAAGTCACCGTGACTTCCAGGCACACAAGCACTTCCCCCCCCCAAAACCCCAAATTCTTGTCCTCCATGGTCTAATCAGAGATCAACCAGAAGCAAATGTTTGGCTACTGTGCAAAAGAGGACACTAAAAGATCGAGCATGTACAGAAGAGGGCAACCAGGATGGTGAGAGGGTTTGAATCCAAGTCTTATGAGGAAAGGCTGAAAGAGTTGGTTATGTTTAGCTTGGGAAAGAGAAGGCTTAGAGAGGACATGATTGCAGTCTTCAAGTATTTGAAGGGCTGTCATGTAGAAGATGGAGCAGATTTATTCTCTCTTGCTCCGGATTGCAAGACTAGATCGAATAGGTGGAAATTACGAGGGAGTTGACACCGGCTAAATATCAGGAGAAACTTCCTAACTGTAAGAGTGGTTGAGCAGTGGAACAGACTGCCTCGGGAGGTGGTGGATGCTCCTTCGCTGGACGTTTTCAAGCGGGGGCTGGACTACCATCTTTTGGGTATGTTGTAGGTATGTAGGGCTGTCTTTTGGGTATGTTCCTGTAGAATGCAGGGGGTTGGACTAGATGACCTGCAAGGTACCTTCCAACTCTAACATTCTATGATTCTAAGATGGACCAATGGTTTGATCCTGCAAGACTGCTCTTTATGTCCTCATGCCGTTCGCGAGAATTAGGTCTTTGCTTCAGCCTTAGAGCCTCTGCCCCGTAGCACTTACCGTTCCAATCTGGTGCCCAGCCGGCAAGGTACAGACAAAGTCATTTGTCACAACGTTGTGATCAGCAGGAATGCACAACTGCCCTTGGATCGCAGTGCTCACACTGGGCATGTACGGCTGGACCATGACCGACAGCAAGGCGGCGATATTGACGGCCACGCCGATCACGGTGCCTGCCCGTTTCCTGGGAAGGTGAAAGAATCCTGATCAGCTACAGGACAGTGAGAGGACAGAACCCTGCTTCAGGTTAACGTGAGCATCCCCGAATGCAGCATAGCTCTATAGCTCAGCCCCTGAAGCCTCTGCCAATGTTTGTGATCATGAAATTACAAAATTACACATCTCTTTGCAGGCTTGTCCAGGCCTCTCGTTCTCTAGGCCTCTAGTTTCAAGGTAAATGTCTTCTCTCTGGCTCAGCTTGTCTCAGTCCTTCCTGGTCTAAAAAAAACCACACACTGGCACAGGAAAGGGAGATGCCGGACTTTGGGACAGACATGGGGATGAGTTTCCCAACAGAAGGATCTAACTGGGAAATGACCAAGAGCTAAGAGGAGGGCCCATAGCTCAGATGGAGCATCTCCTTTGCATGCAAGAAGTCCCAAATTCCATCTCCAGCATCTCCAGTTCTGAGGAACAAGTACCAGGTGATGTGAAAGACCTTAGCCGGAGACCCTGGAGAGCAGCTATCGGTCTGAGTAAAGAACACTGACCTTGATGGACTAACAGTGCAATCCTAAGGACAGTTACTCCAGTCTAAGACCATTCATATCAATGGACTTAGATTGGAAGAACTCTCCTTAGGATTGCACTGTAAGGGTCTGATTCAGTATAAGGCAGCTTCACAAGTAGAAAAGAGACTTAGTTCAACTCAAAATGAGCAATGCAATATGATGCACCATCTCACCTCTCTGCATCATTGCCCTTGATGCGTTTCCAGGGTTCGTTGACCTGGAGATACTGGTTGCCATGGCGGGAGATGCTCAGGATGCTGCGCAGGGCATCACGGATCCTGCAAGATGGGAAAGGGGAGAAGTGGTGGGGAGAAACCAATACAGGTAAAATGAAGCTCGTCTCTATTCTACCTACGCAGAAGGGACTGCATGCTTGTAAATAACCCCTCGCCTAATCATCTGTGGTGAACCCACCATCATCTAGATTTAAGCAGGAAAACTGGCCAGGCTGGTTTTTTCCTTATTCTTCCAAACTCTCAGACAACAGGGTAGGCAGACTAGAGAGCCAGTCTGATGTAGTGGTTAAGTGCGCGGACTCTAATCTGGGAGAACCGGGTTTGATTCCCCACTCCTCCACTTGCACCTGCTGATGTGACCCTGGGTCAGTCACAAGCTCTGGCACAGCTGTTCTTGAAAAGAGCAGTTTCTGTCCAAGCTCTCTCAGCCCCACCTACCTCACTGTTGTGGGGAGTGAAGGGAAAGGAGTTTGTAAGCTGCTCTGAGACTCCTCTGGGTAGTGAAGGGTGGGGTATAAATTCAATCTCGTCTTCTTCTTCTAGAAAGGTTCTGTGGACTTATGTGACATACCCAGCCTTCTTTGTACTTATTTTTATTTCACTTCATTTATACCCCTTCCATCTTTGTCTCCAATACGGACCCAAGATGGCTGACATCGTGCTCCCTTCCTCCAGTTCATCTTCACGACAACAGCCACACTGTGAGCAATGCTCCCTCTAAGCTGTGGAGTTCTGTGAGCAAAAATTCTACTTTGTGAGCTACTGGTGTTAAAGTTGTGAGCGAGCAATTTGGCTGCTGCATAAATCAGCTTGCTCTGGAGCCATCCTTCCCGAGCGAAGAGAAAAACGTGTGAGCCAGAGGCTAAAAAACTGTGAGCTAGCTCACACTAACTCAGCTTAGAGGGAACACTGCCTGTGAGGCAGGTGAGGGCTGAGCATGTGTGATGGACTCAAGGTCACCCGGGAAGCTACCATGGCAGAGTGGGGGGCGGGGGGATTTGAACCTGGCCTTTTCATAGCATAATCTGGATCGCAAGCTCAGGCACAATGGACTTTCAGCTCCTCTAAATGCTAGATACGGACATGATTTGCTGTTCTGAACAGAGCTGTTTTATTCCTAAAACTGAATGTAAAAGGCTTAAAGATTGCCTGGAAGAAAGGGAAAGTCCCACGTTGTGGTAATGGGTGTGTGTGTGTGTGTGTTTGTATAGTTCAACTGGTCTTATTTACAGCTCAACACTGCCTGCCCGTAGGGTGGCCACACACGCTGAGAGTTCTCGTCTCTTTGAGTGGAAGCGCTGTCAAGTTGCACCCAACTTATGGCGACCATGGACGGTTTTCAAGGCAAGAGATTAACAGGAGTGGTTTGCCATTGCCCGCCTCTACGTAGCAACCCTGGACTTCCTTGGTGGTCTCCCATCCAAGTGCTAACCAGGGCTGACCCTGCTTAGCTTCCGAGATCATGCCAGCTGACCATCCGAGTCAGGGCTCTTCTCTCTAGCGCATCGTATTGCTACTGCTCGGAGGGCCCCCTCTGGTGTCTATTCACTTCATTTATACCCCACTTTCCTCCACAGTGGGGACCCAAAGCAGCTTACAACTTTCTTCCCTCCTCCACTTCTGCCTCAACCGGAGGTGACCCAAAGCATCAGAAGCTGCCACGTGCCGATAACGCCGAAGACGTACCGAACCTTCTCCAACAACTGATTGTACTGCCGCAGTTCCAGGGTGATGTGAGCCAGCAGGCGCTTGTCATCCTGGTTCAGCTCCATGTCGGGGACGCGTCCTCCGAAGAACTTGCACACAAATGATCCGGCTCTAGGAGAGGGGGGAAGGCAGGTGAGCAACGGGCATGAAGAACGGACCCATTTTACAATCCTGCTGAACTCTTCGACATTTCGGTCTAGCAACCTTATTCACAAAAAGCGTGTTTGGTATGTTGCAAAGTATTTCTTTCTCTTTTTTTCATATTGTGTGTGTGTGTACGCCTGGAAGTCATGGTCAACTTCTGGCAACCCATAGTGGGGCTTGGACGTTTCAGAGAGGTGGATTTCTATTGCCTGCCTCTGTGCATAGGCTGCCTAGCCTTCCATAAAACCGCCCAACAGATACCACGTTTCACTGCTTCCCGTTTCCTCTAAAAACAACACACCGTCAAGTTGCTGTACTCTCCTCTCACTGCGGACTGGAAAGCACGCACACACACACACACACACTCACTCCCTCTCTCCTGCAGGCATTACCTGTTGACAAAGTTGCCCAAGTTGTTGAGCAGCTCCGAATTGTTTTTGAGCATGAGGTCGTTCCAAGAGAAGGCGCTGTCCTGGCTCTCTGGCCGAACAAAGAGCAGGTAGAAGCGCCAGATGTCTGCCGGGATGCCCGTGTCCTTGGCCATGTCCCCAAAGACCCCAACGCCACGACTCTTGGAGAATTTGCCGTCTTCGTAATTCAGGTATTCTGTGGAGAGAATGGGAGGTCGGAGGGATCCGAGAGGGTCTTTGTATCCCACCTCCACAGCCTCACCAGGGCTCCCGAGTTGCAAAAAAGATGACCTGAACCAGTCAATACTCTGTATAGCCTTAGAGAAAGCACCCAGCTAGGGTTGCCAGCTCTGGGTTGGGGAACACCTGGAGATTTTGGGGGTGGAGCCTAAGGAGAACGAGATTTGGGGAGGTGAGGGACCTCAGAAGGGCATAATACTACAGACTCCACCCTCCAAAGCAGCCTTTTTCTCCAGGCGGACTGATATTGGTCATCTGGAGATCAACTGTGGTCAACTGGAGATGGACTGTGACCTGCAGCTTGGTTTCAGGCCACCAGATTTCAGGGCAAGAGATGAAAGGCAGAGGCAGGTGGGATCAAGATAGCTCCCTGTGGCTGTACCTGTTGCAATGAGGTGGCTGACCAAGGTATAGTTTTCCTCAGTACCCAGCAACGAGCAAGGGAACACAACGCTGTGGAAGGGGACGTTGTCCTTTGCCATGAAGTTGTAAAGGTCAACCTGGAGAGAAATATGGATGGGCTTGCACTATGCATAGACATGCTTCTGCCTCGCAACCAAGGGTGTACAGTGTGTCCATGGCCACCACAACTACTACTAGTGGGCTGATAGCCTGCCCCCCCAGCAAAGGAGGCACCCCAGCCAGCCTGAGCCCCTCGTGGCGTGGGGCTAATGGGCTCTCTCTCTCTCTTTCCGGGAGGCAGGGCCCTTTCCCCCTCCCACCACACCTGCCTGTGGTGCCCCAAATGGCTGCTTATTTTAAAAACTGTTGTAATTACTATTTAAAAACTTTTCTTCATAATCAACCTGTGGTATAAGTGCCCCTGAGAATGGCCTGGAACAGTAACGGAGGGCAGTCGAGAGGACTCTGATTCCTAAAGGATGCCACTAGCGTTGATCAAGAGGCAGTGCGCCAGCTCAAAAGGAAGGTTTGCCAGGTTCCCCCCGAACAGGAAGCTATTAGACAACTCCCACATAAAGTTTCCACTTTACAACGACTCTCTTTGCCTCTTCTGCAAGTGCCCAAGATTAGCAAGCTTCTCACCTGCTCGGGATTCTTCCACCATTTCTCCCATTGGTCGGTGTAGTTGGCTGTGATGGAGAGATAGCCAATGGGAGCGTCGAACCAGACATAGAATACCTATGAAGAGAAAGAGGAAGTTGCATAGCAGCAGCCAGGAGGCCGGTTGCACAACTCAGAGGAGCCAGCCCGTCTGTTACACAAACACATCTAGTATGTATCTCCTGCTCAACGTCTGGCCTAAAAGAAAACTGGGTGCACCTCCTCCAAGCAATGTCACAACACTTATTCTATGAATGCGAGGCCTGTGGTCAGTTTCTAAAGCAAGAGGTTGGGTCTAAAGGAACGTGGCCCAGTATGTCCACATTTTAGGATTAAAAATATTACTTATCACACCTGAGTAGGAGAACAGGATGCAATGGAAGAAAGAACCAATTAGCAAGAGAAGAAGTTTAAGAGAAGAAGAGGAGATTGGATTTATACCCCGCCCTTCACTCGGAGTCTCAGAGCAGCTTACAAACCCCTTTCCCTTCCCTAGCCCACAACAGACACCCTGTGAGGTAGGTGGGGCTGAGAGAGCTCTGATAGCAACTGCTCTTTTTCAAGAACAGTTCTGACCGAACTATGGCTTGCCCAAGGTCATCAAGCAGCTGCAAGTGGAGGAGTGGGGAATCAAACCCGGTTCTCCTCGATTAGAATCTGTGCACTTAACCACTACATCAAACTTCCCAGCCATTCCTTTTTGCAAATGCCGCCCCTCAATTATTTTTAATTGATCTCCCCCCACTGCAAACACACTCTAAAATCAGAAGACAGCCAACTGATGGGAAAACCGCCAAGGTGTCTGAGCACGTGTGTGTGTGTGTGTGTGTTGATTTTACAGAAGAGCATCTGCGTACACAGCAAAGGGGAAAGTACTTCTCCAGCCCTCTCTCCACTGGTCCGCCCCTACTGTGCTCCCCTATGCCACCCCCTGTATTCCTCTCCCCTTAGTAAATGGGAACAACCATTTGGTGAAATGACATCTGTACTTCCCTCCAGCACTTGTTTAATAGAAGGGAAGAGGGTCTATGTTTTTGGAACAGATTAAAATAAATAAATATATACACACACACACACACACAGGCAGACAGAGAATCGCACCATCAAATGCCCCGCTGCATGAAAAGCCAGCATTTTCTGGGAAAGCCGAGAGGGTCACTGTGCAAAGGAACTCCCCAGCGTGTGCCACGTAAACCCCACAAGGCAGCACTATGTAAACTCAGAAGCCACTTGCAAAAGCATCTCCGCAAGAGCACTAACAGAAGCCTGGCTGCGTGGAGGAGCACTGCTCCACTGACTGAAGTCTAGATTCAAGGAATTGCCTGGCCATCTAGATCAACAGCTTTTCCCAGCCCAGAAACCATAGATGGCTGGAGGGGAACCATTGAACTTCAAGCACATAACAAGTCGTAATGTTGCTGTGACATCCTCCTTATTGGGGAGACTGTTATTCCTTCAAAACACTCTATGTTCACATAAACTTGGTAGATTACTGCTGCCACCAGGAATTAAAAATACCCAATCTCTCTATTATGGTAGAATGACCCTGTGTCTGGGCACTTCAGAGGACAATGTGGCCCTGAGGAAGGACTGTTCTGACTGCTGGAAAAAGTTTAAACAAATAATGATTTATTTATAAAAGAATAAAATAGGCTTCTGGGTATTTTTGAACTATTGTTGAAGAAAGGAACTTATAAACATAACTGATAAAGCTTGGCGTCACACACTGTCTCTCAAAACACCAAAACTCAACTCTGACAGCCTTAGCCACTCAGGCTAAACTCTGCCTCTCTTAGCTACACAGGCTAAACCATTTGTCTTATTCACACAGGCTAAAGCATTTGTCTTAGTCACACAAGCTAAACCATTTGTCTTAGCCACACAGGATAGACTCAAACTGCTTCTTCTGCCATACAGGCTAAACTCAAAAACTCTCCATACTCGTCACCATCTGTTTCAGTCACCTTTGCTTTTTCACTCTGCTACAGTCATCCCAGCAGAGACATCACCTTGCCAACAAAAGTCCGCATGGTCAAAGCAATGTTATTCCCCATAGTAATGTATGGCTGTGAGAGTTGGACTATAGGGAAGGCCGAGCACGGAAGAATAGATTCTTTTGAACTATGGTGCTGGAGAAGACTCTTGAGAGTCCCTTGGACTGCAAGGAGATCAAATCAGTCAATCCTAAAAGAAATCAACCCTGACTGTTCCCTGGAAGGCCAGATCCTGAAGCTGAAGCTCAAATACTTTGGCCACCAAATGAGAAGGGAGCATTCACTGGAGAAGACCCTGATGCTGGGAAAGATTGAAGGTCAAAGGAGAAGGGGACGGCAAAGGATGAGATGGTTAGACAGTGTCATTGATGTGACGAACATGAAATTGAGCAAACTTCAGCGGACAGCGGAAGACAAGAGGGCCTGGCGTAATCTGGTCCATGGGGTCGCGAAGAGTCGGACTCGACTGTGCGACTGAACAACAAACAACAACAGTCATCCCTGCCTTCTTCAGTTTGGTAACAGGTACACGCTCCACTTACACTGGGTACAAACACAGTTCTAATACTAGCAATGATCAATAAATCCATCAAAATGCATATGATACATTATCACAGGATTCATATGCCATAATCGGCAGATGTTTTACAAGTTAAGTAACCAAACACAGACAATGAGCCAGTGAGGGAAGATATAAAATTTAATAACTAGCACTACAAATACCACGAAAGACACATGAAATATTATGCATTAACAACACCTCCCTAAACAGTTAAGGTGTTCACTAAAAATCCTTGTACAACCATCTACCAAATGCGTAACACATTTCAACAAAAAACACCCTTTTCAGTGTATTTTTTCTCTAGAGAACTGTGTGTACAATCATAAAACGACCATGTAAATATATGTATTTGTGGATGATTAACTATCTTTCACTTATAGTGAGAGTTGTACAGTTGATCAGATTTCAGGGATCAGATTTGGGGAATTCAGTGTAAACTGAGTGGAGTCATTCTGAAGACACTGAGGTCTACAACTGGTCTGCTCAGGGGGCGTGAGGAGGGACCTAGAAAAGACACACGGAAGAAGAGAGAGTGGCAAGGGGACAGCAGGAAAGGAGAACACTGAAGGAAGGTGAGCAAATGCCAATACGTGGACACTGATCATGCAAACGTCTTCTCATGGAGCTTAATGGGGAACAGGAGGACAGGCTCAGAGATATCACGGCCTGGTAGACTGCCTGGAAGATCATACAGCACCCTGCTCTGCATGTGGAAGCTCTGTCTTGCCTTCTCTCTCCCCCTCACTTGAACCAGCCACCCCCGCCCCTGCCAGTTGTCCAGGGTTCTTCATATGATTTTAATTGTATTTATACTCGTTGGTAGCCGCCCTGAGCCTGCTATGCGGGGAGGGCGGGGTATACGTTTGATTGATAAATAAATAAATATACTTGTGTGGCATGGAGCCCTCCCCCCCAAAAAAAGATCAGCTTTCTTTGCAAAGTGCTTGGTGCCACAAGCGTAATCATGAAACGCTGGAGGTGTGCCTGGTGGGGTTGGGCAGCAGCAAGGCTGGGGTGGGAAAGAGACCGAAGGCAAGCCATGGCTTATATGGGGAAGAACCTCTCTGTGCTGAAAAGAATCCTCTCTCCAAGACCTCGTCTTACTCTCCCGGTGCTCCTCTTAGTATGCATGCAAAACGCCAGGAGGTGTGGTATCCTTGATCTTTACACATGCCCAGAGGTCACAAGCCCTTCCAAAAAAAAAAAAGCAAAGAAATATATAAGCTCTGTGTTGGCTTGCAACCCAGCAAGTGGAGCCCTGACACTGACCCAGAGGTCCAGAACCACAGGTCAAAGACCACTGTGCTCTAATTGAAAAACCCTAAAAGCACCACCTTCTGCCCACTGATGCCTGTGGCTCAATGGTAGAACATCTGCTTGGCATGCAGAAGGTTCTAGGTTCAATCCCCAGCATCTCCAGTTAAAGGATCTGGCAGCAGGCGATGGCAAAGATCTCAGCCTGTGACCCTGGGGAGCCTCTGCCAGTCTGAGTAGACAATGTTGACTTTGATGGACCAGTGGTCTGATTTAGCATGGCAGCTTCAGGAGACCCCTTCAAAAAACAAACAAACAAAACCCCCCTTCCTTTTCTCTTCTGTGCTTAACACCCAGGCGCGCGGAACACTGTTACCTTCCCACCAAAGTGGTACCTATTTATCTACTTGCAATTTCTTGCTTTCGAACTGCTAGGTTGGCAGGAGTTGGAACCAGAGACGGGAGCTCACTCCGTCATGCGGCACTCTGACAGCGCTCGCTCTTCAGCTTGGAAACGGAGACGAGCACCGCAACCCTAGAGTTGGATTTGACTGGCTTTTGAGCAAGGGAACCTTTACCTTTACCTAACACCCGGGAGGGAAGGTAGCATGGGATAGCCCAATCCTGTCAGATCTCGGAAGCTAAGCAGGGTCAGTCCTCGGATGGGAGACTGCCAAAGAAGATTCTGCAGAGGAAGGCAGTGGCCAACCACCTCTGCTTCTCACTTGCCTCGAAAGCCCCTTGTTGGGGTCACTATAAATCAGCTGTGACTTACCCTTAACACTTCCTGCTTTCAGGAATTTGTTGATTTTCTTCCTTCCTTCCTTCCTTCCTTCCTTCCTTCCTTCCTTCCGCCATGCCTCTCAACTCCCCCTCCCTGCTCACCTTCTCACGGAACCCATCCAACGGGACTGGTGTGCCCCACTTCAGGTCACGCGTGATGCAACGAGGCTTGAGCCCATCACGGATCCAGGCGCGGCTGATGAACCGGGCGTTGGGGGTCCAGTCCCCAGTGGACTGGGACATGGTCAGCCACTTCTCCAGGCGGTCTTCAAGCTGGGGGGGCAGGGAAACCAAAGAGTGAATGAGGTACCAAGTGGCAGGGTCCAGAGTGTGCCGCACCTGGTTAACAGTGACAGGTGATCAGTGTTGTTCACCCCATGATTCACACAGAGACTCACCCTGGGCAGGTCCAGGAAGAGGTGCTGGGAGGGCTTCACCACTGGAGTCCTCTGACAGACTTTGCACAGAGGTTTCTGATGGAAGAAGGAGAACTGGTTTTATACTCCGCTTTTCACTACCAGGAGTCTCAGAGTGGCTTACAATCGCCTTCCCTTCCTCTCCCCACAACAGACACCCTGTGAGGTAGGTGGGGCTGAGAGAGCTCTGAGAGAACTGTGACTGACCCAAGGTTACCCAGTTGGCTTCACATGGAGGAGGGGTGGGGAATCAAACATGGTTCTCCCGATTGAAGTCCACCACTCTTAACCACTACACCACACTGGAAGGGGACAGAGAAGGAAAGACCATGATTCTCTCAGCTCAAACCCTGAGAAACGTACAGGAAGCACTTCAGAATGTATGGTGTCATGGGTAGAGTGTCCAACTAGGATATGGGAGACCCAGGTTCAGATCCTCACTCTGCAATGGAGGCTTGTTGGGTGAGACGCGGGGCCAGTCAAAAAAATCTCAAGACTAGCCTACCTCACAGGGTTGTGGTGAGGATAAGCTGGAAGAGAGGAGAACAAGGTAAGCCACTTTGGGTTCCCACCAGGGGGAAATTTGGGGTACAAATAACATAAACAAATGAGGTAAATAATTCCAAGTGTTGCATAAATGCTGAGTAAAGTTAGTATAAAAGAGAGTAGTATAAAAGAGAGGAGCTGTAAGTGCCTTCAGGTCCGCATTGTGGAGAAAAGCCAGGGTACAAACGGTTAGGTGTGATGGGTGGCACCCTGAAAGATGGTGAGCTCGTATCTGCACATGTAAAGTGCCATCAAGTTGCAGCTGACTCACGGCAACTCTGTAGGGTTTTCAAGGCAAGAGATGAACAAAGGTGGGTTTGCCACGGCCTGCCTCTGTGAAGCAGCTCTGGAGTTGCTTGGTGGATGCCCATGCAAGCACTAACCAGGTCCAACCCTGCTTAACCTCTGAGATCTGATGAGACAGGGCTAGCCTTGGCTATGGCCCTGTAGGCATTCGTGGTAGGTAGGATGTGGGCCCTCACACGGATGGCCCAGGCTAGCCGAGTCCCACTGTATCTCAGAAGCTAAGCAGGGTTGGCCCTGGTGAGTACTCGGAAGAACCAAGGAGGTTCAGGGTTGCTACGCAGAGGCAGGTAATGGCAAACTACCCCTAAACATCTCTAGCCCGGAAAACCCTACAGGGTCACCAGAAATTGTCTGAGACCTAACAGCACTTTCCATCACCAAGAGAGGGGAGATCTAATGTAATGTGTTTTGGTACAGGTGGAACTGACATCCCAGGTTCACTGGTATTCTGGGGGACAAAAGGAACGCACAATTAAAACAGGAGCCCAGAGGCATCTTTGTTGTTGTTGTTCAGTCACACAGTCGGGTCCGACTCTTCACGACCCCATGGACCACATCACGCCAGGCCCTCCTGTCTTCCGTAGTGCTCTGGAGTTTGCTCAATTTCCTGTTCATTGCCTCGATAACACTGTCTAACCATCTCATCCTTTGCCGCCCCCTTTTTCTTTGACCTTCAATCTTTCCCAGCATCAGGGTCTTAAAGCCTAACAAATTTAGTGCACTCTGAAGATGGGAAAGAGAAAAATAGACTAGAGACGTAGGTGTCCATGGCTGCGGAGATAGCAGTACCTTCAGTTCAGTGGCATTGATTAATTTCCCACATTTGTCACATTGGTCCCCACGGGCTTCTTCGTAGTTGCAGAACGGGCAGACGCCTTCCACAAAGCGGTCAGCCAGGAACCGGTCACAGTGCTCACACTTGAGCTGGTCCACTGTTTCCGTCAGCAGGTAATTGTGCTCCAGCAGCTGCCGGAAGATGTCCTGGGCTATCCTAAGACACGAGGGAGGAGAAGCAGAGGGATGCTCAGTCTCCACGGATGCTCAGTCTCCACGGTCTTCCAACAGCCCTTTCTGCTCACAACCCCATCATGTCAAAGAGAACTTGGCAGCCTTAGCCTGGAGAGCCCAGGCAAGCCTGTTCTCATCAGATCTGGGAAGCTAAACAGGGACAACCCTGGAAAGTACGTGGAAGGCAGACATCCGAGGAATACCAGGGCTGGGACGCAGAGGCAGGCAATAGCAAGCCACCTCTCTGAAACATCCTAGCTCCACTAGTGGTCCCCAGAAGTCACCACGACTTCCAGGCTCACAAGCACGCACACACACACACACAGAATACTCACACACACAAAAAAAAGAATTAGAAATAGGGGAGAGGTTAGGCATTAGCTTTTTGTTGTAGCAGTGACAACCAGGGCTATCCCTGTATTTATTTATGCGCAACACTTTTCTGCCCTGACCTGGGTGACTCAAGCTGGCCTGAGTTTCTCAGATCTCAGAAGCTAAGCAGTACTTGGAAGGGAGTACTTGGTAGGGAGACCTCCAAGGAATAACTGGGTCAGGACACAGAGCAGGCAATAGCAAGCCATCTCTGCGTCCAAGTTCCAACAGGGGTCACAAGAAGAAGCAGCAGAAGCAGCAGAAGCAGCAGCAGAAGAGGAGATTGGATTTATACCCCGCCCTTCACTGCCCAAAGGCGTCTCAGAGCGGCTTACAAACTCCTTTCCCTTCCCCTCCCCACAACAGACACCCTGTGAGGTAGGCGGGGCTGAGAGAACTTCTGACAGAAACTGTCCTTGAGAGAACGGCTGTGCCAGAGCTTGTGACTGACCCAAGGTCACATCAGCAGGTGCAAGTGGAGGAGAGGGGAATCAAACCCGGTTCTCCCAGATAAGAGTCCGCGCACTTAACCACTACACCAAACTGGCACTACACCATGACTTCCAGGCCTGCAAACGCACACATGCACACAGAATACCACCCCCCAAAAAAGAAAGAAAAGAACTTAGCAGACGGCGTATACTATGCTGGAAGGAGATTGTGGCTTGCCTTGCACTCCGCTGAGGAAGCCCGGCTCTCCAATATGCTATTTTATTTTATTTATTTTATTCAATTTATATCCCACTCTCCCCGCCAAGGCAGGCTCAGGGCGACTTACATGAAGAGTTAAAATACATTAAAACACAAATGATAAACATCATGAAAAAAATCATAAAAGCTGTCTTTCAGGACAGCTGCAGTACGAGTGGTGTTTGGGGATTAAAGCAGGCTGAAGGAGCACTCTTGCCTGGAGAACAGCTGGATTAGAATCCAGCAGCACCTTAGAGACCAGCAAGATTTTCCGTGCCAGGAGCTGCCCGAGAGGCAAAGCTCCCTTCATTAGATACAGAGCTTTAACCCTTGAAAAAACTCATACCCCCAAAATCTCTAAGACGCTGCCGGAGTCCAATCTAACTGTTCTACTGCAGTCCAACAAAGTTACCTTCTAAAACTGCCAGGAGAAGGTTCTTAGTCATCAGAGTCGGTAAGAAGAATGGCTGTGTACAAGCCTGCGCTAAACCCAACCCTAATAAGAACTCTACCTTGCCTTGAGTGCCCAATTTCTGAAAAAGCGAATCCATTTTTTAAAAATCATAGGGGCCTGAAGAGAGGTGTCCAAAGTTTCTGTGACCACGGAGGGCAAGTCACTCAGTCTTTCCATCCATCTGTAAAATGGGCACAACCACCGGCCTTACTGCTGTTCCACGGCTAAGATGACATAAGGACCAGAAAAGCAGAGGAAACCAGGGGGGGAAGGTTCATTTCCCTGCTCCCTTTTCCCTAGGCTAGTGTGCTTCCGACTTGCAGTTAACTCACCTGGTCTGATGAGGTGTCGTGGTGCGTCCAAAGTAGTCGAAGGAGATATTGAACCACTGGTAGATCTGGGCATGGACAACGTGGTACTTGTCACAGATCTGCTGAGGGCTCAGCCCCTCCTCCACGGCCTTTGTCTCTGTGGCAGTGCCGTATTCATCAGTGCCGCACAAGTACAGCGTGTTCCAGTTGCGCAGCCGACTATACCTGGAAGAGAAACGGTAGAGTGCTTTAAGAGGCAATGTACTCGTGGTCACCAGTGAAGACTGGAAGTTTCATTTGCACCGCGGAGAGGAATCGATGCACCGATTGCTCTTCGCTTCACAGCTCTTCAGCAAGCAGATCTTAAAGGCCTCTACAACTTAGTCACAGAGCATCTCCGCCATTGCCCCGACCCACCAGAATGGTTGATCAGAGGAGGTTACCAGAACATCTACTCTATTGGGCTCTAGGCAAACATGGAAAGCAGTGCCTGTTCAATGGCTTTTCACCAATCCATTGGACAGCACAGTACATTATAAGCCACAGGTTAGCCAGGCTCTTGGAGCTTTAGCAATAATGAATGTTGTTCAGGAAGGTGATCTGCTCAATGGATGTTTTACTGTATGCCTTGGTAATATTTTATGTTTGAGCCGCCTTCAGGTCACTCACAGTACATTCTTGGCATCTTCATTTAAAGGATCTCCAACAGCAAATGCTGAGGAAGGACTCCCACCCCCCAATTTTTCTGAGCCTGTGAGCACCTTTGGGATTCTGACACTGGATGGTGGGCGCAACCACAAAATGGCTGCCACAAAAGGTGGGGCCCACTGCAAAATCTCAGGAAGTGAGGTCATGCGTAACTCAAACAATAACTTCAACGTTGCAGGCAGAAGCGCTGTTTTAACAGGATGCCTTTTAAAAAAGACATATTCTTTTAAAATATTTTCTGGCATACAGCTTATCTTCAGTTATACAGTGAAGATCCCTCTGCTGTGACGGCAGCTGCTGTTGTGGCAACTTTAAAAAAAAAATCTGCACAGCCAACCAGATCTCCAATGGCAAAAGCCCCACCTGGCTCTGCCCACTTTCTCAAAACACTTGGTAGGCACCAGGATAGGCGTCTGCAGGTGCTATGGTGCCTATGGGCACCACATTGGGAACCCTACCAATCAGAGCAAACAGTACTGAAATACATGAACCAGTAGCCTAACAGTACAATCACCTAATTAAGAACATAAGAGAAGCCAATGCTGGATCAAGCCAATGGTCCATCCAGTCCAACACTCTGGGTCGCACAGTGGCCAGAAATACCAGGTGCCATCAGGAGGTCCAGCAGTGGGGCCAAAACTCCAGAAACCCTCCCACTGTTGGCCCCCCTCCCAACACCAAGAATACAGAGCATCACTTCCCCAGACTGAGAGTTCCTATCTATACCTTGTGGCTAATAGCCACTGATGGACCTCAGCTCCATATGCTTATCCAGTCCCCCCTTGAAGCTGCCTATGCTTGTAGCTGCCACCATTTCCTGCAGCAGTGAATTACATTCAGACTAGTGTAAAACCTGTTGCAAAATTCAAGAGAGACTTTTTAATATAGAACAGATCTATCCGCCTTTGCACACACTGGAATTCTACAAGCACAAGTTTTGTTTTGTTTTTTTACCATGACTAATTCAGCTCTCCCCCCCAGCCCCCGCAACTGCTGGATATAGCCTGCCAAGGAGAGACACGGGCAAAACTAAGAAAGCACTGCAAGCCCAAAACAAACTGCACTATGCTTCTGACCTAGCATGCTATTAACAGGTAAGAAAGATATTAGCACCTTACCTGGCAAAGGTGTCTGCACTGAGGACACAACCGATGATGTTCCCAAGATGGGGCACATTGTTGACATAGGGCAGCGCGCTAGTGATCAGCACATTCCTCATGCCTTCCACGGGCACCCTGGGAGAGAAGAGACGTGAACGAACCTGGATCTGTACAGAGGGTGAGTTGTGCTCTAGCATAAAGAGGAACCGGCTGGACTCCAAGGGGATAAAAGGGGACTCCAACTGTGGCTCAATACAGTACTTTTAAAACAGAAAATACTTTAATTAAGGTGTACTGGAGAGGTAGGTGGGATGCTAGAATATCTGATGGAGCTAAAGGACAATCTATAAAACAAGCTAAAGGGCCTGTTTTATAGACAGAGGTGAACTGTTGACAGTCATCTGAATTGTAAGCCATTCGCAGATTTATGGCAGAGCTCTAAAACAATCACACAGGGTGAACTTGGGTACATTTACTGTGAGACCCTGTATATGCCACTGCCTAACAGAGGGCTCCTAACAACCAGTGTTTGGTTGTGGGATCTTCATGGATTATTGATCACCACATCAAAAATATTGGTATTATTGATCTGTATAGTTTCAGTAATGCAGACGGGCTTCCTTTCACTGGCTCTTTGTTGATCTCTTTCCCTGAATTCCAGAATTTGTTCTTTAGTAGTTAAAAGTTCCAGACCTCCTACCCTCGAGGCAGCTATGGTGCCCACAACTACTTTTTTTTTTTAAAGAAAATTTATTAACAGGATATAATAGCATGTTCCATATTCGACAACCAATTCTTAACATATCCTTTTCTAAAAATTTTTATCCCCCCTCCCCTGGCTTCCAACGATGCTCCGCACCCATTAACATTTCTATCAATATTCTCTTACATTCAATTTGTTTTCAATATTCAAATCATAAATTTCAATATTTCCCTTTTCTATTTATCCCTATTAGGTAACCTTTCTATTACAGTTCCCTTTTCTTACAGCACTTCTATTATTAATAACTATCAAAACAGAGCAGTCTATTTTTCACATCCCAGTTAGATTCTAAGTAGTCTTTAAAGTCTTTCCAATCTGCTAAGAATTCCACAACTACATGTGGTTAGACAGGTCAGCATGTGTAGCCTCTGGCAATTACACAAAATCTGGTATTCCAAAGGCTTTTCTTTTTGATGGTCAGATTTTGCGCAAAAGCTTTCAAGCATTTTCACAGAAACATCCACAGAACAAAGTGTGAGTCCAGTGGCAGCTTTAAGACCAACAAAGTTTTATTCAAGGTAAAGATGCCACTGAACTCAAACTTTGTTCTGTTGCTTCAAACCAACACAGCTACCCACCTGAATCTATCTTAATAGAAACATCCACGTAAAGGATGTGAGTTTCTGTGTGACAACTGACACTACTGATTTTGCCCAACCCACCAAACCCCCCGAATGTCTTGTATCTAAGCAACTGTATGAAAAATTAAGCAAAAACAAATATGGGGAGGCATGAGGATGGGTCTGAGGTCACTGCATTCTCAAAGCATGTCTATATATTTTTTAAATGCCTGAGATTTCCAGAAGTCATTTTGAGAGTACAATTTTGCTTAGCACAGAATGTGAACTCTTTTTCAGCAGAGAGTACATCTATGCTAAAGCAAAGCAGATGTTGGTCCCTCAGGAACAAAAGGAACTGCAGTAATGAGAAGGCCATTCTACAATCCAATTTTCCTTGCTTGGGTCTCCCTACAGTTTCCTCACTCTTCTGCACATTTTTTGCTCCCTCTAGTGGTCGATTCAATATTACATCGACATCTATCTGGCATATCTCCCTGCTGATTTAAGCTGCAGGTTTTTATGCTGGACTGATGTAACATTGAATTGACCACTAGAGGAGCAAAACATGTGCAGAAAAGGAAGAAAACCCTAAAGCAACAGGGATACACAAGTGACAAAAATGAGAATGTGGAAGAGCCCAGAGTAAAATTATGGAGTCAGGAATTGCATTGTACTATTTGGAACAAAACATCGTAAAAAGGGGGAAGGGGGGAAGCCTTATGCAAAATGTGGCTAGCTTATTCTCAGTGCCCCTATATTATTTCCATTAAAACACTTGCAAGGTACGTACACGGGCTGCTGCGGCTTCCAAGGCTTGGGAAGGGCGGCTGCCCCTCTGCTCCAGACTTCAGCGACCGCTGCAATCTCCTCGTCAGACAGGCGCTGAAGCGATTCCTCCTCCTAGAAAGATGGTCAAAGAAACAGCTGTCTGAAACCTACTGCAGACAGAGTTTTTTTCAGATGTTAGGCACTGGATACCCACAAGCTACATGTGAACTGTAAGGTTCTTCATGCTGACCCAGAATGCGGCATGGTCCAGCAGGAGAGTCAGTACTGCTGTCCTCAAAGCATCTCTTTACATTGCAGTGTAGTTTTACAGAACTGAACAAGCTCAGTGTTGGAGAGGCCATTTGCACCCAAGGAAGACAAGGCAGTCTTCCTCCTGCATAAAAGGTCAAACTGACGTTAAGCAGAAGAAGACGAAGAAGAGATTGGATTTATACCCCGCCCTTCACTTGGAGTCTCAAAGCGGCTTACAAACTCTTTTCCCTTCCCCTCCCCACAACAGACACCCTGTGAGGTAGGCGGGGCTGAGAGAGCTCTTTCCAGAACTGTCCTTGAGAGAACAGCTCTAACAGAACTATGGCTTGCCCAAGGTCATCCAGCAGCTGCAAGTGGAGGAGTCGGGAATCAAACCCGGCTCTCCCAGATTCGAGTCCACGCACTTAACCACTGCTCCAAACTAGTTAAATATCTACGAGTGTTCAGGCACAGATTTACCACTTCATCTATTGTCGGCAATGCCAAAAAAAAGGGCAGAAACTCTACCCCTGAGTTGCCAGGATAAAACTGCAAACACAGATGAAAGGTTTCCAAAAAACCCAACAAAGTCTCTTCATCCAGAATACTCTACGTTTCAAGGCCAGACCATTCCTTCCCCTGTCTCAGCCTATCCTACCTGAGGAAGGAGAACAAAAGCCGAGAGAGAGAGTACCTGGCCCAAGGCCACCCAGCACACTTCATGACAAAGTGGGCTTTTGAATCTGGGCTCTTCCAGGCTGTAGCCCAACACCCTAACCACTACACCACACTGTCTTTCTCCTGAGGAGGCATTACTGCTTCATTATGAGCCTGTATACGCCTCAGAAATACAATTAGTGAGCCAGCCTTTCTATAGGAGGAGAGTTGGGTTAATGCTGACCTTTTTTTGCTTGCCAACAACACCGTTTTATCATCACAGAGTTGTAGCGAGAATAAAGTGGAGGAGGAGAGGACGACAGCGGAATAAAAATAAAATACTGTTTCTTCAACGGATGCTCAGTTGCCTCTCAGCATTCTGCAGCTCTTGGGCGTGCTGAGGCCTCATTGTGCCCCCTTGAGGTGGTAGGGCAGGGCCCCTCCCCTTTCTCTGTGGCACAGACACATTTACCTCATAAAAAGTTTTTCACATAAGGGTTCTATTTTTTTGTTATTGCTGTGTCATGTTCTGTTTTTGGCCCGAGGATTGTTTTATGAACGGCATTTTAGGCTGATGAAAGTTGTTGTATGCTCTAGCTCGTACGGCTTCATTGTATTGTTTTCACCGTGGGCTGCCTTGAGCAGATCTCTGCAGAGGAGGCATACAAATCTTCAAAGTATAAGTGGCTAAGAAAATGAGCTGTACTTCAGTTGTTGATTCAAATCTCAGCAGAAGAAGAAACCTATGGCTTTATGCGTTTCGCCTAGGACTTCGTCAGAGGACCTATCATATGCTCAAGGTGAAACAGGACACTTTCGCTACAATAGATCCCGATGAAGCCATAAGCGAAACACATCGGGATCGGGAAATAATGATGATGATGATAATAATAGATTTACTCAATACTTTGATCTCTTCTGCTGCTGCTACTGCTGGTGTGGCCCTGACTTCTTCACTACTTGTTGGATTCAGATCTCAGCCACAAATTTACTAGGCATTTTTTAGCAAATCACTCTCCCTCAGTCTGAGTTCTCCATTTTCTGGGTGTGTATGTGTGTGTGTTAAAACCAACCAGCCTTACCAGGCTGTTATTACTAAGTGAAGCACTTTGAACACTGAAAGCACTATACAGATGCTAGGCATTATTACCAGAGTATACACTGGATAGCATTTGGATTTGGCTAAGTTGTATATCTCAATTTTTCTGCAACTAGGGAGTCGCTACAGTACTCAGAAACCCTGGCTTGGCTTTCTTTTTAATTTAAAACATTTATATCCCACCTTATCTCCTCAGAGTCCAGGTGGCTAGAGTAACCTCAGTTTGGGGGTGGAAGGGGGTTGGAAAGAAGCAGTAAGTTTCCTTTACCAGAATGAGTGGTCTAATATTTCACAGTAAAGAAGAATGGGAGATTCACATAAAAAGAATACAGAGTTCATGCACACACAGGCCTAGTTCATACAACCACCAGACAAGGCGAGAAACACTCTGCTTGGATTATACTACACTGGAAAGCAGATGGGGGAAACAACATTCCTCCCTCCACATCAACAAAAGTCCACTTCCTGCATATATAAAACTGGATATCAGGAAGAAGTGTAAGACTGAGCCTAACCTCCACCTTAATCTGCTAATTTTGTATACGTTTCTTTTTTTTAAAGAGGTGGGGAAAGCATTCAATTGTGCAGCACATACCTGAGGTGGTACAGTCTGACATCCACATTACAACCTCCACTTGTTGCTTGTATAAACCAGGCCGTGGCCTCACAGAGGAAGGGGAACAATACCTTTGGCTCGTTCGTGGCAGGCTTCTCAAAGGCCAGGGTGGGACCAGGCTGCTTCTGCAGGTGGGCCTTCAGCTCCTGCACTCCTTTGCGTGTCCACACAGTTTCGACCGTCTTCTTGCAGTGCTCCCTCAGGCTCATGTTTTGGAACCAGTTCCTCAGGACTTTCAGGTCATCTTCAAAATTCAAAGAGACCACAACTCAGTCCCCAAGGGGAAAACAACCCACCGTGGTACAGATGCTGGAGGGCTCTTCCAAACAGACAGACAGACAGACAGACAGACAGACAGACAGACAGACAAACCCCTCTTCAGATTACACACATGAAGCTGCCTCAGACCTCTGTTCTTTCAGTGTTGCCTACTCTGACTGGCAGCAGCTATTGAGGGTCTCAGGTTAGAAGTCTTTCACACCACTTGATCATTTTAACTGGATATGCCAGGGACTGAACCGGGAACCTTCTGCATGCACGACACAAGCTCTGCCATCAAGCCACAGCTCCACTGCTTTGGTTAATGGCCGATTCAGCTCACAGGCAAGAACCAATGAACCCACCCCAATAAGGCATGCTAGCCTCCCCTGCCACTGCCCCAGAACCAGCTGTCTAGCAGAAGGCTACTCTCGGCAAGGCAAGTATCATACAGAATCACCCTGGGAGGTTTCCAGACTGTGTTCCAGGGAATCCCTGCGAATCCTTGGAAACTTATCAGTCAGAATATGACGAATGACGTTGAGCTTCCCCACTTCTCCTATGCTCAAGGAAGAATTAGGTCACCCTGTCATTCAACTGAGGCAGGACCCAAACTGAATAGGCCTAATCAGTGACCCACATGAGCCACTGATAAACCCCAGAAATTGCTTCAGAATCCTCTAAAGAGGCAGGGATTCCAAGGCAGATACACAAAGAATCCTTAGAAGACAGCTAGATGCTTAAAGGATGCTAAAGGGAGTTCTATTGCCCTGCAACAGTAAATTTTCAGTCATCCCTACACCTCCTATACTGAGCATAAGAAAGAAGAAGAGATTGGATTTATACCCCACCATTCACTACCCAAAGGAGTCTCAGAGTAGCTTACAATCCCTTTCCCTCCCCACAACAGACACCCTGTGAGGTAGGCTGAGAGAGCTCTGACAGAAACTGCTCTTTTTCAAGAACAGCTGTGCCAGAGCTTGTGACTGACCCAAGGTCACATCAGCAGGTGCAAGTGGAGGAGTGGGGAATCAAACCCGGTTCTCCCAGATTAGAGTCCGCACTCTTAACCACTACGCCCAACTGGTTCTCAAGTCGGTAGCCACAAAGGAAAGACTTATTTACTTTAACTATGGTGTACCTTTCTTCTAGAGATGCAAGGTGGATTACAGTATCAGAAATCAATGCAATAAAGACAGGCATAATACACAGAACCGGCTTCCCCTGTGTATGAACTGTGAGTTAACATGCTGGAGCCCTCCAGTCTTCTTTGGATGGACTTAGCTGAGCAGAGTGGCAGGTTCCAGCCCAAGGTGTGGGGATGTGAGAGGCAGCCCCAGTAGAGGCTCCTTGGAACCTGGCATCATCTGCTGAACAGGCCTGTAGCTACGGTGGGGATTTTGGGGGCTCTGCATCCTTTCTTAAAGGCACAGCCACACAAGAATTTCTCCTGTAAATGCTTTCTTCAATCATTTTAAAACATTTTTTTAAAAGGCGTGTGCTCCTTTAAGCAGAGGGGGGTGCTGTAGTTGACTAATTCCTGCACTGAGCAAGGGGGTTGGAGTAGGTGACCTCTAGGTTCCCTTCTAACTCTGTGTCAAGAAACTGGTCTCCTTTAAGAGAGTTTTTCTGCCTAAATGTTAGCTTTCTTGACTGAGTCATCACCCCCACCTGCCGGCTTGTTATTAGAATTGTTGCTTAGGCTGGCAGAAGTGATTAACTTGTAGTGGCTGAGAACAGTCATCTAACGTGGTTGACAGCTTGCAATTTAGAGATCTGTCCTGGTAACAGCTTTCTATTGGCTAAACGGCTTTTCCCCCCTGCACTGAAACTTCAGCCCCACCAGAAAAAAAATTGCTCAGCAAGCCACAAAATCCTGGCTATGGGCCTGTAGCTGAAGCTGAATGGTGGGAGAGTCAGGAGTGCAGTTAAATTATGGAACTCGCTGCCACAGGATGTGGTGATGGATGCTGATGGTTCTAATTTGATACTACCAGGGTCTAGTACTAGCAGCAACTCATTAGCATAATAGGCCACACCCAACAGCAGAAAGTCCTTAGCATATTATGCCACACCCCTGACAATGCAGCTCATTAGCATATTAGGCCACCCCATATAATGCCTCCCTGATCCTTTCAGGGGCCCCCCTGGCCCGCCCACCTTGGAGTCACTGGGGGGCGTCACTCTCCAGGCCTTCCCTCTGTAGTCACGCTCTGAAGCCAGCTGGAATTCCGTTCCTGTGCGTTCCTGCCCCAAAATAGCACTGGATACTACTATCACCGAAAAGAAACCCTTCCCTTCTTCTGGATCCTGGAGGGGTTTTTTTGCCATCTTCTGGGCATAGAGCAGGATCACTGGGGGTTCGGGGGAGAGGTAGTCATGAATATCCTGCACTGTGCAGGGGGTTGGAGTAGATGACCCTAGAGGTTCCTTCTATGATTCTATGGATTGGAAGGCTTTAAAAGGGCAGTGGACAACATCATAGTTGCTACAATTGCTACTAGTCATGATGGGCATCTTCTCCCTCCACTACCAAAGTATGCTTCTGTAGTGAGATGAGAGCCGGGGTGGGACAGGATATGCCTTGACAGTTATGATGATGGAAAGACGTCCAGGCATCTTCATGGCTAGGAAGAAGGGGGAAAGATGCTCTTTGACAAAACAGGGCATCCTTTCCAGCTGGGAGAGATAGCATGCCAGCACTTTTGATGTGTGAACACCTCCTTATTGGAGGGTGCAGGTTTGGCTGGAGACACAAGGCTTCGCACTCGGATTGGCTGAAGACCCCAGGGCACATGTAGAGGTGGGATCTGAAAAGGAGAGCTGTCTGGGGCTTCCTTCTGGGTTTTCCTTCTTGGCTGGCAACTCTGGAGTCATGTTTTTGCCATGAAGGATGACAAGATGGGAAGAATGCGAAGGAGGGATGCGGAGGCACTGGGACGGGGACACCCTGCACCTACCCAGACAAGACACAACATTAACTGTGAGTACATCAGTGAGAGAACCTCTCTTCTTGTTTATTTTCCTTAATGCGCCTAGATCCTGGCCTTTGTAATACCCCCAGTTTGTGCCTTGTAGAAATAAAGTCTTGTTGAACTCGAGAGAGTCTGCGCAAGACCTTACCCACCCGCCTGCTTCCTTGGTATGCTAGTGAATGACGCCCTTGCAAGGCTATCTTCGGGCAACCATGCTAGAGAGAAGGAGGCTGGATTTTACTCAGAGTGGTGGTAGTGACTGGGGAGGGGGGCAAAACAGTGCCAGAGTCAGCTCAAAACCCACAACAGCCTCTTTAAATCTGTTGCCTGGGAGCACAGTGGGAGGATGCTGTTGAAGTCATCCGGCTTGTGGGCTTCCTAGAGGCAGCTGGTTGTGAACAGAACGCTGGACTTGATAGGCCTTTGGTCTGATCTAGCATGGCTCATTTTATGTTCCGATCTAAGCCAGCTGTCAACTGGCAGATAAGAGTTGCTGTTTTGTCTTCTTAAAGGGGATCCCCACACACCAAAAAAATCACACTGGCATGACTTGGATGGCCCAGGCTAGCCCAGTCTCATCTGATCTCAGAAGCTAAACCTGGTTGGCCACTGCCAGGACTTGGATGATCCCGACCTGGATGGCCCAGACTAGCCCAATCCCATCAGATCTTGGAAGCTAAGCAGGGTCGGTCTTGGCTAGTATTAGGAAGGACAACCTAGAAGGAATATCAGGGACATGATGCAGACGCAGGCAAAGGCAATCCACCTCTGAAACGTCTCTTGCTTTAAAAACAAGTCCAGCTCGCCACCTAGTGGTGCATAACGCTAAAAAAGTTTGAACTTCTGGCAGTCAGACAATCTTAGGATCTCCAGGCTATAATGCACACACTGCCATATGATGGTAATAATAATAATTAATTAGTACTTGAACACAAGACCACCAAGGATGACTGGTGTTGCTTTGTGGAGAAAGGCAATGGGAAACCACCTCTGCTTCCCTCTTGCTTTGAAAGCCCTATGGTCCTGAGGTCGCCAGGAGTCAGTTGCAGCTTGACAGCACACAATACAATGTGACTTGGACAGCAGCTCTCACCTGGCAATACGGTTCCATCCTGTAACAGGGGGAAGAGGGCTCCCCAGAAGACAATGTCAACTGCTGACTCGGCATCCTGGATTTAAAAAATCAAAGGCAATTGATTTCCACCTATCTGCACAGAAGAGACAGCCTGAATAGGTACTGTACAGTTTCAGTGCACTTCCAAAAGGAAGGATTTCTTTTCAGTGACATTAGTATCAAATTAAACTCAATATTAAAATACAGCTGGATAGCAGTAACTATTTCAGTTCAATGACATCTTGCTGCAAATGCAATGTACCATGGGATACTATGGGAAAGGGGCAAAGGGGTGATTTTTGACAGTTCCCACCACAATAGCAACCCTTCAAAACTCCCTTCATGCTGCTTTGGGGGGGGGGTCCCCTGTCCCCCAGGAGCACGGGAGACATTTCTGACCACAGCAGGAAGGTGAGATGTCATGCTTCTGCACACGGAATTCAGACAGAATCTGACTCTGTATTTTTAATAGATACCCTGTTTGCTGGAAGTTACTTAGAAAGAATCAATGCAGCTGTCAGGTAGCCCTGCCATGATGGATGGAGAAGGGAGGGTGGATGGGCTTTGTTTCGTGAAGGGAGGGTGGATGGGATCGTGGGTGTTGATTTATGCACCTGGAGTGTTCGAATGGAATGCGGGAGCTGCCTCGACTGCCTGGCCGTGCCTGGAGGGGGTCCCCATTCTCCCCTTCTGGTATAACTGCTTGCTTCATGTAACCAAGGTATTCTTAACAATGTTTCTGTTTCAGTAACCTACTATTGCAGATTAAAATAAATACTATTCTTGCTTCAATGAACAAGGCCTGGTATTTTGCTGACTAAGTTAAGGACTCTGACAGCAGCTTCTGCCATAGAACATCTTGTACTGAAACTGTTATTTTCTGGGAATCTGCTGCTGAATGCACAAAATTCAGCATCCAAAGAACCATTTTGTCAGCAAGGAAGTTTCTAGTCCTTAACTTTGCAAAGATAAATGCACTTTGTGGGGGAGGGAGATTGTCACACCATCTAGGGGCAGCCACCAAGAAGAGTCCCCAGGCTAACCAACCTTCTGAAAAAGGAGGTGCCTGTAGTAGAGCCATAGCCCTCCTGGAGATATCAGGACTTGGGCTGGTTCACAAGGGTGGAGGCTTACTCTGACCCCAAGCCATATAGGGCTTTGGAGGAGCACTGTAAATCCTGCCTGGAAACAAACCGGGAGCCAACGTAATTGGTACAAAACTGGTGTTATGCGGTCACTGCGGTAAGTACCTGTTAAGTTCTCTGAACCAGATCAGGTTCTCTAATCGTCTTCAAAGAGAACTCCACATACTTGCATCCGGGTGTTAACAAAGGCACATTCTACCAGTTTCAACCGAGGCAACATCAGTGGGGGGCCTCGGCCTTTATACCCCGTCGTTGGCCCTCCACAGTGACTGGTTGGCCACTGTGTGAGATAGAATGCTGGACTACATGGACCACAAGTCTAATGCAGCAGGGTTCTTATGCTCTTATCTGTGATCCTGGCTAGGCCAGCTTTCCCAGGACAGCAACTTAAACACATACAGGGCATATGGCTGTGTTCTTCCCCCTTACTCAGCCTGGATTAGAGCCATGCAGAACTACATACCGTAGAAAGTCCAGCCTAGGTTTGATAAGACAGCTAAAGTCAATTTTGCCAAAGAGTACTAAGACCTCAGAGTCAAAATTATTAGATGTACGTCGTAACACCACCAAGCTCTGGGTAATAGTGCCCATCCTGCCACAGAAAGGTCTTGACTTACCCCATTAAGATAAGGAGTGTTCTTCTTGGAAAGCGTCTGATCAATGTAGTTTAGTGGCTGCCGGATGATCCCCAAAACTTCTTCTCCTTTCTTTCCTTGCACCACATGATGATACAAGGCAGCAGACACAGCAGGCTAAGTGGGGAAACCAAAGAACAGAGATCTCGTTATTTTGTCTCTCTCCTTTGGCTTCCCAGGTTGCTCATCAGCCTTGTTCGAATCCATGCTGCGATTTCTTAAGAACAGAAATTGGTATCCACATGTAATGAGATAAAAATAGTATGTATGAGCTGCACTGGAGCTCTACACATAAAAATAACCAATTATCAACATGACCACACTCTAGTGCAGTGTTCTTCAACCTTTCCATCACCCAAAAGCTGCGTCACATGACAGGAAGAAAGGGAGCCAGAGTTACGACCTCAACAGTGTCAAGGCCAGGACTGTAAGCGGAGATCAAGAGAACCAAGGACAGGAAGCACAAACCACGCACCAAAAGGCATACAGTAGTGGAGAAACAAGCCCAGGAGGCCATGGTCTCCACCATTCAGGGACCTCACTTCACCATCTGCCTGCTCCTCTCAGCATGCATGCAAAGAAAAACAGGAGGTGTGGCACCCTTGATCTCCATGCATGCGTACTGGCAGCAGCTCCCTATAAAAAGCAGCATCTCTAGGGTTGGCTCACAACCCAGCAGGTTGGGCTCTGCAACTGAAGGGTCCCGATTCACAAGCTGAAGACCACTGCTCTAGTGCAGCCCATAAAATGCAAGTTGGGGCTACACAGATGGGGCCACACAGATGAGACTGCAAGCTCAGCCCCGTAGCCAGAAATTTTGGGTTGGTGGGGCAGCAGCTGTTGTGGGGGGCATACCTCACATTTGAAGGGGCAGTGCCCCCCAAATGCCCCACCATCACTATGGGCCTGAGCAAGGTTAATTTGCAAAACGCTGGGTTCATCAACATTAGAGAGTGGGTCTACAGTCCCCAACCCCAATGGCATCCTCAAGCGCATCCTGTTTTCCCCCTTTCACAGCACACCGCGCATGGAGAAAAATTGTGCTCACCAGTAAGATGCACACAGACCAGTCATTTTTATGATGGGCCTCGTGCCAGTCACTTAACAGCAAAAAATAAGCAAAGCTGTGCACAATAGAAGACGCTGAGAGCAGCAGAAGCTAATAAATACTGTGGTGGGGAGGGCACGATAAAAATTGAATAAAATAAATAAGTAAGTAAGTAATAGGCAAGGAGGCAAGTCCAGCAGTAGGAATTGGTGTTAATATTTTCTTCTAAGGTTTCTTTGGTTTATGACTGGTTGCCCATTTATATAAACTGCAGATGCTTCTGAGGGATGTTCTTCTGATGTGTATATCCTGGTTGTATTGAAAATTATATCTGAGATAACTTGTAATAGTCTTAGCTCAAGAAGAATTTTGAAACCAAGTTATTCATATCCGGAACCTTTGTATCAACTCATCAGACTATTCACCTACTTGATCTACTTATGCTTCTTAGCATCTATGTAGTATTCTTGTGCTCGTTGTATTTGATGGCTTTGTTATTCGTGATTTAATATTCTCATCCATGTCCTTATATATACTACAATATTGTATTTGTTAGCTTCTGCCATTCTCAATGTCTTCTATTGTGCACAGCTTTGCTTATTTTTTGCTGTGTGATCGCTTACTGTTTAGTCGCATAACAGCCGCATTCCTCTTTGTTAGATTTGCATCATGAAGAAATTGAACCTAAGGCAGGACTGTGCAGATGAAGAGGTGTAGTGAGTCAAGACAAGCTCGCCTCAGGATAAGATTAATGGACTTTGGGATACCATAAGAGAACGAACATCTTGTTCTAGACCTAGACGTGGCTAGGAGAAGGGAGCAGAGTTAACCACCAGCCCAACGGCATCCTCAAGCGGATGTGCCAGTGAAAGGCTGCCCATTTCCATAGGGAAACTGCTGCACTGGGGAAACCTGTCTAGGAGGTGCAGGGGAAAACTTCCTCTTTGTTCTTTAATCCTGAAGGGTCCATCTCACAGTGCGTTGTCACTGTATGCAGGGCAGACAGATACCTTGCACACACCTCCACCTGGGACCTCCGGATATACAGAGAGGGACATATGGGCAGTATGGTAAGTGGAAGAACAGCCTCATCCAAGGGAATCTGTGAACATGCCATGCCAACTATTAAGTAGTGAAGATGCCTTTGCATCATCCCTGAAAAATGCCATCTTTCCAGCCCACATGCCCTGACATGGATGATCCAGGCTAGCCCAATCTGGGCAGATTGTGGAAGTTAAGCAGGGTTGGCCCTGGTTAGTATTTGGATGGGAGACCATCGAGGAAGTCCAGGGTCTGGACACAAAGGCAGACAACGGCAAACCATCCCTGAATGTCTCTTGCGTTGAAAACCCTAACAGGTTGCCATAAGTCCACTCTGACTTTCCACGATCATCACCTCCCCACGTATGCCCCCCCACAAGAACACATGGATACACACTACTGCCCCCTAATGCCAGTTTACCTACCTGCAGCTCAGTCGCTTCCCACTCAAACAACTGATTGGCAAAATTGCTCTGTGCCTGGGTAAAATCGCTTGTCTCTTTTCCGGACAAAAAGAAGAAGTACCTTGAAGACAGAAGCAGAGGAAGACGCTGAGCACCACAGGGCGTATATGTACACTTCTGAATTCATCTTAGGGCTGGCACACTTATTTTGGAAGATACATATTCCTCAGCTGGTTGCAACCCTGGACTGGAGGTGGAAACTCAAGCCACAGTTTCAGATGCATTGGCAAACCTATTGTTTCACAGAAGTTTTATTTTTGAGGGTTCTCTCATTAAATTGCAGAGATGGGTAAAACTGTTCTGTTGGGTAAACTGAACCTGTGATGTTTTATCCCATATGTTATTGTTCGTAAAACTGTATTGTTAGCCACCTCGAGCTAATATTTTCCAAGTAAACTAATATAAACATGTCTGTCTGAAGCTTGTATTGGAGGAAAAAAAGAAAACCACCGCTCTTGGGGACAGTTGTACGGGTAGCATACCCTACGGTCTGGATCCCCCAGTAGCCTGCAGATTTCTGCTCCGTGTACCCCCAGACTCTAAGCAGTGGGTTGCAACTAGCATTAAAGTTTATCACTATGATGTTATGATGCCAAATGACAGATGCAGAAGTAGTAACCTCAGCAGCAGCAGCTTGCCTGGGAATACAAACCAAGCATCCAACACTCCATACTCACTGGCAAATTGCATTTGGGGAGAAGAGGAAGGACCCTTCTTTCAACAGCAGGGCTGGCGCCCGTGGGTGGGAGAGGAATGGAACCACAGAAGCTGTCAAAGGGGAGGGGGAACAAAACACAAACACACACATTAGGGGAAACAGTTTATACCCTGGGAACCTAACCCAAATGGCTACTGTATTTCTTACATTCACAAAAAGCACAATTTTCAAACACCCCTTCTATCATGGAACAAGTAGCTATTATGAGAGACAAAAACTCAGGGAGCAGGTACATTTATGCATGGATGTGGGTGAGATTATAGAGCATTTTTTGTAATCTATAGCTAGTTTTAAACTATAAACTTTGTTACAGAGCCCAAGAAGCCCTCAATAACTTTAAAACAAGACTGCTAGTTTTTAAAATAAGTTACAAAAGTATAAAAGATAATCTACGATATCTGAAATGGCAGAGACGGACCAAGAGAGAGATCTTGGAGTCGTAGTGGATAACTCAATGAAAATGTCTAGACAGTGTGTAGCTACAATAAAGAAGGCCAACGCTATGCTGGGGATTATTAGGAAGGGAATTGAAAACAAATCAGCCAGTATCATCACGCCCCTGTATAAATCATTGGTGCGACCTCATTTGGAATACTGTGTACAGTTCTGGTCACCACATCTCAAAAAGGATATTATAGCATTGGAAAAAGTGCAGAGAAGGGCAACTAGAATGATAAAAGGGTTGGAACACCTTCCCTATGAAGTAAGGTTAAAATGCTTGGGGCTCTTTAGCTTGGAGAAACAACGGCTGAGGGGTGACACGATCGAGGTTTATAAGATTATGAATGGGATTGAGCAGGTTGAGAAAGAAGTACTTTTCTCCCTTTCTCACAATACAAGAACTCGTGGGCACTCCATGAAATTGCTGAGCAGTCGGGTTAGAACAGATAAAAGGAAATACTTCTTCACCCAAAGAGCGATTAACATATGGAATTCACTGCCACAGGAGGTGGTGGCAGCTGCAAGCATGGACAGTTTCAACAGGGAATTAGATAAACATATGGAGCAGAAGTCCATCAGTGGCTATTAGCCACAGGGTATAGATGGGAACTCTCAGTCTGGGGCAGGTGATGCACTCTATTCTTGGTGCTGGAGGGGGCAGCAGTGGGAGGGCTTCTGGTGCCCTGGCCCCACTGCTGGACCTCCTGATGGCACCTGGTATATTTTGGCCGCTGTGTGACAGAGTGTTGGACTAGATAGGCCATTGGCCTGATTCAACATTGGCTTCTCTTATGTTCTTATGTTCACAGTTGTGGTTCTCTGCCCTGCTATGGTTTATCAACACTTTTTAGGGGTATTTTTGCATTTTGTGTATGCGTGTGCACACATGCCTGGAAGGCATGGCGACCTCTAGCGACTCCTACTGGGGCATGGAGGACATTCAGAGAAGTGGCTTGATAGCCTGCCTCTGCCTTCCAAACCTGGTATTCCTTGGAGGTCTCCCATCCAAATATTTGCCAGGGACAACCCTGCTTAGCTTCCAAGATCTGACAAGATCAGTCTTCCTGGGCTATCCAGGTCAGGGCAGTTTATCAACACTTTCTGACAGGGCTTCCACGTTCTGAGCAACTGTGTGACAAACAGGAATTCAGCTGGTAACGTTTTCCTCATTACTAAATGCTGGAGAAGACTGTTGTTCACTGTTCAGTGCATGGAATCAAGGCACGGAGAAGCTCTGACTGACAAATGCTGGCAATCCCAGCAGGATGACAAGGAAGCTTCTGGCTGCAAACGAGAGCTTGTTACCATAACCTGTCCCACAAGAATGTTCATCACACACAAGATCATACTTTTCTGACCACGTGTTCAGTCAATCCAGAATAACCACTGCTCTTCAGTTCTACAATTGTCACTTCCAAGCCAGGTTTAAAAGCCTCCAGCCTCCATCACTTTGAACAGGCATGGAAAAAGAAAGTTGATTTGAAGAATCCGCCCTACTTGGGTGAGCACAGGCAGATAGTAGCAGGGTTTTTTTTATGATCAACTCTTCTAACACCTACTGTCAATTCCTGCCAATGGTTATTCCTGAGCCCTGCTTGTAGGGAAGGGCGGCCTAGCAAATCTAATTTAATAAAAATAAATAAATAAATGGGGTTGTTATGTTAGCCACTGCCAGATCTATCCTTTTTTCAGCAGCTCCTCTCATTTCTATGGAATGATCTTCTTGAAACTGTGAGGAAAATTTCCATATTGCTTCAATAAGCAGTGTAAGACAGTCATTCAGGAGGACTTTTGACTGTGGTGATCACTAGATTCATTTGTTAATTCTTATGAGCATTTAAGTATACACTGTTTTTATTATCATGGAGTCCAGTCCTGGAGACAGGTAGGTTAAAAAATGCTCTGAATGAATAAACTAATCCAGGTTACGCCCCCTTCCCAGCTGTCAACCTTTCTGGTCAGGTTTCTGATCTTTTAGCCCAACTAGGGGTCTATCCAGTCCAGGATCCTGCCTCACACAGTGGCCAAATAGTTACACTAGATGGCCAATGAACAGGAGCAGAAGGGCTGAGGCCTTCCCCTGGTGTTGCCACTTGGCACTAGTATTCAGAGGTTCACTGCCTCTAAATGTGAAAGTTCCCTTTAGGTGCCACGGCTAGTAGCCACTGATGGACCTCTCCTCAATTAATCTGTCTGACCACTACCGCCTTTTAAAGTCATTTATGGTAGTAGCTAAGGCTGCATCCACAAACCACTGGCTATTCCACTGTTTGTGAGCTACAACAATCGTTCACTACTGGATTGCCCCATGTGGACAAGTCAACCCAGTAGGAAATTATTCCAGTCCACCTAGAAATTGTTCCCTATATAGCGCCAATACCATCATATACAACAATATGTGAAAACAACCCAACCCTGGCAGCAGATCCCACGATTTAATTTCAGTGAAGAAGCCTTACTTGAATTTATGAAGACCCCTGATTCACAAAAACTTAACAGTGAAATAAATCCTGTTAGCCTTTAAGGCGCCACCAGACGCCTCTTTCTATTAGCTCAAGCAGTTACTGAACTCAGCCTGTGGCACTTCCTCCCATCCCCAGATACAGCTTTACCTGTTGAACTTCTGCCATGCCATGCTCAAGACACAGAAGCCCTACCAGGAGACACACCAAGCCAGCAGAAAAGGCAATGGGGGGGCAAGCTTAGCGGCCCGTCCTCACCGTCATGCGGAACCCACTGCAGCTCTACCGGAGCGTCGGCGGCCTTGGCTGCCGCCAGCACCTTGAGCCCGCCGGGGCTGCCTTCGCTGACGAACAGCCTCATGCTGCTGCGACCCGCCGCGGCTTCCTCCTCCACTCGCGGGGGCACCAGCCTCGCTTCAGCTGATGCAACCGAGCCGCGCTGCACTTACTAATACTGGCCGCCGGAACCGGCTCCACGCCTTTGCTTTCGCAGCGCTGCCCGTCAGCGAATCCCGCCCTCTGCCCTCACACACCCACTCCGGGGCTTGGAACCCAGCGCCCTGGCACACGTTCCCCTTCCACGGACTACAAACCCCAACATGCGTTGCTCGCAAAACCTGAGGAGAACTTCCGGTTGCCTTCCCGAGAATATGCCACCATAGAGATGGCAAGGGGTAGAATGGCGACGCCCTTAGCGAATCTAGGCCAATGGGGGCTTTCGGGGTTGTTTGTTGGTTTCAGAACCGGAAAGGGAGGCTAACGTGTCCCGCTCGAGCCAGTAGTTTTTTTTTAACAGACCGTCCAGAGGGAAAAGGGGAGTGTGGAGGCAGAAAAAGATGAGAGCAGATGGTTTCCTGAGGGGAAATCTGAAGATGGATAACCGTGTTAGTCTGTCTGTAGCAGATTTGTGACCTGTTGTGATTTGTGACCTGTTGAACTTCTGCCATGCCATGCTCAAGACACAAGCCCTACCAGGAGACATACCAAGCCAGCAGAAAAGGCAATGGGGGGCAAGCTTAGCGGCCCATCCTCACCGTCATGTGGTGGCTCAAGTGGTTAAGACGCTGAACTGCAGGCTGTGTGGAAGGTCAGTTGTTCAGCAGTTCGAGACCCGAGAGTGCCGCATGACGGAGTGAGCTCCCGTCTCTGGTTCCAGCTCCTGCCAACCTAGCAGTTCAAAAGCAAGAAATTGCAAGTAGATAAATAGGTACCACTTCGGTGGGAAGGTAACAGCATTCCGTGCGCCTTGGTGTTTAGTCATGCCGGCCACATGACCACGGAAACGTCTTCAGACAGCGCTGGCTCTTCAGCTTTGAAACGGAGATGAGCACCGCAACCCTAAAGTCAGATTCAACTGGCTTTCAAGCAAGGGAAACCTTTACCTAGGGTAGGAGCTTTCGTGAGTCATTGCTCACTTCAGATACTGAAGAAATTTTGTTACTCTTTCAGGTGCAACTGGACCCTTACTCTTTTCTGCTGTGGAGAAATTTGCAAAGGGTGTTCCCACAATCCATGTTGGGGTTACTGGCTGTCTGTGAGCAGAAAGGGTTTAGGATTGCACTGTAAATCTGGCTGATTCTGTGAATTTAGGTAGGTCACGAGAGGGAGGGCAGGAAGGGTTGCCTCAGTGCTTAGTTCTTGTGGCCCTTTCTTACATGCCCAGGGAAATGCTGATCGCCACTTTGGGGTCAGGAAGCAATTTTCTTCAGATCAGTTTGGCCAGAGATCCTGGAGGTTTTGTTTTGTTTTGATTTGCCATCTTTTGGTCATGGAGCAGGGGGTCATTGGGGGTAGGGGGGAGGTAGTTGTAAATTTCCTGCATTGTGCAGGGAGTTGGGCTAGACATCCTTGGAGGTCCATTCCAACTCTATGATTCTATCTTCCCCCCATGACCCTTCCCCAGCTTTCAAAGTAGTCAACTTGTAAATTAGCTTAAAAAAACAAACTGCGGACTTACAGTTTCCAGGTGGTGATTGGAGATCTCCTGGAATTACAACTGAGCTACAGAGACCGGTTTCCCTAGAGAAAATGGCTGCTTTGGTAGGTGGACTCCGGCATTATACCCCACTGAGGTCCCCCCCAACCCTGTCCTTCCCAGGCTTCACCCTGCCGCAAATCTCCAGGAATTTTCCAGCCCAGAGCTATCCACTGTAGCCACCCCACTGGTCTTTCCAGTCAAGTGTGAATATCAGACTTTGTTATAGCTGCATAGTGAAATCTTTACAGGGTTATCAAGAATCTAGTCCTCCTTACAAGTGCTTGCTCGCTCTTATGATTGTTCTCTTCCCTGTTTCAAGAATGGGAGGATCTGGAGCATGTACAGACTGCCACTCCTCCAAGAAGAAAGTTTCCTGATTGATAAATAGGGTAAGGACTAACAGGTAACCTAGGCAGATTTATGCAGTTCTAAAGCCAATCAATTTAGAAAGGCCTGGCTCTGTTTAGGATTGCACTGCAGACTGCAATCCTAAAAGCACTTCCTTGGGAGTAAGCCGTATTGAATAAAATGCGACTTAAATCTCAGTAGTCCAGTTTAGGATTGCCCCCTAATTGTCTCATAGCATGTGAAGATTGCCTATCCTTTGTGAAGGAAACTGTACAGTCTCCTTGGATTTTTCTCTTTCTTTTTTCAGTCATTCCCTGTTGTGCTTATTAGATTATACTTTAGGTGCTTTGTTAATTAGCATTATTATAAAATGACATTTTAATGAACAGTTGCACAGTGCCTCTGAGCATGTGCCTTTTCAGTTAGGCAGGGAGTAGTTTTTCAAATAGATTGATGTAGGTACCTGGTTCTGAGCCTATGCAGAGTGTCCCCCTGGAAAGTAACATTTTAAAAAAACTGGCCAGATCTCCCCAACATTTTTTAATGTACTTCAAAGCAGCTGTGAGGGGCTGATCATTTTTTTGAGCAAAGCATTAGGGGAAGGGGTGTTACATCCTACCTAACCGATTGTTACATAGCCATTCTGACCTGTGGAATAATTTCTTCCAGGCCCCAATATTTATTTATAACACACCTTTTTTCCAAGGATACACAGCACAGTCCTAACTATGTTTAAAGTGCCCTTCTACGTCTTAATCCAAGGTTCCCAACATGACACCTATGGGCACCATGGAACCCACCCACACCTTCTCTGGTACTTGCCAAAGTTTTTAAAAAGAGGGTGGGGCTCTTTCTAGCCGGGTTTCTGATTGGCCACTGGAGATCTGATTAGTTGTGTAGATGAAAATAACGTTTCGGCAGCCACTACCACCACAATGTTGGTTTTATTCTCTCCTCTTTCCCAGTGTAATTTTTTTTTAAAAATTGCCTCTTTTCTCCTTTGTCCTTAGACTTCTTCTGGGGCTTGTCGCCACCTCGTTTGGCAGCCATTTTCTGATTGGCTCTGCCTCCCCTGGCAGACGTTTTGTGGTTGTTCCCACCACCCTTTGTCAGAATTCCAAAGGCAACCACAAGCTCAGAATGGTTGGGGACCCATGGCCTAGTTTAATTAAAGCTCTCGGGATTTAATTGCTGGGCACTAGTACTGTTAAGAGAAATTCTCTTAATTCCTCTTCACCCAGTTTCTTCCTGAAGCCCATCAACCTGTTTCATTTCCTCTTTTGAGGAATTTGGAATCTGTTCCAAATCAATCCCTGTCTGATCAAAGAGAAATTTGAAGGGAGGTTCTGTGCAATTTTAGAATTTCGCTCTGTAGATGCTCAGAGGCAAGTAATGTCTTCCTAAACCTTCCTGTCCTCCTGCTAGAGTGCTGTCTGTGATTTGTAACCTAAAACATCTGCAAGGACTGAAATTATAAAAGGGTGGTGGGATTTATCTTCAAAGAGAAATCCCTCTTTTAAGAGAAAAGAAGCAGAATAAGAGGAATCAGTGGCTATATCTAAAAAACAAATGTCATGACAATTCCTCTCCCCATAAAAATGCTACTTGATACTGATCTCAGTGAGTCTCGTTTGGCTTAAATCCTATATGTTGCTTTGGAGATGTTAGTTTTCAATGTGCAAAAACCTACAATGTGTTTTTGTTTTAGTCAGTATATGTTGGCTCAACTGGCCTGTGGAACAAAGATGATGCCTCCTTCCTGCCTTGTGGTATGAACAAGTGTACAAACAAGTTCACTACAGCCTACAGGAAACCATTAACTCCTCTGAAAGCGGATGCGCAATACCTGCACTTTGTGCCCCATGCGCTGAATTCTTTTAAGCAAGCAGAATGCTTCATCTTTTTTCCCCCCGTCTATGTGGAAAATTGAAAAAAGAATAGAGCAGATCTCATAGCGAACGAGCCGGCAGCTTGAAGAGGGCCGTTTGACGCTGTGATGTGGGTCCAGGTAAAGCATAACTCTTAGATGTTAAACATGCAATGACTTTCCTGAAGTGATCATGAGTCAGCATGGCCTGGAGCTGTGATCTTCGGTCTCTGTTCTTGTGGACTGGTGGGAGAGATTTAGGGGTTAATTTTCTACCCCTCTTTCTAGGTATGGAATGGTGCTTTATGACTGTGTCTTTATGGAGGACTGACTTAAAAGTCACAACCGATTAACAGTGCAATCCTATCAGAGCTTAAGTCCATTAGCTTCAGTGGATTTTGAAGGGTGTAATTCTGGTTAGGATTGCACTATAAATCTGGGACTTAAACCTAAGCAGAACCTGAGGCAGTGGCATTCTGTTGCCGGCATCTCATACTCTCTCTTTCCTTGGGCCCTTTGAATATTCTTTCATGCTTCCCATTTTCGTGGATGTTAGGAAGGTTCGGGGGGGCAGCCTTTTATCAGCTCATTTCTTTTTGATGAAATGTTTCATTTAACCAAGTGGCCTCCCTGGACCACAAAAACTTAGAATAAAATCTTGTTAGTCTTTAAGGTGCCACAGGACTCCTGTTTATTTTTGTGAGGAGAGTTTTCTATATGGGGGGGGAGTTCATTAGTCTGTGGCTTAGTAGGCACAGCAGGCCGATTTTCTTTCAGGTTTCATTTTGAACTGCAGGCTCCATTTTGGCTCCCAAGGGTACAGCTGTGTCCCATCTTCCTCAGTTGGCTGCCCTTAAGTTCGGAGCATTCTCTTCTCCAGGGAGAGGAGATCAGGAGCCATTTTCTTAGCTTCAGGAGCTGCCCTGGGCACCCACCTCTACTTTTGAAACACAAGGCCTTTTTCAACTGTTCTGTAATACCCTGGCTTGCCTGCCTAGAATTAGGGTTGCCAGGTCTGGGTTGGAAAATACCTGGAGACTTTGGGGGTGGATGCAGGAGAGGGTGGGTTTTGGGGAGGGACTTCATCAAGGCATAATGCCATAGAATCCACCCTTCAAAGCAAGCCATTTTCTCCAGGGGAGCTGATCTCTGTGAGCTGGAGATCAGTTGTATGAGCGGGAGATCCCCAGGCCCCGCCTGGAGGCTGGCAACCCTCCCTAGAATCGTGACTCAGAGAAAGGTACATCTGCAAAAAGGGCTAAATGTTTGCCATTGCTCTGGACAGGACACCCTGGGTCTTCCCCCCTCCAGAGCGTAGATAATAAACTGAGCTGAATCCTCTATGTGGCTCTTTGAATTGTGTACTGGGGGTCCTGATCCCCAGCCGACCCCATTTCCCCATTCCTGTAGGTATGCTCTGACCCCCGGCATGTGGTGGCTGAATATCAAGGGCTACAACTGTCCTGCTAGCTTTTCTGAGGCCTGTACGGCTTGAGCACAGAATGCTCAGTTTTCATTCATAACGAGCCAGGTCTTAAGACCCAAGCCCACAGCAGGTTGTGAACCTATGGCCTGAGCTGAGGCCCGTTGCTCAGGGTCTTTACCATGAAGATGCCACCCAAAGAAGAGACTTAGACGAGTCTGGTCGCCTAATGAAGCCGCCTTGTGGGGTTGCCAAGCTGTCTGGGGACTGTTGTCGGGGGGCCTGCCTGCTTGACTTTATGTAGCCCATCTGGGACCTTCTCAGATTGAATCAAGAATTGCATTCGTACTTGTATGGAATGAAAGCAGCGGATTTCTGTGTTATTCCTTATTCATTTGCATGCCTCTCAGCTTTTCCTAGGTGAAAATAGGGAGACTGTTGAGTAATTGTGACACTCTCAAGGATCACTGCCTGAGCCCCTTGACTGTCGGAAGGCTATTTTCTGTCAGCTTTTAATTTACTCTGAAGTAGCATGGTCTGTCTTGGCCTTTTTATCCCAATGCTGTGTTGGTGCTCACCAGTGTGTTTTCTGGCACCCATCTGTTTCTTCCCCAAAGCAAACCACCAATCCTAGATTTCCTCCATTTCGTTGAACTAAGAGAACGCAGGAAGCATCACCTTCGGGTCTTCAGGGAATTGCCATTTGGGAGTGGCTGCCCCATCATAAGATGGTGCTTGGCTAGAAACCTGCCAACATTTTTAAATAACCCCCTCCCCTGGAAGCCAGTCTGTGATTGGTCCCACATCCCACGGCAGCCATTTTATGGTGGGTCCTGCTACCCTTTCTCAAAATGCCAGAAGTCTCCCCCCCACCCCAGGTTGGGTTGGGTTAAGGATCTCTAGTATATTTTTAGTACATCCGGTGATCTAGTATATATTTATTCCACCCTTCCTTCAAGAAGCTCAGGGCAATATACATGGTTCTCTCTTCCCCCTGTATCCTACACAATGACCCTGTGAAGTAGGCCAGGCTGAGGCTGATCAGCGCAAGATCACCTCTTGAGCTTCATGGCAGAACCTGGATTTAAACACAGATCCTAGTCTGACAGTTTAACCACTATACCATACTGGTTCTCTCAAAGGAAATGCATTAAGTCCTCAGCTCTCCCCAGTTGACAGAAAACCATCTGAACACCTAATGACAGCCTTTCTGCTAGAATGACAGCGATTTTCACGAAAACACAGGCTTTACAGCAAAGTTCTTGTCTCAGGAACAGAGAATAAAGAATACTGGAGAATAGAGTCCCCCCCCAATAATACTGGGCAGCCTGGATTAGCCCAAGCTTGCTACGGCCACGGTCAGTATTTGGATGAGAGATGATCTAGAAAGACTGGGTTGCCAGGTATGAGGGCTGCCAAGTCCCCCCTGGCTACCAGTGGGGAGATGGGGGGGGAAATAGGGTTGCCAGATCCAGGTTGGGAAACTCCTGGAAAGTTGGGGGTGGAGGGGAGGGACCTCAGTGGGGCATAGACTAAAGCAGAGGTGTCAAACACATTTGTTACAAGGGCTGGATTTGGCATAAATGTCACTTTGTTGGGCTGGGCCATAAGTGCCATAAAATGTAAACATCTATAAAGGACACAGGCAAACCCAGTTAACTTATTTTTTTTACTCAAAATACAAACAAAAGCAACTGATTCATTGCAGTGACAGCAATTGATTTACTGGGGAACCCACAAAAGCCCCAATAAATATATTTAATCATATGCAAGACTAGGTTTCTCCCAAGGAATATCGTAAAAGGGGGAGTACCTTAGACTTCTTAACATACCAGTTGCTTGTGGGCCAGGTAAAGGCCCTGGAAGCCCTAGATGGGCCAGTTCCGGCCCCTGGGCCTTGTGTTTGACACCCCTGCTCTAAAGCATCAATTTTCTCCAGGGAGGGGGGGAACCGTGTCGTCTGGAGGTGAGCTGTAATTCTGGGGGATTCCCAGGTCCTAGAGGAAGGCAATGGCAAGCCCCCCCTGCTGCTTTCTTGACTCGAATACCCTGTGATTGGGTTTGCCATGAAGTGGTTGCAACTTGACAGCTTATTCTTAAGAATACAGAAGTGGGCCACCTGTGGGCTGGATGATGTCACTTGCACTGTGGAGGGCTGGCAGAGGAACAGTCTTGGACGGATGCAGTCGCTTCCTTCCAAAGAAATGCTCACAGGGAGAAAGTTGGGGAATCCCAGTGAGCTAGGAGAAAGCATCAGATTTGTTAATTTTATAGTTTCTCGAGACTGCTTCCTTAAGCCTGTAAGAAAAGAAAGTTCTATGGGGAACACCCTCTGCTTCATATGGCTGTGTGATGACGCTCTCTGCCAAGGTCTAGGAGAGCTTTCTGTGTTGCTTCCCGTTGCAACATCTACTCAGATGCTTCTTACGACTTCTGTTTTTCCACTTGATAGAGCAAAGTATATATGGGGGGGGGTCTGATCCTGCCCCCAACTGGTAGGCATTCTGCAAGCTATACAGAGCCTCAGATACAGCCAGAGAGAGACAGAAATCTCATGCATAGAATGCATTTGATTGCTTGTCTAGGAAATGCAGTCACTAGAGTTTCTTTGCTTCTGTGGACAAAGACACTTACTGCGTGATAGCACTGTTGCCTTCTTCTTTCTTGGCTCTCTTTTTGAGTAATTGTTTATGCCTGTGAATGAAACTTGAAAAACACTGGAAATCCAGTTAGCCCATCACTAAAATAAGCAGTCATTTAGCAAGTGTCTTGGTTTTGTGACAGGGGAGAGATCAGAGGGCGAACTGGAACCACCATTCCATGAATGGAGTTCAAAGCATAATTATCCTATGGTTGGAAGAACCAGATGCGATGTCCCTGTGCCTCAGCCTCCGAGAAGCAAGTGACCAGCGAGTTACAGCTAGATAGGCAGACACTAAGCATCTTCCTGTTTACTCTTCTGTCACTGAACCCTTTGTTGTGCAGATTGCTACTCTTAGGGAAAACAACTTCCTTCCGTATACAAAGAGGGAGGACACGCTTCTCCTTCTTTGGCATCATGGATGCCACATGCCCCTCTGCATCTTCTATTCAGCTAGATTGAATAGAAGAAGAGATTGGATTTATACCCCGCACTTCACTCGGAGTCTCAGAGCGGCTTACAATCTCCTTTCCCTTCCCCTCCCCACAACAGACACCCTGTGAGGTAGACAGGGCTGAGAGAGCTCTGACAGAAACTGCTGTTTTCAAGAACACCTCTGACAGAACTATGGCTTGCCCAAGGTCATCCAGCAGCTGCAAGTGGAGGAGTGGGGAATCAAACCTGGTTCTCCCAGATTAGAGTCCATGCACTTAACCACTACACTAAACTGGCTGGCTGTCCCTTTCTCTGTGCTACACTATCAAGTATGCATTTCCTAAATAAATCAGTTCTTATTTTCTTTTAAAGTGATAAGTGTCTCTGTGTAACCTTGTACTCTTACAAGCATGCGCCGTTCAAAGGAACTCTGCTGTGCTCTGCGCCTAGTGCACTCTGCAACTTAGCAAGGGATCTGGCTTAACGTACCTACTGTCTCCCATCACTTGTGGCATTCATTGCCACAGGATATTATGGTAGCCAGTAACACAAATGGCGATAGTGACAAGAAGATCAGCCCAAAGAGTCCATGCCTTCTCGTCCCAACAAAATTCACAAACGCCAGCTGCTCTCTAGGTTGCAGCTACAGGCCCTGGCTATTTTACAATTGCTAATAGACTACTTTGGGAAAGTTCTATTTAATTTTTGATATAGAATACAATAAGATCTACGTTACCTGGGACAGTAGCTCTTAAACTATGGGCTGGGGCCTCAGACTGCGTCATACGTTGATTGCAAATGGGTCGAGAGACCAGGAGGCAAGAGGAACTCTTGGAGGCTCGGTGGCAACTTTAGGTTTACTTCTGTACCATACACAAAATGGCTGTTGTTCAGGGATGGGTTGGATCCGGCCTATGTTCAGACTCAGTCTCAGTCCTAGTTCCTTTCCTTACTACAGCCCCACCCCATCTTGGTTCCACCTGGCTTTCCCCCTTCCTGTGCAGTACTTTTTTGGGTAGTTAAAGTGAATCCCTTGTCTCGTTTTTCCCTGGTGGGAAGGCTGGTTGCATCCAACCCTAACTTTATGCATTCCAAAACTTTAAAAATTTGTTCAGTATTAGGTGACGTGAAGATTCTTATGTTTTATTTTTGGGATGGGGAGACTAGCATGGAAGGGTAGAAAAACAGAGTAAGTTTAGAAGTGAGTGGCACTTCAAAAAGTTTGAGGGACTGCTGACTGAACAGAACCAGCAATGAGCAGTTTGTTCTCTTGTAAGGAGGGTGGGTTCTTCTGACCAGTCTGGCTCAGTCCGTCCTGCACAACGAAAGGAATGGTATTGTTCCTTAAGGACTGTGGATAATCTCAGTGGACTTTGCTGGCTGTGGTCAAGCAGTCCATCGGGACTTGGTGGAGGCCAGTCAATATCTGTGTGTGAGAAGCACAGTGATGGTTTTGCAAGAGGCAGAACACATATACTCTGCCAGAAGGGCCTGAAGAACTTTGGGAATGCAGGATCTCTCTGGCTCTGATGTGGGGTAGTGGATCCCATGCCTTGTAGAAGTCCCTTCGCTGTACATGTATATTTCTAAATACTACTATTCCTCTCCTCCAAAGGGAACTAAACCAGATAAGCACTGGGCTGCAGAACTTTTCCCTGCTCACTCAGAAAAGTGGCTTTATCCAGCTTGTTAGCATAGTCGTAGTAGTATCAAAGAGGACAGGTTTCTCCACTCTGATGTGTCCAGCATCTCAGTGCTGTGCCTCATAATTTTTCCTTTACAGGAGACATCTCAGAACCCCGCCAGGCACTGCTGGGCTCTCTAAACCTCCCGTCCCTGTCTTGATGAAATGCTTCCAGGGCGACGTTGGCTGGAAGGGCTGAGCCGTCGCCGGAGCAAGTCCTCCACAAGCACCACGATGCTCCGGGCCCTGTACAACTACCAGTACGAGGCTGAGGACGGGAGATGGGTGACCATCATGGAGGGCGAGCTCTTCCAGCTTCTGCGCAAGGCCAATGTGGACTGGTGGCAGGTGCAGCGTCTCGGTCAGCCCAAGCAGAGGAGACCCATCTTTGTGCCTGCCAGCTACGTAACCGAAGTGCTTCCTGGCACAAGGGTGGCCAGACAGCCAAATGTTACCTCGCACCTTCACGTTGATATGGAACAGGATGATGGCACAGGTAAGTTTTGTGGGGAACAGACAAATAAGGGCCCCCACAGTGACGCTTCTCCTATGGGGGGCACTGTACTGCCAGCGTGGTGTAGTGGTTAAGAGCAGCAAACTCTAATCTGGAGAACCGGGTTTGATTTCCTCCTCCTCCTCCACGTGAAACCTGCTGGGTGACCTTGGACCAGTTACACAGTTTTCTCAGAACTCTCTGATCCCCACCTGCCTCACAAGGTGCCTGTTGTGGGGAGAGGAAGGGAAGGCGATTGTAAGCCACTACAATCCTAGAGCCAGCATGGTGTAGTGGTTAAGAGCAGCAGACTCTAATCTGGAGGACTGGGTTTGATTCCCCTCTTCTCCTCCACCTGAAGCCAGCTGAGTGACTTGGGTCAGTCCCTGTTCTCTCAGAACTTTCTCAGCCCCACCTGCCTCACAAGGTGCCTGTTGTAGGGAGAGGAAGGGAAGGCGATTGTAAGCCACTTTGGGATTCTCTGAAGGTAGAGAAAAGCAAAGTATAAGAACCTACTCTTCTGCATTCTTGAGAAGTGAATGGGAGCCCTATCTAATTTATTGAGGTATTTATACCCTGCTTTTCCCCTCAACTGAGGGCCCAACGTGCCTTAAAACATTGTTCTCCCCTTCCCCACTTTTCCTCACAACAACAAACCTGGGAGGTACATTAGGGAAAGAGAGTGTGACTGGCCTTCCAAGTGAGCTTCCCAGGCAGAGTGGAGACTGGAACCTGGCTCTCCCACCTCTAGTTTGGCATTCTAAGCCCTGTGCTACACTGGCCCAAGATGTGGACAGCTCTCGGAAGTGGGTAACGTCCATTGGCAGGACGGGCCTTGTCTGTTTGCACAGTGATGTCCAGGACATATTGTACAGGCAGCATCCCGATATGCAGCATCTGGAAAGAATTTGTAGGGACTCATTGTGTGGCATCCTGGCTTCTTTTCAGAAGCCTCATAAAAGCAGGCAACTTTGCAGATGGTAGATTGAGACAGTTGGTTCAAAAGTGATGAGTTGCCATGAAGATTTATTTGAGGAAGTTTTTTGGTTTTTAGTTATCCATCTGACACAGAGCAGAACTACCTTTAAACCACAAATCTTGGAAATTAACTAATGGCAAAAGGGGAAAGCCCATTAGACTCAGACCATTGGCTGGTCTGTCCCATCGGGGAATTACACTGCTGGAGAGGGTGCTATGTCTCAGGTAGCCGGGACTAACAGATGGCAGGCTAGAGATCCAAATTCGGGGGGGGGGAGTTTGGTATTTGGTGAGCCCATCGAACTGGGAAATACGTGTTTGTCTTATTCATTGATGTACTTCAGTAGGGACTCAAAGCGGCCTTCTTCATTCTCCTCTCCTTCCTATTATCCTCACAACAACCCTGTGAGGGAAGTTATGCTGATGGTTTGTGACTGGCCCAGGGTCACCCAGCAAACTTCAATGGCAGAGTGGGGAACTGAACCCAAGTTGGGTCTCAGTAGATTGATGAGGATCTTAAAGGGAAGCTTTAGAGGTGGCTAAGGGGAGACACGATAGAAGTTTATAAATTTATGCACAGGGTGGAGAAATTGGACAGAGGGAGCTGCTTCTTCCATTCTCGTAATACTACAACTTGAGGGCATCCAACAAAGGTGATAGGTTCAGAACAGACCAAAGGCAATACGTTTACTCAGTAATTAAATGGGGGAATTCACTGCCAGGGGAGGTAGTGATGGCCATGTGCATAGATACCTTTGAAAGGGGGTTGGACAGATCCATGATCCATCAGTGGCTACTAGATGTGGTGACTGAAGGGAGCCTCCGTATACAGAGGCAACAGGCCCCTGAATACCAGCCTTGGGAGGCAACAGCGGGCCTTGGCTGCTGTATCCTGTTCGTTTGCCCTCTGGAGCAATTGGCTGGCTGCTGTGTGAAACAGTATGCTGGACTAGGTGAACCAGCGGTCTGATCCAGCAGGGCGCTTCCTATGTTTTTAGGATTTGTCTGGGGATTCCTGTCAGTTTCCAGCAGCCCTGCCAGAACCTGGAGGAGGGTGGTGGGACTTTTAGTAGACAGGACCATTCCCTAGCTATGCTGGCCGCACAGCACCATAGCAGCAACCTTCAGCTGGCCGCTTTTGACGCTAACATTCACCCTTCCCCCCTCCCTTCCAGCACATGTGGAAATGCTCTCCTATTCTCTGGAGGACCTGTACATGCCCCCTCACCTTAAAAAGGGGCTGGCGTCCAGCCACAGCCTTAGTCTACCAGCCATGGGATCCTGTTCCCGGTCCTTTGTCAAGAGTCTCAGCATAAGCGACTTATCCCAAGTGATCAGTACAGATGCGGAACAAGCAGGCAAGAGGCAGGGGCAAAATTCTTCAAAAAAGGAGTTGGCAAAGGTAAGCCTTCCAAGGATCATTGTAAATGTGTTGTGTGTGAGAGTCAGTTAATAACATGAGAAGGTTTTCTGGAAGAGACTGAGGATCAGGATAGGTATGCAGCAGAATGAGGTGGCCGAAACCTGAGGAGTTCAAATGGGCTGTACCAATTGAGAGTATGGTGAGATGCCATTTTGAATGCGCCTGTGTAAAAAAAACGACAAAATAGCACTCCTTCAGATCAGCATAGTCTAGCTAATGCCTTGCTGTGCTGCGTTTCCATTAGCAGGAAGATTTAAAAACAACAACAACACAGGGCACCAATTTTTTTAAAAAGTGGTTCTCTGAAATGGTATGGTTCTTTCTACCGTCTCAGGACTCTACTATGTCTTTTCCAAAACATTCATGTTTTATATGTAGGCCAGGCTGCCCAGCAAGTCCAGCATTCTATCTCTCCAAAAGGGTGTCTCTGGGAGGTAGGGTGGCCAGCTCTAGGTTGGGAAATACCTGGAGATTTTGGTTTGTTTATTTATTTATTAGATTTTTACCCCGCCCTCCCAGCAATGCCAGCTCAGGTCGGCTGGTTGTGGAGCCTGAGGAGGGCAGGGTTTGGTGAAGAGAGGGAGGGACTAAAGTGGGGTATAGTGCCATAGAGTCCCCCTTCCAAAGCAGCCATTTTCTCCAGGTGAACTGATCTCTACCACCTGTAATCCCAGGAGATCTCCGGCCACCACCTGGAGGCTGGCAACCCTAATAGCTGAAGCCCTCCCTGGTTACCTGTAAAGGTAAAGGTTCCCTTGCTCGAAAGCCAGTCGAATCCGACTCCAGGGTTGCGGTGCTCATCTCCGTTTCAAAGCCGAAGAGCCAGCGCTGTCCGAAGATGTTTCCATGGTCATGTGGCCGGCATGACTAAACACCAAGGTGCACGGAACGCTGTTACCTTCCCACCGAAGTGGTCCCTATTTATCTACTTGCAATTTCTTGCTTTCGAACTGCTAGGTTGGCAGGAGCTGGAACTAGAGACAGGAGCTCACCCTGTCATGCGGCACCCGGGTCTCGAACTGCTGAACTACTGACCTTCCACAGCCTGCAGTTCAGCGTCTTAACCACTTGAGCCACCGCAGCTCCGTGTGCTGAGTCCCAAATACTTGGAAGTATTTCTGCCTCTGAACAGGGAAGTTCATTGAGATTAATGCACACACCTCTCATCCATGAAATTGTCTGAACTTGTTTTAGATTACATTTTTTAAACCAATGAGGGAGTCGTTCTGCGCTTAGAAAACCTTGAATGTCATTGGACTCTAAATAGCGGCTGTGGGGAAGGGGCAGCATGGGAACAGAGCTGGGGAAGCTGGGGCAGAACATGCAGATTAGCCCTAAACCAATGGCCATCTTGTGCCAGTTAATTCCATAGTTACACATTGTGTGTGAGGAAATTCATCTGTCCTGAATGTTCTGCAGGATTTTTGGGGGGTATGAGCATTCCATTTGACAGAGCTTTGCCTTTTGAAAGCCCATAGCCCCCCAAATCTCTAGGGTTGCCAGCCTCCAGGTGGGGCCTGGAGACCTCCCGTTTTTACAACTGATCTCCAGCTGACAAAGATCAGCTCCCCTGGAGAAAATGGCTGCTTTGAAGGGTGGACTCTCTGGCATTGTACCATGCTGAGGCTTCTCCCCTCCCCAAACCCCACCCTCTCCTGGATCCACTCCCAAAGTCTCCGGGTATTTTCCAACCCAGACCTGGCAACCCTAAAAATCTCATGTCTGTTGTTCTACTGGAGTCATTTCTAGCTCTTCTACTGCAGACCTACACGGCTTTCCTCTGAGACTGTCCACTGTAGACTCAGCATCCATGGACTTCATCTGACGCACTGCAGAGAAGTGCTAGCAAGTTCATGAGAGCCATTTGCCTCCTTGGTTGCTGCCTCCCGTTGTAAAGTTACTAACTGTGACTACAAGGCCCGGCTCCAGCATGGCTCCCACCCCTATGTAATTGACTGGGGGTAGATGGCCTTGCTCCAGAGTCCCAGTCTGCAGTTGTCCCTTTTTAAAACAGTACAGTGCTGCCAAATTAAAGAGTGTTTGTGGGGGGGGGATAAAAACGAGGGGCTGGTATGACGTAGTGGTTAGGGTAGAGTTGGGTAGGGGAGTGGATAGGGTGTGGTAGGGTTGCCAACTATGGCTCAGTAAATTCCTGGAGATTGAGGGATACGGCCCGAGGAGGGTGGGGGTTGGGGAGGAGAGGGACCTCAGCAGGTTATATAGCCACAGAATTCCCCTAAAAGTTGCCATGTCCTTCAGGGGAATGGATCTTTGTAGTCTGGAGGTCAGTTGTAATTCCGGGAGATCCCCAGTGCTGCCTCCCCCGCTCCCCCATCCCGAGGCTGACAATGCTAAGTTAGGGTACCAAACTGAGCTGAAAGATTCAGATTCTAGTCCTCACAATACCCTGAAAGTCTAACCTGCAAGCCTGTTGCGGGGATAAAAGGGGGGAGGGGAGGACCTTGTAGACAGTCCTGCGCTACTAAGGTGGGATAAAAGTGCAAAAATATATAGCTAGGTTTATGAGGGGAGGGAGAAAGTTGCCTAGGCTTTCCCTGTTTCGTTTCCTTTTTTTTTTTTGTAATTGTAAGGGGCCTAGCAGTGAAATAGGCAGTTTCCGACACAAGGAACCTGTAAGACAAAGAGGAACCCCCCCCCAGTCAAGGAGGAGAAACTTGGTTTTGGGGGGGGTCACACAGTGCAGTTCTCTGCAAAGTGACTCCAGCCTTAAGCCGGTCGATTTCAGTGGTCCAACCGGAGTCACCCTGCCCAGAACGGCCCTGTTCTTCTGCTCTCTGGGTCCACCACGGTGTGGACCGAAAGTCGGGGGCGTGGGGGGTGTTTCTCCTGAGGTTCGTGTGGGACTCCTGGGTACTCACATCGTAGCGAGCATTCTTCCGCACCACTTCCCTTTTCGCCCTTTCCCTGATTGGAAGGTGGCGGGAGGCTGCGTTCACTCACAGGATGTGGGCAAGCCTGGAGGGTGGCCTTTCGCTTCTCAGGGTGTGCCTCTTCGCTCCACAGCTGACACAGCGCTGGCTGCAGGCTGTAAGTATTGGCCGGGGAGGGTCCTTGGGGGAGGGCGTAAGCCAGGCCCAGAGGCTTGAAGACAGCACAGGGGCAGGGGCAGGGGGTGGGTTAGATGGGGCACAGGGAAAGTGAGGGACGGGAGGCTCCCTGGACTGCTGGAAATCATGACAGACTCCAGCAGTGAAGTCAGGGTGTTGTAGTTGTTTTCTCTGCTTCCTCTGCAGCTTGAGCAACGGGTGAGAGGCCTAAAAACGGAATAAGGGCTGTGTGTCAGCTTGAGGGTTTGGCGGAACGGAACAGGGAAGCCAAGGCTGGGAAAGATTTGTTGGGGACTGACAGAACTGCAGAGGACCCTGGTAGACTTCATTGGGTAGGACCGTCGTGGGCTTAGCGTGAGCGGAGCTTGTGTGGTGGACAGGACTGAGCTCCGGCTAGCTGGGTCTTTTGTCTTTGGATGTATTTCTCAGAATTATAACTCACCCTTCCTCCAGAGAGTTCAGGGTGGCTTAGATGGGAATGCCCTACGTTTTATCCTCAGAATTACCCTGGGAGTGGCTCAGGCTGAGGGACAGACCGACCCAAGGTCATTTAGTCCCTTTAATAGCTCAGCCCAAGTCTCCCCAATCTGAGCCCAACATCCTAACCGGTTCCAACATTCTTTACCAGTCTTGGCTTCTCTCATCTTTGATTCCCAGTTCCTCTGGGATGGGTATCTGCAAGTGATCAAAAAAAGGGGGAGATGGATTTTCAGAAACAAGGATGAAAGAAGACAATATTTGCATATGCTTATTTACTGTAACACATGCGAATGTGTACAGAATTGCTATGATTGAAATAGCTGTATGATTCGCCATAGAGCCAGTTCTATCTGGGGCTGGAGGAAGAACTCAGCTCCTTGAGCGACAGCCTGTCACTCCAATGTTTACAAAATCTTAGGCAAAAAATATCAACTAATTTTATTGGATAGAAGCAGAACCCAGAGACCGACCTTCCTTCCTTCCTTCCTTCCTTCCTTCCTTCCTTCCTTCCTTCCTTCCTTCCTTCCTTCCTTCCTTCCTTCCTTCCTTCCATCCATCCATCCATCCATCCATCCATCCATCCATCCATCCATCTTCCACAAAGGACAGGGTTTGCCCTGCAGTCTTTTTATATCAACCCTGCAAGGTAAGTTAGACTGAGAGAATGTTTTGGCCAAAGCCCAGCTTCACAGCAGGATCTGAACCCAGATTTTCCATGAGCAACCAGCATTCCCTACTTCTTTGGTCAGGCTGGCATTTCTGTCCCATGTTGCCCTGTGGTCTTTCACAGCTGTTTCTCCTGTATTGCATTTCTTTTATAGTCTGACCAGTTCCTGTCTTATTCCTCCTGCTCTCCCATCGCCTCCCACAGTCACTCATATGTGAGCCCAGGGCCTCTTTTCTCACCATGCATAATAGATTGCTGATGTATGAACAGTGCATCTTGACACACTTCTCCAGTGTGAACTTCTCTCTCTGCCAGCAGTGCATTATACCAGTACCCGAACATCTGCACTGGGGTAGATCTCACCACATCCTTAGTAGCCTCCTTTCATTTTAAGTGACTTTTCCTTCAACAGACGAGCCACTTTAGTTAGAGGAAGTGCCCGATCCTGTCAGATCTTGGAAGCGAAGCAGGGTTGGCCTTGAGTAGTAGTTGAATGGGCGGCCTCCAAGGAATACCAGGGCTGCGACACAGAGGCAGGCAATGGCAAACCACCTTTGAAACATCTCTTGCCTTACAAAACAAGTCTAGTTCATCACCTGATGATGCATAACACTAAAAGAACTAGAACTTTTGACTGCCAGACAACCTTAGGATCTGGCTATTCTACACATAATGACATATGATAGTTAGTTTAGTTAGTTAGTTAGTGGAAGATTCCTTAGACTGGAGGAAGACTTGAGTGAAAGTGAAAGGTGGGGTATAAATATTTTAATGAATAAATTTTGCTCAACATGGTAGAATCTGGGCATGATCTACCCCCTTGTCTCCTTTTTCTTTTGAAGGCACAATCCAAGATACTGGTTAAAAATACCTATAAAGTACTGAATGTTTCAGCCCAACATGCCTTAGATTTCACCTCCTCTTTCTCCTCTCCATTCTTGTCCTAATAATCTTTAAGCACCATCCACAACCATAACGAAGCCATTCAGGTTCAAGTCAGCGAGATAAAAAAAGAGGTGTGCTCAGTGGCTCCTTTCCCTTCCCAGTTATGGAACTGTCTCTCACTAGAGACGTATCAGAATCCCTGAGCATCTTTCAGAAGCATTGTCAAACATTTGGGTGGGACTTCATCGCTCAGGGACCTGAGTCAGGAAAGGGTGATAAAATTTCAGGGGTTTTTTACAGCATTTTATTCTCTTTTGTTGAGTGGAAGGTTGCATTTTGCTACCTGCCTTGAGCCTTCCAAGATAGGGCAGCCCAGAAATCTAAAATCAACACCAACAGCTCTGCTGGAACAGTTCTGTGAAGGCTGTATATATTTATTTAAAATATTTATACCCCGCCTTATCCCTGGAAGACTCAAGGCAGCCAGCGAAACCACACAAATATCTGCAAGGACACCAACTCTGTAAGTGTCCAGCAAGTTAAAACCAGCACAAATTTAAAACACACAGCTAAAAGCAAGCCAAAACCAGTTCACCTTCTGCTTTTAAAATAAGTTGAGACTTCTTCGAGACATTTGGAGCATCAAGGATCTAAACTGATTGTGATGCTAAACATTATACTGATTTTAGCTAGATTTTTCAGCCACCTGAAGAGGGCAGGACAACTCCTGCTTGGTCCACTTGCTTTGGTGTAAGGTTGAGCTGTGTCGGTACAGTAAACCAGATGTTGCATTGTGATTATATAACAACAGTGGGGCTGCAACCTTCTTGCTCAGGCTACAGGAGGGAGCTGCACATGGTCACCTATGATCCAAGCCAGTGGTGCCCGTGGGCATCATGGCACCCTGCCAACATCTTTCCTGGTGCCCACCAAGTGTTTTTTGAAAGTGGGCGGGCCTACGTGGGGATTTTGCCCACGAAGGCTTCTGATTGGCCATTGAATATTTGATTGACTCTGCAATTTCCCCCCTAAAATATTGCTTTGGCAGCAGGTGCCATCACAGCACAAGGATCTTCACTGTGTGATAACCTGTAGCAGCCCTTTTGTGGTTGATTCCCCCTCTTGTGGCAGCCACTTCTTGGCTGCACCCACCACCTTCTGTCAGAATTCCGAAAGTACCCACACAGAATAAAAAAGGTTGGGGGACTTGTGTTCTAAGTGATAGGAGAATGATTGAAGCAAAAGTATTCAGCATTTCCAGGGGCTGGCTTGGAAGTTTGTGGTTGGGAGCTGTTCTCTCTTATGACCTTGTGAAAAGCACAGCAGGTTTTCTTTTGCTAGATGTTGGATGACACTCCTCTGTCTCCCGCTGTGGAAACCCTCCCAGTGTCTTGCAACTTGGAAGAGATGAAACAACTAGCCTCAATGTCCCCCCAGCCCTCATAGTCCCCTGCCACAAGTCCTCGCAGCCTGGGAACTCCAGATCGATTCCTGCTCACAGTGCAGCTACTTTTATAAGCCAACGACGGGTGAGAAATCGTGAAAGCTGCCGCAGAGGAACACCTGGGAGATGGTGAGGCTAGTGCTGCTGTGTGCGAGCGTTAGCAAGGGGTCCTTCCCTCTCATTGCTTTGAGCCTTTGCTCCACAGTTGCCATCGAAACAGCAGGATGATAAGCCTGTCGGCGGCTGAATCGCATTGCCATTTGATCTGAAGGCATTTCGCTACTAGCAATAGTGCGCCCAGGTGCTCCCTGCCCACAAGTGTGTGTGGGGGGTCACGTAGGGTTGCCAGATCCAGGTTGGTAAACTCCCTTAGATTCGGGGGTAAAGCCTGGTGAGGACTCCTGTGGGGTCAATCCCATAGAGTCCACCCTCCAATGCAGCAATTTTCTCCAGGGGGACTGTAGCCTGGAGATGAGCTGTAATTCTGGGGGATCCCCAGGCCCCACCTGGAGGCTGGCATCCCTAACTAGCAGTGCAGCCCTACAGAGTTACTCCCAGCCCTGTTCCCATATTCTAGTGAGTGCATGTCCATCCTGTGCGTGTGTGTGTACATCTGTTTGTAAGAAAGAGCCAATGTGTGCTCAGTTTAGAACTGAAAGCAGAGACTGGTACCTGGGTGAATGTGGGCTTTGTGTAACATGGTCGGCTGTACATGAGTTGAATATATGAGCTGAATGTAACATAGGAAGTGCTCAGCACATGTATTAAAGAAAAACCAAGTGTCCACTGTACGTGGATTGTATGTGCATTCGCTTGTAGGTTTGCCAACCCCTGATTGGGAAATATCTGGAGATTTGGGGGCAGAGCTGGGGGAAGGCGGGGTTTGGAGAGGGGAGGGACCTCGGCAGAGTATAACGCTACAGGGTCCACCCTCCAGAGCATCCATTTTACTCCAAGAGAACTGAGCTCTGTCATCAGGACATCAGTTGTAATTCCGGGAGATCTCCAGGTGCTGCCTGGAGGTTGGCAAGCCTTGTTTGCCAGACCATAGGAGCAGAGCTTCTCGTCTAAGCCCAGCTATTTCAGGTGGTTTTAGACTGGAGTAATTCTGCATAGGATTACGTATTGCTAAGGAGGCCTGAGCCAATAGCCATTTAAAAGTGGTAGCAGGTAGAAAAGGCCGGTCCCTTGGAAAAGAACTCCATAAAGGGCGGGATGTATTCTTGCTGCGTTTTGGGGGCTGAGGTCGTCGTGAGGGTTGGTGATGATTGTTGACAGCCATTTTTAAACTAGTTCCTAGAAATGTGGTTATTCAGTTAAACAAATTGGCATTCATCCCGCCCCCACCCCCCCTTTCCTGGACCAAGAGGCCCGTCACTGGCTGAGCCCAGCCTCCATTTTAGCCACAGGGCAGCAGTTAGCAGAAGGAACGTGTGCACCTTTGGATCATTGCTTGCTTTGGGCCTTTGTCGACGGGTTGCCTTGCCAGCACTGGATTTGGAAATACCTGGAGATTTGGGTGGTAGAACCTGAGGGGAATGGGGCTTGGGGAGGGGAGGGGAGAGGCTTCAATGGGGTCTAATGCCGTAGAGTCCACCTTCCAAAGTGGCCACTTCCTCCAGGTGAACTGATCTCTGTTGCCTGGAGATCAGTTGTAATCGTGGGAGATCTCCTGCCTCCTCGGTGGCAGAAAGTACTTTGGACAGATAAGAATCCCTTCACCATGGGGAGTGAGCGCCCGGTAGGTATTGCTTACCTGTGACACCTGATACTGAAGGATTTGGCTGACCACTGTTGGAAACAGAATGCTTGACTAGATGAACCCTTTGGACCTAATTCTTCAGGGCTCTTGGTATGTTCTCATTCCAGTGCAGTAGCCCTGTCAGGCACCTGCAACAAAACATACACATACAGATACACATACAGAGTTCTGTGACACTTTTATGATTAACCAATTTATTGTAGTGTAGTTTTCAGTGGGTTTCCCACTGAAACTCACATTTCAGAAAACGTGTCAGTCTTTTGGGTGTTGCAGGGCTCTTCTTTTGCTCATATTTTAATATGAATTTAGCTGCCACCTGGTGGCAGCATTGTGGTATTGCAACGTGCATGAATTCACAGGATGCTTTTTGTGACCAGACTGTGTTCAGAGAGGCATCAAAATACTTTGAAAGTGTTTCTCAGAGTGCAGGAGCAATAACACCCAGTGTGGAGTGATGGATAGGGTGCTGGGCTTGATCCCAAGAGGCCTGGGTCTAAATCCCTACTCAGTCATGAAGTTCAGTGATTAACTATGGATTAACTAAGTCTTACCTTCTTCCCAGGGTTGTTGCGATGAGAAGGGGGGGAAGCTGTATACATCTCTTTATAAGATGATTGTCTATGCAAATATTTGAAGATGAATAATGCAAGTCTGTATGACAGTATAAAAAAATGAATTGTTATGTTAGTGAAAGCAAGCATAGAGTTGACGTATGTCCAATGCAAGCATGTGAGCTACATGAACACACTTAAGCTGCCCTGTGCTGTGTCAGACCCCTGGTCCATCAGGGTCAATGTTTTCTACTCAGACTGGCAGTGGTTCTTCAGGTTCTCAGGCTGAGGTCTTTCACATCACCAACTGCCAGAGTCTTTAACTGGAGATGCCAGGGACTGAACCTCAGACCTTCTGCCTGCCAAGCAGATGCTGTATCACTGAGCCGCAGCCTACATGCATGAATATCTAGAAAGGCATCCTTTCTACCCTTCTGATTTTGTGTAAGAAAGGTTACTCTTCCTGGGGAGGGCGTGGCTTCCTGGGCAGTCCACCCCCCCAGATCTTGTACTGAGGAGGCCGCTCAGCCACTGAAGATCCTTGTCGACAAATGTCTGGCAGCACTCCTCTCCCTTCCCAAAAGGCTGCCTCCCAAACCCATCGCTTCCTGGCACCTCACCCCAAACTGAATGTTCGGGCTGCCCGCCAGGTGCCTGAGAAATTCTGCAATAATTACTCAAACAGACGAACAATGTGTCCTGACAGAGGGGAAGGAGCGGGGCCTGCCAGCTAATCTCTGAGCCCCCCCTCCTTTCCCCCCTCCACTGCCACGTGCCCCCTGCCAGGGCCTGGAGGTCTGGTGCGTGCCAACAGCAGTCAGGGTCAGGGCAGGAAACGGTGAAGGGGGCAGTGCAGAAACGGAGGAAAGCTGTGTGAGTCAGGGAGGACTGAGGGCGATCAGCAGGGGGGAGTTAGGGACTGAAATAGTGTGGGAGCCCCCCCCCCCCGGTGGGTTAAGACTGGAGGGGTTGTTAAAGCTGGGAAGAGGAGGAAGGGAAGTGGGCTCTTTCTGCTGCTGAGGTTCTGGCTTGCCTGCTGCCCTGCTCTCCTTCTCGAGAGAGAAGAGGTATATTTTTGTGATTCTGTTTTCCTCCCCCTACCCCAGAGCTTGGGACGATCCACGGGACACGACCCATCACCCTCAACAGACCCTGCCCTGGGCGAAACACTGGGCAGGGAGGAAGACGGAGGGGACGGTGAGCCGCCCAGTAGTCAGGGTCTGAGGAAGCTGAGCCACACCAAGTCCATGGTGCTGCCGGAGACACGGGGGCCCAAGGTAAGTCACGAGGGCTGGGGAATCGCAGGTGTCCTTCCAGGAAGGGATGAGGGAGGGAGGTTGTAATGGATGATAGAGAGTGGGTCTGGAACAGGAAGAAGGTGGTGGTGGCTGGAGGAAGAGTTTGGATGCACTAAGGATTGGGGTACATCCCTTTCTTTCTTGGCTCCCGACCAGGGAAATCATCGCCGGAACCTTTCCCAGCACAGCTATGCAACCTGGGAGGTGGATTACCCCCCATCAGGCACTGCCAATGGCTCCGCGTCAAACTTCCCTGAGCTGATGAATGTGAGTAGCAGCCCCTTTTTTCCGCCCACCCCACAGCAGGGCCAGCCTGCCGCATGGCAAAGCACCAGAGGCTCTGGGTTTATGATGCCTATCCAGCCCGTGCCCCCTCCTTTGGCGGGGCTGGGGTCTCCCCACTCCCTCTGCCCTTCATCTGGCGTGTGCTCGTCAGGCAGAGGAGGGAGAATAAGCATAGGGGCAAAAGGGCACTGTGCTGTAGGTTTGTGGGTCTGAAGGGTTAATGAAGCAAAAGGGGCTATGAGGGCGGGGGGAAGGGCACTGGCTTTGAGAGGAAGAGTGCTGTAGAAGGGAGGGAGATCCCGGGGCACCACTTTGCTCCTTAGATATGCTCCCCAGCATGTACGGCACCTTCCTCTATTTCTCCATCTCCTTCTGAGGACCGAGTCAGACTAGACATGCGGCTGTGAAATTCCCACAAGGAGCAAGGTGGCTATTCACCGTACTGTTCCCATCATCATGTATGACTGCAAATCAGGTTGGGGGATCCAACTCATGGCAAACCTTTGTCTGGTTTACACATTTCGTTTCCCCTAGGCCCTCTCCAGGTCTGTGCCATCAGATGTATGTTCCCAGTTCCAGTTCTATGCTGGGAACACACATGGACCTGATTCATATCAGGACCACAGTTTATGAGGAGAAGGGGCTTGATCCTCTCCCCACCCCACACTGTTATCCTCCCCTGAACCAGCCCCAGGAGGCTACTGTTTGCCCCGTTAGGGAAATTGTCCTGATAGTATGCCATCAGTTCACAGGGTACCCCCACCATTCCAAGGCCATTTCCAAAAAATAGCACGTGGAAGAGGCTGAAGCCCTCTCCCATCACACACCAAGGTCCCCATGCGTATTGGGGCTTTCATGCCTAGGAATTGAGTTCCCAGCACAAATTGGAATAGCATAATGTGTAGATAAGCCCTAAAAGCGGATATACCCCCTCTTCAGTTTGCTGGCTCCTTTCCCCCCCGTACATCCAAAGCAAACTTTTCACCTTTCTGGTGGCTGAGTCACTCCTGGGGATGAACTTTGCAAGGGAGCTTTGGCAAGCAAGTGTTTGTGGGTAATAAAGGTCTCCAGAGAGTGAGAGTTTGGTACACGCCAAGAGAGGCCGGAGGACTGACTCATAGTCCCTGTGGATTTTCTTTTTCTTGGCAGCAGATGGTGGAGAAAGCTGGACGTCTGAACAAGACCAAGATTGCTGAAGGAGGCCGGAAACTCAGGTACCCGGCTTGAGGAGGGGCCTCCGGCTCACCAGCTGGCCCGTAGCTACAGTGGGGCTACTGAGGGCTCTGCTTCCTTCCCTAGAGGGCCAGCCCCCTTCCTTAAAGGCCCCCCCTTCTCCCCAAAAGCATTCAAAGGGATCCTTTAAATGCTTTTGAGATGAAGTGGGGGAGGAGGTGGCACGCACCCCTCTCCCTCCCCTCCTGCAAGGGCCCTCCAGCTGATCGGCAGGCCACGTGGTCCCCGCAGATTAGCCGAAGGCCCTTTAAATGTTGCAGGAGGGGAGGGAGAGGGGGGCGTGCCACCTCTCTTCTTTACGGCACATAATGGCAGCCCCACCAGAAAAAAAATCTGCCCCACAAGCCACAAAATCCTGGCTACAGGCCTGCTCACCAGCCCCTTGGGCAGAATCCAGGACGCTTTCGGTTCTCTGGCCTTCCACGCTAGCCTGGCTCCTTGATCCTGGCCGCCACAGCATTTCACAGCTGAAGGGATTTTGACAAGCAATGTCCTGGCCGTGAATGGACAAAAGGGTTCGGAAGAGGGTGTCGGTGGATAATGGGGCCTCTCCCGATTGCCCTCACAGGACAGGAGGGGACCAGGCAAGCTTCAAAGAGATCAAGCAGAGTTGAGGATGGGGTCCTGTTTGTATGAGAAAGAGGCTTGTTGGGGGGGTGGGGAGAAAAAGAAGTATTGGGGAACTGGGAGTAGGGTGGATCCAACTAGACTTGCTCAGTAAGCCTGTTATGCAGTGCAGAGGACCCAGAGAATATATGGATGCATTTAGCAGACACTTCCTGTGTGATTGGCTCAGGGTGGGTCTGCAGCCACCCTCCACTCTCTATGCCTTCCTGAACAGAGTTACTCCTTCGAAGTCCATGGAAGTCAATAGGATTAGAAGGGTGTATCTCTGCTTGGGACTGCACTGCTAGTCTAAGATCTTGGGTTTCATGGGATCTTTATAGAATACAGGAGACAAAATTGCCGAATCCCGATTGACTTCTAAACCTCCCATCAGTTAACCACTTTAGAGCCCAGAAGGGAGCCATGACTGGAAGTAGCCTCTGGGGATGACATCACTGGCATGAGAAAAACTGGCATCTTCTGCGTACGAGGCGATAGGGAAGAAAGTGCAGGAAGCTTGCTTGTTCTACGCCTGCCATTCCTGCAGGGACTTCTCATCAGTGGCCCCACTGGTATTTTTTATTGGAAAGTTGAGGAGAGTCATGTATATCGCTGTTTTTTCTAACAAGGTCATATAGCACTACCCATGCAGCAGGGAGGTGTGTCCGTGTGCACCTCCCCTGGAACATTTATTTTGGCAATTTTGTGTAGGGGGAGGGGTGCATGGAAGATATGCACTGAAGGCTTCTTCCTGAACTCTCCCCTTTGCTTTTCTTATTACCCTCCAGAAAGAGTTGGTCATCCTCATGGCTGGTGCTGGCTGGGAACAGCCTGATGTTCTACAAAGACCCCAAAGTTGCAGCTGAATGGGTGAGTGGAGCAGGCAGGTGGAGTGATTTGTCAGATGGAAGAAGAGGCTGAAAGCACTGATTGCACACGGCACCAGAAGGCACACTTGTTCTCCCTACCTGCTGGTCTCTGGGGCGCAGCAAGCTTGGCATAGGGTCCGGTGAGGTTAAAAGAAACCTCCTGTTTCTCCCTTAACCCCCTGCAGACTCCAGCGAGTAGCCGACCTGAAAGCAGTGTGGATCTGCGCGGTGCCCGTATCGAGTGGGCTAAGGACCTGTCCAGCAAGCGGAACGTCATCCATGTAAGCACGTGACTGCTCAGAGAATGCGTTCTGACCTGCCTCAACCCAGGGCACGTGACGGCCAGAACTCAGATGGCTCAGATGGGAGAAGCAGGGGTGGCAAAGAGTAGCCACCATACAGCAGCATGAAGGAGGGGAAAGGGTGGCCAACTCTGGCTTGGGGAGTCCCTGGAGAAGTCCCTGGGGGTGTGGGCAGTATTTGTGAGTTTCCTGCATTGTGCAGGGGGTTGGACTAGGGGACCGTGGAGGTGACTCTGTGATTCTATGAGATTTCTATGAGATATAACTGAACTCCCCCCCCCCATCATGGACTGGCTTGTCATTCCTACACTAGGCCACAAAAGTAATCTTTTAGTGGCTCCATGCTGGACTTTTGGAGGCTCCTCAGATAGGAAGCACTGCTTGTGCTGTCAGTGGCAGATGGGAAGAAAAGTTTCCAAGCAGGTGGAAGGGGCTGTCACTCAATGGCAGAGCATCTGTTTGGCATGTGGAGCATCCCCGGTTTAATCCCTAGCACCTCCAGTTAAGAGGATCCCATAGTGGGTGACGTGAAAGCCCTCTGCCTGAGCCCTCGGAGAGCCACTTGCAGTCTGAGTAGGCAGTCCTGACCTTGATGGACCAGTAGTCTGATTCCATGTAAGACACCTTCATATGTACACGTGTGGCTTGGTTTTCCCAGGGAGTGGGCCTTAGGAAGCCCCCTCCCCACAGGCTCTGTTCAAATGCGGCCACGGGACTGAACTGATCCATTTCTAAGAGGGAAACTCATCTTCTTAATCGGTCTTCTGTCTTCTTACACACTTTCCCCCTTCAATAATCAAATCAGGCCTATGAGAAAGAAAGAACAGCGGACGTGGGGGGAGCACCACCTACCCTAACATGCCCACTCTTCCTTTTTCCTTGTATCCACAGTTCCGCACAGTGACTGGCAATGAATACCTTTTGCAGTCAGATAGTGAAGTTATCAGCCACGACTGGTACCAAGCTATCAAAGGAGTCATCCGGAGGCTGGTGAGTGGCGGCCGCAAGTGGGCAGGAAGTGCCAAGGAACTGTCTTATTCTGACCCGCCTGGGAGATCATAAGGGCTCTATTAAGCATTACACGCCTCGACTTGGATAGCCCAGGGTGGCCCAATCTCGTCACATCTCAGAAGCTAAGCAGGGTCGGCCCTGGTTAGTATTTGGATGGGAGACTGCTGAGGATTGTCAGGGTTGCCCTGCAGAGGCAGGCAATGGCAAGTCACCTCTGACCAACTCTTGCCTTGAAAACCCTACAGGGTCACCATAAGTCAGCTATGACTTGATGGAAAAAAGAAGCATTGTGATATATGTAGTTATGATATACGTATTCTGACTGTGACATGGGAAACTCCAGAACGGGGCAAATGGCTCCTCCATGGCTGTTTCAGCTCGAGAAAATGGCACAGAAGGGAAGCATGAAACTCCTCCTTTCCCCATGCCATGCTTGCAAGCAGAAACTGGCCCTGCAGCTCTTGGAAACAAGGTTTCCCTGATGTTGCACATACAGCTAGCTGGGTTGGGGGAGCCCTGACCCCACTAGGTCACACATAACCCTAAGCGGCTGAGCGAAGCCTGGGCCTGTAGAAGTTGTCCAGTAGCAGGTCCCATGTTCCAGGAGCAGCCCGTTCGGCACCTAATGCGGAGCAGATGTTGCTTTGACAAGGGCCGGAGCCCAACTGAGCTCAGAAGTAAATCTGCCAGCTAGATTTTTTCATTCGTCAGCTTGCAGACATTTCAAAGGCGGAAGCTGTGCTAGATGGTCTCTGCGTGGAGCTTACAGAGGAAGGGGCAAGGGCATTTAGTGTGAGAAGGCTTCTACTACAGTTCCTTTTTTGATGGATCTGAATGCTTGATCTCAGTGGTAGCATTACGTGTGAAGTCGCCTGCCTTTCATTCAGCCTAGACCATGGGCAGATTCCTGTGGTTGCATTGCTATATAAACCAAGGGTCTCCAATGTGGTGCCCATGGGCGTCCTGGCACCCACCAACACCTTGCTAGGTGCCTGTCAACTGTTTCTAGAAAGTGGGTGGGGCTTTTGCCCAGCAAGGCTTCTGTTGGAAATCTCTTTGGCTGTGCAGATTTTAAAAAAGTTGTTTTGGCAGCAGTTGTCATTATTGCACAAGGATCTTCACCATGTGACAGAAGGTAAGCTGCAGCAGCCATTTTCTGGCCGCCATTTTGGGAGCCAGGGTCCTCAGGCAGAGCTTGTTGACGTCAACTATTACCTGATCCTTTCCACTGGAGATGCTGGGGTCTGAACTTGGGACCTTCTGCATACAAAACAAATGACAGCTAATTTGGTGTAGTGGTTAGGAGCGCAGGCTCTAATCTGGGAGAACCGGTTTTGATTTCCCACTCCTCCACATGCAGATGCTGGGTGACCTTGGGCAAGCCACTGTTCTCTCAGAGCTGTTCTCTCGAGCAGTCCTCGAAAGAGCTCTCTCAGCCCCACCTGCCTCACAGGGTGTCTGTCGTGGGGAGGGTAAGGGAAAGGAGACTGTAAGGTGCTCTGAGACTCCAAGTGAAGGGCGGGGTATAAATCCAACTCTCCTCCTTCTGCTGTTGTGCCCACCATATTGTGCCAGACTTCCAAAGGTACTCATAGACATAAAGGTTGGGGACCGCTGGTATAAACTCTCTGCTTCAAGGCAGAGTGGCATGTTATGTTGAAGATCCCATGATCATATCTTCCAACGTGCTTTTTGAACCCTTAAAAGCAGCTGTGTTTGTATATGGTTTGAATCTGGACTACAGCAGTGGTGGATAGCTCTTCACCTTTTAACCAGTCAAAAAGTACCTGCCCAGCTGCAGTCATCACTGGTCGAGAAGACAGCAGGTACCCACTCCAGCAATGTGTAGTTTGGCCCTTGAAGATACTGACAGTGACGTCCAAGAGATGAGATGTGTCAGAAACAGAGGACTGGCAGGACTCATGCCATCTTGGCCTGTGCTGTTTTGCAGTCCTAATCCAGGACAGTGTGGCTTGGCTACAAAGCTGAAACTGGGGTCAAACAAGGTCTGGAATGAAAGGAGAGTACCAAGGGTCACTACTAAGCATTCTTGGAAACATACGGGGAAGGGCCATGGTAGAGAACAGTTGAAGAATTTGGATTTATATCCTGCTCTTCACTACCCAAAGGATTCTCAGAGTCTTCTTTCCCTTCCCCTCCCCACAACAGACATCCTGTGAGGTAGGTGGGGCTAAGAGAGCTGTTTTGATGACTGCTCTTGAGAGAACAGCTCTGAAAGAACTTGTGACTGACCCAAGGTCACACCAGCAGCTGCATGTGGAGGAGTGGGGAATCAAACCCAGCTCTCCCAGATTAGAGTCCGCACTCCTAACCACTACACCAAACTAGCTGTCATTTGTTTTGTATGCAGAAGGTTCCAGGTTCAGTCCCCAGCATCTCCGGTGGAAAGGATCAGGTAATATTTGATGTCCAAGAAGAGCTCTGCCTGAGGACCTAGAGAGCTTTTACCAGTCAGAGCTTCATTATCAAAGGGGGTGGCCGTGGCTGTATGGTAGAGTCATCTGCTTTGCATGCAGGGGGTCCCAGGTTCAACCCCCAGCATCTCCAGCCAAAAGGATCACACAGTAGGTGATGCAAACGACTTTGGCCTGAGACTCTGGAGAGCTGCTGCTGTTCAGAGGGGATGGTACAGACCTTGACAGACCAACCGCTTGTCTTGGTAGAATGCATACTCAATGGATATATGGGTCAAGGATGAATCACAATGCAAGTATTTGGCCAACTGGTGCCATCTTAACTAAGGACTCTGTCCCACAGAAACGGCATACTGTACAGTCAGAAACTGAATACAAGGAGTGCAAAATGTAAAATTAAGAATATGAATTTAAGCATGTTTGGTGGTGGAAAGTGTCGTCAAATCACAGTTGACTTACGACGGCTCTTTAGGATATGCAAGGCCGGAGACGAACTAGAGGGGGTTAGCCATTGCCCACCTCTGCTTAGCAACTTCCTTGGCGGTCTCCCATCCAAGTACTAACCAGGGCCAGCCCTGCTTAGCTTCCAAGATCTGACCAGATCAGGCTAGCCTGGGCCGTCCGGGTCAGAACTACGTTTCCAAGAACCTATTTTGTCCCCTCATCTTTCCAGTCTTTCCCTTTCCCTCTCCAGGACGAAGAGAATCCTCTGGATGAGCCTCTTCTGTATCCCCTCTGCCGGGCAGGCAGTGCAGACCTGGTGGATCTCAGCTACGACGAGGAAGAGGAATTGGGGTGCCAGAAGAGTGAGACCTCGGCAGGTATGGCCTAAGCCGATCGGGGGGGATGGAGAATCCTATGAAGTTGCTGAAATTGTGGCTACCATTGCATGGGGGGGGAGGGGGGGGGATTGGTTTAAAAAAAACCAACAACCCTCACTGCAGTTGAGGAGGGAAAGTGGAGCTGGAGCCGCCTTTGATAGACCGGTGGACTGGCTTGGCACGAGGCAGCTGCAAGGATTTTGTGTATCATAGCAGCCTCACCTCCTTCTCTCACCTTCTCCCCTTTCCCATTCTTAGCCCCTTCAAGTCCTGACAGAGTCTACAAGAAACGGGTCAAGAGCAAGCTGAGACGGTTCATTGCCAAGCGGCCGCCACTGCGGAGTTTACAAGAAAAAGGACTGATTCGAGGTGAGTTTCCAAGACCTCAGCCTCTGGTGGCAGCCAGCACGGGCTATGGGCAGACGATGCCATTTTCTGAGATGGTCTTAATCACACCGCCATTGCCCAGGGCACATGTGCCGAGTCTGTTGTGTGTTGGCTGAACAAACCCATGTTACTTAAGGCATCAAGTGAAACCCTGGAAAAGGCAAAATGTGCCCCCATGCAGAGTGGGACCACCCCTGATGCCACAGAAGTGTGTATATTTTGAGGAAGGGAGGCATTGTGGCTCAGTGGCAGAGCCTCTGCTTGGCTTGCGGAAGGTCCCAGGTTCAGTCCCCAGCACCCCCACTTGAAAGGATCAGGCAATAAGTGATGTGAAAGACCTCTGCCTGAGACCCTGCATAGGTACTGTCAGTTAAAGCTGACGGTACTGATTTTTGCTGCTTCCACACAGGGGTGGGAAAAGATGCCTGAGCTGTGGATGCAGGCGTGAGTGGTGTGGAGGTGTGTGAGGAGGGCATCTGCCTGCCCTATCCCGGCACTGCTCGCTGATGCCCCCCTGACCCCTTCCTCTTCGTTGCCTTGGCACAGAAGTGCAAACATGACAAAAATCTTGCTGGGTCCTCCCTGTGGCCTGGTGGTTCTGCCTTAACACTTGATCCACATGTGCGGAGAAGGCAAATGGCTGTCTGATTGAGAGCGCTAATTTCGTTAGGTGCTCTCCTGCTTTCTCTGCACCAAGGGCTTGAAAGCTAGTCATGATTGGAAAACATCTCCAGCCCCCCCCTTTCTGCAACTAAGGGGGGCTCCAGCGAACCATCTATGGAAGATCCAAGGATTTTGGGTCTCCTTTCTTTAGTGGACTTCAGAGTCTTCCATCTCCTATAGTGCAGCTACTATTTAGCAAGCGCGGAGACTTGCCGGTGTAATACTGAGTGAGTCTGCCTGCCTAATTAACTTTTATAAATAATTCTCAAACAGGACTTACTTAAAGCATCATTTCGAAGCTCTAGCTGTGAACTTCTATCGAGAACTGAAACTTTTATCTCCCTGCTATTTTATTTTCTTGGCAACACCGGAGACTGCCAGTAAGATTTGCTGCCTCCCACTAAAGATGATAGTTATTTTCTTTCGAGACACTCATTTCCACCCCTAATTGGACTTAACCGGACTAAGCAAAATCAGCACACTTCTGGCGTTACAAAGAACCTAATCGGATCCACGTGCGTTAGCTGTTTAAGAAGTCATTATGGGGCAGAAAGGGAGGAAGAAGAATGGTGCTTAGCGCCGCCATCTTGGAGGCAGAGCTTAGCTCCACCACCCCTCCTTGGACACGGACGCTTGCCCGCAGCCACCTTGCCGTTTCCCTTTGAGCTGGATCAGAGGAGGGCTGGCTTCTTGCTCTGGCACAAAGGGGAAAGTCCCAGGGGGAGCCGTAGACATCACATTTGGATTGAGCACAGTGTTGTGTGGGAGCCATCCCCACCGCCTGGAAAAAAGCCTCACTGCAGGTATGGAAGGAAAGTGGAACAAAAGCTCTATGCGTCAGGTGCCTTTGATAGACCAGTAATGTGACTTGATATAAAGCAGTTTCAAGGGATTGTCGATTTAGACTTGTTTGAGGGGAGGGACCGTGGCTCAGGAGGAGAGCATCTGCTTAGTTTGCAGAAGATCTGAGATTTTGATCTCCGGCATCTCCAGCTAAAAGGATCAGAGAGTAGGTAATGAGAAGGACCTTCACATAAGACCCTGGAGAGCCACTGCCAGTCAGAGTAGACAAGACTGACCTGAAGCAGAGGTCCACCAGTGGCTATTAGCCACAAGGTATAGATAGGGACTCTGGGGCAAGTGAGGCTCTGGATTCTTGGTGCTTGGGGGGAGAGGCAGCAGTGGGAGGGCTTCTAGTGTCCCTGCCCCACTGGTGGACCTCCTGATGGCACCTGGTATTTTTGGCCACTGTGTGACAGAGTGTTGGACTGGATGGGATGTTGGCCTGATCAAACATTGGCTTCCCTTGTGTTCTTATGAATAGCCCAGTGGTCTGATTAGCTATATGTGTTCATGTGCGGTGGACACCTTATGGGTAGTGCCCAGGTAACATATTCCACACCCCAATGTTCACAGCAATTGTAGATCTGGCTTTAGAATGGTATACATCTTTCAGTTTGACAGAATGTGTGCATCTTTAGATATGCACGTAATAACCCATGCAGATTTTGTAAAAAGCGCAGCTTCCCTTGGGAGTGAAATTGACTTGTCCAGAATTGCTAAGATCCCCCCCTGTTTAGTTGCTGTAGATTTTCCGGGTTGTCTGGCCGTGGTCTTGGCATTGTAGGATCTGACGTTTCGCCAGTAGCTGTGACTGGCATCCTCAGAGGTATAACACAGAAAGATGGAGTACTCTCTATGAGTACTTAAAGACTGAATCTGGAACCTTCCACATGCCAAGCAGATGCTCTATGAGAGTACTCTATCTTTCTGTGTTATACCTCTGAGGATGCCAGTCACAGCTACTGGCAAAACGTCAGGTCCTACAATGCCAAGACCACGGCCACACAACCCGGAAAATCTACAGCAACTAATGAACTCCAGCCGTGAAAGCCTTCGACAACATATCCCCCCTGTTTCCTGCAGCTTATTTGCAACACCCCCCTGTTTCCCTGAAACCTGTAACCATGGCCCCTTGCATGCTTTGGCATGAAACATCTAACATGCAGCATCGGCTCAGAATAGTTCAGTACACAGAACAGGCTTAATCCAGCTTCCCCTTCCACCTCCCTCCCGTGTGTGTGTGTGTGAGAGAGAGAGAGAGAGAGTGTGTGTGGGTGTGTGAGTGAGTGATGGGTCTGGTGTGGTAGTGCAGGGCTGTAATCAAAGCTGCCTTAACTATATCGCCCCCCGCAGGTCCACCGATGCACAGCAGAGCTTCCCATATTATTTCATCCTGTCCCACCCTGCTAAGCCCCTGCTCTTTTTATCCTTAGACCAGGTCTTTGGCTGCCGCCTAGAAGCCCTATGCCATCGGGAAGGGGGCACAGTGCCACGCTTTGTTCAACAGTGTGTGGAGGAAGTTGAACAGAGAGGTAAGTGAGCTTAGTAGTTCTTTGAGCACAGCTCGGAGAACCCTATACCTAAAGCCCCATTTGGGCTGCTATGTTTTCCCCAGCCCTGACAGTACTACGTGCATCCCAGCAGTCGCAAAAGGTTCGTAGAATTCATAATTGCCTCTCTCCCTCCCTTCAAGGTCTGGATGTGGACGGTATCTACAGAGTCAGTGGGAACTTGGCCATTATTCAGAAGCTGAGATTCATAGTTGATCGTGGTGAGTGTTCACAGTGATATCCGAGGGTGGGGGTGGGGAGTAAGCAGGGAAGGAAGTTGAAGGGGAAGGAAATCCTGAACCTCCAAGCCATCTCTTCCCCTACAATGCTTTTCTTTGGATAAAGACAGATTTGAAGAGCGGTAGGGACAGTCTGACAGCATCTCCCACTATGTTCATTTCAAATGTACCCTTTTCAGTCCTGATTCCCCACTCCTCCACTTGCACCTGCTGGATGACCTTGTGCAAGTCATAGTTCTGTCAGAGCTGTTCTTGAAAAAGAGCAGTTTCTGTCAAAGCTCTCTCAGCCCCACCTGCCTCTGTTGTGGGGAGGGGAAGGGAAAGGAGTTTGTAAGCCACTCTGAGACTCCCTTGGGTAGTGAAGGGCAGGGTATAAATCCAGTCTTCTCTTCCTCCTCCTCCTCCTCCTCCTCCTCCTCCTCCTCCTCCTCCTCCTCCTCCTCCTCCTCCTCCTCCTCCTCCTCCTCCTCCTCCTCCTCCTCCTCTTCTTCTTCTTCTTCTTCTTCTTCTTCTTCTTCTTCTTCTTCTTCTTCTTCTTCTTCTTCTTCTTCTTCTTCTTCTTCTTCTTCTTCTTCTTCTTCTTCTTCTTCTTCTTCTTCTTCTTCTTCTTCTTCTTCTTCTTCTTCTTCTTCTTCTTCTTCTTCTTCTTCTTCTTCTTCTTCTTCTTCTTCTTCTTCTTCTTCTTCTTCTTCTTCTTCTTCTTCTTCTTCTTCTTCTTCTTCTTCTTCTTCTTCTTCTTCTTCTTCTTCTTCTTCTTCTTCTTCTTCTTCTTCTTCTTCTTCTTCTTCTTCTTCTTCTTCTTCTTCTTCTTCTTCTTCTTCTTCTTCTTCTTCTTCTTGCCTGCATGTTCTTTTCATGGTTGACTGAACTGGGGGAACAGCCATTGGTGGAAGGCAGTTACTGCCTTGTGACCATGCCATCAGCAACACCTGTCCTCTGCTCAGTTGCCAAGCCATTTTGCTTTTGTGATTTTTTTAAAAATGCGAACCAGCATTTGATTTGCTGATACTTATGTATGTGAGGCAAGTTCTGAAGCCCAGATCACACTGTATGTGAAGGACCCACCATGTTCGGTGTTAAAATGCTACATCGGCCTTCCCTTTTCCCACGTGACCGTCTGTAACTATTATGTCGTCTTGCAGAGCGAGCGGTGACATCGGACGGTCGCTATGTTTTTCCGGAGCAGCGTAGCCAAGGTAACGTTGGGTGCATCTTGGTTCCCTTTGTGTCTGTATGATGGATCCTGGCAGATACCCTGGTCCCTTAGAGCAAGTGAGACGGTCGAGAGTGTCTATCTGACACTATTGGACCATCTGGTATTTTGAATGCAGTATGCAAGCTTTGGAGTCACGCAGGACTTTTCCTTCTAGCTGGATGCTCAGAAGAACAAAACATGTGGCTGTTTCTGTGCCAGGACCCCACATAATTATCCTAAGCTTGCGGTCTTCCTTGAACCTGAGATGGAGAGGGAACTTTGGAACATACAATTACATTACAAACAGGGGAAGTTTCTGCAGTTAAGCAAAGCGTGAAACATTTTTGTTGTTTTCAGATATATATATATATATATATATATATATATATATATATATATATATATATAATAAATAAATTAATAGATTTAAGGCCTGTCTGCTTTTTAAAGCATTCTCTGGACCTGACAGATCCTTTGTGCAGGAGAGGGAATGCCTCTTCTCCTTTGTGCTGCAGATCTCTGACCCACTAAGCTGTTCCTGGGGGATTCCCTTTCCACCCGGAGCAGCATTTTGGGGAGCATTTTTGGCTGCAGTGGGGTGGGGGTGGGGAGTGCCACTCTACGGACAGAGATCCCGCCTGTCTGTAGAAATCGCTAGCGGATTCAAGCTGACCTGCCGGGCATGGGTGCCCCTGGCACAAATCCCCTTGCTATAAACTTAAAAAATTCCGTGTGACTGATGGCATCGCTAGAGCTCCTGTGAAAGACAGAAAAGTAGCCATAAGAAATGCCCCCCCACCCATACACCATACAACTTAGGGAGCAAGCCTACACAAGTCTACTTAGAAGTTAATCCCCTTTCCTTACTTACTCCCAGAGGAGTGTTCTTTGGATTGCAGCCTTTCTCTTGTAAGGCTGTATATCCAGAAGTGGGGTCTTTAATGGTGGTGGCCACAAGCAAAGACAGCTTCAAGAAGGGACTGGATAAGCCTATGGAGCAGAGGTCCATGAGAGGCTATTAGCCACAAGGTAGAGATGGAACATTGTGTCTGGGGCAGTGATGCTCTGTATTCTTGGTGCTTGGAGGGCAACAGCTTCTGGAGTTCTGGCCCCACCGGTGGACCTCCTGACGGCACCTGGGTTTTGGCCACTTTGTGACCCAGAGTGTTGGACTAAATGGGCCACTGGCCTGATCCAACATGGTTTCTCTTATAAATCTTTTTTATGAATCCTGGCACTCTAGATCCAGTTCTGCATTAACAGCAAGTGAGAATGGAACCAGAGGGTGATAGCTACTATCCAGTGTGTTAATCTAGGGTCTGATCTATTCTGCACAGCACAAGTGCCGAGCTCAGGGGCCTGCTGCGACCCCTTGGGTACCTCTGTCCACACTGACTCTGCTGTTTACCCCCACCAGAGGATAAGTTGCATCTTTCCGACCCTCAGTGGGACGACGTGCATGTGATAACTGGGGCTCTCAAGCTCTTCTTCCGGGAGCTGCCTGAACCTCTGGTACCATACGGCTTCTTTGATGAATTCATAGCTGCTGCCAGTAAGTGCCTTTCCAGTTCCTTTTCCTTTGTCACAACCAATGTGCACGATATGGGGCTTAATGCTGAGTCAGGGTTGAAGACCCTTGTTTTCAGCATCAGAGCTCAGCTCAGGAAAAACGTGCTAATGGGATATAAATGAACTTGCATTCGTATTCCCTGTAGGAGAAAAAATGATCTCCCCAAAACCTTCTTAGCACCTTTTCAGACACTACTAAATTCTAGTGCAAAATAGGGTCCTGAATAGGAGAGGGGCCATAGCTCAGTAGAAGCTCCTGGGATCATTTCTGGAATCTTCAGTTAAAGGATCTCAAACAGCAGGTGCTGGGAAAGATCTTTATCACCTGAGACTCTGGAGAGCTGTGGCAGACCGTACTGTGTGGGACGGATCAAGGATCTGATTCAGTATAAGGCAGCGTCACGTGTCCATAGGTATATAGGATAGGTGATGTGTCTTGCATAGATCATTTGCTTCTGCTAGAAAACAAGGTTTTTCTAGCCCTATGATTCTGGCTGGGCCACAGCCATATCTTGTGCATAAGGTCAGGGTGAAGATAGATGTCACATGTTAAGAGCTGTAAGGTGCAGTTTGAAGGCTCTCACCAGTACAGATACATCATTTTCTGACTCGGGGCAATTTTTGATGCTGAAAATCTGATTCTGCATTTTGGGAGCATTTTAAGACATGGAAAACACATCCATGGAAGGTCCCTACTGGACAGTGACTATATCATCACTAACACACTTACGTTAATCCCTGCAGCCATTTTGCAACTTATTTTTAAATGGTTGCAGTTTTTAAAAAATAAAGCTATGTATGTTTAAATGTATATACAGTGTACATAGCCCGGTATACATAGCTGGATGGCCCAGGCTAGCCCGATCTTGTCAGATCTGGGACACTAAGCAGGGTTGGCTCTGGCTAGTATTTGGATGTGCGACCTCCAAAGAATACCAGGGTGTGTGATGCAGAGGTAAGCAATAGCAAACCAGCTCTGAAACATCTCTTGCCTAAAAAGCAAGTCTAGCTCACCACCTCGTGGTGCATAATGCTAAAAGAGCTAGAATTTCTGACTGCTAGACAATCTTAGGATCTCCTCGTGATACTACACACACCGCCATATGATAATAATAATAATTATATACAGTAGTTAAAATGTGTTTCTTAAAAAGATAGACGGCCCACCTGAAGCACAGGGGGTGGGGGGAGGCAAACAGCTGAACCAGCGTTTAATGCTGCGTCCCCTCGTGCATCTTCCCAGTATCATAGTTGGGCACGGGGAAGTGTGAGGAGATACAATTATCATCCCATTAGCAAATTCTTACCTCCTGTAAGCAGCAATGGTGAATGGGGTAGGGAAATTTATTATTTTGTTAACTACACATTAATAATAATGAAGTACCATCAAGTGGCGATCAAACCTGTAGGGTTTTTAAGGCAAGAGATGAGCAGAGGTGATTTACCATTGCCTTCCTGTGCATAGCAGGCCTGGTCTCCCATCCAATTGCTAACCATGGCCAACCCTGCTTAGCTTCCAAGCTCTGACAAACTCAGGCTAGCCTGAGCTGTTCAGGTTGGTAACTACACATCAGTGGTGGAAAGTGTTGTCAAGTCGCAGTTGACATAATAGTGACACCGCCTAGGGTTTTTAAGGCAAGAGACGTTTTAGAGGTGGTTTGCCAGGACCAGGAAGATAATGTGTTAGTGGCCGTCATGCGTTTATCTCCAAAGGGTTGCTTGGTGCTCAATCAAGTTGCAAAGCCAGGCTCACACCACTGGTTAATGACCCAACGTAAGCTCTGTTAATCTCGCCCTAGAACATGAGTGTCCCCTTGCCTACGCTGCAAGTGGTTGTTTCTGCAGCTGGATTCTTATGTATTCCACAAGAGGAGCCCCGAGCTGCAGGTGGGAAGACAGAAGCCCAGGCCAATTTCTGGTCTCTTGGCTCCTTTGGGGAACTGGTAATGTCCCCATAAATGAAAGTAACATAAAAGCAGCCATTCTGGATCAGTCCATGTACTCCAGCATCCTGTTTCCCACAGTGGCTAATCAGATGCCCCTGAAAGGCCTGTAGGAAGAACGTGGGAGTCCAAAACATCCCCCAGCTGCTGCCTTTCAGCAAGTGGTATTCAGAGGCACCCGATCTCTGAACATGGAGGCTCCATTTACACACCCTCCTCCATGAATTCAGCTAATCCCCTCTGAAAGCCATCTAAGCTAGCGGCATCACTACATCCTGTGTATTCTATCTGTTGATGATGCTCTGTGTGAAGAAGTACTTTCTTCGGTCTGTCCTGAATCTGTTGCCCATAAACATGCAACTTCCCCCCGCCCCCCAAACTGAAGAATGGCCTGTTATGTTTTCTCCCTTATGCAGAGTTGTCTGACCCCAAGGAAAAAGTATCCAAGCTGGCGGGGCTGGTCCAGAGCCTCCCCCAAGCCAACCGGGACACCCTCCGTTATTTACTGGAGCATCTCCGCAAGTAAGGGATTAATCCTACCTTCCTGCGCTCCTTGCTTTCTTACCTGTTACCTATTGCTGGCATGTGCTAAGTTTGTTGCTAAAATTATAGCTGGCCCCTCAGCCGTATTCCTTTGATGGGTATGTTTCCAGCTGTCTAGTTCTTGCAATCATATTTGCTTTGCAAGCAGATTCTTGAGTTTTGCAAAAACTGGAAATAGTGGCATTTGGCAGCTAGAACTGCATGACACCTTGTGGGGGGCACACGTTCAGTACTGAAATGTCAAAATATATATTCCTAGGCTGTGCATAGAAGGGAATGTTAAGGTTTCAAAGATTCTTCATTGTGATATGCAGAGATAAACCCGGGAATGGTTTTAAGCATGTGCAGAGTGCCCCTCCCATATCCTCAGGGATCCCCAAGCACTTAAAAACAAAATCCATATTTTATTTATATTCATAGCCCACTTTTCTCCCCAAGGGGGACCCATAGTGGCTGTTGTTCTTCCCGCCTCCATTTTGTCCTTACAATAACGACCCCGGGGAGCTGATCCACAGCTGGAAATCCAAGATCCTCGTCCAGCACCCCAATCCCTACACCACACTGGCAAGATATATTGGCACACGCAGGGACGGAACTTACAGGGAGGGTGCATCCTTTCTCCCCCTTTGCTTCCTTCTCTCTCCCCCTTTCTCTAGCAAGCTTCCCTTTTCTTCCCCCTCCCCTTCTATGTTAACCTACCCCCTCCTCTGTTTCTTCCCCTTGGTGTAGTGGTTAGGACTGCGGGCTTTAATCTAAGAGAACCGGGTTTGATTCCCCACTCCTCCACATGCAGCTGCTGGTGAGACCTTGGGCCAGTGATAAGTTCTCTCAGAGCTGTTCTCTCATGGGCAGTTCTCAAGAGAGCTCTTCCAGCCCCACCTACCTCACAAGGTGTCTGTTGTGGGGAGGGGGAGGGAACGGAGATTGTAAACTGCTCTGCTGAGACTCCTTCAGGTTGTGAAGGGCGGGGTATAAATCCAATCTCCTCTCCTCCTTCTCAGACTATCCTCCTTTCTCCCCCCCTTGCCTTATCTGACCACCAGTCCACCCTCTCCTCTTTGTCAGTCTGTCAACCTACCCTCTCTCTATTCCTTCCTCTTCTTTCTCCCCTCCCCTTACCTGATAACCTAAACCCCTCTCTTCTTTGTCCCCCCCTTTTCCCATCAATTTCCTCCTATCCTTCTCTGTCGACATAATTCGACCCGAATTCTCCCCCCTTCTCTGACAGTCCCCCCTTTCTTCCCCACTCCCCTTCTTGTCAACCCCCCCAGCTATCTCGCTGTCTCCCTCTCCATGCGGCACTGGCCACGGCAGCTGCAGTGTCAGGAAGCTGCTCTGCACCCAGAGCACTTCCCTTGTCGCTGAACCTGGCACACCTCCCGGCCCGGCCAGAGCAGCAGTGGAGTCTGGGAGCTGCTTCGGGCCTGGGGAGCCCCCCAGTCACTGGTGCTGCTGTGGCCAAAGAGCCCCCCAGACACTGACGCCCCTGAAGCCAGGCCTGGAAAGCCTCCTGGGTGGCTGTGCTGCCAACAGCTTTCGAAAGAAAGGTAAGAGCAAATTCTGCGCATGCAGACAACCCCCCCACACATACACACAGTGTATTTTTTTTTAAAAGATGCCCCATTTTTCTGCAAACCTGGGGGGGAAGTCCCTTAAGTTTGAAGAAAAATCTGCTTAATGTCAGTGTGGCCCCATTCCATGGATTGAGATATCTACAGGTGGGAGCCACACTTGAGAAATATATAGATAGAAGAAGACAAGAAGAGATTGGATTTATACCCTGCCCTTCACTACCCGAAGGAGTCTCAGAGTGGCTCCCCCTCCCCACCACAGACACCCTGCAAGCGGTGCTTCCTTTAAGCTGAGTTGGTGTGAGCTAGCTCACAGTTTTTTAGCCTCCAGCTCACACATAAATTTTGTCTTGGCTCAGGAAGGATGGCTCCAGGGCAAACTAATTTATGCCGTAGCCAAATCGCTCGCTCACAACTTTAATGCCAGTAGCTCACCAAGTAGAATTTTTGCTCACAGAACTCCACAGCTTAGAGGGAGCATTGCCTGCAAGATAGGTGGGGCTGAGAGAGCTCTTTCGAGGACTGCTCTTGAGAGAACAGCTCTGAAAGAACTTGTGACTGACCCAAGGTCACGCCAGCAGCTGCATGTGGAGGAGTGGGGAATCAAACCCAGTTCTCCCAGATTAGAGTCCGTGCTCTTAACGACTACACCAAACAGGTGTATGGGTACGTTAAGGTTGGCAAAGGGAGATGCTTCTATTTCCTTCTATTCTATCCGCTTCCTTCAGAGTGATGGAGCACTCGGATGTCAATCGGATGACCACGCAGAACATTGGCATCGTCTTTGGACCGACGCTGATGCGACATGAACGGGACGTGGCCAGCCTGGTGGAGGGCATGGTGTACCAGAACCAAGTGGTGGAGCTACTCTTGACTGAATTTCCTTGCATCTTTGTGGCCCCAGGCACTGAATGACCTGCCTCTGTCCCTGACAATTGTATCCTAAAGGTACTCTGGATCACAGATACTGTCGTCTTGGAGCGAACAAGCATCGACTCCACCATGCCATTGCTACTGGCCCAGCTCATCATCCATGACCCGTGCTGTGGGACCGGAGGTGGCTTTAGGCTGCCAGGGGGCCCTCTTTCAGGAACTTTAGGCTGAGTCAAACTTAGAAGCTGAGACCCCTAGAGAAGAGGGCTCTCAAACGTTGTCAGCACTCCCCGGCTCGAGCACCGTCTATTTCAGCTTCCTCAAGTGCAGCTAAGGCAAAGCACAGAAGGTACAACGGGATGGGGCCAATTCTTGCACAGTCCCTTGGGTGCGGAGTCCGTTGCTGAACAACACTGTGGAAACAGGGGCCTGCCCCCCAGAACCCTGTTCGCCCAGCATCCTGTCAGCCTTGCCAGTGAGTTTCCCCAAAAGCTTCTAGCTCACAAGACACTTGTGCTTGAGAAGCTTTTCTTTCTGGGTTGCCTATAGGCAGTTTTTAGTTGCCAGCGGTGACCAGGCAAATTGCTCTTTACAAGCTTGCTGTTCATCAGGGCAGCTCAGCAAGCCGCTCCTCCTTGCCCAGAGCTCAAGAGAGGGCGTAGGGCAGACTCCTGTTTCATCTCCTGGCCCAGACTGGCGGTCAGAGGGGCTGTGAGCCACAGGGAGTCGCCAGTGACTCTTCCGCTAAATCGCTCAGGCATCTAGGAGGCCTTGAGGGATTCAGCTTCACACTCCCTTATCTCTCTCTCTCAAAGCCTGATATGCCAGGCTACCTCGCTCTGGTTCTTATACCCTTCCATACCCGTTCACAGATTTGTGATCATGGCCTTGAGACCAGTCCGCAAAGTGGGTGCCCTATAGGTGGCAACCCCTGACCTGCTGTGAGGGCACCTCCATGCTAAAGAAGTCAAGCCAACTTTGAAACGGTTTATTGGCCATGGCTGAGATTCATATTTCTGCCTTCGAGAGCTGTTGTCTCTTTACAGCGCCACAGTGCCTAGCCTTTCTGGGGAGCCCTGGCATTTCAGGAGAGGTCTGAACAGACGCTGGGTAGTCTACATTTGGGTAACCATTTTCCAGTCATCTGGGGGCACAGGGCTTTGGTGCCTCCCAGAGCTCCTAGTTCCGGGGTCTCCACCAGGTAGCTCCTGGGTTATCGGTAGCTTGTGTGCCTCCTAGAAGACCCAGGAAAAGATTGCAAAAAGAAAGGCTCTATCCTTTCTCCCCCCTTAAGCTTTTATTTTACAGGATTTTCCTCTGTGCTGCTTAGCAGGTAGCTTCATTTCTAGCTCTTCCCGAGTCCCTGCTTTGCTTCTAGGATACAACAAAACTTGGCAACGTGCTGGGGATGGAGGTTAGGGAAGTGGCTTGTTTTCTTTTCCCCACTGCTCAGAAGTAGCTGTCATTAAAAGAAGAGGTTGGCCACCTCTGTCTTCGCTCCTTGCAGAAAGAGGTACAGCCCAATTTCTTAGTGGGCTGAAGTCAACACCTGTTATTTCTGTCTTGGGATGGGAGATAAACTGCGCCGTCAAGGCAGGTCATGCTCATCTGCCCATATCCCCTCGCTCCTGAAGTTTTGCTGGGACTAGAAACAAAAACTCCTCTGTCTTCTCGGGATGCCTCCTCCCAGGCCAAGCTTGTGCAGTTTGCCCCAAGTCCTGGATGGTCACTGCTTAGTGCTCCATTTGTCAAGTTTTTGTACCAAGCAGGAGTCCCTTGAGACAGCCTGAGGAGGGGGAGACTGGACAACCCAGCTGCATGTCTGACGAGGCTCAGCAGGTGGGAAGGGGCGTCTTCTGCACTCACCGATTTCCTCCAGGAAATTCATCCCCTCCAAGCAGGCTCTGTTCTGGTTTTTAGGGGGGAAGTAACCTTTATAAACAATGTCGGTGTCTGTGGGGGATTTATAGCGCAGGTCCGGCAGACGAGGGATGAGTTAAGCCTCTGCCTTCTGATGGGGCCATGCAAAAGCTCCTCTTGGCTCTTAGGGTTGGATCCAGACTGGATTTTCCACCAGCAGAACACGACTCCTCCCTCCTCCTACTGCAGCCCTTTGATTTCCATGAAATGCTGTTCGGGGGGGGGGGGAGATAGGTGACCCTGAGGAACAACATGCAGGGAAGGGGGCAGGAAGAGGCGTCAGTGGAAACTGCCGATTTAGACTGGATCCAACCCTTAAGCTCCTTACATAATGTTACATGAGAGAGACCGAATTAGGGAGCCTGAGTTTCCCTTGCAACATCTTGTTCCGCTCTCAATTTCCCAGAATGTTCTGTGTGACGTGGGGGAACAGATAATCGCCAGGATCCACTTTGCTGGCCCTTTAGGGTTCCCTGCCAGTAGATCCCCCCCCACCATACACACACAAGGGAGCTTGCCGGATGAGTCCGTCTGCAGGCCAGAAGGGCTCCAACTGCGGTGGGTGTCAATCAGCCAGCAGCAGACTGATTGGCTGGGGACGGTTTTTCCTCCCCCAGGTGGCGGGAGCCCTCCCTCCGACACAGTGAGTAAGAACAGTTCAGTCCAGTGCTTCTCAAACCATTTGAAACAGGAGCCCGCCTCTAAAAGCACAGCAGGTTACGGCACTCACTTGCAAGGAAATCTGTGCTACTTCCTAGCCCTTGCAAGCAGAAAACAGGGGGACCTTCACATCAATTAACAATGAGCAGTTTTCATGTTTAGTATAAATAAACATATGGCATTATTGAGTGAGCGGCTGTATTTCATGGCCATTCTGCGCATTCGGCAGAGGGCAAACCCAAACGTGCCAGAGAGCCTCCCAGAGTCGCCAGTTTCCCCTATTCCTCTTCCCCACCCTTGGCCTCCTAACCGACTTTTGGGTCCCAACCTACAGTTTGAGAGCCACCGAGTTAGTCGTTAGAAGAAACCAAGGGAAGAGTGGGGAAGCCGCTGATGGTTAGAAACACAGATCCGGAAGGGGCCTCAGGGGTCATGTAGTCCAACCCCCTGCACAGTGCAGGATAGTCGCAGCTCCCTCCCCACCCCTCCTCCCCCAGTGACCCCTGGTCTATGCCCAGGGGAAGACAGGAAAGCCTCCAGGGTCCCTGGGGCCAGTCTGGCCCGGAGGAAAATTCCTTCCTGGCCCCAAAGTGGTGGTCGGCATTTCCCTGGGCGTGTAAGAAAGGGCCATGAGAGCCGAGCACGGGCTCACCCCTTCCTGCCCTCCTCCTCACGATCTGCCTAAATTCACCGAAGCAGCATGGCTGCCGGGTGGCCAACTAGCCTCTGCTTAAAAACCTCCAAGTAGGAGGGCCCACCATCTCCCACGGAGGCCTGTTACACTGAGGAACTGCTTCAACTGTCAAGAAGTTCTTCCCTAATGTGTAGCCAACTTGCTATGGTGGTGGTGATGCTGGTTGCCTGCCCTGGAAACAAGGAAACGCCAGGAGAAGACGAGATCGGCTGACCCTCCCCTTCTTTAGCCCTGCTGAGCACATCCATATCCTTCCTCCCCCGTGAACTACTTCTTCCAGCTCAAATACACCTCCCGGGGTGGGGCCAAGGGGCCGTGGCTTAGTGGCTGAGCCTCTGCTTGGCATGCAGGAGGTCCCAGGTTCAATCCCTGGCATCTCCAGTTAAGAGGGCCAGGCAGTAGGTGATGTGAAAGACCTCTGGAGAGCAGCTGCCAGTCTGAGTAGACAATACTGCCTGGGATAGACCGATGGTCTGATTCAGTCTAAGACACCTTTGTGTGTGGGAGCGCAGATCCCCAAGCTCAAGCTGTGCTTCGCCTCAGGAAATGATAGCTTTGGGAACAGCATGGGATCATCTTCTAACGAAGTAAAAGGAGGTTCTCGTCAAAATAATGGACATGGGCTGCCTACCCCCAGGCGCCAAAGTGCAACATAAGAATGGCATCATAAGAAACACCGGGTGGGGCAGGGGAAGCCACTGCAATGGACCAGAGGGCATCCCGGTGCCAGACCTCGATGATACGATTCTCTCGTGATAGATATTAAAGCAGCAGTTGAAGCAGTTTTTTTTCCTTGAGGAAATAACTTTTTAATTATTTTATATTGGTGCTTTTGTCCCTAAAAAAAACAAACAAAGAAAGACCAAGAGGGAGAAAGACAGAAAAAAAGATTTACAGGTAAAAAATACTCGCTCACATATATACTATATACAGACCATCAAAATAAGTGTCATGATATGCCTAGAAAAAGTGTGTTGTTTGTCTCTCCCTCCCCCCCACCCCTTTTGCTTTAATACCTTCTCCCCTCTTCCCATAGATGAATCATCCGGTAGGGACAGGAATCAGTTTGGCTTTCAGGCTAAAATACATATAAAAAGAACAAAAGATACAAAACAAGGACTAGAAGGCAGGGGGTGAAGGGGTATATTCTTTGGTTTCTCATATTTAACGGAAGCTTTTGTTCAAAAGAGAGAAGCCCTCTCTTTTGCTCTGACGCTTGGAGGCAGGGCACCAGAGGGAGTCGGGGAAGGGGAAGGGAATGTCGCTTTGTCTCTCTGGGGTCGGGTGCTGGTAGCCCCAGTCCACGCACGATCATCGGCATCGGGAAGGTTTGGAGGTGGAAGCCTGTTCAAATAGTGACCGGGGAGTCTCTTTCTAAAAATAGGAGAAAAACTCAAGCTTGGGTCCTATACTCTTTTCCAGCTTCTAGGTTATGGATTGTTTCCACTGATTTCCCCCTTTCCTCTAGAGACCTCCCTGCTTAGGGTTGCCAACCTCCAGTCGGTGGCTGGAGATCTCCCACTATCACAGCTGACCTCCAGGCGACAGAGGTCAGTTCCCCTGGAGGAAAATGGCTGCTGTGGAAGGTGGACTCTACGGCTTTATAACCCACCAAAGTCCCTCCTCTCTTCAAGCCCCGCCCTCCCCAGGCTCCACCCCCAAAATCTCCAGGTACTTCCCAACCTGGAGCTGGCAACCTTACCCCCACTTTACCCTGCTTTGGGGTGCACAGAAGGCAGGCTGGAAGGAATGGGAACGCTGCTCCCTCTGTTCATGTGAGATAAGGTCCAAGCCAAAGATCCCCAAAGGTAAGGCATTTAAATGTTTCGTAGACCTAGGTTGTACATTTAAAGAGAGCCGAGAGTGGTAGGGTCAAAGTGTGGTTGCCCTTGAGGTGTGCGTGCTTTTTCTTGTCATCCCCGATGACCTTGGTGAATCAAGTTTTTGAAACCTGACCCAAACCTGTTTATCGGAAGAGACAGAGGTGACCACGCCTCCGTCCTCATCAGCTTTGAGACCTGGGGGTGGGGAGACTGCCTGGCTCCAACCTCCCAAACCGTCGGAGCACTGACTTTGCCCGATCTGTTGTGTTTGAACAATACCTCTCTGACTCACACGCTTCTGTGCTCCACATAGGAGCCTGGTATTTGATTTTGGACCTGGAAAATCTGGTCTCTGAGTCATTTTGGTGATATGACCTGAGAAGAAGGAAGGAGGGGATGAACTATCAACAGAGTCAGAGCACATGGTCATTCCCCAGGACCTTCACTTAAGCAGGTCTTGGGTAAAGTGCTGTAGGAAAGCCCAAGACCCTGGAGAGCGGTCTTTTTCAATATATCTAGCTGTGCCATCAAAGTGCCATCAAGAGGCCAAGAGGTGCACCTGTCCGCCTTTGGTTCAGCTCACGGGCAGCCTGGTCTGCAGTGTGGGGGAAGAACATCGCGGAGGGTTGCAGTGTGCAACCTGGACTCCATCCCTCCACATCCCTGTCACCTACCCTTTTCTATTTGCTTTGTGGCATACCAGGAGCTCTAACCATTACGTGGCTGGGGTGGGGGTGGAGGCAGTGGGATGGCATGGCCCCGGCGAAGGGAACAGGTGGGAATCCTCATGGCTTCCTGCAACGTCAGGAGATGTCAGGGTACAGGGACGTTTGGGCCCGCAACCTGGTCCCCCTCTGTTTGCAGCTTCCTTTCCCACACATTACGGAGTACAAAGGACAGATCTGGTGTCCCGTACCATGCAGTCGGACATGACTCGCGTGTTCTCTTCAACTCCCATGCATTGGGGTGCCTGATTTCTGACTGGGACCATGGCACCTGTGGACAAGGGGTTCAGCGTCCGCCCCTGCACTGGTTTTTCCAACCTGAAACAGTTCAGGGAGGGGGCTGCTCTTTGGCTTGTTGGGAACAGCTATAGGTTTCTCCGGTGGGTCAAACAGTGCCTCGGTGGGACCCTGAAAAAGTGTGTAATGGTACTTAAGTGCAATTCGACCACAGGCCACGGTCTTGCTGGTGTAGCACAGGGCCATTGGAGAGGTATGTTTGGAGCTGTTAAGCACAAAGAAGCTACCAGGGCAGGAGTTCTTACAGGGCAGGCTATGCGCATCTCCCCAGACAGAAAGCTTCTGTTGTGTTCTGGTGCGTGAGTGGCTTTTCCTTGGTCATCCTTCATGCCTAAGGGCTGGAACTGTAGGACGGGAAGTAATGGAAAGAGCCCAAGTCTGAGGTCAGGAATCTGTGTCTGCATCTTGCCAGCTGAGCTTCAGGTGAGCAAGATGTTTCCCAAGGTGGGAGGCTAAAGGGGTGAATGAGCCCAGGACCATTTTTTTCTGCTGGGTACTTATTGGCAGAAGTTCCTCCCAGTCCGACCAGCCTGCACAGCAGGAGCAGCCTGGAGCAAAAGGGGCCGGGGCAACCCCAGCGTCCTCCAAAGAGCCCGCCTGCCATTCCCGCGGATCTTGCAGGAAGCACCCGCAAACAGGAGTCCAGCTTAAACCCCGGCGTCTCAGCCGACAAAATCCAGGTGTGACAGACATCGGCCTAGAAAACTTTTCTGCACGGGGTGGAGGGAAACGTGTGTGTGAGCGAAAGGGCCCTAGATAGGCTGCCCTGTCAAAAGACTCTCTGGAACAGTGTGCTGCGGGCTCAGAGTTACCCTCCAGCTATGGGGCGGCCCTCTCACTGGCAGAGGACCCAGGTGGGGAAGAGGCACTTTGGAACGAGGCTTACCAAGAGGGCTGGTTTCAGTGCAGTCCTTGGTGTGCAACTGTGGGCAGAACAGGAGAAATCAGGAGCTTCTGAGTTTGCTCCACCACCTGAGGGGGGGTGTGTGTGGACGGAACGCATCCCCTTCCTGTCCTGCACTTTCCCATCCTTCATCCATCACCATCTGCCCAACCCCTTCCTGAAGCCCAAAGCTCACTCGAGAGGTCTGAGTATGCACAGCAGATGCAGTTTGGTACCAAGAGCTACCCTGGAAGTCACCAGCAGGGGGGGTGTTTTCCTCTGCGGAGACCCTCTCCCCAATTCCCAACCATCGGTTATTGAGTCCAGCCCGGTAAGAGCTCCCTTAGTTACTTCTCATACCAGTCTGGTTTCAGTTAGAAGAGGAACCCTGTCACCGCCGCCATAGGGCCGCCCCTACTAGGACAGGGTGTTGAGGAACTGGTTCTCCCCCGCCAGGGAGTTCAGCATGGAGCTCATGTCCCCCACGGCCATGTTGGCCGGGACACCAGGCGGGGGGCTGGGGCCGATGGCCTCGGCTTCGTCCAAGATGGCCGTGAAGTCCAAGTGGGTGTTCTCCAAGTCCAGGGTGTCCAGGCTGTTGGACACCTGTTCCTCCGGCAGGTAAGAGAAAGAGTCCGACTTCAGGCCGTCCAGCCCAGGGGCGAAGGGCCCCCCCGGATCCTCAGCCACGCAGCTGGACGGGGGGTGACGCCTCTGGTGGGCGCCCATCAGCTTCTGCCCGGCACCTTTGCCCAGCTGCATGTGCACCTGGCTGGAATAACACGCCTCCTCGGGGCCGTGGAGGGGGGGCAGGCGCATCATCCGGCGGGGGCTGGCGTCGCTGGAGGGTTCGTAAGAGGGGCTCCCTTGATAGCTCACGCTGCTCTGCCGACTCAGTGGCTTGGGTCCGCCGGGCGGGTGCGGGACCATCCCTGGGTTGTAACACTGGCTGCCGGGAACGGAAAGTGCTTTGTTGTCCATCGCTTGCGGGGGCCTGGCGGGGTAGTTGGGGTACTTGGGGCCAGGGTAAGGCTGGTGCTGCTGGCACTGCCCGCCCTCCACCCCGTCCATGCCCATCAGGATGTCACCGCCCGGTTGCGGCTCGCCCCACATCAGAGCTTGCTGCGACTGCACGTAACTCCGCACCATCATCTCCTTCACTTGCAGCATCGGGGTCTGGGATCTCCTGCCCGGGGCTTGCCCCATGCCGAAGCAAGGGCCCTGCTGGCTCTCTGGCGGGTACTCGCCGCCTCCACACATCGGCTGCACCTGGCTGAAAGGCAGGTGCTTCATCCCTTGGCAAGAGGCGAGGGCCGGGGCGGCCGCTGGGAACTGCTGTTCGGCTTTGATGTGCGGCTGGCCGAACTGGAACGCCCCCGCTGGCCTTCGCTGCCAGGCTCCACGCCCATGTGCTTGGCATCGGGGACCGGGAACTGGTTAGAGTGGCATTGCCCCATGCCCGCGGGGGGCGGGGGATTAATCCCTGAGCTGTTGCCGTCCCACTGCCGTGCCGTGTGGAACGCCGGATTCATCTGGCAGGGCGGCTGGACGTAATCCGGCTGCTCAAAGCTGCCCTCTAGCTGCCCGTGGCTGCCCGGACTTATCTGCAAATCAGCCATTGCCCGGGGGGTGCCCCTAAGGGCCATGTCACTCTGGAGTTCCATGCTCACCGCTTGGCATGGGTAGTTTTGTTCCGGGTAGCCGAGGTACGGTTCTATCTCGAGCAGTTCTGGCTCTCCGGCCAGGCCACCACTCTCCATGGCCGCACTCTCCAAGAAGACGTTTTCGCTGATGCTCGGTGGCCGTGGGGAGAAGAGGTGGCGCTGCAGGTTGGCGTCGGAGCCCCTGATGGCCTGCCCGCTTCCTCTGCCCATGCCGGCTGGGCTCATGTTGCTGAGACTTTTGAAGCGTTGCACTCTGGGAACTGGGTGTGCCTCACCCACTGTCTGAGAGGGATCGCTGGCCCGACGGGTGTTGTGACTCGGCCCTAGGTGGGGGTGGAGGATGCCAGTGCTGTAACTGTGGTACTCATTGGCACTGTGCCTTCGCATGAAAGGAGGTGGGCCAGAGCCCGAAAAATCCCCAATGAAGCCTGGCTGACAAGCCCTTTCCATATCGGGTAGCGGAGTCGGAGGCAGCCCGCCTGTCGCAGCAGCATACTTGGCCTTGAGACGGTACTGCTGGGCTGGTGTTAGGTTCCCCAGCCCCGGAAGGCCCCCGCAGTGGCTGGCATCACTGGAGCGCCTCGAGGCGTCAGGAGAGATGGGCTCGTACCCGTCAGGGGGCCTAGCCCATTAGGGGCTCCCCCTCCCGGCAGATACGGAGACACCATGGAGGAACGACGGCTGACGGTGTAGGCTGAACTGACGGTGCTGGTGGTGCTACCGCGGCGTTCCCCTGGTACGGGCAAGGAGGGCAGGTCACCGGATGACAGCTCCATGATGCGCCGATGCGAGACAGCGGAGGGGGGCCCACACAGGCCAGGCATCTCTCGAGGGGGGCCTGTGGAGAAGCAGAACAAATAGGCTGCCAGGAGAGAGAGCAGAGGCACAAACTAAAGCTGTGGTAGGGGAAGGCAAGGCTCTTCCGGGGAAGGGGGAGTTGAACCTGTCTGTCATTTAGGTAGGGTTGCCGGGCAGTACGTGGCAATCAGCAAGAAGGTCCTAGGCTGGAGGCAGCATCCCACTAGCTTCCAACTTGACATGGTTGGCAAAAGGTTTTGCCGACCATTTCAAGTAATCATCATCATCGCCCTAACCCAGCTTACGCCGGCCTCTGGGTGTGATGTCATAAAAAACACAAAACATTAAAATTCAATATCTAACTTAATGAAAATTTCAGTGTACATAAAAGATCCAAAATGGTGATTTTCCTATAATGATATTTGTCCCAATTCCGGACTCCCAGCCCTTTTTCTGGGTGGGGGGGAGGGAACTCAGAACATAAATGGGGGGCGGGAGAAAGAAGGGTGCCAGCCAATGAGGTAACTGTTGCTGCCCTCAATCAAAAGCCTGGCGGAACATCTCTGCCTTATTACACGCCCTGCAGAATTGCAAAAATTCGAAGCTCATGTGGCTCCTTGAACAGCATGAGATTGGCCTTTCAGGTTAAAGAGTGGTTCCAGATAAAAACTTCTTGTGAATATAACGCTTGTCGAAGTCAATATGACTCTGATGAAGGCCAGTTCTGAAACGAGATCTGACCTAGGCAACTCATCAGTCGCAGTTGCAACTTCTACGAAGTCACAGTCGCAACTTTTTGAAACTACAGCCCCAACTTCAATTTCAGCTTCCTGACACTGAGACTGTTGCCACGACTGTTTCTTTACTTATCAGGGGTGTGCAAACCATTCTCAGTGACAATTACATTATGGAATTGGAAATTTAAAACTGATGAAAGTAAATATAGGGCAAATTTTGATATATTCTAAGAGTTTACCAATTTAGCCTATGGTGGAGCACACATATACAATAAGTGTTGTTTTACCCAGTCTTTTTGTCTATTGTCCCAGTTCATACACAGCATTCCCTGTTTTGTGTTTGGCTAGAACAACGGCAAGTATCAGCAGTGTTGTTTCGCACTCAGCCATTAGGCGGAAAGCTCCCTGCGGGATTTGTTTTGTTATCTTGAGCTATCCAAGGGCTGAAGACCTCATTTTGGTTACATGAAAGTTTGGGAATCCAAGCCAGCAAACATCATATCTTATTTATTTTCAACACCTTTCTTCCTAAAAGGGAGGCAAAGTGGCTTTCTCCTTCCTTTTATCCTCTCAACTGCCCTAGGTTAGGCTGAAAGCATGTGACTGGCAGAAGGTCACCCAGCCGGCTTCCATGGCCAACTCGGGATTCACACTTGAGTCTCCTCGATCCCAGCCCATTCCCAGAACCACTACACTACACCCACCACACCTGGACAATTGGATTGTTACAACGTTCCTACTGTCTAGTTTTTGGGCTTCTGCCTGGCCTTGCCAGCGTACCTGCTCCGGAGATGGAAGGCAACTTGACTCCCTTTCCCGACAAGGGCTTGCGCATCTGCTTGAGCTTGTCAATGCGCAGGTTCTCCAGCTTGCGCAAGGCCGACAGCCCTGAGCTCCCCATGGGCTCCGAGGGTTCCTCCAGCGCCGACAGGTCCTCCAAGCTGCCGCCTGCGTTGGCGTTCATCTCCACGCCGCTGTCGTTGTTGTTGGCGCTGCCCAAAGGAGAGCGCTCGCTGCTGCAGGACGACTGGCCCCCAGGGCTGGGCTGCGGTTTCTGGGGTGGTGGAGGGGCGGAGCACAGACACAGTCGTGGTTAAAGGGATTGTGGCTAGTGACTCACCGTGGCTCCCCGTCTTAATTCCCTCTGACTGCTTAAACTGCACTGTGGGGAAGGCACCCAAAGATTCGCGCAAGGGTACATTTTTAACAGGGCTGCCAGCTCTGATTGGTAGTTTAACGAACTAAACTTTTAGCGGGCTAACTGAAGGGGCCAATTGCAACTGGTGGGGGATAAATTTTAGGGGGCGGGGCAGCTAATTAAGGCTGTCGTTTTCCCAGCATGGCTAGATCAGGGAGCTCTTTCCACATCAACCAACCTGCCCAGGAAGTCAATTAATTAATTACTATCGTATGGCATTGTTTGTAGAACAGCCAGGAGATCCTAAGATTGTCTGGCAGCCACAAGTTCTAGCTCTTATGCTGCTGGTAGGCCAGACTTGTGTTTAGGAGCTGAGAGCTTTGAGAGAACTGTGACCAACCCAAGGTCACACAGCTGGCTTCATGTGGAGGAGGAGTGGGGAAATCGAACATGGTTCTCCAGATTAGAGTCCGCTGCTCTTAACCACTACACCATAACTGGATCTCCCTAGGAAGCCGGGTTGCTGCAGTACACCGGGTTGCCAGCTTCAGCTACGTAGATTTCTGGAGATCTCGGGATGTTGCCTGGGGCTGGGTAGCACTTGGGGAGGGAGCCCAGCAGGGATGTGATGCCATCCAGTCTGCCCTCCAAAACTGCCACCTCTTCCCCAGAGGAGCTTCTATCTCTACTCTGGAGATCAGCTGTAATTATGGTGGCAGGCGGCCTCCCAATGTCGAGAGAGTGCCGCCATCTTGTATTAATATGTCCTTAGCACTGATGTTCTTCTACGTTGTGATTTTAATTGTATTTTGTGTTTTAATATACTCCAGTGTTTTAACATAAATATATACACACACACATGTATTCTGTAAGCCACTCTGAACCTGCCATGGCGGGGAGGGCGGGATACCAATTTAACAAATAAATAAATACATTCCAGGAGAATGCCGCAGTTCCCACACTGAGGCCGATAACCTTCGTGGCAGAGGATTTCAGGGCATGTTCCAAGACAGCCAGGAGATGCTTCTACTACACTTAATGGGTTAGGAGTCACCCCCTCTTCCCAGAGAATCCTGGGGATTGTGATTCTGTTAGGAAAGTGGAGGGGTCAGCCGCACCCCACCAAACTCCCATTCCCAGGACCAGTGCTCCCTCTCAGCTGTGGAATCCTGGGAGCAAAAATTCTGCTTTGGGAGCTACTGGCCTTAAAGCTGTGAGTGAGCAGTCTGGCTGCTGCATAAATCAGTTTGCTCTGGAGCCATCCCTTCCTGAGCCAAGGCAAAAATGTGTGAGCCGGAGGTGAAAAAACAGTGAGCTAGCTCACACTAACTCAGCTTAGAGGGAACACTGCCCAGGACACCTTGGGAGAGGCGTGACGGTGAAACTGGTATAAAAATAAATGTAACGTTTGGAACGTGGGTAAGCCCTCCATTCTTGGGGGTCACTCACTACTCAGCCATGTCGGGCCCCACTAGTGCACCGCATAAACTTCGGATAAAACGGCCTGTTTCCTTAACAATCCATGATGTTAACCGCTGTAGATTTTCCAGGTTGTCTGGCCATGGTCTTGGCATTGTAGGACCTGACGTTTCGCCAGTAGCTGTGACTGGCATCCTCAGAGGTATAGCACAGAAAGAAACCTCCACAGGAAAGCTCCTCCATTAGCATGTTCATAGCCTGGGGAACTCCTACAAGATAATGACTCAGCCCTACCCTACCTTCCCGAGTAGATATAAATTACCTGCCTACCATTTTTCTTCTCACCTTGACACCAAGAGTACTCCATCTTCCTGTGTTATACCTCTGAGGATGCCAGTGACAACTACTGGCGAAACGTCAGGTCCTACAATGCCAAAACCACAGCCACACAACCAGGAAAATCTATGGCAGCTAATGAACTCCGGCCGTGAAAGCCTTCGACAACAAATCCATGATGTGTTACCCGAGCATTTAGCTTTTGCCTTAAAAAGCAGTGAAACTCTCTCTCTCTCCCCCTCCTCCAGTTACCATGCTTGTATCATTTAGCAACAGGCTAAGTTTAAAAAACTGAATTGTTTTGATTTAAATCATATTTCTGAAAAATTTAAACCAGATCTTAAAGAAAAGCTTCAGCGGTAGCAGGTTTCTCTTTTCAAAGAGACCTGGTTCAAAATGAAGGCTGGACTTGGTGAAAACATATAGGCTTCGATCGGGAGTGGCCAAACTTGCTTAGTATAAGAGCCACATAGAATAAACGTCAGATGTTTGAGAGCCGCAGGCCATGAGCAAATATTACACAAGTGTTTTTATTGGAAAATATGCACATTTGCTTTTTGTTAACATTAAACGAGACTGCCAAAAATAAAAACAAAAGGGGTAAGAACAGATATTGAGAATGATATTTATTTGTAGCCGGGGGGGGGGGGGCAGCTTTGAGAATGCGTTTAAAGTTGCTTTCTTTCTCTGCTCCCCACGCCTCAAGCCTACCCAGGGAGAGGAACAGTGGCTGGGGAAGGGAAGACCGATGGGGGAGCGGAGGCATGACTCCCTTTTGCTTGCCCAGCCGCCCTGCTGGGAGCCACACAATATGTGTGAAAGAGCCAGGTGTGGCTCCTGAGCCACAGTTTGGCCACCCCTGGCTTAGATCCTATACCTGTGCTCTGTGCATGTTTCTGTCCGGGGTCCTGTGGTACCTGTCCTCTGCCATGAGGCCCGTTTCCTGTGGCGCTGGGCACTTCTGCCTGCACTAGACCAGAGTCCTTCAGCGAGCTGCCCAGCATGAGAGGAACGCACTGCCCACCAGGGGATGGCCCTCGCAGCCCCCAGCTGGAAACGTGGAGCCCAGGCAGAGGCCCCCAAGCCCACCAGCTCTTGAAACAGGACTCCTCCTTATTTATTTATTTGGTTCAATTTCTGTCCTGCCCTTCCCGCAAGCAGGCTCAGGGTGGGTTACGACATTCACACAAAACAATAGAATCAAGAATAAAACTATAAACTCAACCCTCAAACGATGGCGATCAAACTACATCACAACTATTACAATGATGCCCTGGTGTTAAACAATTAAAGGCAGAAAGGGCTCGATCCCAGAAGGGATTCCAGATTATAAGTACCCTACCTTGGATAAACCAAGGCGGTTATCAGGGCTATTTTGGGGCAGGAACGCACAGGAACGGAGTTCCGCCTGGCTCCCCTGTTGGCCATGCCCAGCAGGAACTCATTAGCATAATAGGCCACATCCAACAGGAGAAACTCATTAGGATTGGCTACATTAGGGGTGTCTGGCCTAATATGCAAAGGAGTACCTGCTCCAAAAAAAAACCCTGGGTTTTGACAACAAACAAGGTAAACAGAATAAGAAGCAAAAGGTGGTTGTGGCTGGATGACCACACTTCTGGTAACATGAGGGTGTGGCCTAATATGCTGAGCTGTGCTGTCAGGGTGTGGCCTAATATGCTGAGCTGTGCTGTCAGGGGTGTGGCCTAATATGCTGATGAGTTTCTGCTGTTGGGTGTGGCCTAATATGCTAATGAGTTCCTGCTGGGCTTTTTCTACAAAAATAGTCCTGGTGGTTATCATTCTTTGTCGTCAAAAATTGAAGACCATGCACTCACAAAAAAAACCCTGTTCTCTGTTATGAAAGAACACTGGAGAAAATATCTTGGTCAGTCAACAGGCAACACAGTAGTACATGTACCTATATTTTGGCTTGATACTGGGGGACAAGAACAGGCAGGTCATTCTAAGGGTTGTCTCCCACCCACCGACCTTCCCTGATTGATCGAAGTGGCCTTGATTTAAATCAATCCACAATACTTACCAAGTTAGAGTCAGGCACCATCAGCTTCCCCTCTTCCTTCCTGCCCTCGCTATCCCTCTCTTGCTTCATGTCTCCGTGGAGGGCCAGCATGCGACTGCTGGGCACTGTATCGCCGCGGTGCTTCTTGGTGACGTGAGCATCCGGCCCGTGTACTGTCTTGACGTGCTTGCGTAAAGAGCTGGGGTCCGTGTAGCGCTTGGTGCAGCCGGGGATCTTACAGACATAGGGTTTCTGCCGGAGCACCAACGAGACCGTCAGAACCTTCTGATGAGCTTCAGAGAATGCATGAACCCTCATGGCCAATCAGCCTCTGAATGGTGCACTGGGCGCTACTGTGTGTCAGCCCTGACCTGGATAGCCCAGGCAAGACCGATCTCATCAGATCTCGAAGCTAAGCAGGGTCAGGGCTGTGGCCTAATATGCTAATGAGTTTCTGCTGTTGGGTGTGGCCTATTATGCTAATGAGTTCCTGCTGGGCTTTCTCTACAACCCCCCCTGCAAATTCCTATGTAAAATTGTATTGGTGGCCACCAGTTAAACCCGTGGTAATCATAATATGCAGTTTGGCTCTCTGTAACAGTGCAATCCTAGGCAGAACTACACCTTCCCGACTTCAGTAGGCTTAGAAGGGTGTAACTCTGCTTCAGCAATCGTTAAGTGGGTCTACTCAGCATCCTACTCAGGTCTATTGAGTGGGGCCTACTCCCGGGAAAGCATTCCTGGGATTGCATTGTAGGTCACCTTTTTACTATTATTATTATTATTATTTATTAGATTTATTAATCTCCCCATCCCAGCTTATGCCGGGCTCTGAGCAATGTACAGGTCATAAAATAGAAAACAATAAACAATAAAATGGACATATAACATTTCTGAAGCAAGTTGGATGTGGGACTATCCCCCGTCAGCAGGTCAGGACTTGCCTCTCCATGTCATTCCCTCCAGCATTGTAGAGATACAATAAGGACACTGGTGCATAGACAGCACCCTGCTTCTCATATATTAAGGGTTACCCTTCATATTTAGAGAGGCCCTTCTCCGCATGCCGTACACTTTATTCAAGTCATCTGCTACAGTCTGTACTGCACACCTTTAGGAAACAGGACCGGAAGGTTTCCTTGCAAAGGAAAAGACCACTTAATCTCCCGATGGATCTGGTTTGACTTAGCTGTAGCTCAAGCTACATTAATTATCTGGAGAGGTGTTCCTGCGTGGGGGCGGGATGGCAGCAAGGCACTGCTATTTCGTGTCCTTGTGTTTACATTTGCAGGCGTACACCAAAGACTCAAGACGCACAGACTCCTTCCCACTCAGTCAATTTCTAGTGACCCAGGAGAGGGGACTGAAACATGAAGAACTCTTACGCCCATGGATGTGTGCAGCCTTCTTGGACAGCCTCTCACAAAATTACCCCCGCAAGGAAAAATCAGGATAAAATTATGATAGTGATGAAGAAGAAGAAGAAGAAGAAGAAGAAGAAGAAGAAGAAGAAGAAGAAGAAGAAGAAGAAGAAGAAGAGGAGATTGGATTTATACCCCACCCTTCACTACCCAAGGGAGTCTCAGAGGGGCTTACAAACTCCCTTCTCTTCCCCTCCCCACAACAGACACCCTATGAGATAGGTGGGACTGAGAGAGCTCTGACAGAAACTGCTCTTTTTCAAGAACAGCTCTTATCAGAACTACGGCTTGCCCAAGGTCATCCAGCCAGGTGCAAGTGGAGGAGTGGGGAATCAAACCCGGTTCTCCCAGATTAGAGTCCGCGCACCTAACCACTACACCAAATTGGGACAGTGATTTACCAATGTCCAATATCTGGGAACAAGGGTTATCCCTGGTAAATTGGGGCCGCTGGAGGATAGGGCATACCTCATTAGAATGTGTCCGGTTCTGGTGCTTGGCCCGGTCGGAGGCGTTGGAGAAGGCCTTATTGCAGCCCTCGTGCTCGCAGACGTAGGGTTTCTCGCCCGTGTGGGAGCGCAAGTGGGTCTTGAGGTTCTCCAGCCGTGAGTAGGCCTTGTTGCATCCTTCAAACTGCAGGGTGACAGGGGGTGATGGTTGGAGGGGCAGAAGGGGGAGACCCCTTGGAGGGCCTCTGTCTCACTTCCAGCCCCAATGCAGAGCTTCCTTCTCCACGCCCGTGGCTTTATGTGATTTAAAAGAAGCTGCCCTCTACAACCAGCACCAGTTTTTGTCTTTGCCCAGCACACTTTGGTCACAGGCTCATGATAATGGAAGAAGAGGTGCCACTTACAGTGCCCACTAAGCATGGGGGTGCACAGTGGCCATTTAGAACACATAGTGGGGGGGGGCCCTCGTGAAACTCGTAGGTGGGGATACCATCCGCCCCTCCTTCCATCACTGTACCTGGCGTGACTCCAGGCCCCGCCATTCATCTTGGAGCCTGGCTGCAGCAGGGGTGGTGTTTGGGAGCCACTCCAAGCCTGGCACAGCTCCTGGGCCGAACGTGGTGGTGGCTCCTGGGCTTTGCTGCAGCCTCCGCCAGGCTCCCGGGGTCTGCCATGGCTGCCACCGGACCCGCGGCAGCTCTCAATGGCTGCTGCAGAACAACCATAAGTGCATTGTCCGAGCACACACAGACAACGCTTTCTTCTAGGGGAGGGACTTTAAATCCCCCAGTGCGTTTTTGTTAAGATCTCAGATTTGTCATCAGACCTGGGGCTCCCCCAAGTTTGCAGAAAAAATTGTTTAGCGCCACTTCGGCCCCGATCTGTCTATTTATATAGCCACAGATAGGGGCCCAGATTTCACTATCAGATATACAGATCTGAAAATCCTGTGCATGGAAGCTCTCTGGCCCTGGCCAGGAAAATGGACACCAGTACGTACAACCGGCCAGCTACTGCCTCCTTTGGCTTTTCTGTGTTTTCCATCTGCAGGCCCAAAATACTAGAACTTGATGCCGGATGTGGTGCGCTTGAGCTTCTCTCTCGTGCCAACCCTGCCCATCTCCCCAGATACTCCGGCTGGAAACCAGCCAGCTGTTTGGGGGGGGGGTCCCTCCATCCCACTTACTGTGCACTTGTGGGGCTTCTCTCCTGTGTGGCGCCTCATGTGGACGACGAGCATGTACTGAGCTTTAAAGGGCCGCTGCTCTCGCGAGCAGTCACGCCAGTGGCACACAAACTCCTTCTTCTCCCCATGGATGTGCTCGTTGTTAATGTGCTGCGGTGGCAGGGGAGAGAAGCAAGACAAGGTTGGGAGCCGGCCATTCATTCGGGGGAGGGGGGTGTGTGCCTCCCCTTCCCTGACAGTTCCCTTAGGGCAGGACCAGAAGCTACGGGGTTGAATCAAGGCTGGCAACTGATTAAAGGGTTTTGTCCCCCAAATTGAGGTAACCATGAGGGGAGGGGCTGTGGATCAGCGGGAGAGCCTCTGCTCAGCATGCAGAAGGTCCCAGGTTCAATCCCTGGTATCTCCAGTGAAAAGGATCAGGTAGTGGGTGATGTGAAAGACCTCCGCCTGAGACCAGAAGAGATGCTGCCCATCTGAGTAGGCAATACTAACTTTGACGGACCCAGGGTCTGATTTGGCAGCTTCATATCTCCGTGCGGCTTTTAATGCTTTTCAATACCCTAAGGGGTGGGGTGGTACCATGGTGAGAACACTGGGCTTGGATCAAAGTGGCCTGAGTTCAAGTCTCTGCTCGGCCACTTTGATCCACTGATTTGGGCTAAATCACTTGGTCTGCCAATTCCCTCTCGGGTTACAACCAGGGACAAAGGGAGGAGAAGGGCTGAGAGCGAGCTGGGGAGAGAGGCTTATGAAAATGCAAAGGCTTCCTCTCTAGGCCTGGATCTGAGTGGTGGCAGCAGCAGCAGCAGCAGCGTGGGTGAGGGAGCAGAGGCTTTCCCCCATCCTTGCAGCTGCGGTCCATGGCCCCCTGACGAGGGTAGCAAGGAGAGGGGCTGAAGTGCCTCCCTTTCCCCTGTCCCTGCCTCTTGGGACCGAGGCAGGGTCCAGTGGTGCTGCACCTGGAGGCTGACTTGAACCTGAGCCATGGTAGAAAGGACGGGAGGAGGCTCCCTGCCAACGCTGCTGCTCTGCACCTTCCCAGGGCCTCATGGGAGGTGGCCTGTTTGGGGTGGCAGAACTGCTTGCTCCACCCCTGACATACGGGGAGAACTTTGTATCGGACCTGGAGACAAGATGCTGAAGTCCCGGCCGTGCAAGACCGAGTCTCCGCGTCACTGCCCTGGTTTCCTGCAGCAGACCACAGAGAGGTCACCTTGGCGTGACTTCCCCTGGAGGATTGCAGCAACCTCATCGTCTCATGAAGACGGGCAGCTGCCCTTCTTATAATCCCGTTATGCTTCTGGTTCTTATCCTGATTTATTACAAGGTTAAGCAGGAATTGATCTGGGGTGTGTTGGGTGAAGTCGGTCCTGACTCAGAGCAAATGGGTGAGCGAGACAAGCTGCCTGTCTGACCGGAGAGAGTCCCTCTTCTTGGCGCCCCCAGTGGCAGATTAACCCTTAAGCAGACTCAGCACGTGCTCAGGGCACCAGGGCCAAAGGGGGCACCACAAAGTTGGGGAAAGGGTGAAAAAAAATGCAGAGAAATGCCTTTCAGGTCATGCATATTGGAACTTTTGACACATTTAACTTGTGAAATATCAAAATAGACGTTGTGTTGCATTTTTGCAGAACTTTATGCAGCCAAAGCTTGGCTTAGTTTGCACAGTATATTGTGTTATCATAGGAATGAATTTCTGTATTGCTGCAAGCTGCATTGTAGATCTGGTCAGACTGGTCAACAACTAAAATGGACTGGGTCTGTGTGGAAAGGAGGGGGGCACCAAGATTGGTCAGTGCTGAGGGCACCGGGGAGCCTTCATCCGCCCCCTGGGTGCCCCGTCAACTCACGTGCACCAGCTGCTCCTGGGTGTCGAACTCTTTGGAGCACCCTTCCCAGTGGCAGTTGGTCTCGTACACAGCCTCCGCCTCCACCTTCCCGTCCTCCTTCTCCAGCTCGTCCCGGGGATCTAGAATGCTTAGCAAGGGGTCCTGAGATGGAGGTAAGACAGGATGCACATTTAGAAGTTCTTGGAGACAACCGGGCAGTCATCCGGCCCATCCCTTCCTTCCCTTCCCCACTTTCTTCTGGAAGAGTTCACAGGGAGAGGGACAACAGCTGACCCTGCCTCCACATCCAATGGGAGCTCCATGTGGTTGCCTGAAGTCCAAGAATCAAGTGTACACTGCTTTTACAGGAGAGAAAAACCATTTTGTTCTGGGCCCATTAGAGGAACTGCAGCTCAGTGGTAGGGCACACGTTTTACATCCCCAAAGTCCCATTTTCGGTCTGTGGCATCTCCAGTGGAGAGACAGAAGGGATGGAAAACGCCTCTGGTTTAGACCCTGAAGAGCAGCCACAAAGTTAGACGAGACGGACAAACGATCTGACTCAGTTCAAGGCAGCACCCCATGCTCAGTGCGCCCATTTCATGCGCCTGCACACAAGCATCATGTGGGTGAGCAGGCGGAAACTGGGTGCACGGCCAGGTTTCTCCCGAGAAATATACTGCCTCCCTGCCATACATTTAACTTTTTAAAAATTTGTATCCATCTACTGCCTTTTGTTTTTGGGAAAGGCCAGGGGGCAATAGAAATGGATTAACAGGAAAACACAATAAATGACGACCCCTTTCCTTCGTGCGCTCACTCAGCCCCAACCAAGGACCACTCACTCAGATGAAAAAAAACCTCCTGGCAGGGCGGGCTCTGGTGAACCTCCGGAAGAAAATAATCAGATAGAAACGGGGCCGCTACAGAGGACATCTCTCTCCGTACCCTTGGTATTTGAGCGTGATACACAGATAAGAGGAGTGCCTTTCCTCCTTCTTAAGGATCACCACAGGATACGGGGAAGGAAGCACAAAGAGAACACGCATTTTCTTACTAATATCCAAACAGCGCTGGGCACATGAAAACTGCCGTTATTGGGTCATTTACCAGCAATATTATTTCATTGTTCCGGGGTCCCCCTGGGGTTGCCAACTCCAGATTGCAAAGCTCCTGGAGATTTAGGGGCAGAGTTCGGGAAGGGGGATGAAGTTCAGCAGGGATGTGAGGCCCACTGAGCCCACCCTCTCAGCTTCCTCTGGAGGCTGGAGACCAGTTCTCATTCCAGGAGAACTCCAGGGTCCACCTGGAGGGTGGCAACTCTGGGTGAAAGGCATAATTATGGGCCGAGCAGCTGAGCATTGCTTCCTCAAGCTCTTCTTCTTCTTACAAGCAATGGAAATCCAAGGGATGCGAAATGCTCTCGTGCGGCTAATCTTCCTTCCCACCCAATGGCCAGGGAAGATCAGTCGCAGGAGAAGTAAAGGCTGGAGGGGAAAAAGCCAGCCAGCAGCTCCTCATTTCCAGTTGGACATGTGAGGTTTCCCCCAGAGATGCCCTGGGTATGGGCAGAGTGGCCTGTTCTGGAGTTCCGTGCTTCCTGGGCTCAGAGGAAGAACTTACAGCCAAACTAGACACGAGGCTGCCACTGCTGTTTTAAACTCATTTAAAGATGCCATGACACCACAGATGCCATAGTGCAGTGCTCTTGCCCCCCCGGCACATATACCTGTTAAGTGCCAAAACAGCCGTGGGGTGGAGTGGGGTGCAACCGTTTTGGCACTTGATAAAACAATGGGGGGGGCAAGACTTCCTCAGCCTGCCACTCTGCACAGGCTCTCAGGCTCGGGCTCTCATGGCATGTTAAAAGGACTTCAACATGGCAGTGGCCTTGCGGCAGCCATGAGAACACAATCACGTCTAGTTTGGCACTCAGACCTTTCTCCCAAGGCCATGTGACTGACCTAAAATGGCCTCAGAGGGGTGCTATTTGCCCCATTGTGACTAGGGATGGGCATGAAGGGGGGAGAAATGCAGTTCGTGTCATTTCAACCCAAATCAGTTTGTGGCCCCTAAAACCTTGTTGAAAGGGATTACAGTCCCTTTAAACAGGATTTGCAGAAAGCCGTAAAAACAGCCGAGCAACAGAGAGAGCCTCCCTGCTGCTCAACTGTTTATTTGGGCTGTCTTGTGCAGACATTTAAAGTTTAAAGGGTCTGCACAAGACAGCCTGAAACAGCTGAGCAGCAGGGAACAGGTTGCTCCCCACCACACAGCTGTTTTTGTGCTCTATGCGGGGAACAGAAAGCTGGGGTTTAAAGGGACTCAGAGTCCCTTTAAACCCCTGCTTTCTGCTCTATCCATGAACTACCGCAAACTACTTTAAAAGTTAGTAGAAATTCATGATGGTAGACCCATCATGAACTTTGGTTTGCTAACCATGAACAGGGCAAAATTTGTGATGAATTTTGCTTTGTGGTTTGGTTTGTGCCCATCCCTAAACATGTACCTCATCCATATGCATGCAGCCCCCAACACAGCAAATAGTACCCCTTGGGGCCATTTCAGGTCATGAAAATAGCACGGGGGGAGGTCTAAGTCCCCTCTCTCCATGTGCCATGGTCCTGATCTGCATGGGACTGGCAAGCACTGGAAAAGCATGCAGCATCAGAACGTGGCTCCTCCACCTGCCTCAGAAATGTCCCTAGGGATAGTGTAACATGTAGTTAGGCCCCGTGACACAGGGAAAGTGGACGGGCCAGTGACTTCAAGCCGTTCCTACTCCTTGAACCATCAGAAGAGAACATTCTGGGTTCTAAACAGGTAGAGCTGAGCTGCTTTCTACAAGATGTGTGACCTACATGAAGCCTGATTCTTTCAGGGCAGCTTTGCGTACAGCAAGAACACAGGGTACATTTCCCCCCAAGCTGTACCACTTTAGACTGCTGATGGAACAATCTCATATCTGAATGTTTTCCATCCCTCTCTCCACACAGAAACTCAATATGCCCAGGGAGAAAACCAATTAATTAATTTCCCTTGTCTTGCTGCTTTTCTATTAGCACTACATTTCTTCCCCTCACGTGGGATTATTCCAATATAAGACACCCCTCTATCTACGCCATTACTTGGAATCTGGACGGAAAAAAATTGGAAAAGTCGAGGAAAAGCTGTTCCATGTGCTCTTGCTGTACATGCTGATTGGTTCTTTTCGGTTCACCAATAGGAGTCAAGATGGGCTGTATTAACTCCACAAGGCGGATATACCCAGCGATGAGATCTGCACTACGGCAGGGCAAGGGGCAGGGAGAACACCATGTTTTTGGCAATGCTGGCTGCGAGGATTTCATTCTCTTTGTGCAAGAACCGCCCCAAGCCCTGAAACTGAACTGTGGCTCTGGATGGGGTGTCCATTTGCGCAAGTGCAAGCACATTGGCTGTGGCCTGGCGTTACCTGTGTCCCCGTAGAGGCTGGGCTGGAAATGTCACCCTCCGAGCACTCCTCCGGGCACTTGGTGCTCAGGGCATCCAGAGGGCTGCCCAGGCTTGGCTCTGACTTCAGCTGTGGGAAAGAGACGGCGAGAGCTCCAGGTGATGGCGCCCTCTCCAACCACAGCCCCACACCCAATCGAGGCCCCTTTCCCTCTTGTCTCGGCAGCCACCCATCTTTCTCCCCTGGACAGAGCATTCATTCTAGGGGCCTACCAAGAGTGTCCAAGCACCCCTGGCTTTTTAGAGATTTATTCTGGGACTTTGCTCCAGGTTTTAATGCTGCACAACAGGAATGACATGGTCACCTTGGGGACTTTTGGTATCGACATGCTTCAGAGTGATGTGCTGAGAAGGGTGGGATGGCAGATCTGGTACCCACTTACCTGGCAGTGCTTCAGCATCCCACAAGGTGGCGGCATGTGGTGCATCATTTCCGTCCGACCAGGTAGGTGCTCGAGAGACCCACAGGGAACCATAGGGGGGTTGTGACCAAATGACATCCCCTGGGCTTTCTGGTGGCCCATGGGGTTCTGGAATCCAACGGAAGGGCTAAAACAATGACAAAAGAAAGCATCGGCAGGACTGCCTTATGTGCAGGACAGTGAGCGTGCATACGCACAAACACCGTGATTCCACAGGAGTGAAGTAAAATTGCAAAGTGGGCTATTGGATACAGAATTTGGGTTCATGAGTATTTCTGTTTTCATTTTTTAAGAAACAAGTTTCTGGCCCTCATGCTTAAAAAGGTACGGGGTTTCAGTGTTGGGCAGCCCTTCCCCACTGGGGACTAGTGAAAGAATAAGGTTTCCATTCTTAATATGCCAAGAAGTTACTTTGTAACCGCAAAGCGTGCCTCTTCCCCTCAAAGCATGCCTCTTCTTCCCAGCATCCCTCTTCCCCTCAAAGCATGCCTCTTCTTCCCAGCATCCGCTCTTCCCCTCAAAGCATGCCTCTTCTTCCCAGCATCCCTCTTCCCCTCAAAGCATGCCTCTTCTTCCCAGCACAGCTCTTCCCCTCAAAGCATGCCTCTTCTTCCCAGCACAGCTCTTCCCCTCAAAGCATGCCTCTTCTTCCCAGCACAGCTCTTCCCCTCAAAGCATGCCTCTTCTTCCCAGCACACCTCTTCCCCTCAAAGCATGCCTCTTCTTCCCAGCATCCCTCTTCCCCTCAAAGCATGCCTCTTCTTCCCAGCATCCCTCTTCCCCTCAAAGCATGCCTCTTCTTCCCAGCATCCCTCTTCCCCTCAAAGCGTGCCTCTTCTTCCCAGCACACCTCTTCTCCTCAAAGTGTGCCTCTTCTTCCCAGCACACCTCTTTCCCTGAAAGCGTGCCTCTTCTTCCCAGCACACCTCTTCCCCTCAAAGCATGCCTCTTCTTCCCAGCATCCCTCTTCCCCTCAAAGCGTGCCTCTTCTTCCCAGCATGCCTCTTCCCCTCAAAGCGTGCCTCTTCTTTCCACCATGCCTCTTCCCCTCAAAGCATGCCTCTTCTTCCCAGCACGCCTCTTCCCCTCAAAGCATGCCTCTTCTTTCCATCATGCTTCTTCCCCTCAAAGCATGCCTCTTCTTCCCAGCACGCCTCTTCCCCTCAAAGCGTGCCTCTTCTTCCCAACATGCCTCTTCTTCCCAGCATGCCTCTTCCCCTCTAAGCATGCCTCTCCATCCCAGCATGCCTCTTCCCCCAAAGCAAGCAGCCCAAAGGTGATGTCTCCTGAAGTTTTCTACTGCAGTGAAGTGGAAAAAAGCCAGGATAGTGGCTCATTGCTTTGGGCAAGAGGCATATTGGGGAAGAAGCCAGAGGGCATAAGGAAGCACACCAGTAGGCACTATGGCACCAGTAGATGCCACAATGGCAGTCAGCACCCTACATGGACCAAGGGAGGCCTTGTTTTCCACTAACCTCTCCCAGAAAGGAATGCCTACCTGACGGTACCAATTGAGAGATGCCCATAGGAGCCACTAGCTGAGGCACAGCGGGAGTTGATGTAGGCCACCAAGGAATTGGGTGAAGTGCGGATGACGGTCTGTAGATCAATACTGGCATCAGAGAGGGGGGAGATGGACAATGCCCGCTTCTTTGTCAGCTTGGCTGTACTTCGGGGTGTAGAAAAGCGTGTACCTAGCAGGAAATAGGGAGAGGGGTTTTGTCTGGGAGGAGGAGTCTCATATGAACTCCATACCTGGGAAAAGACATCACAGCACGAGTCACATGAAACAACAACCAATGGAGGCAGCTGTTTCTGAATGGTTTCACTTCCTGCAGACACAGGAAGTGATGCCTCGTGGTTTCTTGTGAAGCAGCTCCTGTTCCAGTGAGACGGAGGAAAGAAAGGATGGGCTTCTTGCTGTCAAGAAGAAGTGCTTTGACCAAGCCATGGATGGGTGGCAGGAAACCCATTGGTGGGAGCGAGTTTGGGGATCATTGCTCCAGACTCACCATCAGTATGCGCAGGGTGCTCACTCCCGGGTGCCGCCCCATAGTTGTAGTGGTTCCCCATAGAATTGGCCTGGTGGTAATATGACAAGTCGTTGATTCCTGGAAGACAACAGAGTGAGCCATTAGAAATGGAAAGGGATCGTCCTGGAGATCTTCCACCGTCCTGTGCCGTATTTGCTCATGGCTCAGGGGCAAGCTACAGGGACCCTAATCAGGTGGAAAGGTCTCCTAAAAATGTTTAAATAAATAAATAAACAAAACTAGACATTACATTGGCCATGAGCCAACAGTATTTTAGGACCCCTGGCCACTGTAATGTCTAGTTTGGCCTTCCTTGCGATGCTTTACACAAGTTGCCAGCAGGGACTGGGCAGCCATTTTGCAGCGGCAAGTCCCTGTTGGCAACTCCTGTATATAAGTGCAGCAGTGGCCTGATTCAGATCAGGCCTGTGGCGCAGTGAGGGAAGCTTGCTGCAGTTCCCATCCGAATCAGACCTCTGCTGCGCTTTTACCCAGGAGTTGCTGCTGGGTCTCACAGATGCAGTGTGGCTGCAAGTCCCCACAGAAAACTTGCATAAAACGTAACATGTAGTTTGGCCCTCAAATGGTCCTGCAGCATGGATGGGGATGAAAAGGCAGATGGGGGGCACTGATGGACTGACAGAATCAGGCAGGTGTGGGGCTGAGATGTAACCATTGTTAGAGCATAAGAAGAGCCCTGTGGCATCAGACTAAACGTCTACCTTGTCCAGGATTTTGTTTGCAGAAATGGCAAGATGGATAACCAGCTGTGAGGATTAAAATGGGAGGAAAGACAAATTTATGTACACTGCTGTGGGTCCCCCTGGGGAGAAAGGCAGGGTTTAAATTAAGTTGTGGTGTAGTGGTTTAAATGTTGGACTATGGGCTTTTCCACGTTCTCATTTTCCTCACTTGTAAGTTTCTGTTTCTTGGGGATGGGGGTCTGTTTTGCATGTGTTTTGCCCCCTCTAGTGGTCGATTCAGTATTACATCAGTTTATGTCTGGCATATCTTCCAGCAGATTTAAACTGCAGGTTTTTATGCCAGACATAACCCAATGTAATATCAAATGAACCACTAGAGGGAGCAAAACATGTACGGAACAACCCCCCCAAGCAACAGGAACTTTACAAGTGAGGAAAATGAGAATGCGGAAATGCCCTATGATCTGTGAAACCCAGGTCCAATCCCCATTCTGCCATGGAAGCTTGCTGGATGACTTTGGGCCAGTCATATACTCTTGGCCTAAGCTAACAGGGTTGTTATGAGGATAAAACAGAGGAGGCTGGTGTAAGCTGCTTTGGGTCCTCATTGGGGAGTAAGGCAGGATTTAAATAAACTAAATAATAAAATAATAATAGCAAATATGTAAATAAATAAAAACACCTGCTTGTCACAACCAGGGGCAGATTTAGGTACAGATCCAGGACTAAGGGTAGTGTTTAGCTTAGCCTTTGAGAAGATCACTAAAATGGGATAAACGTTCCTGAGAGGCAGTCTGCCCATTGATTTTCTCTTGTGTTTATATACCTACAGGGTTCTATCGAGTGTGTTCCAAGGCATATGGACCCATCTCAGCCACATGCAATGATGTTAAGTTCACACAAGTCTAGCAGATACTCCATATAAACTGAAAACGTGCTTGTATCATGTACTTTCAAATCTTCTGCAAGATAAAAGTGGCCCACAACAGAGATGCAATGATTCCTGAGCACACCAAATCAATATGAAAATAGTTTTGGGAGTCTTGAAAAACCTTAAGGAACAGATGGATGGGTGAGCAGATTGATGAGATTATGGGCATTCTCACTTTAGGTAAAGGTAAAGGTTCCCTTGCTCGAAAGCCAGTCAAATCCGACTCTAGGGTTGCAGTGCTCATCTCCATTTCAAAGCTGAAGAGCCAGCGCTGTCTGAAGATGTTTCCGTGGTCATGTGGCCAGCATGACTAAACACCAAGGCGCATGGAACGCTGTTACCTTCTCACCGAAGTGGTACCTATTTATCTACTTGCAATTTCTTGCTTTCGAACTGCTAGGTTGGCAGGAGCTGGAACTAGAGACAGGAGCTCACTCCATCATGCAGCACCCGGATCTCGAACTGCTGAACTACTGACTTTCCACAGCCTGCAGTTTTACTTGCTGCTAAATTCCTGGTTTTTGGGTTCCCCCCTGTTTCGCATGTGCTTTGCTCCCTCTAGTGGTCAATTCGATATCACACAGGTTTATTTCCAGCGTATTTCCCTGCAGATTGAAATGTGCAGAACAGAACACTCCCCCCAAAATAGAAGCAGAAACTTAGCAGTGAGTAAAATGAGAATGAGGAAAAGCTATAGTGAATAAAAACACAGGCTTGGATCCATTTAAAGATTTCCAAAAAGCTTCATACTAGTAACTTCTGCTAACTGAAACCTAGTGTATCTCAAAACTGTTTTTCCACTCACACAAGATGTTGCACAAGCCATTTCTGAGCAGTGAAAGAAAGATACAAGGGAGCAGGGCTTTTATTCAGGGGGACTGCACCAGAATGGAGTTCCGGAACCTCTTCGACAAAATCCTTTAAAAAATGTTTAAGAGTTCATGAGTTTGCAGTATACAGATTGAAGACTTCACCTCCCTCTTGAGAGTTCTGGCACCTCTTTCTTTTTTTAAAAAAAAAGCCCTGCAAGGGAGAAAATGCTTGGTATTGCACAAGATCTTGCATGAGGAGAACTACACTGTTTACATTTCTGCCCGCACATTGCTGGATAGAGGCCAGAGTGTATGATCCCTAGACCACAGACTGGCAGTGATGGCGACACCGACCTTCCACCATGCTGCTGGGTTGGCTCTGCCCATGGAGTGGCCGAAGGTAACAGTGTTCCACGTAGTTGTTGACTGGCGGGTTCATTGGGTTGAACATGGTTTGTCAGAGGCCGGGCGCTGTCATGGGCACATCTGCTTTGGTATGGGACGAGGTGGGCAAGGAGGAGGCCTCGCTCCTGCCGAGGGATCCAGATCTGCAAGAGACAGAAATGTGGTTCTGTCAGTAAGCTGGAGAGACCGACATCAAGAAATCCACAGTCCCAGTAGCTCAAGAAGAGTTCCCACCATATTTTGGCTGTGCCATTATCCTTAATCCCAGCGTACGTCTGCCATGGCTAGCCCCAGTTGTGGTATCACACACTCTTAAATAAATTGTTGGATACACTCAGAGCTTTTTTTTTGTAGAAAAAGCCCAGCAGGAACTCATTAGCATAATAGGCCACACCTGGATGCTGAACTCCGCAGCAGCAGCAGGCCCTAGTGACTAGCACACCACATCATAGTTCTTAGCGTTTTATTTGAGGCTTCTCAACAGCCAGCAATACCTCCTTCATTCCAGCAGAGGGAGCAAGGACTCCAGCAAGGACAGATGCATCACCTTCAGAAGTGGTACCTATATTTTATCCCTCCCTGACCTGGATAGTCTGGGTTAGCCCCGATCGTCAGATCTCAGAAGCTAGGCAGGGCCAGCCCTGGCTAGTATCCGGATGGGAGACGTGATGCAAAGGCAGGCCATGGCAAACTACCTCTGAACATCTCTTGCCTTGAAAACCATATGGGGTCACCGTAAGTCACCTGTGACTTGATGGCACTTTCCACCACTCCAGATTTTATCCCCAGGCTGATATAGGGGGATAAGGGGATTTTGACAGGGTGAGGGTAATGTCCGGGGGGGGGGGGGAGTTAAAATCCCTTATCCTAATTACTGCACGGGTGTGTGTGGGGGGACGACTGGCAGCAGGCTATATGTTCTATAAACCAACAATAAAATCAGTCTGAGATGACTCACAGTCACAGAATCAGAGTTGGAAGGGGCCATAGAGGCCATCTAGTCCAACCCCTTGCTCAATGCAGGACCAGCTTGCCCTAAAGCATCCCTGACAAACTGCTTGTCCAGCTGCTGCTTAAAGACTGCCAGGGACTGCCAGGGAGACCGCCCTGGGAGATCTAAGTTCAAATCCTCCCTATGATGAATACTTTGAACACACATGAACACTTACAGCTGCCTTATTCTAAATCTAACCATCAAGTCCACCAAGGTCTGTATTGTCTACTCAGACTGGCAGCAGTTCTCCAGGGTCTCCGGTAGAGAGGTCTTTTGCACCAAATACCACATTCTACTGGAGGTGCCGGGAACTGAACATGGGACCTCTGGCATGCAAAGCAGATGCTCTGCCACTGGTTCACAGTCCCTGTTTTGGTTCCTTGATATCCACAGGATGTGTCTTAGGGATCAGCTTTTTCTTTTTGGCATTTTTGTATTTTTATGTTTGTTTGTGTGTGCTTGCGTGCACCTGGAAGTCATGGCGACCTCTGGTGACTGACTGTGTGTGCACATGGAAGTCACGTTGACCTCTGGTGACTGACCCCTACTGGGGACCTGGAAGATATTCAGAAAGGTGGCTGCATAAAGCCTGCCCCTGCCTCCCGACTGCTGGTATTCCAAGGAGGTCTCCCATCCAAGTATTTTCCAGGGTCGGCCCTGCTTAGCTTCTAAGATCTGACGAGATCGGGCTTGCCTGGGCCATCCAGGTCAGGGCGAGGATCAACTTTTGATTCTTAAATACGCACATTTCCCCTCCCCCCTCGTTCTTTCATCCAGCCTTCTCGATTACCAAAACAGGATTACATCACCAAGCAGTACCAGACATCCAACTGCCTTCGCCCCCGACTGTGTTTTTCTCAAGAGACGCTGAACAGCTTGTAATAGAGACAGCTGCCTCAACACTTCCTCCGGACATTTTGAAACGCTCTGCATTACTAAACGTAGTATCTGATAGTCAGACCCTTTGCAAATTTACTCTGGACTCCAGCCACCTTGGTGCAGCGGCTTAAAGCATCAGACTAGGAGCTGGGAGACCTAGGTTCGAATACCCCGCTCTGCCATGGAAGCTCAATGGGTGATATCGGGCCAGTCAATCTCTCTAACTTACCTCACGCGGTTGGTGGGAAGAGTAAAATGGAGGAGGAGGGAGACCAACGTATCCCATCCCAAACTCCTTGGAGGAAGGGTGAGGTCAAAATATAGTAACAAAGAAAGGAGAATGTGGGAAGAAGAAGAAGAAGAAGAAGAAGAAGAAGAAGAAGAAGAAGAAGAAGAAGAAGAAGAAGAAGAAGAAGAAGAAGAAGAAGAAGAAGAAGAAGAAGAAGAAGAAGAAGAGAAAGAGTTTGGATTTATACCCCGCCCTTCACTGCCCAAAGGTGTCTCAGAGCGGCTTACAAACTCCTTTCCCTTCCCTTCCCCACAACACCCTGTGAGGTAGGTGGGGCTGAGAGAGCTCTGACAGCAACTGCTCTTTTTTCAAGAACAGCTGTGCCAGAGCTTGTGACTGACCCAAGGTCATCCAGCCAGGTGCAAGTGGAGGAGTGGGGAATCAACCCGGTTCTCCCACATTAGAGTCCATACACTTAACCACTACACCAAACTGGCCCCTTTAGGGCCCTGCTGGGGAGGAAAGTGGGGTATAAGTGAAGTATATATATATTTCCTTCAATGCGATTTACTCCCAAGTGAGTGTGGAGAATTGCACAAGCGTAGAAATCCCACCCTGCCCTGGAGCTTCAAGAACTCGAGCCAGAAAAAAAGGCAGGTATGGCGCCTGTTTCCCCCTCCTCCCATGATGGATGGATGGAAGGTGTTATGTTCTGAAGCTTGAATCAGTCCTGTGCTTTACCATGTTAAGCTTGAGTCAGTAAAAGGGATTGTAAGAGTCGACATTCCCATTGGTTAGTTTCTGTGAAACTCTGTAAATAGCCAATAAGAACTGTATATACTTTTATGGAGGGAACAGACCTCATTGGTCTTTATCCCAATGTTATGATTGGTTGTTAACTGAGTTATGGGCGTGGCTTTGACAGCTCAGATTATTTAAAAAGGGAGCTGTGCTCCAATGCTTTGTGTGTATTGTCTGATTGACTAGTTTGCTGTTAAATAAAGCTGGAAACTTATTGAAATCACTACCTTGTTAAGACTCATACTTAACAGAAGGGAAGTCACTTCAAGCTGTGGCTGACTTATGGTGACCCCTCAGGGGGTTTCCAAGGCAAGAGATGTGTGGTGGAAAGAGGCATTTCTAACAGCAGAAATGGTACGTGGGGAAAGAGTTCCACCACAGCTGTATCCACCCTAAGGTTGCCAACCTCCAGGTGGGATCTGGAGATCTCCCACTTTTACAACTGATCTCCAGCTGACAGAGACCAGCTCCTCTGGAGAAAGTGGCCGCTTTGAAGGGTGGACTCCGTGGCATTGTACCATGCTGAGGCTCCTTCCCTCCCCAAACCTCACCCTCCTCCACTCCCAAAATCTCCAGGTATTTCCCAACCCAGAGCTGGCAACCCTAATCCATCCCCTCCCAACTTGCTTTTGGGGGCAGAATTCTACATCAAGAACTCCACTCATGGAACTCCAGGCTCATAAGAACATCAGAAGAACCCTGCTGGGTCAGACCAGTGGTCCATCTAGTCCAGCATCCTGTCTCACACAGAGGTCAACTAGCTCCTCTGGACGGCCAACAACAGGGCGTAGAGGTTGGGGCCTTGCCCTGATGCTGCCTCCTGGCTTCTTTGTGGTTTAGCTTCAAGTAATGTTTCACTGACTTTTGCTGTCCATGTCCTTCGCTGCTGTTTCAGATGCCGCCAGAGGTTTCATATTCCACCTTCCTACCCTGAATCATCTTCAGGTGGTTCATCAGGAAGTTGCAAAGAAGCCATGAGAAATTCCAAGGTGTTTCCAGACAGCGGCCTCAAAGGGCTTGAATCCTTTGGTGGTCCTTGGGGAGGGTCCTTGTTGGTCAAGATGGAATTTATGGCCAGGCTCGGAGAGCAGATGAGGGTAAACATGGCTCCTGACATGCCTGCCAGGCCGGAACCTCTAGCTGGGTCTTCCTTCAACCCAATGCCAAGCTTTTATGACAATCACAAGAAAGATCCGCTGGCTGATTTATGTTTATTTATTTGTTTCCTTTATATCTCATCTTCCTCCCCAGTGGGGACCCGAAATGACACACATCATTCTCCTCTTCTCCATTTTACCCTCACAACAATCCTGTGAGGTAGGTTAGGCTGAGAGTGTGTGACTGGCCCAAGGTCACCCAGCCAGCTTTCATGGCAGAGTCGGAAGACGAATCTGCTTCTCCCAGATCCTAGTCTGACACTCTAACCCAAAGGTGTTAAACATATGGCCCGTGGACCGGAACTGGCTCGCCCAGGGCTCTTATCCAGCCTGTGAGCAACTGATTACCTTTACTGCCAGATGACAGAGGCTGTGCATTATGTCCCTGTATACAGTCCCAGTGCTAATGCGTAACAGGCAGTGGAAGTGGGAGGGTGGGCATCAGGGAGACACTTCAAGGGAATACTGTACGAGTGTTAATGTTTTAAGCATGTTTGTATTTTGAGTAAAAAATAATATCGCTAATTGAATCCGCCTGTGTCCTTTATAAAGTTTTTATCTCCCAGTTGGCATTACATTTCGTTGCACGCACGGCCTGGCCCGACAAAGTGAAATGCATGTCAGATCCGGCCCTCGTAACGAACGAGTTGGACACCTCTGCTCTGACCACTACACCACAGTGGCAGAGCTTGGAGGTGCTGACACCCCCCTGCCCTGCTTTTCTATCTACACAACAGTTCCTGAAGATCTCTACATAGGAAGTCCTCTACGTAGGAAGTCCACGGACTGAACTTGATGTACATCTGGAGATATGTGACTGGTGCTCCCATCGGTTTTTAAAAAACTGAAATCTCAGGTGCAAGGGAATCTGCTACACCCAAGAACTGAGTTTTTAAAAACTGCTGGGAGCTCTGGACGTGGATTTCCCAGCACAAGCCTGCTTTGATCCTAAGAAGCAGAATTTTCACCCCACCCAGGGGTTGGGCTTCCATGGAGTCCCTCAGATACTTTGCGTGGGATCCCCTATAACATTTGATTCGCATTATGATGAAGCATTACCAGATGTGTCTTCTCCCTTCAAACAGCCATCCTCCAACTCGTTCATGCCTCTCGTACAGTTCGGTTTCTAATTCTGGCCCTGGCAACAGTTGTTCAGCGACGTTTCAGGTACCAGAAACTGCTCCCCTACACCAATCCATTTCTGAGTGACCCCCACACGTCTGGCCCATCCTGCCTCCTCCAGTCCTGTATCCTACTGATTCCTGCCCTTCTCCAGCCCCTACTGGCCTCGTGTGGGACCAAGGGCACAGCATGGCCTTCTGACGACATTGCAAGACTTCCCGTGCATGTTCTTGGTTTCAGAGAGGTACCCGTGTTAGTCCGTTGCAGCTAAAACAAACATGGGATCTTGTTCTAGCACAAGCGTCAATGAGCGAAAAGCCCGCTTTACTGTGTATCTGAAGAAGTGGCTGTAGGGTATGAAAAGCCTATGCTAGAGGGACACTGATACACCAGTTTGGTGTAGTGGTTAAGAGCGGCAGACTCTAATCTGGAGAACTGGGTTTGATTCCCCACTCCTCCACATGCAGTCAGCTGGGTGACCCTGGGCCATTCCCAGTTCTCTCAGAGCTGTTCTCTCAAGAACAGTTCTCTCAGCGCTCTCTCAGCCCCACCCACTTCACAGGGTGTCTGTTGTGGGGAGAGGGAGGGAAGGAGATTGAAGCTGCTCTGAGACTCCTTTGGGTAGTGAAAAGCAGGGTATAAAAACCAACTCTTCCTCCTCCTCTTCTTTATTTAAACATTTCTAAGAGGACTCAAGGTGACTTGCAAAAGCAATATCAGGGAGCAAAATAAAACAAAGCAACTCCAGAGATCAAGCTCCAGCAGCCAGCAAGGGTAGTGGTTAGTGTCGGGCTAGGATCTGGGAGGCCCCCCAGGTTCAAATCCCCAGGCCGCCACGGAAGCTTATAGGGTAGGGTTGCCAAACTCCAGGTGGCGGCTGGAGATACCCTGGGATTAAAACTGAACTCCAGGGGACACCGATCAGCTCCCCGGGAGAAAACGGCTGCTTTGGAAGGTGGACTCTGTGGCATTAGACTCCACCGGAGTCCCACCCCTCCCAGAGCCCACCCTCCTCAGGCTCCACCCCGAAATTCTCCAGGTATTTCCCAACACAGAGATGTCAGCCCTAATGGAGAGCGTCCTCAGGCCAGTCACACATTCTCAGCCTAACCCTACCTCACAAGGTATGTTGTTGTGAGCAATAAATAGAAGAGGGGAGAACACCGTAAGCCACTTTGGTTCCCCACGGGGAAGAAAAGTGGGGTATAAATGAAACGGAATGAATGAATGAATACCAGAACAGTCTCATGTCCTGCCGTCTTCTGTCTACCATCAGACCCAGTGTTCCACTGCCCACCAAAACCCATTAAAACAAAACAACTTTGAATGCCTTACCAAAAAAAGAAGGAAGAAAAAAAAAGAGAAAAATTATGGCACCCTGCACATTTCTGCAGGCGGACTATTCTGACATGGTGATTTTGCCGCCAAAAACCTTGTCATCTGAGCTGAGACAGAGTGGGTATGACAAGGATGAGACCCTCTGAAGAATACAACTGATGCATAAGGGGAGTATATTGGGAGTAAGTGGTCCTTTAGGTATGGGGGGCCCAGGACATGAGATGCTTTTCGGGGTGAGGGCGGAATCCCAAAATCAGCACTTTGAATTGGGTTCAGAAGCAAACAAGTAATCAGTATAGATGTGCAGGTGCTCTAAGCTGCCTACCTATTCTGAAGAAGTGTTCTTGCCAGGGCTTTTTTTGTAGAAAAAGCCCAGCAGGAATTCATTAGTGTAATGGGCCACACCTATCAGCAGAAACTCATTAGCATATTAGGCCACACCCTGACAGCACAGCTCATTAGCATATTAGCCCACACCCCATGTTATCAGAAGTGTGGTCATCCAGCCACACCCATCTTTTGCTTCTTATTCTGTTTACCTTGTCTGTTGTCAAAACCCAGGGCTTTTTTTTGTAGCAGGAACTCCTTTGCATGTTAGGCCACACGCCCCTAATGTAGCCAATCCTGATGAGTTTCTGCTGCTGGGTGTGGCCTATTATGCTAATGAGTTCCTGCTGGGTGTGGCCAACTCGGGAGCCAGCTGGAACTCTGTTCCTGTGCGTTCCTGCCCAAAAATAGCTCTGGTCCTTGCACAAGAATAAAACTGAAGAAGTATCCTTACCCAGAATAAAACTTTGTGGGTCTTAAAGGCGTCCCTGGACTCAAAGTTTGCTCTGCTGCTTCAGACCCACAGGGCTGCCCCACCTGAATCTAAAAGCCTATCTCATTAGTCCTGCAGGTGCCACAAGCTTCCTCTTTATTTTGATCTTCTGGTTTTGCTTTCCTTGGTTCTCACCAAATATTGACTTCCTGGCTTAATATTACAGATGGGGAGAGGATCGAATGGCCCACAAGGCCACACTTCTGGCTTCCAAATGAGGGAAACCGCCAGGAGGAAAGTACTCTAGACCAGGGGTGTCAAACGTAAGGCCTGGGGACCGGACCTGGGTCATCCAGGGCTCTTATGCAGCCCGCGAACAACTAAGGCAAGGGAGGAAACAGGAGACTGCTCAGGGAGGAGTGGGCGGAGCCATTCTGATGGTGGCTTCGGCATGGCGGAAAAACCTCGTCTGCAGCAGTCAAGCAGTGTGGGAGCGTCTGCCCAGTGGTGCACCTTTGACTCTGCAATTCGCCCGTGTGGGTTTTCCTTTGCACCCCCCTCCCAGTCCATGGGGCCTTGCAGTGAGGATACAACAACTCAGAGCTTACCAGCTGCTGTCCCTTATACAGTTTATATCTCCGGTACCTGGCATTATGTTTTATGGAACACATGGCCTGGACCAGAAGTGACATTTATGTCAGATCCAGCCCTCGTAACAGACGAGTTCGACATCTCAGCTCCAGACAGATATAAGGGGACAGATTACTCACCACTCCTTCTCCTGATTCTGTATTACCCTGCCCTATCTGTCTAGCATAGGCTTGCCAACCTCCGAACTGCACAGATCAGAGATCAGTCCCCCACCCAATGGTGGCTGGGGGGACCTAGTAGGGTTGCCAGCCTCCAGGTGGGGCCTGGAGGTCTCCCGCTTTTACAATTGATCTCCAGCTGACAGAGATCAGCTCCCACGGAGAAAATGGCTGCTTCGAAGGGTGGATTCTTTGGAACCGTACCGTGCTGAGGCCCCTCCCTCCCCTCCCCAAACCCCATCCTCTCCTGGATCCGCCCCCAAAGTCTCCAGGTATTTTCCAATCCGGAGCTGGAAACCCTAGGACCTAGCAACTCTATTTATGAGAGATTCACAAGAGGGCCCCCACAAAGGAAAGCATGTGGTTTGGGTATATTCAACAACAAGCCAAAATTTATCTTCTCACAGAGCAACTGGGCAAAAATACTGCCTGTGTTTTCCTCCCTTACAATAAAGGGACCAGAGAGCCTTTTGAAATAAAAAATAAACTTGAGGGAAAGGGAGCTGGAATATCCTCAGGCTGCGCAGGCTCCGCCAATTGTTTATGGCCACAACGGGCAAGAATGTGTAGAGAAATGCAGAACTAACGGCCATGTACAAAGTATATTTCCTGCCTCATATTCTGCTCGTATCGTGACTGAAAGCCATTTCATGCTGTAAGAAATCCAGGCTTGCCAATCCACATACATAGCTACGACTTGCATGGTGTCATCATGGGTAATGTCAGACTATGGTTTGCGAGAACCTGGTTTCCAATCCCTGCTTCTGCTACAGAAGCTCACTGAGAGGCCTTGGCCCTCTCTCCCTCAGCCTAACCTACCCTCACAGAGTTTTTGTGAGGATAAAACAGAGAAAGAAAGAACAATGAAGTAAATCACCTTGGGTCCGCCTTGGGAAGAAAGTCAGGGAATAAATAGCTAAATATAGCCAGTCCTGAGAGATAGGGGTGCTCCAAAGAGCTCAACGGCTTAAACATTTGAACCTGGATTCCCACATCCAAATCTGGCACGAGTCATTTCACTGCCGTTTTCAACGTGGCTCCAGGCCTTCTCTTTTAAAAACCACTCTGTTTAAGAAGAAGAGATTGGATTTATACCCTGCCCTTCACTACTCAAAGGAGTCTCAGAGCGGTTACAATCCCCTTCCCATCCCCTCCCCACAGCAGACACCTTGTGAGGTAGGCGGGGCTGAGAGAGCTCTTTCCAGAACTGCCCTGGAGAGGTCAGCTCTGAAAGAACTTATGACTGACCCAAGGTCATCCAGCTGGCTACATGTGGAGAAGTGGGGAATCAAACCTGGTTCTCCCAGATTAGAGTCTGCACTCTTAACCACTACACCAAATGCACGACTGAAGAGATATCTAAACTTCAGGATTCCCCTGCTCCTTCAGGAGCTAGTGAAGCCACCAAAATAGTGGGATCGTTTTGAAAAAAAGAAACCCAAGTATGGAAGAAGAAGAAGAAGAGTTTGGATTTATACCCCGCCCTTCACTGCCCAAAGGCGTCTCATAGCAGCTTACAAACTCCTTTCCCTTCCCCTCCCCACAACAGACACCCTGTGAGGTAGGTGGGGCTGAGAGAACTCTGACAGAAACTGTCCTTGAGAGAACAGCGGTGCCAGAGCTGGTGACTGACCCAAGGTCACATCAGCAGGTGCAAGTGGAGGAGTGGGGAATCAAACCCGGTTCTCCCAGATAAGAGTCCACGCACTTAACCACTACACCAGACTGGAAGCATGTGACCTAATATCTGAAGATCTGCCTCCTTCCATATGTCCCTGTGTGCTGACTATGCTCATCAGGCAGCCCTCTGTTGGCCGTCCCACTGCTCAGGGCAGCCTGTCTGGCATCAAGTAGAGCTTGAGGCTGTTCCATCCTGACTCTGGTCCTGTGAACGGGGCCCCCTCCTTGGAGACCTTCAGGAGGCACTGCAAGGCCTGCCTTTTTGCCAGGGCTTTTGAGGGACTGGCATGCATCTTTGGGGGGATGGGGGAGAGATTATGAGTTATTTTATTTTTGTTTGTAAACTGAAAATGTGGGTGTGTTTTTTTTGGGGGGGGGGGGTTATTTTGTGTGTGTTTGCCTGTGCGCCTGGAAGTCATGGTGACTTCTGGCAACCCTTAGTGGGGCTAGGACATTTCAGAGAGGTGGCTTGATATTGCCTGCCTCTTGTGTCCTGGCCCTGGTACTCCTTGGAGGTCTCTCTTCCAAGTTCTTGCAAGTGTCGGCCCGGCTTAGCTTCTGAGATCTGATGAGATCGGGCTTGCCTGGGCTATCCCGGTCAGGGTTAACTGAAAATGTTTTTCAGTGTTATTGTAAGCGGCCTTGAACCATGAGGAAAGGCGGGATATAAATGTTTTAATAAATAAGTACATTGAATAATTCCAGATGTGCTGTGAAGCCTTTATCACTACTGGCTGCAGTTTCAAAGGGTTCTTGCCAGCCACAAGAGGCAGAACAGGGCACCAGTTTTATTCAGAGATGTTCTTGAAGAATCCTCATGCCACTGAGAACTGTAATAAAAATCAGGAGTTGCCAACCTGCAGGCCTTCAACCAGATGGAGGCTCATGAACATATGTATAGATATGTTCCCTTATGCACACAGATTTACACATAAAAGTGAGATTGTGTTGAGAAATCTAGGGCTTTCCTTGCTTCTAAGTTCCTGTTTCTTTGGGGGGAGGGGGGTCAAGTCAATATTACACCGGTTTACATCCAGCATATCTCCCTGAAGATTTAAACTGGAGGATATAAACCAGTATAATATTGAAAAGACCACCAGAGGGAGCAAAACACATGTGGAACAGGAACTTACAAGTGAGGAAAATGAGAATGTGGACAAGCCTATAGCCATCCTGCTCTAAAATGGGCTGCACTCTGCCTTAAAGATCAGGTCTACAACTTGGGGACCCTGTTAGATCCAGCATTTTGATACTCCGGTAGCATCCAAAGCACAAAATGCTTCCTTATGATGGTGAATACCAGCTGCAGCCTTGTCTGGATGGAGGTATCTTTTCTACAGTGATCCACACCCTGGTAACATCCAGCTTAACTTTCGGTGATGCGTTATACGCAGAGCTGCCCTTTGAAGATTATTTGGGAACCTCAGCTGGTTTGGAACGAAACCACCACGTTGCTAACCAGGATCTGCCCATCTGAACACAGTTGGCTGGGAATAAAATAACTTCTGTTTGGTTTCCAGGCACAATTCAAAGTGGTATATATAACCACAGGCCCTGGTCATACGGGCCAGAAAATGCACGGGGGGTGGGGAGGCGTGGCAGTTTGCCCCAGAGCAAAATAAGGCGCGGTAGCTCGATCACACGGGCCACCAGGTTGCCATGCTCCAGCCCCAAGTGCTGATCACACCACGCTGCTGCAGTGTGGCAAAAAAGCGGCACAGCAGACTACGCAAGCTGCGCTGTTGCGAAGTGCACATGTGCCGTTGGGGAGGGGGCTGCTGCCAGTGTCTTGCATATGCGCATGCCTCATTCAGCATTGGTGCGCAACCCATGGAAACTTACGACATCCGGAAACCCCGGGACATGGGCTGGCATCGGAAGCCGCGGGATACTGGCACTCCCGCGATCAGACGCCAGCCTTTGCCCCGGGGCTTCCGGAAACTAGTACTTCAACCCTAGTAGTTTTTTACTCCGTGTTTTCGGAGGGAAGCTGCGGGTTTATTTTATTTATTTATTTATACATTCCATTTCTACCCCGCCCTCCCCACAAGCGGGCTCAGGGCGGCTTACAAGGGCAACCAGTGCCAGAGAAACAGGTTAAAATACCTAAAAATACTGAAACATACCCACATCATAACGTGCTCTATAATTCCTCTATTATCTCAACCCGATGGCTACAGATAATCATTAGGCACAGCAGTGGTGGTCGCGGCGGGCCCCGAGGACTTAACTTGGCTATCCCCTTCCTCCATCCCATTTGGTAAAGTTAGCGGTGGAAGGAGGCGGACGGCGGCCAAAGAGGGGGGAAAAAGAAGCGGTTGGCCACGGGAGCGCTACACCTCCCAGATGTGCTCGTATGATCGCGCACGGAAAGTCCGCGGGGCTCCCATGCCTTCAGCGGGGCAAATGCTCTGTGTGAACGGGGCCATGGAATGGCTTGTGACCAAGCTACACCTTCCCCCCATATGACCAAGCTTATTCTTTAAGATCAGCTTCAGAAACCCTGCTCTGGGTGCCTCCCCCACCCACCTTCAGAGGTTAGGCAGGTAGTACCCTGAGACAGTACAAGAAACAGTACAAGATCGGAAAACGTGGAGAGAGCTGGCCCGTAGAATTGCCAAGAGTCAGCAACACAACTGAATGGCTAGCAACAACCACCCTGAAACACCCATGTCATTGACTCTGTTGTCTTTTTGATATCAGGTAACAGACTTTTGCCCTGACCTGGATAGCCCAAGCTAGCCGGGTCTTGGCAGATCTTGGAAACCAAGCAGGGCCATCCCTGGTTAGTACTTGGATGGGAGACCTGACCACCAAGGAAGTCCAGGGTTGCTATGCAGAGGCAGGCAATGGCAAACCACCTCTGTTTGTCTCTTGCCTAGAAAACCCCACAAGAGGTCGCCATAAGTCAGCTGTGCCCCAACAGCATTTCCCACCACCAATGGAATTTTTTAAAACCGTCTGAAGCATTCGGTGGTTCATATACTTCATTGCCGCCACTGCAGCTGTGGTTAGCCACTTTGTTATGCCTTATGGAAGAAAGGTAACACATAAATGTTTAGAATAAATAAAAGTGTATCTGGACATTCATTCAGACAGATAATATGTCCATGGCTGGGACTACTGGGATGCTTCTGCAGATGGAAGGATTTCTATCTGCTGAGTGTGACTTTCTTGCCTTCCTCCAGATGCTGATCTTGGGAGGTGGGGGAACCTCAAGGAACGGCATGGGAGGGCATTTTGGATGGTAGCAGGACATGGGGGGGGAGTCATGTCCCCCAGGTGTAAACATTTCTGTACGTGGAAACTCAGCAATGGATCCTAACCCATGGGCGTGTGCATGTGAAAATTCATATTGTAGTCAATGCCAACCAAATGAGAAATACGCATAAACCAGCCAACATGAGCATTCACTGGACATCTTGGAAAGTGCATAAAAATGACCAGCATTAGCAAAGGATTATCATCCTTCCTGCATAGTCTCTGAATAAGGATGGAAAATATGCAGAACATCTGACCTTCTACAGATTATACAATACCTTGCTTAAATCACTGTACTTATTCTTCATTTGAAATTTTTCACTTTCACTTGGCCAGTGTGTCTAATTCATCATCTAACATGACTTGGTTATGTGTATTGCTCAGGCAAATGTACATAGTTTCCTGTTCATTCTCATGTGGACACATTCTTGACGATCTCTGATAAATGCGTGCAGCAGCTTCCCTATTTAGCATCTTTGACATATGTCACAGTGTTTCCTTCGCATTTCCCTTGGCTTCGTCCTGCAAATGGGTAAGAATAACAGTTGCCCATTTCTAAGCATTCTCTGTTATGGCTCACGTACTTTTATCATTCCACAGAATGTGTAAAATGGAATTGGTCAAGAGAAGATTTTCGTAAATGAAACAGGGGCTTGTAGTGGTTTTTCATTGCGTGGTTTAGTGCATTAAACTTTTTTGCTTGCATTTCTGTCTAATGCTGCAATCCAGCTTTATTGCAGGCTGGGTATTGTTTTTATGACACTGTTCTCTCAACTTGTAACCCAGTTTCATTGCCGTTTTTATTGTATGATTTACACAGTTCTGATTGCATGGTTTTTCAGTTGGACAATCCGTCTTGAGTCTCAGCCAGAAGGGCAGACTTATAAACAAAGTCAGCAAACAAATGCCCGTGCACCAACCTGCCAAGACTACCACTAAAATAACTCCATGTACACAAATGACAGGGACTGCTGCCATTCATATCGAAGATGTGGACACACGTGCCAGAAGCAGATGTAGAGACAAAGAAGGTAAAGCGTAGAGTCTGCAAGAAGGAAGAGCGCGTTACAAAAGGGAGAGAGCCTACTATAAAACCCCTTCCAATGTTCATGATGGAACCCAACATTTAAGGGGACAGCCACATGCTCCCCCTGAGTATTGTACTGGGGTTGGGGTAATTCCAGACCATTCTTCCCTCTCTCCCTGTACATATGTGTTAAGTGCCTTCAAATCGAACCCCACAGGGCTTTCTGTGCAGGAGGCTGTCAGAAAAGGCTGTTTCATTCACAGGCAATTTTCTACAGAGGGAACTCTAATGTTTCCGATTTCTCCAATATTGCCTCTCTCAAGACGTTTTAAGTTCTAAACTATGAGGTGCTGAAGCTCGAGTCTACTTAGTAGGTGCACATGTCTCAGATGCAGGGGGCAGACCTAGGGCAAGGGTGAAACGGTAGGGTTGCCAACTCTGGGATGAGAAATTCCTGGAGATTTGGGGCTGGAGCCCTGAAGAGGGCAGGGTTTGGGGAGGGACCTCAACAGGGTATCTGCTATATATATATATAAGCCCTAATGCATTGGCACTTTCCAGTTCTCCCATTGGCTGTGCTGTGCGCTCCATCAGCCATTGGCCCATCAACCGCCACTAAAGTACCATAGGCTGGGTGCTGGGTCCGCTCCTTTCCCCCGCCCACTGCCAGCCTGGACACTCTTCCCTCACAGAATAAACTGCCAAAACAGCTGTCTCTCCTGATGAAGACACTTTTCCTGCTTGGCTCCTGTGGGACTAATTTTTCCCTCAGTGGCTGTTGCTAGGCAACTGAGCTTGGTTCTGTCAATAAAAAGGCAAAGGCAGGAGGCCCTTTTCAGGCCTTTGTGGGGAACTCATTAGGTCAGTCCTGACTAGGGTTGCCAGTTCCAGATTGGGAAATTCCTGGATATTTTGTGATGGAGTCTACAGAAGCCAGAGTTTGGGGAGGGAAGAGGCCTCAGCTGAACAGAATGCCATAGAGTCCATCCTCCACAGCAGTTATTTTCTCTGGGGGGAAAAGATCTGTTGCTTGGAGTTCAGTTGTGATACCTGGCAATCTTCAGGCTCTACCTGGAAGTTGGCTACCCTAGGTGTAGCAGTTAGCCCTTCACAGCAGAGTCTGCCAGGCCCAGGTTTTTGCTGTGGAAGCTGAGTGGGTAACTTCGGACCAGTCACAGACTTTCAGCCTAACCTACTTCACAAGGTTGTTCTGCAGATCGAAAGGGGGAGAGGAGAATGATGTAAGCTGCTTTGGACTCCACTGCGGAGAAAGACTGTACTTTTCCTCCTGGGGAACTACTACTGCCAATCTCCAGGTGAGGTCTGGAGATCACTCAGAATTAAAACTGCTCTCCAGATGGCAGAGATCAGCTCCCCTGGAAAAAATGGCTGCTTTGCAGGGTGGACTCTGTGTCATTATATCCTGCTGAGGTCGCTTCCCTCCCCCTTGGGTCCCCACTGTGGAAAAAGACTGTGCACATGTGCAAAGGGCAGGCTGATGCCTGGTTTGAAAAGAGATCCTAGGTCATCACAAGCTAGAGGTGGGGGGAGGAGTTTCTGAAATCAGAGGGGCAGTTAATGGTAGGTTGATCCTTGGCTGGGAAGAAGATAGGGTTGCCAACTCCAGGTTGGGAAATTCCTGGAGATTTGAGGGGTGAAGCCTGGAGAGGGTGGGGTTTCAGGAGGCTGAGTCCTCAGACAGGTACAATGCCATAGCCTCCATCCTCCAAACAAGCAGTTTCCTCTTGGGAACCATTGTTGCCAATCTCCAGCAGAGGGCTGGAGATCACTCAGAGTTACAACTGCTCTTCAGATGGCAGAGATCAGTTCCCCTGGAGAAACTGGTAAGCTCTGTATCATTATCCCCTGCTGAGGTCACCACAGCAAATTGATGCTGAGCGCCTAAGGCCAGGGCACCCGCCCAGAGCCTCTTTCTAGAGCCCATCGTATTTATTTCTACTACGGGCCTTATTCCTAGTAATGCTATAAAGTTCATCCTCTAAATCAGCCATTTTCTCCAGAGGAACTGATTTCTGTCATCTGGAGATAAATTGGGATTTTGGAGATCTCCGCCTGGAGGTTGGCAAGCTTATGCTAAGGAAAACACACTTTATGAGCATATGCTGGCATACAAAACAGAACTCTAATGGCACCCTGAAGACTAATAAATTTTATTCCAGCATAAGCTTCTCCAAGGAGCCCTTACAGAAGTTTATGTTTGAACAGCTTTGGTTAGTAGCCTTTCAAGTTGCCACTCCTGTTCTATTTTTCTTGGCAAATGGATTCCTGGGCTAATGAATTTGGGGTTGACTGAAGCCCTGGCTGTTAGCTGTAGTACTTGGGTTGCCAGCTCCAGGCTGGGAAACACTTGGAGGTTTGGGGGGTGGAGCCTGAGGAGGATGGGGTTTGGGGGGAGGGGCTTCAATGGGGTCTAATGCCATAGAATCCACCTTCCAAAGCGGCCATTTTCTCCTGGTGAACCGATCTCTGTTGCCTGGAGATCTGCTGTCATCCCAGATCTCCAGCTATCACCTGGAGACTGGCAACCCTCTGATAACACAGCTCCTATCTCAGATCATGGAAAGGCAAGGCCACTGATCCGATGGAGAAAATAATTTCGGTGCAAAGGCACCCAGGGAAATAGGTTTAAGGGTTTGGAAAGAAAAAGAAAAGGCTGATATATGCGGGCGGGGGGGGGGGCAAACAGCGAGCGATGGATGGGGTGGGGAGACTGAAGCAGTTTCCCTTTCTGCTTCCTTTGCTAAAATACAACCGGGGAGGCAGATAGGAGTTCCTTATTCTCCCCCCCGCCCCGCCCCGAAAAAAGTGGGAAAGATTACGAGTGGGCCGAGAGCAGAAAGCTCTCCGCTCTAAAAGGCAGATTCACGCAACTGCCTATCATGTGGAGATTAACTCCGAAGGGGGAGGGAAAGAAACACGTTTCTAAAAGGCAAGAACCGCGGAGGCTGCGGAGCGGGCGGGGCTGTATCTCCGCCGCCGCCCTCTGGGGAAGCCCTCCCCTCCCTTCCCCCGCGGCGGAGGGCCGCCGCTTGCAAAGTTTGCCTTCCCGTCCGTCCCGTCCGGGGATCCGCGCTCCTGTTTTCCCGGCCCGCCGAGGCCCTTCCCAGCGAGGTGGGTGTTCTCAGCGCGTTTGTTATGACTTGGAAGCCGATAATGGCAGATCTTATAGACAGCTCCGTTCCTCCCGCCGGGCGGCTTCGCGCAGCAGAGGAGCGCGCTCGGCTGGCTCGCTGGCTTCGGACGGCAGACGGGGCCGCTGGGGCCTCCCCCCGGCCCTCGGATCCTGGAAGCCAGCGGGGCACAGGGGACGAGGAGGCAGGGAGGGAAGGGCGGTGGGAACTCCACGAACTCCAGCTAAACGGATGCCTGTTGCGCAGCGGGGAGAGGACTTTCTTGGCGAGATGGGGCCAGGCTGCCCCGCACGGCTCCACCACTCAAAACAAAAACCCACCCGCCCCCACTCGCATCTAACCCCTCCCTTTGCTTCCTCCAGATTTGCAAAACGGGCCACCAAGAAGCTCGTGATGACCTAGGATCTCTTTTCAAAACCAGGCATCAGCCTGCCCTTTGCACATGTGCAGAGAAGTTCTCTTCGGCAACCAGCCATAATATGCAACCTTTGCACATTTGGGAAGATGGGTGTGTGTGAGAGAGAGAGGGGTGGTGGTGTACTTTTAATATCAACTAGAACAAAGTTTGGGTCCAGTGGCACCTTTAAGACCAACAAAGTTTAATTCTGGGCATAAGCTTTCATGGGTGTGCATGCATGCACATGAAAGTTTATACCCAGAATTAGACTTTGTTGGTCTTAAAGGTGCCACTGGACTCAAACTTTGTTCTGTTGCTTCCTACCAACATGGCTACCCAGCTTTAACATCAGATAGAGGTGCAGAGACCTGGGTAGCCCAGGCTAACCTTATCTCATCAGATCTCAGAACCCAAACATGGTTGGCCCTGGGGCTGCCAGTTCCAGGTTGGGAAATACCTGGAGATTCTGGAGGTGGAGTCTGAGGAGGGTGTGGTTTGGGGAGGGGAGGAGCTTCAGTGGGGTCTAATGCCATAGAGTCAACCTTCTAAAGTGGCCATTTTCTCCAGGTGAACTGATCTCTCAACAGGAGGTCAATTGTAACCCCAGGAGATCTCCAGCCCCTACCTGGAGGCTGGAAACCCTAGCTGGCCCTGGTCAGCATTTGCATGGGAGACCACCAAGGAATACCATGATCTGTGCACAGAGCCAGGTAATGGCAAACCACTGCTGAATGCCTCTTGCCTTGAGAACGCTATGGATCCAGAGCTTTTTTGCCAGTCCCTCTGGCTGCACAATAAGGAATAAGCAACGATTAGCATTTATGTAGCACTTTGAATACTGTGAAGTGCTTCAGATCCAGGATCTTATTGTTAATGTTACAACAAGCCTATCTGGCAGGTCAGTTAGTATTGTTTCCATATTACAGATATAATTCTGGGAGATCTCCAGGCTCAACCTGGAGGCTGGCAACCCTAATGCAGAGCTGTTTTAATGAGAATATAGAAGCTAGTGCTCACAAACAGAGAGAGAGAGCTGCTGTAAATGAAAGACATAATGGGTTCGAACTGCTCCGAAAAAGATTAGATTTATACCTTCGCTACCCAAAGGAGTCTCAGAGCAGTTTACCATCTCCTTTCTCTTCCCCTCCCCTCAACAGACACCCTGGGACATAGGTGGGGCTGAGAGAGCTCTTTCGAGGACTGCTCTTTAGAAAACAGCTCTGATAAAACTTGTAACTGACCCAAGGTCACACCAGCAGCTGCATGTGGGGACTCAAACCCAGTTCTCCCAGATTAGAGTCCACACTGCTAACCACTACACTAAACTGACCAAAAGACTCCAGGAAGGCCCTTCTATTAGGGGATGGCCTCCTGTGAAGTCCTCATCCAAGGAGGTGATCGGGAGCAGGCTTGGCATTAGAGTGAGGATTGCAGCCTGGGTTGGCCGGGTCTCACTTTTGCTCTATGAAGAGGCCCCATCTGCTTGGTCATGTCCCGTGGCATCTGGAAATCACAACAGCGGTGTGTGCCTGTTCAGACGATAATCAAGATGCAAAGCAAGGGGCCTGAAATACCCTGTGTGGGGCAGAGTGACGGCAGCGCAACTGTAAGTGAAGCCAAAGCTTCTAATTGGTGGAATGACCACAAAAGGGTCAGCAGGGTCAGAGAAAGCTAGTTGGTGAGAATTTGGAGGCACATTAAGAACATCAGAGAAGCCAAATACTGGGTCAGGCCAGTGCCCCATCCAGTCCAACACTCTGTCACACAGTGGCCAAAAATACCAGGTGCCATCAGGAGGTCCAGCAGTGAGGACAGGACACTAGAAGCCCTCCCACTGTTGCCCCCCCCAGCACCAAGAATACAGAGCATCACTTGCCCCAGACCGAGAGTCCCTATCTATACCTTGCAGCTAACAGCCACTGATGGACCTCTGCTCCATGTTTATCCAATTCCCTCTCAAAGCCGTCCATGCTTATAGCCGCCGCCACCTCCTGTGGCAGTGAATTCCATGTGTTAACCACTCTTTGGGTGAAGAAGTACTTCCTTTTATCCATTCTAACCCGATTGCTCAGCAATTTCATTGAATGCCCACAAGTTCTTGTATTATGAGAAAGGGAAAAAGTATTTCTTTCTCTACCTGCTCCATCCCATGCCTAAGGGCAGGGGTCCCCAACCTTTTTAAAGTCTGTGGGCACCTTTGGGATTCTGACAGGGTGGCAGGCGCAACCACAAAATGGCCAGTGTGGGCTAGCAAATGGCCACCATGGATGGCAAAGCCAACCAGACGCACGCAGAGGGTAAGTGAGAAAGAGGAGTCAGAGAAAGAATAAAACCAATACCATAGTGGCAGCTGTAGCTGAAATGTTATTTTAATCTGCGCAGCCAATCAGAATCCCGATGGGCAATCAGAAGCCCTACTTTGCAGGAGCACCGTAAAACACCTGGTGGACACCAGGAGGGGGGGTGGGCCCAGACACAGCTACCCCTGAGTAATCTGATGGGTGAAACGAGACTGCGACTGCACGCTAACTCATGAGCCTGGCTAATGACTTTTCTGGTCTGGTACCTATCACAGAGGTGAGTGGGCCAGCCCCAATCTATGGGGAGACCCCAACCACAGTGGTGAGGAATCGGGACATCATTCTCAGGTGCCCCACCCCAAGATTTCACAAGTCATGGAGGCTCAGAGGGTGGCTGATAGTGCATACAATCTCAGGGGTAGGATCCCACCCACCCCCTTTAGCCTCGAGCAGCATCTGAAGATGGACCAGATGTTTGCGTCTCAGCCACAAGCACAAACTCAGATGTTCAACCAGATGTTTGGGTTCTCGAGTTCTCCAGTTGTGTACGCCTGGAATGGACGAGGAACAGAGTTGCTGGTGACAGATTTTGTGACTGTGTTCGTGCGCATGACAAGGACCAGATCCTGAATTGTACTTCAGTTTCTTTGAACAGGTCATTGCAACGGCCGTCTAGGCAGAGATCCAGTGGACCGTTCTTTATGTCGATACCTTATTCCTGGATGAAGTCAAAGGTTACTGGAAGAGAGTTCTGGAAGGTGAAGTCTGCCATTGTAAGAACCAACATCAGAGAGGAGGCTTACAGGCATTGTGCAATATGTCCCAGATAGTTATTGACACGCTGTGGGCCAGAAAATTCAGGCTAATTGTTTGTGCTGGCGTGAGCCCACCATACAGACTTGGGAACGCATCGCGGGACTTAACATGCTGGAACAATTTGTGGTAATTGCGCTCCCACTCATAACTGGGGTGCTACGTAAACCCTTCGGAAATGTTTGAAGCCACCAGATTGCTTATGGAATCCTATACGTTCCCAATCTACAACTGGGCGCTACGTAACTCTTCGAAAATGTTAGAAGCCACCAAATTGTTTATGGAATGGTGTGCCTCCACCAGTAACTGGGGACTATGTAACTCTTTAAAAATGTTAGAAGCTGCCATATTCTTTACGAGTTTACAGCAGTAACGTAGTACTACCACCAATGTGCTAGTGCAGATGTTCCCCTGGTCCAGTAGAAACACAGAGCTGGAAGGGACCTCAGGGGTCATCTAGTCTAACCCCCTGCACAATGCAAGAAATTCACAACTACCTTCTCCCCACTCCCCCAGTGATCCCTGCTCTATGCCCAGAGTAGGTTTCGCTAAGGAAATTCTTACTAAGGCTACCATTTCATGATCTGATTCTCATAGTATTTGGTCAGCACTACAAGCCACTAAGTGTTGATATCCCATCCTCAGGCCAGTAAGTCTGTGGGGTGGTTTTAACTGCACCTTGAAACAGATTATGAGGAAATCTGTAACTCCTAAATCTGAGCGATGGCATTGTTGTTATCCTCCTCTCATTTCCCCCCCCCATCCAGGTGGTACTGTAGGCTGTCCTGTGGTTCTCCTTATTTAGTCAAGAACCACAAGCATTATGGGACCTCCTTGGGGAGGGAAGGAATAGCCAAACTATCCCTGTGTGATCTTCCCTTTTACACTGTGCTCGGCCATGGAGAGGAAACCACAGGCACAGAAGCCAAGAGTGGCGCCATTTTGCTTTGCACCCAGGGCCAGATCTCTGCCCAAGGGACCAAGGCGCCAGCAGCACTGCTAGGACCAGCAGCGTGGGAAAAGGCAACAAGCATGGCTTCTGCCTCCCCATCCTTTATCGACTCCCCATCCCACACATCCACCAGCTCAGTCCGAGATGAATCCCTCAGAGGGTGCCAGCACTGCTGGAACTTGGCTCGCACCAGGTATGTCTGGGGAAGTTCAGCTCCCAACACCCAGCCGATTTGCTAGCCCACCAAAGTCTTCACTGGGAGACGCTGCATTTCTTTTCAGTGGTAGGTTGCCTAACCCTGTGCTAGGTTTTGGGGATCTCGGCCCATTGTCTGATTTCTGTTGTGGCTATTTTGAGCAGGTCTCCCTGTCTCCAGAAAGGAAATTATGACGCCTGAATCGAGTTCCGTGTGTTCAGATCCGGGCTGTGTGGATGGGTTAGCTCTGTTGATCCTGGGATTAGACAGCTGGCTGTGCAGAAAGCTCCAAATTTACCGCATTAAATCATTAAAGGAGTGGCACAAGTACGAAGCCCTCTTACCCAAAACAGGCCAACTACAGCTAAAGCTGGAAGTGGAGTCCTAAGCTGTATCAGCGACATTTACCTGGGATACGTGCCTCACCTTGTCCCAGATCTGGCAGGTAAAGCCACTGAAAAGCCCATTTCTGGGTGTATTGTTTGATTTCTAGGTAATACCCTTTTAACTACCCCTCACAGAGAAATTGCCCCAGGTGAGATACTACGGGACAGGGCTCTTTTTGTAGCAGGAACTCCTTTGCATATTAGGCGACACACCCCTAATGTAGCCAATCCTCCAAGAGTTTACAGTAGCCCCTGTAAGAAGAGCTCTGTAAGCTCTTGGAGGATTGCCAACATTAGCGGTGTGTTGCCTAATATGCAAACGAATTCCTGCTACAAAAAAGAGCCCTGCTACGGGGTATGCTAAAACGTTGTCCCGGATCACTGTGGATGATCATAAATCAGGTGGTTGAAGCCATGCTGAACTTCAAGATGACGGAGGACTCGCACAGTCCCAAGGCAGACAACCGGCCTCGGCTCCTCAATTGCACAGGAGGGTCCATTTTTGCACAAATTTGGAAAGGAAGTCCCATATGTAAAGGCTGATGATTAAAGGCTATTAGCCACAAGGTATAGATGGAACATTGGGGCAGTGGTGGTCTGTGTTCTCGGTGCTTTGGGGAGAACAGTGTGATGGCTCCTGGACTTCTGGCCCCGCTGGTGGACCTCCTGATGGCACCTGAACTGGATGGGCCATTGGCCTGATCCAACATAGCTTCTCTTATGTTCTTATTACCTAGTGTCCCAGGTCACTCTGTCGCTGGAAAGACTCAGTTATTGGAAATGTAGTGACGAATCAGGGAAGAGAGATTACGAAAAAACTCTTTATTGAAGGCTGATGAGTTCTGTTTGGCAGCATCAATAATGGGAATTTACCTGTGAATCTGGCAACAGGTGTATCGAAACCTGCTTTCCAACTTCTGTGATGAGTTCATATTATGGAGGTGGATGGGTTTACCCTGATATTAACCTGTGTGGTTCTTAGGAGATTTGCACCGTAGCAACCCTGATAATCTTGCTGAGCTAACTTAGGCTGAGTGGTGGCGATTGTTGGTAGCCTGGACTGAGAAAGAGCAACTGTAAGGAAGATTATTTGGATTCAGCCCCTCCCGAGTTATCCTGTGATGTTTCCCCATGTTTTAGTCCTTTCCCTTATGCTTTTCAGCATTTATACAAGATCTTTCAATGAGATCATCTGAAGGGGGTGTCATCAGTATGTTAATGACACTGAGATATATATGTCTATCTAAACTACCAGATGCCGTTGTCTCTGAACATAACTGTGTGTTTGCTGGAAAATCCTCAGGTCCTCCATGAGGTCTGTCAATCAGATGTGCATTGCAGGGTCCCCACCGAGCACTCAGTTTCCTGGGCCTGACTCATACTGGACTACTGTAACACATTCTCTGTGGGGCTGCCCTTGAAGGTGGCCCAAACATTTCAGTTAGTGCAGAATACATCAGCTTGCTTTTTAAGGGGCACTGGGCAGTCCCACACATATGACTCTAATCTTGTAAAAGTTGCTGTCATCTGTCTGTTTCTAGACTTGATTCAAAGTGCTGGTGTTAAAGTCGTTAACAACCTGGGACCACACACCTGAAGCAACGACTCTCATTCCCACCACCTTCCATCAGCTCAGCAATCTTCTTTTGAAGATCTTTTTTCTTCTGTGAGGTGTGACTGGTGCTCTCAGTCTCCCAGCCAATGTATGAAGAACGCCTTCTCGTGGAGGTTTTATAAACGTTGAAAGGCTGTCCTGTTTTCGTAAGCTTTTGGCTAATTCTCTGAGTTGTGATCTGTTTTGATGGGGTTATCAATGATTGTATTGTGGCATAGTTTAATGAGCTTTTCTGCTGTGTGTTTTGATAATGGTGGGTAATGACTTTTTATGGGCTGTGAGTTGATTTTAATGATTGTTAACGTTCTTTAAGATTCTGTTTTTATGGATTTTGTGTAAGCCACTTTGAGCAATAATAAATGATAAAAACAACAACTATTGTTATTGTTGCTATTATTGTTGTTATTATTATCATCATTATTACTAGTATTAATATTACTGTGAGAGACTATGGCTTCTCCAGGGCTTCTGAGAGAACTTCAGGGCAGAGAGATCTGATCTGAAATCAGATCTCCCTGCTCCAAGTCCAGTATCCTACTCCGTGCTGTGCTGATTCATGAATCAAATTTTTGGACTCAACTCATAAAATGGATTATCTCTTATGGTGATGTCAGGTGCTTAAGGTCATGTTCTTCAGACTGGCGAAAGATCTGCTTTTTATATTTTCATCTCTCTTTACAAAGCTTGGAGAATACTTTGCCACCACAGTCTTCACTGGATTCTGTAATACTCCTGGGAATTAAACTGAATGGAACTAAAGGATACAGGGAAGAAGAAAAGATTTCTGAAGATGTTCTCTGTAAGAGAGATTCAGGTGGGATAGCCGTGTTGGTCTGAAACGGCAGAACAAAGTTTGAATCCAGTGGCACCTTTAAGACCAACAAAGTTTGATTCAAGGTATAAGCTTTCGTGTGCATGAACATTTCTTCAGATATAATGAAATGGAAATTACCAGTCCATATATATAGGCTGCGGTGGCTCAAGTGGTTAAGACACTGAACTGCAGGCTGTGGAAGGTCAGTAGTTCAGCAGTTCGAGACCCAAGAGTGCCGCATGATGGAGTGAGCTCCCGTCTCTAGTTCCAGCTCCTGCCATAGCAGTTCGAAAGCAAGAAATTGCAAGTAGATAAATAGGTACCACTTCGGTGGGAAGGTAACAGTGTTCTGTGCACCTTGGTGTTTAGTCATGCCGGCCACATGACCACGGAAATGTCTTCGGACAGTGCTGGCTCTTCAGCTTTGAAACGGAGATGAGCACCGCAACCCTAGAGTCGGATTCGACGGGCTTTCGAGCAAGGGAACCTTTATCTTTACCTTTACGTACATATAGGCAGGGCTTTTTTTCTGGAAAAAGAGGTGCCAGAACTCTCAAGAGAGAAATGAAGTTTTCAGTATGTATACTGAAAACTCATGAACTTCTAAACATTTTAAAACGAATTTTGTCAAAGAGGTTCCGGAACTCTGTTCCGATGTGTTCCCCCAAGAAAAAAGCCCTGCATAGAGGATGAGCAGTAAATTAGCATCCAGCGTAATGAAGATGTTTAACAGTTTCAGGGATCAAACAGGAATAACAAGCTTAGTGTACTAATTCCAGGGGGAAACATAGTGAAGGAAATAAATATGTCAAAATTGGAAAATGATGGGGAGATGTATCCTTAACAATGGAATGCTAAGAATAATTAACCAAGACCATGCCATTATGCTCCATCCATCTCTGTAAGAGACAGGATGCGAAAGGGTTGTGAGGCAAAGGGCACAGATGCTCAGAGATGCACAGGGGATGTGCTCTTCCTGGCTGGAAGTGTTGCATTGTGGTTAGAAGCGCTGGACTAGGATCTGGGAGACCAGGGATGGATTGGGAGGCCAAAAACACCCTGGAAAAAGGCCTCATCCCCCCAGCAGAGTGGGGGGAGAAGGGGACGACGAGCAGGCTTATGGCAGCTCCAGTTCATGTTTTACAAGGTGGGGGTGGCACGTGCTGGTGGAAGCTTCTGCCCACCCACACTGCATAAAGCAAGGACTGCTGGCTCACAGCACAGGTGGATCCAGACCTCTTCCATGGCTGTCCCATGCCTAGGGTGACCTCAGTAGGGAGAGGAACCCTCCAGGCCATTGCCCCTCAGAACTTTTCCTGGTGGCTCTAATAGCCAACTTGTGTCTGTGGGGGACTCAAGTTCAAATCACCACTGACCATGATAATCATCGGGTGACCTTGGGCCTGTCTCTTTCTACCAGCCTAACTACCTCACAGTTAGAGTTGCCAGCTCCAGGTTGGGAAATACCTGGAGATTTTGGGGGTGGAGCCTGAGGAGGGTGGGGTTTGGGGAGAGGAGGAGGGACTTCAGTGGAGTATAACGCCATAGAGTACGCCTTCCAAGGTGGCCATTTTCTCCACGGGAACTGATCTCTGTCGCCTGGATCTCAGTTGTAATCCCAGGAGATCTCCAGCCACTACCTGCAGATTGGCAGCCCTGCTCAAAGTGTTGTTACTGCAAGGATCAAATGGAGGAGGGACAGAATCCTGTGTGCTGCAGGAAGGGTAAGATTAAAACGTACTAAATAAAAAACAAACCAGAAAACCATGTTGTATTCCTTGGGTCCACAGCCCCATCGCTCTCTGTCCCTGAATGCAAGAAGAGCTCAGCAAGATCTTGCAACAGTCCAGTGAAAGGTAAACTGCATTATTACACCGTATTACAAAAGGGAGAAAGGAAGGCAGCCAATATAGCCTGACCTTATCTGATCTCGTAAGCTAAGCAGGGTCAGTAGTTGGAAGGGAAGACCACTGAGGAAGACTCTGCAGAGGAAGGTAATGGCCAACCACCTCTGCTTCTCACTTGCCTGGAAAACCCCTTGCTGATGTCACCAGAAGTCACCTGTGACTTAACAGCACTTTGCAAACACATTATTGAAGGGTGATTGTAAACCAGGGCCGAAGGAGACTGTAGTTAGGGACCAGTGTTCCCTCTAAGCTGAGTCAGTGTGAGCTAGCTCACAGTTTTTTAGCCTCCCGCTCACACATTTTTTACCTTAGCTCAGGAAGGATGGCTCCAGAGCAAACTAATTTATGCAGCAGCCAAATCGCTCACTCACAACTTTAATGCCAGTAGCTCACAAAGTAGAATTTTTGCTCACAAGACTCCACAGCTTAGAGGGAGCATTGTTAGGGCCGTATGTGTAAATCTAGGGAGGGAAGCCAGGAGACAGCAGCAGATATCTGGATGCAGAAAGGAAAGAATGTTTATGTACATAAGTGCCATCAAGCCCCAACCGGTGACCCAGTATGGGGCTTTCAAGGCCAGCGAGAAGCAGAGGTGGTCTGCCATCGCATTCCCCTGCAGAGCCTTCCTTGGCGGTCTCCCATCCAAAGACCAACCCTGCTTAGCTTCCGGGATCATAGAATCATAGAATGTTAGAGTTGGAAGGGACCTTGCAGGTCATCTAGTCCAGCCCCCTGCACTCTGCAGGAGCATAGCCGAAAGATAGCCCTACAACATACCCGAAAGATGGTCGCCCAGCCTCCGCTTGAAAACATCCAGCGAAGGAGCATCCACCACCTCCCGAGGCAGTCTGTTCCACTGCTCAACCACTCTGCTGAGGCCAGGCTACACCATGCCACCTTCCCACCCAAAGAACACTCAACTGCAGCACAATTACTGTGTCTGATCCGCGGGTAAGGAAAGGTGATGGAGCAGCAGCCTGTAAGGAGATAGAAACCCTTCCTGCATTCCGGCCCTCTTTTCAAAGACATGGCAATGTCACTCAGTGGAGAAAATACAGATGTGGACCTGGGTTCAACCGTCCCACATCAGCACCAGCCTTATGGCTCACATCAAAGGAGGATGATCTCATTTCCTCGAATTCCCATTTCGTAGATTTACTGGGTGGCCTTAGGCGAGCAGCTTTTGTTGCTGAATGTTCGGCAGGTTTCCTGTGCCTTAAAGGATGCGCGAAATCGAGAATTTCTGTCTGCCGCACCGCTTCTAAAGGCACAGTGGCCCTGCCAGAGAAAGAAAGCTTTGGCAACCCTACATGTTCCACTTGTTCAACCAGAGTTACCCCATCTAATAAAACATAACATTTGTGACTTTCCTCACAGGTGTGATGGGAAGATATTGACTATGGAATGCTTTGCATGTTAAAATCTCTATTACATAAACAACCTTATATGGCATGCCTATACTTATATATATATATCTAAAAATAGCCAGTTCTTAATACTCTCTCTCTCTGTGTGCAAGCCAAAGGATTTATTACACTCTCTTATCACTTCAAGAATCCAGGGCAGGGATATGCAAATGGCTGATTGGCTCAGCAGTGGTTCTCCGCTGTATTCTATGGGGTCAGTTGCAGTCTGGGACAATAAAAGGAGCGCATCACATGTCCCTCTTCCTATGAGTTATGAAGGAGGAGGAGGTTGGATTTATACCCCGCCCTCTCTTGGATTCTCAGAGCGGCTTACAATCTCCTTTCTCTTCCCCTCCCCACAACAGACACCTTGTGAGGTAGGTGAGGCTGAGAGAGATCTTTCGGGGGCTGCTCTTGATAGAACAGCTCTGAGAGAACTTGTGACTGACCCAAGGCTACACCAGCAGCTGCATTTGGAGGAGTGGGGAATCAAACCTGGTTCTCACAGATTAGAGTCTGCCGTTCTTAACCCCTACACCAAACTAGGTGGAACTCTGCTTAGGACTGCAGTGTCAGTTTACTACAGGCAGAAGGTAGTTTTAGCCCCTACTCCAAGGGTGATTTACACATGATGAAGAATGCAGATTGGGCCCGGGTCCCCGCCCTGTAATACTGAATGTAACAGTCCCACATGAAACAAAGTTTTGATTCGAGTGGCACCTTTAAGACCAACAAAGTTTTATTCTAGGTATAAGCTTTCCTGTGCTTGCACACTTCGTCAGATACCTGCATGAATTGTGAGTTCTCCTCAATTCTCCCTGTGTTGTTTTCCCCCAAAATAGCATCCCCATACCAGGCAGCTTCAGATCAGGAAAATGATGTAGCAGGAATGTCTGAAGCCCCTTCTCTGCATGTGCCACAACAGTGATTCAAAGTGGGTGCCGCGCATGCAGGAACTGGGGAGAACCTGCAATTCACATGTGACAGTCACAAAAGACACAGGGTGGGGACTCCAGACCCAACCTGTGTTTTCCATAATGTATGAACCAGCACTAGTTTCTCCCACATACACGTTTAGCTGCTGTTCAGTTAATAGGGCAGGGGATCACAAAGCATAGCCTGTGGGGACAATATGCCAGTGGGCGCATACCCATCTGCATCCATATACCATTACACATGGGCATGGGAGGCTGCTGTGTGAAGAACTACAGCTGTGAACCATTTGAACATGGTACCCCCCAAAAATGCTAATGGATCTTACACCTACAAAACCTCATAGCCAAATATATATATGCTTGTAGCTGCCACAGGAGGTGGTGGCAGCTGCAAGCATGGACAGTTTCAAGAGGGAATTAGATAAACATATGGAGCAGAAGTCCATCAGTGGCTATTAGCCACAGGGTATAGATGGGAACTCTGAGTCTGGGCAGGTGATGCACTCTATTCTTGGTGCTGGGGGGGGGCAGCAGTGGGAGGGCTTCTAGTGTCCTGGCCCCACTGCTGGACCTCCTGATGGCACCTGGTATATTTTGGCCACTGTGTGACAGAGTGTTGGACTAGATGGGCCATTGGCCTGATTCAACATTGGCTTCTCTTATGTTCTTATAAAAGTGTGCACATGCATAAAGGGATGAACTGCATAACAGCGTGAATGGCTCACCTGGGCACGTATACTGACTGCAACTGATTTGGGTGGCCTTAGAGGCATGTAATTCTGTGATAGATCATGGATACTCTATACAACAGACTTGTCCCCTTGCTTGACATAAATGGGTAAAGGCAAACACACAAAAATAAATGATAATGAATGTAAATACACCATCACACATACATCCACAGTTAATACATTGGGACTGACGTATGATGTATACAAGACAGCAATGTGTGCATCTTCCAAAAGAGACTATAGCATGCAGAACTGCCTTTCCTGGAAGGACTCGTGCTTACATAAACCAGACTGGATTGTAGTGGGTTGGACTGCAATTTGGGATTCTCACCCAATATGCAAAAGCCTGTGCGTACAAACAGAGGAAGGCAAAATCACAGCTGTTTCCAAACATGAACTCATAAGGCTGTAAGCATGCACACGACTCCACACACTGCTGCATGATCTCTCTCACAGACATCCTGCCAAGGACGTGCGCACATATTACATTTTGTTTCCCGCATTCAGAGGAAAAGTAGTTGGCACTCAGATAACCTTCAAGCGGTAACTAGAGGTAATGCGCAAGTAGACACAGCTCAGAAATCTACAAGGGGTGGTGGTGGTTCCACTGAAGTTAAACCATAATAAGAACCAATGCCACACAGATTTAATCTTCACACATTATAGAGCCTAAAGGTCGGATCTGAGGTCCCCACCCTATGTAAACATAACACAATCATATGTAACTTGTGGGTTCTCTTCATTTCTTGTGGGCGGTGCCTATTTAGGATCAGGACCACAGTGCGTGTGGAGAAGGGACTTCAGATTTCCTCCCTGTGTGATTTCCCCAGCTGGAAACAGATAGGGAGGGGGTGCCATTGGGCTTGCTGGGGGAACCCACAGACATCCCAGGGAACGCATGGGTTTCCCCAAATAGCACCCCCCACCCCAGCATTGTTTCAGGCTGGAAAAATAATGCAGAGAGGAACAGTGTAGCCCAGTGGTCCTGCTTCTAATCAAACACTGCGTGGACAGGAACTGAGGAGAACCAACAACTCGTGTGTGATTTTGTTACACCTCATACAATCCCTGGCCATAAACTCTGAGACCTTAGTTTCCATCCCGCAACACGGCGCCCTGTCAAGAAGACGCAACTTGTGGCGTCCTGGGGGCAGCCTGGTGTTGCTCATGTTCCTAGGGTAGACGATGAGGGCCCACGGGATACATGTTTCTCTTCCACATAGTCATGTTTGTCACTGGTTTGTCCCTATTGCTTTGGGTCCCGTCCCCCCTTTTCCACATGTATTTTGCTCCCTCTGGGACTACTGGAGAGAGCAAAAGACATTTTTTGGGGGGGACGGACCCTAAAGCAATCAGGACAAACGAGTGATAAAAATGACCGTGCGGAAGAGCACTGTTACTATCCCGCATCCTCTGGTTTGAACCAGGCCTGGCTGCAGCGGGGGCGAGGCAAAGCTCCCGGGGCCCTGCCCGCAATTAAGAGTAGCCTCGTCTCGGATGAAGAAAGAAAACTTGAGGAGAGAGAAAGGTGAGGTGGGGAAATGAGAAGGCGCTGACTAAGAAGGATGAAACGGGTTTGTGGGGGGGGGGTTCTTGCCTGTGTGTGGCATTTGGGAGTGCCTCCCTCCCTCCCTCCTTCCAGTCACGGCTTATAAAGGGAGCGAGACAGAGAATAACCCCCGAAAAGGGAGAGGGCAACTGAGACGGAGCCCCTCACCCCGCTGGGAGAAAAGGGTTTCATTGCTGGTGCGGAGGGCAGCAGCCTTCCGCATGAGTTCCCCCTTTCAGGGCTCATCTCTCTGCCCATTGTTGGGATGTCACCAAGGAAGAATACGCTGATGGGGTTGGGGAGGTTGGTGGGGAAGGGGAGAGGCGAGGGTGGAGGGCAGGGGCGGCGAGAGGTGGATGCTGTAAAGGGGGGAAGGGTCAGGAGGACGGTGCTGCGAAACAAATTTGGAGTTAGGGCAGCGTGAGGGCAACCGTCAGCGCTGGAGAGAGTGTCACGGGCTGAAGAAGGGCGGGCCCCTCTTGCTCTCTGTGCGAGTGACAACGGCCCATCACGCCCTGCCTATAGAATACGGCCCAGGATTGTTTCACGCCCGCATTAATGGATAGCTTTGACTTCACAGACTTTTTAATACAGTATTTGCTTAGATCGTTGCCCTGACCTGGACGGCTTGGGCTAACCCGATCTCGGGAGCGAAGCAAGGTCAGCCCTGGTTAGTCCTTGGACGGGAGACCACCAAGGAAGCCCAGGGCTGCTGTGCAGAGGGAGGCAACGGCCAACCCACTTCTGTTCATCTCTTGCCTTGAAAACCCTCTGGGGTCGCCGTAAGTCGGCTGTAACTAGACAGCACTTTCTGCCTTTCCACATTTAGCTAATTTATACCCTGCTCTCCTTCCCAGGAGTGACCCAAAGCAGCTTACACCGTTCTTCCCACCCATTGTCAACAACAACCCTGCGAGGTAGGTCAAGCTGAGAGGGAATGGCTGGCCCGAGGTCACTCAGTTAGCTTCCGTGGCAGAATGAAGAGTCAAACCTGGGTCTCCCAGATCCTAGTCCAGGACTCTAACCACTATGCCACACTGACTCTGGGCAGTACATATAGAATTGGTACTCTGCCATTAGTGAAGCGTTAGTGTAGTGACCCCCCCACCCAAGAGGCTCGATAGCCATCTGACTGTGAACTTAGGCAGATCACGAGGGCAGGAAGGGCTGCATCAGGGCTTAGTTCTCATGGCCTAGGGAAATGCCAATCGCCACTTTGGGGTCAGGAAGCAATTCTTCTCCAGGCCAGTTGGGCCAGGGATCCTGGAGGGATTTCTAGCCAACTTCTGGGCATGGTACAGGGGTGACTGGGGGTGTGGGCGGGAGGTATTTGTGAATTTCCTGCATTGTGCAGGGGGGTTGGACTAGGTGACCCCGGAGGTCCCTTCCAGCTCTATGATGCTGTGGTTCTATGATTCTAAGCTGACGCATAACAGAATAGCATTATCAGAAGACCCTTGCCCAGATCTGCCTGGAAGTCCATCTAGTCCAGCATCCCGTTTCCAGCCGTGACCAGCTGGATGCCTCTGGAAAGAATGCAAGCTGGACTTGAAAGGCGGCAGATCTAGAGAGAGTGGAGAGAGAGAGAGAGAGGAGAGAGAGAAGAGATTGGATTTATATCCCGCTCTTCACTTGGAGTCTCAGAGCAGTTTATAAACTCCTTTCTCTTACCCTCCTGACAACAGACACCTTGTGAGGTGGGGGGGGGGAGGCGACTGAGAGAGCTCTTTCCAGAACTGTCCTTGGGAGAAAAGCTCTGAAAGAACTTATGACTGACCCAAGGTCACACCAGCAGCTACATGTGGAGGCGTAGGGAATCAAAGCCAAGATTAGAGTCTGCATATTTATCCACTACACCAGACTGGCTCTATTGCATGGTTTGTCCTCAGCATCCAGGGCTCAGAGGTATACTGCATCTTAGAATGGAGACTCCATTCAGCCATCATAGCCAACAATTAATACTCTATGAGTTTGTCCGATCTTTTTAAAAAAGACTTTTAAAATAGTGGTGATCTCCACATCTTGTGGCAGTGAGTTTTGTAAGTTAACAGTGTTTTGTACACAGAAACTCTAACTTTCCTGAACCTACTGCCCATCATTGGTTGACCCTATGAAGACAGAGGGAGTCATTTTTCTCTTGTTGAACTACTTGATCCATTCAAATCCTTGTCTTGTTTCTCTCCCCTCTGATCAGCTTTTCAATAAATAAATAAATAAATAAAAGCCCTAATGGCATTAGCAATTTTTCTTATACGTGAGGTGCTCCAGTCCCTTGATTATTTTAACTACTCTTTTTCTGCCTCATTTCCAACTCTAGAACAGTCTTTTTGAGAGGGGGTGATCAGAACACAGCACAAGTCTTCCAAATGCAACTGTGCCATAAATTTACATTAAAGCAGGGCTTTTTCTACCAAAAGTTGCATTTTCTTCCAAATGCAACTGTGCCATAAATTTACATTAAAGCAGGAACTCATTAGCATAATAGGCCACACCCCTGACAGCACAGCTTATTAGCATATTAGGCCACTCCCCATGTTACCAGAAGTGTGGTCATCCAGCCACACCCACCTTTTGCTTCTTATTCTGTTTACCTTGTTTGTTGTCAAAACACAGGGCTTTTTTTGTAGCAGGAACTCCTTTGCATGTCAGGTCACACACCCCAAAAGTAGCCAATCCCAATGAGTTTCTGTGGTTGGGTGTGGTCTGTTATGCTAATGAGTTCCTGCTGGGCGTGGCCAGCTTGGGAGCCAGCTGGAACTCCCCCTGTACGTTCCTGCCCCAAAATAGCCCTGCATTAAAGGCATTACGATACTGGCTGTTGGATTCACCTTTCCTAATAATCCTAACATGGAATTTGCCTTTTACAAGGATGCTGGCAAAGGAGACTTTTCGTCAAGATGATTGATTGATTGCACTGCATTTTTTACGCCACCCTTCCTCCAAGAAACTCAGCCAGGATAGTGTACATGGCTCCTCCCTCCCCCCTTTTCTCATAACAACTCTGCGAGGTAGGGCTGAAAGAAGGTGTGACTGGCCGAAAGTCATCCAGTGAGCTTCATGGCTGAGTGGGGGATTTGAACCTGAGTCTCCCAGGTCCTAGTGCAACACTCTGACTCCTACACCACCACGTGGGCTCTCAGCCATGACTTCAGGATCTGTTTCCTGAACAGAACAAAGTTTGAGTCCAGTGGCACCTTTAAGACCAACAAAGTTTAATTCTGGTATAAGGATCTGTGGGCATGCACACTTCTTCAGATAAATTGAAACAGACTTCCTCAAGCCTTATATATAGGTAGACAGAGGGTGGGGGGAGGTTAGTTGCCAGCACAGGCTAGTTAGAGTCAATTGCTTTAATCCAGTCTCAGCTCTACTTATTGCCTGGTTACTCATGCATCTTGACTCTAACTAGCCCTTCCTGACAACTAACCCCGCCCCACCTATATGTAAGGCTTGAGGAAAACTGTTTCAATGCCGTAGTGGTTTACAATCACCTTCTCTTTGTCTCCCCACAACAGGCACCTTGTGAGGCAGGTGGGGCTGAGAGAGTTCTGAGAGGACTGTGACTGGCCCACGGTCACCCACAGCTGGCTTCATGTGGAAGAGGAGTGGGGAATCAAACCTGGTTCTCCAGATTAGAGTCTGCTGCTCTTAACCACTACACCACACTGGCACTCTTGACAAATCTGTCGTGGAAGCCTACTGGGTAGGGGTGCCAGTTCCCAGCTGGGGGTGGGGGAACCCCTGGTTTTGTGGGCTCCTGTCCACCGCCAGCCAATTGGTCGGCAGGAGGAACCCCCCGCCCCCTGCAATAGCAATGTGGAGTGATGTGCCTACATCACCCAGAAGTGACATAGGCACGTCGGTGATGTCGGGGGGGGGGACACTCTAGTTTTTGGACAAAACTCCATGGTTTAAAGGTGATTTTACCATAGAGTTTTGCCCAGAAACCAGAGCGTTGGCCCCCAACATGCCTACGTCACTTCCAGGTGACACAGGCGTGGCATGCGACGTCACTTCTGGTGACGTCAGCACATCGAGGGGCGACGCTTTTGGCTCCCAGGGCGTCCCCCCCCACGATGTCTCAAAGGGACCTAGCAAACATATTACTGGGTGACCTGGGGCCAGTCACACACTCTCAGCCTGACCTACCTGACAGGGCTCTTGTGAGGATAAAAGGGAGGAGGGGAGAACAACATAAGCCACTTTGGGTCCCCACGGGGGAGAAAGACGGGGTATGAAGGAAATAAATAAATAAATACGCAAGTGGGCAGATTGGCAGTATTTCAGCCTTTTTTTAAATCAAGGGATCTGCACGTGGGATAGGAACAGGGATGTTGGCTACCTGGTCTGCATATGACAGCCAGGGTTGCCCGTTCTGCGTTGGGAAATACTTGGGAGATTTGGGGTTGTAGCTTGAGAAGGGCAGGGTTTAGGGTGGGGAGGGGAGGGACCTCAGCAGGGCATAATGCCATACAGTCAGGCCAGCCTCCAGGTGGAGCCTGGGGAGCCCCCGGGATTACTCTTCATCTCCAGACGACAGAGGTCGGTTCCCCAGGAGAAAACGGGATACTTTGGAGGGTGGACTCTGTGGCCTTGCATCCCACCAAGGTCCCTCCTCTCCCCCGACCCCACCCTTCCCAGGCTCCACCCCCCCCAAATCTCCAGGCGTTTCCCAACCCAGAGCTGACAACCCTACACCCCCACCTAGGGTTCCCAAGTACTTACCGTCTGGGGGTGGGGGATGAATGCTCCCCGGCCGGACCAGTCTTCCTGGTAACGCGCCATGCCGTCGCCAGGAAGTGATACCAGGTGACACTCTGGCAATGGGGCTGAAAGCTCGATGGTACCATCAAGTTTCCAGCCCCATTGCCAGAGCATCGCCTACCGTCCCTTCCTGGCGACGGCATGGTGCTCCGCACCTCTTCTTCCCCTGGGGATGGTCCTGCGAGGACGTATCCATCCCCCGCCGGCATGCGGTAAGTTCTTGGGAAGCCTACCTCTACCCCATCTGCAGGGAGCGCCCGGCAACCCTGCTGGCAAACCTCGCGACAACTCGAGTTTCTCATGGGCAGATCCATTGGAACCGAAAAGGGGAGGGGAAAAAAACTGAACCCAAAATAAAGAATTCAGTACCTGAAAAGGTTAGTCCAAAACAAAAGAGGGCCAAATTTACAATCCACTTAGAAAACATACAAAAACATACATGTATTTATTAAACACAGATTAAAACCTTATATCTCATCAGCCCTTGTGTATATTTTTATAATTTTTTATGAGGTATGAATGGGCCCTTATATAAGGTTTTAGTCTGTGTTTAATAAATACATGTATGTTTTTGTATGTTTTCTAAGTGGATTTTAAATTTGGCCCTCTTTTGTTTCAGATCCATTGGAAGCCTGCACTTATTTCAGTCCTTGCAGACGCCATCCAAGTTCCAGCTGCACCATTTCATTCATCGGTAAGACAGAGTTTAAAGCCGTGGCAAGCGGTGCGCCTCCTTTTCGAGTACTGGTGAAGAAAGCTCAGCGGCTCCCAACCCGACTCAACTCCTACAGACAATCTGTGTCTCCCTAGTGATTAATACCATAATGCTATTGCAATCGTCGAAGTTTCTCTTCTGTTGCTGTTGCCGTTGGGCAGGGCTAGGCCGCGGCCTCTGCCAGAACGCTCCGCAGCCAAACCTGGCGAAGGGAGAATCCTGAAGGGCTCGGATACATCCCAAAGCCCCAGGCAACTGTTCGGGCTTTCCCAGCTGCCGTGGCCACGGGAATTTCGATCCCAAATTAAAAAAAGAAGCACATTTGGGTCACGATAACCCGGCATTACAAACAGTTAGATTTCGCTTCCTGCCAAGGATTAGTGATCCTTTAGCGAGATTGTTGTGCTTGTTGTGTGATTTGAACCTAGATGTATTGTTGTGTGATTTGAACCTAGGTTCAAATCCCCAATCAGCCAAAGGATGGCTGGCTAGCCTCAGTAGTCCATTTGCTAAATGGGAATAACATTGAATGGGAATAACATTGACCCGTGGGAAAGGCTTGTTGTGAGGATGGTAAAACGCATTGTGCTTAATACTGCTAGTGCAATAAACACTTAGCTCTGCTGCCAAACCAATTCCTTAATTTCTGCCTTCTGCAAGGGGTTGCCAATCTCCAGGTAGTGGCTGGAGATCCCCCACCATTACAACTCATTACAATGCCACTACAGCTCCAGCCCCCAAATTTCCAGGTGTTTCCCCACCTGGAGCTGGCAACCCTACTTCTGCATCTCTACAACTCTCAGCTACAGGAACTTCTCCTTTCTGCCTATTATTTCTGGGTTTTCTTCCATTCCCAGACTCCTGCCTCTGGCCTTTTCCCCTTTCCATGCTTCTTCTGTACCACTTCAACGTGCCTTTCTTAGCCTCCCCTTTCTCGGGCCTGGTACCTTCTCACAGGGCTCTCCAGCCAGCTTTCCTCACTAGGTGGGGCGGCAACATTTCCAAGGTGTAGCTAGACTCTCTCTGGTGGTTAGGCTTGCCACCTCTGGGTTGGAAAATACCTGGAGACTTTGGGGATGGCTCCAGGAGAGGGCAGGGTTTGGGGAGGGGAGGGGCCTCAGCATGGAACAATGCCATAGAGTCCACCTTTCAAAGCAGCCATTTTCTCCAGGGGAGCTGATCTCTGTCAGCTGGAGATGAGTTGTAAAAGCAGGAGATCTCCAGGCCGCACCTGGAGGCTGGCAACCCAACTGGTGGTGGAAAGTGCCCTCTAGTCACAGCTGACTTATGGTGACCCTGTAGGTTAGGGGTCCCCACTGACACCTTTCCTGGTGCCCACCAAATGTTTTAAGAAAGTGGGTGGGGACAGGCGGGGCTTTTGGCCACTGGAGATTTGATTGGCTGTGCAGGTTTTTAAAGACATTCCTTTGGCAGCATCCTCACTGCATGACTGAAGTTAAGCTGAGACAGCCAATTTGGGGCTGGCTCTGCCTCCAGCAGCAGCCATGTTGTGGCTGTGCCCCCAGGCTCAGAAAGGTTGAGGATCCCTGATGTAGGGTTTTCAAGGTGATGGATGAAGAGAGGTGGTTTGCCATCGCTTGCTTTTGTGTAGAGACCCTGGCCTTCCTTGGCAGTCTCCCATTCACGTACTAACCAGGGCTGACCCTGTCCCGCTTCCAAGATCTGATAAGATCAGGCTAGGGTTGCCAGGTCCTACCTGTGATCCAGTGGGGGGCTCCCAGGTCTGGCCTGGGATCTTCTGTTGTGTGTGTGGGGGGCGCTCTTTTTAGGCAAAACTCTATGGATTTTTGGCTTCAAAACCATAGAGTTTGTCCAAAAACTAGAGTATCACCCCTTATAGTGACAACACGATGATGTCACTTCCAGGTGACATCATCGTGTCGGGGGCATCACCTGTCAATGACCCCATTTGGGGGTGGGGCTTCCTCCACCAGCCACATGGCCAGCGGCAGATCTAAGCCTTGAAAATCAGGGGAACCCTTGCCAGAACTGGGGGTCTAGCAACCCTAATCCAGGCATAGGACTCTACCTAAGAAATATGTATGGGGGGGTGATATCATGGCCAAGGAAGATGCAGTTCCCAGGCTGGAAAAGTTGTCCAGCCCTGCTTTAATTTACTCCCCATCCCCACTTTAAGCACCCTGCTGTGCTCACATTTAGAGCAGATAAAGGGAGTTTGTTTATCAGATGTTTCCTTACTATACAAAGGCTCATAATAAATAAGAACAGAAAATAAGTTATACTGGCCTTCCCTGCTCCACCCTGCTCTGGCCTGGTATATTATCCGATCAGAGATTATTGGCGGTGATTTACCCACTGTCCACTTGGTTCACCATCAGGTAGATCTTATAGCAGCGTTGCATGCCTCTGCCGGATTGCTATCTTGTATACTGTAATTTCATGCTGTATCGATTATTTGTTTGCTTGCATAGCCTTGCTGGAAGAATGTTTTAATTGTTTTATCAACTTGTTGTAACCCAACCTGAGCCCTGCATTGCAGGGGAGGGTGGGATAAAAATCCAATAAAATCAATCAATCAAGTATCCACTTTTAAGTGGAAACTGCCATTTCACAAATTAAAAGCTTTTTTAAAAAAGGTGAGCAAACACCACTCCAGGTGAGGGGATGTAACCACTGGCCTCACCTCATCTACAGCTTTCCATCCCCTTAAGCCCTCCCCTAGTATAGGAACCCTCTGCTTGCCCCCCCCCCCAGTTTAAGATCAGAGCAACTCTGTCAGTGACAGCCAGGGACATTTCTGCTTTCCTTGCCTCTTCTGTGATATCAGGGCAGCTTGACCAATCATTTTATTGGGCGTTTTACATTGGGAAAAATGGTGCAGTCAGAAAGGATAAACCTTCATACCCTGGTGTTGGAGTTCTAGTTAGGGTTACCAGTGTCCAGTCCTTTTAATATAGGTTTATTTACCAGGTGATGTTTTCTTACTTCCATGTCATGTCATTCTCACAATATAAGAACTTGTGGGCACTCAATGAAATTGCTGAGCAGTTGGGTTAGAATGGATAAAAGGAAGTACTTCACCCAAAGAGTGATTAACACATGGAATTCACTGCCACAGGAGGTGGTGGCGGCTACAAGCATGAATGGCTTCAAGAGGGAATTGGATAAACATATGGAACAGAAGTCTATCAGTGGCTATTAGCCACAAGGTATAGATAGGGACTCTGGGGCAAGAGATGCTCTGTCTTCTTGGTGCTTGGGAAGGTCAACAGTGGGAGGGCTTCTAGTGTCCTGGCCCCACTGGTGGACCTCCTGATGGCACCTGGTATTTTTGGCCACTGGGTGACACAGAGTGTTGAACCAGATGGGCCATTGGCCTGATCCAACATTGGCTTCTCTTATGTTGTTATGTTCATGAAAAGCTTAGCTGTCCATTTCCAAACATGAACCCTCAATGGAAGTGAAAGGACAATGTTTTCTCCAGGCCAGTTGGCAATTCTAGTTCTAACCCACTTCAGGGGCCTTCGGAATTTATTTTAAAAAAAGAACTTGGAAAAAATAGCAGGATTGTGGACGCCTAGCATTTCAACTAATTTGGCCCTTGTGGAGACCAGGCTGCCTGCAGGGAAGACTGTGAGCAAACATTTTGCGGCAAAATAAACGGTAGAAGAAATATAAGCCATTTTTCACCCCTGAAGAAAGTGCTAGGGAAATGTTTAAAAACACATAAAAACAGGCATGACGTGTAACTGTGCAAATCCTTTGGGACAATTTAGTGTATTTTGTGATTTCTGCCTAATCACTGAAACTGGCGACATGGGCAGAATTCAGCATCCCATCCTGAGTGTGAGACCCTAGTGCTTAAGGAGAAGGAGAAGGAGAAGGAGAAGGAGAAGGAGAAGGAGAAGGAGAAGGAGAAGGAGAAGGAGAAGGAGAAGAAGAAGAAGAAGAAGAAGAAGAAGAGGAGGAGGAGGAGGAGATTGGATTCGTACCCCTCCCTTCACTACCCAAGGGAGTCTCAGAGCAGCTTACAAACTCCTTTCCCTTCCCCTCCCCACAACAGATACCCTGTGAGGTAGGTGGGGGCTGAGAGAACTCTGACAGCTTTTTTCAAGAACAGCTGTGCCAGAGCTTGTGACTGACCCAAAGTCACATCAGCAGGTGCAAGTGGAGGAGTGGGGAATCAAACCCGGTTCTCCCAGATTAGAGTCCGCGCACTTAACCACTACACCAAACCGGCTCTCCAAAGCTATGGCCAAAAATGTGTGGGAAATGCCTGACGACATTAAAAAAGCTGGAGGGGTTGTCTGGGAAGGAAATGCCAGGAGCCCCAAATGCTTGTCTCGTCTTCATAAGTGGCAGAAACAGAAGAGATATTGCAAAGCCAGCACATACATGCAGCTCTTTATTTGCATGTGAATGTACACTAATACCTAAAGATGTATTGCATGCAAAGATATCTGACAATCTAAAACTGTACTTAATAAACAAACCATCATCATTATCATCATCATCATCATGAGGATGTAAAAGCCGGCATGGTGTAGTGGATAAAGTGTTGGAATGGGATCCTGGAAGAACTGGGTTCAAATTTCCACTTCTATCGTGGAAACTTGCTGGGTGATAGGGTGGACAAGCCCTAGGCTTGCCTACCCCCAAGGTGGGGGCAGGGGATCCCCACTTTTGCAGACTCAGGCCCACCGCTAGCCAGCTGGCCATTGGGGGAATACCCACCCCCCAAAAGATGGCCCTCAGTTACATCACCAACACAATGTCACTTCCAGAAGTGACATCATCATGTTGGCGACGTCAGGGACGACACTCTACATTTTAGGCAAAACTCTATGTTCTGTAGCCATTTTTCCACAGAGTTTTGCCCCAAAATAGTGTGTTGCCCCGCCATCGCAATGGCACCACTTCTGGAAGTGACGTCATCGTGTTGATACCATCCCCACCCACCCCCAGAATGTCCCGAAATCTCCCTGCAGCAGGTAAGAACCTGGCAACCCTAGCCAGTTCCCAGCTCCAGGCAGGTGTCCCCCTGGTTTTCGGGGCTTCTGTCTGCTGCCAGCCAGCTGGCAGGTGGGGAAACCCCGCCCCCAAACAGTGATGTTGTTGTCCAATGTCCCCAACATGATGATGTCACCTGGAAGTGATGTCATCACATCGGTGGCATCATGTGGTGATGCCCTGGTTTCAGGGCAAAACTCTATGGTTTAAAGCTGTTTTTTTCCATAGTTTTGCCCAAAAAACCAGAGTGCTCCCCCCGAGATGATGTCACTTCCAGGTGACGTCATCATGTTGGGAATGTCCCGGAATGCCTCTAACACCCCACCAGCATGATGAGGGGACCTGGCAACCCCAAAAGTTGGGACTATCGCAAATTCTCAGCCTGGCCTACATCACAGGGGAATGTGAGAAAATGGAGGAGGAGAGAAACATTTTCTAAGCCTCTCTGAGTCCCAACTGGAAAGAAAAGTTGGATATCAATAAATAATAAGAGTTTAAGACGAACACAGCCGCCTACCCAACAGCAGGAGATGGACTGTGAATGTGAGAACCACCTGTTCTGGATCACATCAAGGGCTCATCTAGCTCAACACTCGGTTCCCCATAAAATGCTAAAATTAATGTTATCTGTTCTGGTACTTGTAACTAGGGTTGCCACTTGCCAGCCTCCAGGCGGGACCTGGATTTCTCCCAATATTACAAGTCATCTCCAGACAATACAGTTTCTCTGGAGAAAATGGCTGCTTTGGAGGGCAGAATGTATGACTTTATAACGGGCTGAGGTCCCTCCCTTCACCACACTCTGTCCTCCCAATGCTCCACCCTTCCAAATCTCCAGGAATTTCCCAACCCAGAGATGGCAATGCTATGTTTAACAGTGCTGCCCTTCTGGAATAATTCATACAGAACATAGCTTTCTGAGCATGGAATCCTGATGCCAGTTTTTGGTGCAGAATTTTCACCATTACAGAGGATGGGAAAACAAACTGCGCCCTGTGCAAATTCAGGGGGGGGCAACAGGGGCTGTGCATTTTTAAAAACCGGGATGCCAGCCTCCAGGTGGGGCCTGGGGATCTCCCAGAATGACAGCTCATCTCCAGAATACAGAGATCGTTTCCCCTGGAGAACATGGAAGCTTTGGAGAGTGGACTCCAGGGCATTGTACCCCACTGAAGTCCCTGTCCTCTTCAGGCTCCACCCCTGAATCTCCATGAGTTTACCAACCCGGAGCTGGCAACCTGATCCCCCTGCTCCCCCCCCGCCAGTGGCCAAGGGGTATCTGGCAACCCTATGAATCAGACTCAAAATACAAAGGTGAAAGTGGACAGGGCGAAGGGTGGGGTGATTGGGAAACTTTTGGCATGGGCAGAATTCAGCATCCCATCCTGATACCCTGTGTGAGACCCTAGTGCTGAAGGAGAAGGAGAAGGAGAAGAGGAAGAGGAAGAGGAAGAGGAGGAAGAGGAGGAGGAGGAGGAGGAGGAGGAGGAGGAAGAGGAAGAGGAAGAGGAAGAGGAAGAAGAAGAAGAAGAAGAAGAAGAAGAAGAAGAAGAAGAAGAAGAAGAAGAAGAAGAAGAAGAAGAAGAAGAAGATGATTCTGCAGGGTTAAAGAACAAGAAAGCTCTTACAAATCCAGAGGGATATCAGTGGAGGGTTAGTATTTCTTAGCTGTTTTACAGTGCAGTCCTAAACAGAGTTACACTTTTGTAAACGTAGGGACTTCAAACTTTAGGATTGCACTGTAAACTGAAAATGCATTTTGGAGATCAGCAACAGTTTTTTTAATTAATAACCTGCCTGCTAAAAAAAGCAAACAATAGAAATGGAGCATGGATCAGTCGCTGGGCAGATGCAGGCCAGGCAAACATTGTCTCAGAAGAAGTGTGCACAAACAGATGCCACCAATGGGAGAGGGGAGCAACAAGAGACGGAGGTGATAGGCTATACTCCATTGACAACCAACCACAATTACGCCGACAAGCGCCGCAAACTTCAGTGGATGCTTGGCCCGAGATCTGGGTTGCCCCCGAAGGGTGTTCTTCGCAGTCATCTTGTTTGACGCACAAACACTCCACCCTTCCCTCCACTCCACTCGCCTGCTCCCTTCTCTATTCAACAAATGCCAGCTAATTCCTGAACAAACTCCACTATTTACTTTCACACACCCGTCCGCCACAATCCCCCCCTGTACAGGCAGCATGACCCACAAGTGGTTTGAAGTGCCGTGTTGACAAGACTTGCCGCCTGCCCGATCCTGGAGGAGGGGGGGAGTGGACATGAAATAGCAAGATCTGAATGCTCAGAGAAGGCCGATCCTGTCAAGCACCAACCATAAAGAACGTGGGAATGGGATCCTGCCACCTTCTCCGGGTGCTGCTGCTGCTGCTGCGTGCTGAATGACTTCCACTGACTTCCAAGAGCTGAGTAAGCAGGGCAGAGCTCTGCAGCACCTCCTGACTCTGCTGGAAAGCTGGATCTCAGCGCTCCTGCACACACAGGGTTGCCAACCCCCAGGCGGGGCCTGGAGAGTTCCTGCTATTACAACTGATCTCCAGACAGCACAAATCAGTTCCCCGGGAGAAAGTGGCTGCTTTGGAGGGTGGACTCCATGGCATTATACCCTGCTGAGGTCCCTCCCCACCCCCAAACCCTGCCCTCCTCAGATTCCACTCTCCAAATTTCCAGGTCTTTCCCAAAACAGAGCTGGCAACCCAATGAATACAGTATGGAGAAATGTGAAAAGGTGCAACTTCCAGTAGTATCAGATTGAGTTGTTTTCTATGGTCTGTAATCCGCCTAGGGACTCAATCAGAAAGGTGGGCTACAGAAAAAAAATCAATCAATAAAAATAAATAAAACCAGGAGGTTTAAAACTGTGCCCAAGACAAGCAGCAAATGTGTTAATGCTGGTTGGAGATGCCTTCATAGAATCATAGAGCTGGAAGGGGCCATACAGACCCATCTGGTCCAACCCCCTGCCCAATGCAGGACCAGCCTAAAGCAACTCTGACAAATATTCGTCCAGCCTCGTCGCGAAAGCTGTCAGTGAAGGGGAGCTCACCACCTCTCTTGGCAGCTGAGTCCACCTTTTGAACTACTCTGACCGTGAAAAAGTTTTTCCTAATATCCAGCTGTGAAAAAGTTTTTTCTGATACGCCTTCAACGTGACATCTACGGCTACAAGAAACTAAGCTAACTGACTCTGGCAAGCAGGGTACGAACAAAGTGCTACCTTCCCCATTAGCTCAACAGAGTGCAAACAGCCTCCAAAGACACAAGCTCCAAATGATGCAAACTACATCATGATGTCTATCAAGGAAAGTCACCTGTGCTTAAAGAAAGCAATGGCTGAAGAAGAATTATTCAGTGCTTGTCTATTAACAGCGACCAATCTAAATGCCATCCCTGCCACTAGGTTTTAAAGCTCTATACAACATTCCTCTTTACCTGGGCTTTTAACTCAGAGGGTTTTTTTTAAAAAAAAAAAAGTTTTATGCATTTTATAGTCAGCTTCTAGCCCAAGAATCATTTTATCTACACTGTTTTAGACTGCTGAGTGCGTATTTTATGTGGCGTTATGCCCGGGCGTTAGGGTTTCCAGCCCGCAGGTGAAGCCTGGAGAGATCCCGGAATCGTAACTGACCTCCAGACAACAGAGATCGGTTCTTTTGGAGAAAACGGCTGCTCTGCGGGGTGGACTCTCTGGCATACTACCCCACTGAGGTCCCACCTCTCCCCAAACCTCACCCTCCCCAGGCTCCACCCCCAAATCTCCAAGAATTTCCCAACCCAGAGTCTCCAACCCTGCCAAGTCGGCCAACCCCATTAAAGTACAACCGTGAAATGTCATTAAAACACAACCATTGTTTTCATGGCGTTGTCCTCTTTCTTAATGGTTGTGCTTTAATGGGGCTGGCCGGTTTATTTTAATGGCTTTGCTGTTTTTTTTAATTGATGAGTTTTAATGGTTTTGTTATCTCGATTGTAAGCTGCCTTGGGGAGGGAAGGCAGCATGGCATATAGCCTGATCCCTTTGGAGGCTAAGCAGGGCTGGTACTTGGAAGGGAGACTGCCGAGGAAGACTCTGCAGAGGAAGGCAATGGCAAGCCACCTCTGCTTCTCTCACTTGCCTTGAAAGCCCCTTGCTGGGGTTGCCATAAATTGGCTGTGACTCAACGGTACTTCACACACACACAAGCTGTCTTGAGCAGGTCCCTGGACAGGGGGCACAAAAGTTTTAGGAAGGAAGGAAGGAAGGAAGGAAGGAAGGAAGGAAGGAAGGAAGGAAGGAAGGAAGGAAGGAAGGAAGGAAGGAAGGAAGGAAGGAAGGAAAGAAGGCCGATTCTGTCCGTGTTCACAATGCATGAGAAGTTGTGTGCAATGTTCCCTTTAATCTCCCCCCCCTACTGAGCAGAGGAGTTCACATCCTGAGCAGAATTGAACTGCTGTAATCTAAAAATGGGCAATGGGCAGTGCAAGACCCTCCGCGGCTCCAGACTGCTGCTCAGCGGGGCTTCCTGTGTTAATGAGTGGCTGTTCATGCACACAGCTTAGAGGAAACACTGGTTCTGTGCAGTGTTCCCTCTAAGCTGAGTTAGTGTGAGCTAGCTCATAGTTTTTCAGCCTCCAGCTCACATATTTTTGTCTTAGCTCAGGAAGGAAGGCTCCAGAGCAAACTAATTTATGCAGGAGCCAAATCACTCGCTCACAACTTTAATGCCAGTAGCTCACGAAGTAGAATTTTTGCTCACAAGACTCTACAGCTTAGAGGGAGCATTGTTTGTGTGTGAATCCTGGACGAGGAGGCAGCGAAGGGTAGCGTACACTTAAGGTTGTTAAGGACTCGCCACTGAATTGTAAATAAACCACAGTAAACAGCGTGCAAAAGGGATTCAGGCCATATAACCATGAGCACCTGCAAGGTGTGGTGATGCTAATTACAGGTCTCCATTTACGGGCAGCAGCTTCGAACTGAACGGAAATTAATTGGTTGCTGTAGTGCTGCTGGATTTAACGTCCTGGTCTTGTTCAGCAGTTTCAAAGTTTGACTCAGGGCTGACTCATCTGGCCAAATTTACATCCCGAGTTACAGAGCGAAGTGGATCCCCAGAATGCCTGCAGAACAATGTCCTCTAAAGCGGTTTGGATGCACATGAAAGAGCCGTGCCTAGACAAGTGCGAAGTGCTAGCTTACATTCCTTATGGGGTACATACGTCCAAGGGTTTGCCTGTTAGTCAGATGGCCGTGCATGTGGACGTATTGTGGGTTTTACAGAAGGTGTGTGTGAAGTGCTTGGGAAACACTACTAGCTATGCAAATGGTTAAAAGGTGCATATGTACTGAAGTTGCATGATGCTCAAGTGATTCCCACGTGCATCTGGATGTGAATTGGGTTTTGTATACAAAAATGCACACAGAGGGTTTTGGGCTGCAGATGGGTTGCATGCTGCCTGTAACTGACACCATCAGCGGTCAGCTACTCTGCTGAAACAGTGGGAGAAGGCACAAAGCCCCATGGATCTGGCAGGAGAGACAGTAGCAAGCAGCCATTAGGACAACAGGAAGGCTGGGGAGAAAACAATTGTCACTGCTGTCTCTCAGCCTGAACTGCTGCTGCTGCTACTAGTACTGGGAAGGAGTCATCTGGTCAGGTTTGAGCATCTGCCCCCAGAACCACACAAGGCTGCTGGGTGCCTGGGTCCAGCCTCAAGCGCTCCCCACCCTAATCCCAAGAGACAGGAGGACTATGTTCACTTGAATTCTGTAATGTACGTTCTGCATAAGCCAGCATGGGAGCAAAGCACTGAAACGCCAGGTAGAAATAACATGTGGGATGCACATTTTGAACATGCCAGGTGTACTCTGTTGGATGCCCTTCGTGTTTATTTCTGTCTGAAAACTGGGATTCTCTCTGTCTGCAGGAAGGCTAGTCGGCAGCCTCCAACCTTCGGTCTTGTCCTCATTTGACATGTGCGTCTGGAATGTATTTATTTATTTGGAGGTATGACGGACCCCTGCTGCTGCTTCTCTGTGAGGCAAATTTTCCCGCCAAAACACTGCTCCCCAGTCCGACTGAGCAGCCTCTTAGTAGCGTATTTGAATTACAGAATTATAATTTTCTGCATGTCCCACCCTGTGATAGAGAAGTTATCTGGCTTTTGCCCAGGCCAGAGATTATTTGTAACTCAGCAGTAGCCCTCTTATAAATCCCTTTTCGAAATGGCACTTGACAGGAAGTAACGTTCAAACAGAAAGGTTGATTTCATTGAAGAGGCACAGTTGAGTTAGAAATAGGGCAGGGGATGAGAAGTTGAGGTAAATTTGGTTCATACAAATTATAATATTTAGAGCAGGCAACAGAGTATAGATGAAGCTTATATTCTTAGTTCTTAACTGTGAGAGCTTTGTTTGTCTTGGGAGATTTCTTTCTTAATAAAGTTTCATAAAGCTATCTTAGCTTCCTGGAAAGTTAGTACTTTCTTCCTGTATTTAAATACTTCCCTTGTGGGATTATAACTTTCCCTTTTATAGTCTTGAGGAGTCTAAGACTGTTTCCCTTTTCACGCCAACCAGGGGTCCGTTCTGAGTTGATCCCTCTGAATAACTGGCTAAGAAATATCCGGAACGATAATCCTTTTCTGTTTGGCTAGACTGGCAGTTTTCAACCTCCTGTCCAGACTCTTCTGTCAAACCTAAACCCCAGTTCTGGAGACTGTGAATAAATGGAATTCAGCTAGGGCTGACACTTAGACTTTAAGTTATATTTTCTGGACTTTTCCTCAAATGTGTTGGTACACAGTACCGGCAAGGAGTTGTGTCCATTTCTCAAGTGACTTGTCCATTTCCCTCAGACCAGCACACACACACTCTTCCTGACTGGCTATTGCAAAGCCAAAGTGACAACTGACTCCTCGGACAAGACTGACAAGACTTTTAAAAACTCTCCTCAGCTGGCACTAACCAATCAGAGAGAATGGGGGGGTGTGGCAAACAGGCAGCAGCCTGTCAATCAAACTGTGCTTTACAGTGAGGCTTTAACCCCTAATCTCCCAGCTCTCTGAATATGATGCACTAAGCATCCTGTTTTTGGAGGTCAGTTTGTCACAGAAGGGTGTCTATTCTGCTTTTCTATCAAAACAATACTCAAGGCAGCTTACCAACCCTCCCCCCCACCCATAAAACATTTTGAAAAATTATTTGTACAGGGCAATTTTTTAACCTGCCTTTCCTCCAAGGAACTCAGGGAGGCATACTTCACTCTCCCCTCCAGGATATTACCTATACAACAGCCCTGTGAGGTAGGTTAGGCTGAGAGACAGAGAGAGTGGCTGGCCCAAGGCCACTCTGTGAACCTCATGGCAGAGCAGGGATTTGAACCTGAGCCTCCCAGATCCTAGTCCAACACTTGAAACACTATATCACATACACAAACACACAAACAAAATTTAAAAGTTTTTAACAAATCATAACTGGCAGCAGCACAATCAATCATAAAAGCAACAGCAAATTGGCAGTAAAAGTCCATAAAATCAAATAAAAACAATAAAACAAGCAATCAGCAGCCAGAAAGTAAATTGGGACCATGTCAGCGGATGAGATGAATTATTATCAAATGTGCTCTGGAATAACAGCTTAAAAAAAATTAGACTTCAAAATCTGAGAATCAATTTTCAGCATGGAAAAAAATTATCGCCAGATTTCAAAATCTATTGGTTTTGACTGGTCAGATGAATGAAGTTAATATGAAATCTGCTAAGGCCAATGGCAAATTGTCTGCTGAATATTGCCAGACATTTGACTGTTGCTGCACGTCAGCAGTCTCGTACAGAAATACCGAATGTTGCTTCATGACAAAGTATGCCCTGACCTGGACAGCCCAGGATTGCCTGATTTTGTCAGATCTTGGAAGTTAAGTAGGATCAGACCTGGTTAGTATTTGGATGGGAGACTGCCAATGAAGTCCAGGGTCACCACACAGAGGCAGGCAATGGCAACCACCTCTGAATGTCTCCTCCCTTGAAAACCCTTCGGGGTCACCATAAGTAGGCTGCGACTTGACAGAATTTTCTACCACCACCACCACCACCACTACTGCCAACCAATGTTCCCTCTAAGTTGCGGAGTCTTGTGAGCTACTGGCCTTAAAGTTGTGAGCGAGCAATTTGGCTGCTGCATAAATCAGTTTGCCCTGGAGCCCTCCTTCCTGAGCTGAGACAAGAATGTGTGAGCCAGAGGCTAAAAAACTGTGAGCTAGCTCACACTAACTCAGCTTAGAGGGAACACTGCTACCAACAACTGACTGATACTTCAAAATCTTCGTAAGTCAGAATGATGCTGAATATCATATAGTTATATATAGTGACTAGGGAGCGAAGCCCATTGTGGTGGAAGACAACGGGCCCAAGAAAGGAAGGGAGGGAGGTGGAAGGGAGAGAGGGCTGGAGAAAGGAAGGAAGGAAGGAAGGAATAGGGGGAAGAGTGAAAGAAAGGAGAGAGGAAGAAAGGAAAAGGGGGAAAGGAAGGGAAGAGGGGCAGAAAAGGGCTTCCCTGGGCCCAGAGAAGGCCTTTCTGTCCCCCACACACCATCCCCTTGGCCTTCTATGGGGGCAGTAGGCAGTGTGTGGGGGAAAAGGGCTTCTCTGGGCCTACTGCCCCCATAGAAGGCCCAGGGGATGATGTGTGGGGGGCAGAAAAGGCATTCTCTGGGCCTACTGCCCCCATAGAAGGCCCAGGGGATGGCGTGTGGGGGACGGAAAAGGCCTTCTCTGGGCCTAGTTCCCCCATAGAAGGCCCAGGGGATGGCGTGTAGGGGACGGAAAAGACCTTCTCTGGGCCTACTGCCCCCATAGAAGGCCCAGGGGATGGCGTGTGGGGGGCAGAAAAGGCCTTCTCTGGGCCTAGTGCCCCATAGAAGGCCCAGGGGATGGCATGTGAGGGGCGGAAAATGGCTACTCTGGGCCTAGTGTCCCCACAGAAGGTCCAGGGGATGGCGTATGGGGGATGGAAAAGGCCTTCTCTGGGCCTAGTGCCCTGTAGAAGGCCCAGGGGATGGCGTGTGGGGAACGGAACAGGCCTTCTCTGGGCCTACTGCCTCCATAGAAGGCCCAGGGGATGGCGTGTGGGGGACGGAGAAGGCCTTCTCTGGGCCTAGTGCCCCATAGAAGGCCCAGGGGATGGCGTGTGGGGGGCGGAAAAGGCCTTCTCTGGGCCTACTGCCCCATAGAAGGCCCAGGGGATGGCATGTGGGGGCGGAAAAGGCCTTCTCTGGGCCTACTGCCCCATAGAAGGGCCAGGGGATGGCATGTGGGGGACGGAAAAGGCCTTCTCTGGGCCCAGTGCCCCATAGAAGGCCCAGGGGATGGTGTGTGGGGACGGAAAAGGCCTTCTCTGGGCCTAGTGCCCCATAGAAGGCCCAGGGGATGGCGTGTGGGGGATGGAAAAGGCCTTCTCTGGGCCTAGTGCCCCATAGAAGGCACAGGGGATGGCGTGTGGGGGACGGAAAAGGCCTTCTCTGGGCATACTGCCCCCATAGAAGGCCCAGGGGATGGCTTGTGGGGGACGGAAAAGGCCTTCTCTGGGCCTAGTCCCCTCATAGAAGGCCCAGGGGATGGTGTGGGGAGGCGGAAAAGGCCTTCGCTGGGCCTAGTGCCCCATAGAAGGCCCAGGGGATGGTGTGTGGGGGACGGAAAAGGCCTTCTCTGGGCCTAGTCCCCTTATAGAAGGCCCAGAGGATGGTGTGGGGGGCGGAAAAGGGCTTCTCTCACTTGCCTCAGCCTTGAGGGCCTGTCCCTGCGCTCACACTCCAGACGGTCCTCTCCTGTCGGAGGACTGGAGCAGATTGAGCTGAAAACACTGACCGGGGCTGAGGTGGGCGGGACTTTGCGAAGCAGCCAGTCAGCCCTGGTCAGTGTCTTCTGACTGCCAGTTCTTGAGCCGAATCAATTATGGCAAGCATAGAATGCTGTGGAACCAAAATTCAAATATATATAAGGACAGGATATTTGTCAAATATTCGGCTCTATGGAGCTCTCCAGTAGATTCAGGACTGACAAAAGGAAATATTTCTCTATACAGTGAGTGATTAAAATGTGGAATTCGCTGCCAGAGGATGTAGTGATGGTCACAGCAATAAACAGCTTTAAAAGGGGATTAGATGGATTCATGGAGGTTACTAGCCATGGTGACTGAGGGTGAACCTGCATGTTCACAGGCCTCAAACCTCTGAATCCCAGAGCCAGGAGGCAGCATCAGGGGAAGGCCTCAGCCTCCATGCCCTGTTGTTGGCCGCCCAGAGGAACTGGTTGGCGACTGTTTGAGACAGGATGCTGGACTAGATGGACCACTGGTCTGATCCAACAGGGCTCTTCTTTTGTTCTTACAAGAATATTTGGAAAACATTCATCATCAAAACTGGCAAAGGTAAAATGTATGGGCAAGGGGAGGGGGTCATTCTCCAGGTCTCATTCTCCAGGTCTCACAAGGAATTTGCCCCAGAATGGCTCTGCCCAAGGCTAATTGCATTCCCTTCACCCTCAGCATGGTGGGGGCCTTCCTTTGTACTGAACAGCCCCATCACCTGTACGAAAAAGGACCACACAGCATTGTTGCTACAGCTGCACCGGAATGAGTTGAGCTGGTGACCCCTTCCAAGACACTGCAGAAGTGCGGTCCCTGTCCTGCCGGGGTCACTCCGGAGGCTGTTGACAGAAGGCCACACCTGTTCTCATCCCCTCCTCCCCTCCCCATGAGCAATCTGTAGGACAGGTTTGCTGGGAACACACACTTTCCCTGGGAAAGACAGCAACATTTTTTTCCTGGATGTTCAGAGGGAAGCCGAAGCCACCAGCTAGACAATAGCAGGCACTCTGGACAAGGGTCACTGGTAGGTGACGGTGCCCATATAAAATCTTCTTTACTCACTAAACTTCCTCCCTGCCTGGTCAAGCTAGTTAAAAGGCATCGCCCAGAGCCTGGGCCCTAATGTCTCTCCAGCTTTAGCAATCTCATTTTCACACAGCAACAAGAAAACCGTAGCACCCCTTTTTATTTAAGAAGCAAGTTTCTAGACCTTATGAATTTATTAATTAATACACACACACACCACCTTTCCCTTGTGACTCAAGGCAGCTTACACAATAACAATTCTACAGTTTTATTTAGGAGTGCATTTGACTGATTTATTTATTTTTATTTTTGGCAGTCCTGAGATTTTAAGTTGTGGTCTTTTATCTGTTCTTCATAATCATTGTTTTATTTATATCGAAAACCCATTGTAAACCACCTTGAATGCCTCAAGGTAGAAAGGCAGTTAATAAATGTGGAAGGAAGGAAGGAAGGAAGGAAGGAAGGAAGGAAGGAAGGAAGGAAGGAAGGAAGGAAGGAAGGAAGGAAGGAAGGAAGGAAGGAAGGAAGGAAGGTAGGTAGGCAGGTAGGCAGGTAGGCAGGCGGGCTGACTTGGATAGCCCAGGCTAGTCTAATCTTGTCAGATCTTGGAAACTTAACAGGGTCAACCATGGTTAGTATTAGAATGGGGGACCACTAAAGAATAACACGTTGTGATGCAGAGGCAAGTAATGGCAAACCACTTCTGAACCTCTCTTGCCTTGAAAACCCTATGAGGTCACCATAGGTCAGCTGTGACTTGACAGAAGAATAAACAAACAAATGAAGAAGAAGAAGACTTGGATTTATCCCCAGCCCTTCACTTGGGAGTCTCAGAGTGGCCTACAATCTCCTTCCCTTCATAAGAACATAAGAGAAGCCAATGTTGAATCAGGCCAATGGCCCATCTAGTCCAACACTCTGTCACACAGTGGCCAAAATATACCAGATGCCATCAGGAGGTCCAGCAGTGGGGCCAGGACACTAGAAGCCCTCCCACTGCTGCCCCCCCAGCACCAAGAATAGAGTGCATCACCTGCCCCAGACTGAGAGTTCCTATCTATACCTTGTGGCTAATAGCCACTGATGGACTTCTGCTCCGTATGTTTATCTAATTCCCTATTCAGACTGTCCATGTTTGCAGCTGCCACCACCCATTCCTCTCCCCACAACAGACACCCAGTGAGGTAGGTGGGGAGACTGCTCTGAGAGGTAAGAGAGCTCTGAGAGAACTGCTCTTGAGAGAACAGCTCTGAGAGAACATGTGACTGACCCAAGATCACCCAGCTGGCTGCCTGTGAAGGAGTGGGGAATCAAACCCGGTTCTCCCAGATTAGAGTCTGCTGCTCTTAACCACTACACCCAACTGTTGTAGAAACATATAACATACAGAAACATACAAATCACTGTAAAACCCCATTTACCTTCCTTTCCATGAAAATGTCTGCTGTTTAAACCCTGTTTAAAGCTGTCAGATATACAACACCGGCAGGGCACTTTCTAAGAACTTCTAAACACAGTACCCTCCTTCGGAAGCCCGTTCACCAAGGTGGGAGGCCACCATAGAAAAGGAACTCGATCGAGTAGATGCCATGAGGACCACATTAAGTGAATGCATGAACACATGAATCTGCCGTACTGGATCAGACCCTTGGTCCATCAAAGTTAGTATCGTCTACTCAGCATTGAGGGTCTTTCACATCACCTACTACTGCCTATTCCCTTTTAACTGCAGCTACTGGGGATTGAACCTGGGACCTTCTGCATGCCAAGCAGATGCTCCACCACAGGAAGAACAATAAGGGGACCAGTCAGTAGGCGGCCACCTGAGGACCACAGTTGGTGTACGGGGACCAATGGGGACAGGCAGTCCTTCAGATACATGGGTCCCTAGACTATGAAGGGCATTAATGATCATATGAGCTCCTTGGAGCAAACTAGGAAACAAACTCGTAGCCAAGGTAGCTGTTTTTTTAAAAAACAACAGCAACAACAACAGTGAAAAGTAGTCTTGGGGTCATAAAGATTAGTTCAAAACTATAAGGGCAACCTTATCAAACTCTCCAAAGCTGCAGCGGGGGTACGGCTGATCAGGAACTTCCATGGACTGCGGGGGGGGGGGGGACTCTGTTCCCGGTTCCTTCTCATTGCTAGGAAATACTCGGCAAAAGAAACAAATGTAATTTTGCTTTATTTGCATAATGATTTATTCACAGTGCATGGGAGGACAAGGAGTGCAGAACAGACAGCTGGGTCCACTGGTATGAACACAGCAGGTGGGACATGCAGAAAGACAGAAGAGCAAAAATGCTGTGGGTTGACAGCCAATTGATGTGGCCAGGAGATTAGATTTTCCTGCTTAGATTGCACCAGGCTTGCGACAAACAGGTGTCCTCTGGAATGGGTACAAACAGCAATTTTGTATGTTAGCCACCAACAGCCCCCGTATGGCTCATGTCCTGCTTGCCAGCTGTGAGCAGGGAGCCAATAATTCAGCCAGCTGTTTGGATGTATCTGAATGAATCTGGGTGTGTCTATTTGTGTGGTTCCTTTGCTGTCTTGCACAAATGCAGTGCCCTTTCTCAGTTGCCCACAGTTGGAAGAAACAAAATCTCTCTGAGATTTTGGAATTGAGACTTACTACTAGAGTCTGTGCGTGCCTTTTGTGTCTGCCCATGAACTGGGCTAATCTTGCAGTCGTTTCTTGAATACAGATACTGCTGACTGTAAAACGCAGGCAATGCAATGTCACCGATACTGGTCACTTAAAGGATGCATCCAACGGCACAGGCGCAAAGAAAGAACGAACTGCAATTGATTCCCTGTTTTATGATACAAGCAGGTCATTACAATGACTGAACCGTGGTTCAGCCGATTGTCAAGATGGGTAGCCATGTTAGTCTGTCTGCGGCAGTAGAAAAGAGTAAGAGTACAGCAGCACCTTAAAGGCTAACAAAATTTGTGGTAGGGTCACGAAAGCTCCTACCCTACCACAAATTTTGTTAGTCTTTAAGGTGCTACTTGGCTCCTATGCTTTTCTACTGTTCAGCAGATTATGAGTGTCTTCGCTGGTCGATCAGGAAAATTCAGTTCTTGGACAGGACACAAACATCTGCAGTGACCTGGCTTTGTTGAACAAGCGGCTACGGCACAGGTGCACAGCTGTTTGAGTCAAACTTTGACATCAACCATGAAGGTGATGCAATTTGGAGCTTGCCTCCTGTGAGGTCAAACAAGGCAAGATCCTGCGTTTCCATTTACTTCTCTATATCCCGGTTTTCTCCCCAGTTGGGACTCCAAGAGACTTCAGAACTTCATTTTCCCCTCCTCCATTTTCTCACAATGGCAATCCTAAGAGGTAGGCCAACTTGAGAGTTTGTAACGGGCTCAAGGACATGATCATATTGGTGCTGAAGCTTACCCTGCAAGATTTGCAGACGTAGCACAGATTGTCTGTAAGGAACAGTTTTGATCACCCATGCAGGAAAACAAAGCACCCGACTGCACACCGAATGGTTTTGTTCATTGGTCTTGAGTTTATTGGCAGGATGGAAGTCCACGGAAAGGACACAGGTTTGAATATCCTTTAGTTAAATAACATTAGCGTTATGGTATTCCCAGTTTGGTGTAGTAGTTAAGAGCATGGACTCTAATCTGGGGGAACCAGGTTTGATTCCCCACTCCTCCACATGCAGCTGCTGGTGTGACCTTGGGTCAGTCACAAGTTCTCGCAGAGCTGTTCTCTCAAGAGCAGTCCTTGAGAGAGCTCTCTCAGCCCCACCTATCTCACAGAGTGTCTGTTGTGGGGAAGGGAAAGGGAGTGTAAATCGCTCTGAGACCACTTTGGGTAGTGAAGGGTAGGGTATAAATACAATCTCCTCCTCCCCTTCCTCCCACCTGATCTCTGTGCATGCAGCAGAATACAGTGGCAGTGTACTTGGCTAAAACAGTGGCCTGTCTCATGTCAGATTAAGAGGAGGATTACGATTCCTTATGTTGAAAAGAAATCCCTCCCTACTAGTAAAAAAAAAAACACCTAGCTCATCAAGGAGAAAGGTTCCAGTCCAGCATGTACCCTGCTCTGCTGGTTTTCTATTTGCATGGAGTTTTTAAAAATAAGCAAACATGGGTGAGCATTCACAGATGTGATTTATCTCAACCTTGCAGTCAGAAGGGTTGTCAACTCTGGGTTGGGAAATTCCTGGAGATTTGGGGATGAAGCCTGGGGAGGGTGGGGTTTGAGGGGAGGGGCCTCCACAGAGTCCACCCTCCAAAGCAGCCATTTTCTCCAGAGGATCTGAAGTCTGGAGATCCGTTGTTATTCTGGGAGATCTCCAGGCCCCACCTGGAGGCTGGCAACCCCACCCTGCACCCCGTTTGGATTCTGTCCCTGCTTGAGCTGTATGCCTAATCAGTGATGCTACTCCGCTTCTTCCCTGTAGCAGCATATGTATCAGCTGAAACCCTGCAAGCTGCAACATGCAAGGGGAGGAGGAAGACTGGACACCTTGCAGCTCTCTAAGGCTAGCAGCCGTTCTGGTAAACTACATTCCGGCACCAAGAGCAGGTTTGCACACTAGTAAAAAAAAAAAAAAACAGCAGCAAACTTTTCTAACTGTTTCTGGCGCATGCAAGTAAGTTTTTCTGAGCATGCCCAGTCTGCAGTTTTTCACACCCTGGACTGTTGCGCTGCATTGCGCAAGTGGTTCTTCTCATCACACTTATTATTGCTCTGTCTACTGAAGAGCAGCCCCGTGGATTCTTCAGGGAGGTCTGCAAGCAGGACTGGAAGGCAATATTCACTCCACCTGTCCTAAATGCCCAGCATCTGGTTATCAGGAGTGTAGACTGTCTCTGTCCTGGATGTCCCAGGCTAACCCAATCTTGTCAGATCTGAGAAGCTAAGCAGAGTTGATCTTGGTTGGTGCTTGTATGGAAGACCAACGAAGTTCAGAGTTGCTAGGCAGAGGGAGGCAAGGGCAAACCAACTCTGTTTGTCTCTTGTCCTGAAAACCCTAGGGGGTCACTGCAAGTCACCTAAAATATCTTTTTTGGGGGTATATTTTTATCTGTGCATGTGTGAACACCTGGAAGTCATGGAGACCTCTGGTGACTGACCCCCAGGCCCGTAGCTCCAGTGGGGCATTTCAGGGCCTGGCCCCCTGACTTCCTACCAAGGCCCCCCAACTTTCATCCAGCAAAACTGACACACGTCTGCACTCCTACCACATGCTTTTGTTGTGTTGCAAGCTGCTCTTTGGATCACTGCCATCTTTGGATGCCCAGGTTCCCATGGTGGACCACATGATGATGTTGATGAGCTATGGTGTGAATGGGCTGCAGGACTACCAGATGGGAGTGAATGGGGGCAAATACCTGCCCCCCGACTTATTTTAAGTCCCCCCCTGAATTACAAAATCCTGGCTACAGGCCTGCTGACCCCTACTGGGGGCCTGGAGGATATTCAGAGAGGTGGCTGAATAAAGCCTGCCCCCACCTCCCACCTGCTGGTATTCCAAGGAAGTCTCCCATCCAAGTAATTGCCAGAGTCTGACCTTGCTCAGCTTCCGAGATCTGATGAGATCAGGCTTGCCTGGGCTATACAGGTCAGGGCGACTCTCCTAAAATTTGATGGCACTTTCCACCACATCCTGTCCCTGGATGTGGAAATTGTGCTTTTGGCTACCGTGGCTAATAGGATCTCTGCACGTCTTCTCATCTTTAAAAAAATGCTCTGCATGCTGGTTTTCAATGCAATAACAAATAGCAAGAAGTTCTAGATTCACACATTATAGAATACCTAGGGTTGCCAGGTCTGGGTTGGAAAATATCTGGTGCCTTTGGGGGTGGATTCGGGAGAGGGTGGGGTTTGGGGAGGGGAGGGGAGGGGAGGGGCCTCAGCATGGTACCATGCCATAGAGTCCACCCTTTGAAGCAGCCATTTTCTCCAGGGGAGCTGATCTCTGTCAGCTGGGGATCAGTTGTAAAAGGAGGAGATCTCCAGGCCCCACCTGGAGGCTGGCAACCCTAAGAATACCCAATAAGCTCTGGAGTCCCCAACCTGTATAACAGTCAGATACGAGTTGTGGGTACTCTTCTATTGCCACATGCACGATGCCTGATTTGGATTGGGACCATCGCATGCATGAAGAAAGGCCATATACCTTATCCCTTGCACTGTTTTCTCAACTTGAAACAGCCCCAGGTGGCAAATATTGCCCCCTAAGACTGTTTCAGGTTCGGGAAAATGGTGCAGAAGGGAAGGCCGAATGCCCTTCTTTGTGTACGCCCCAGTCCCATTTGAGCACTGTGCATGCAGGGACTGAGGAGAATCCGCAACTTGCCCCTGCTTGCTACAAAAGAGGATAGACACCAGAACCAACCTGTATACTCTACCTTGTGTGAATTGGCATGTCATCCCAAAATAGATTGAACTGGGATGGACCTGGGATGATCTGAGCGCACAAGGCAGCTTTTACAAGATGGGTCCTACGTGCCAGCCAAAAACTCCACTGAGTTGATCTTATGTGCGAATTCACACATGCCATTAATCAGCACTTGTCAGCACATCTCCTGCAGTGGGCGTGGACACCTGAGCGTCCGAAAGGCAAATGTGCTTGTGTCGGGTTTCTGAATCGACTGCCGGCCATTACAGAAAAGCCAGTTTACAAAAGCATTTCAGCCTTCCTGTGCTTTACAGTGCAAGTGTGATTTAACTCCTAGAACAAGAAGACGGAGGGAGGGGAAAAAAAAAACCTGGGTGTGAATTGCCTTTAGGCTTGAGAGTATCAAATTCCCCACCTGGCCATGAGGTGGCAACCCTGAACAGGACAGCAGTGCATTCCAGCACCCAGCAAGGTAATGAGGCAATTTTTTTCCCAGGGCTCCCGACTGAGGAGGATTCACGCCCTCCATCCTTTATCCCTTCCACCCACAGAACTGGCCAGAGGCTCTAGGTGCGGCGGGGTCAAGAGGGAGTCGATCTGGAGTACATCAGCATTTCATTAGTTCCCTACTCTATAGCTGCTTTTTCACTCCCTGAGAGAGTGGAGGAGGTAGGGCTGTATGCAGAGCCTACATCACGCACAAACACACCCAAGTATGTGAATCCCATATATGCGCACAGGGATCAAATCCCATCTCTTTGGAATGGGTGCAAAGTTGTACCCCCTTCCCAAATCCTATCCCATCCATAGCAAACTCCTGGAATCAAACTGTCTCTATTACTTCTGAAATGACATAGACCAGGGGTCCCCAACATGGTGCCCCTGGGCGTCATGGCACCAATCAACACTTTTCTTGGTTCCCTTCAAGTATTTTTAGAAAGTGGGTAGGGCTATGTGGGAGTTTTGCCCCGCAACGCTTCTAATTGGTCACTGGAGATGTGATTGGCTATGCAGGTTCTTAAAAATGACTTCAGCAGCACCTGCCACCACAGGACAAGGATCTTCACTGTGACTGAAGGTAAGCTATGGCTACAGCTGCCAACATCTTGCTGGTACCTGGAGATCTCCCACCATTACAACAGACCCCCCAGACGATAAGAGACCTGGAGAAAATGGCTGCTTTGGAGGGTAGACTCTACGGCATTCTATCCTGCTGAGACCCCTCCCTTCCCTAAACCCCACCCTCCAAATCATCAGGTATTTCCCAACCCAGAGCTTGCAATTCTAGCTGTAGCGACCATTTTGTGGCTGGCTGCACCTGCTACAGCAGCCATTTTGTGGTACCCATTTTGCGACTGTGCCCACCACACTGTGCTAGAAATCCAGTTGTGCCTGCAAGCTCATGAAGGCCGAGGACCACTGAGATAGACAGACCATATCATAGCCAATGTGGTGTAGTGGTTAGACTGTCAGACTATGATTGGGGAGACCCAGGTTCGGATCCCCACTCTGCCATGGAAGTTTGCCAGGTGACCTTAGGTCAGTCACACAATCGCAGCCTAATCTACCTCCTAGGGTGGTTGTGGTGATTGTGTTCCTATCTGGTAATTCATGCACCATGTGCCCTCTGATATGGGTGCAAGTAATGGGCGCAATTAAGCTGGTGTCCCAGGAGTGGGCCACAGCATGACGATCAGTTCCTAGGGTGGAACTGAAGATCGAATTAAGACCTGTGGGCAGGCCTATCAAAGTTCTGGAGGGATCTTCGCCACGCAGGCCCCTTCATGAAGCTTGAGACTCAAACCCACATGAAGAAACATGAAGTGGCTGCCCTGTGGATCCCTTATAACTTTGTACGGTGACGCATGCAAGACTGCCCCATAGATATTCTATGCCCCTTTGGTCCACCTTTTATAAAGGACAGTGCCTGTTTCCTTGCTCTGTCTCCTATTCAGTCGGGTGCTCTCCAAGTGCATCGTCCAAATCAGTTTACTTAGCTGACAGAATGCCAATTGAGGCTGATGGTTTGCTAGTACAGCATGTGTTTTGACATTCTTAAAAAATTCTAGTTGTGGAGAGCCCTGCTTGTTAGATACACTAGGAAAAGATAGATAGATAGAGAATGATTTGTGTTCTCGAAATGTTAAAAATGCATTTCCTAGGAGACAAGAAAAATGCACTTTTTGAAAGCAAGTTTTCCACAATTCCTTAATGGGGAGTGTCCATCGCTGAATTCAGTGGAAAAGAGTAGCTTGTATCCAGGCCCGTGTGTTTGAACATAATTAAGCTGGGAAATTCTACACCCAAGCATCCCAGATTCTGCACCAAGAAAAGCTGGATTCTACAACCTGTATCAGTCACACAAATTGAACACCATTATTCTGCATAATTACAATCGTAGAATCCCAGAGTTGGAAGGGGCCATAGAGGCCATCTAGTCCAACCCCCTGCTCAGTGCAGGATCAGTCTAGAGCATCCCTGGCAAGGGTTCATCCAGCTGCTGCTTAAAGACTGCCAGGGAGGGGGAGCTCACCACCACCCTAGGCAGTTGATTCCACTGTTGCACAACTCTGACTGTAAAAAAGGTTTTCCTAATATCCAGTCGGTACCTTCCCGCCCTTAATTTAAACCCATGATTGCAAGCCCTCTCCTCTGTTGCCCACAGGAACAGCTCCCTGCCTTCCTCTAAGTGACAGCCCTTCAAATACTTCAAGAGAGCAATCCTGTCCCCCCTCAACCTCCTCTTCTCCAGACTGAACATTCCCAAGTCCCTCAACCTTTCCTCACAGGGCTTGGTCTCCAGGCCCCCCGATCTTCCTCGTTGTTCTTCTCTGCACCCGCTCCATTCTGTCCACATCCTTTTTGAAGTGAGGCCTCCAGAACTGCATACAATACTCTAAGTGCAGCCTGACCAATTCAGTGTACACTGGGAGTATGACATTGTGCAATTTGGATGTTATGCCTCTGTTGATTCACCCCAAGATCGCTTTTTTTGTCACCGCATCACACTGACTGCACATATTTAATTTTCGGTCCAGACTTTCTTCACACACACTGCTATCCAGAAGTGTACCCCCCATCTAGTACGCGAGTTCCTCATTTTTGTTACCCGGAGGTAGACCTCGGCACTTATCCTTGTTAAATTGCATCATGTTCACATCTGCCGACTTTTCCAGTGTGTTCAGATCTTGTTGAATTCTATCTCTATCTGCTGGTGTGTTTGCTGGTGTCACCTGCAGATTTAATGAGTGGCCCCTCCACACCCTCATCCAGACCATTTATAAAAATATTGAAAAGTACCGAGCCCAAAACCGAGCCCTGTGGCACCCCACTGGACACCGCCCTCCCTTCAGATGAAATGCCACTGACAACTACTCTCTGAGTGTGGTTCTCCAGCCAGTTCCCTGTCCACCCAACTATCCTACAGTCCAGTCCTTTAGTTTATCCATCAGAACATCATAGGGAACACTACCAAAAGCTTTACTGATTTTATTTATTTATTGTTAGTGAGCATAGCAGATTGTGGTTTGGTTAGTGATGGGGCAGGAGCGACAAAGGCAGTGAAGCCCCACCTTAAACTGCAAAACATCTTATTCATTCACCTCTCTGGCTGAGAGAACAGCAAGCATAGCCCCTGCCCTTTCAAACATATCTGCACAGCCATAACGACCAGCCTCTTGCGTTTTGAACCAAAAGCTGAATTCTACACTGAGTGCCACAACTACAGCCCTGGGGAATCACAGTATACCACTTTCCTTGCTACCCCACTGTGCTGCTGAGGTGCTTGACCCCTCCGTGTAAAAGAAGACAAACCTGGGAGACTCTGGATGGCAGGCATCTGCAGAGACCATTTCACTCAAGAACGGGATGTCACTCAGTGGCAGAAGGTTCCAGGTTCAACCCCCAGCATCTCCAGCTGAAAGACCCCCGGGAGGAGTTGATGGGAAAGATTTCTACCTGAGACCCTGGTAAACTTGCTATCCTCCAGGTGGCACCGGGAGATCTCCCACCATTACAGTCGATCTCCAGAGGAGCAAGATCACTGGAGAAAACAGCTGCTTTGTGTACTCTATAGCATTAAAAAGCCAGTTTGGTGTAGTGGTTAGGAGCCCAGACTCTAATCTGGGAGAACCCGGTTTGATTCCCGACTCCTCCACATACAGCCAGGTGGGTGACCCTGGGCAAACCACAGTCCTCTCAGAGCTGTCCTCTCAAGAGCAATTGTCTCAGAGTTCTCTCAGCCCCACCTACCTCACAGGGTGTCTGTTGTGGGGAAGGGAAAGGAAAGGAGATTGTAAGCCGCTCTGAGACTCTGAGTGAAGGGCGGGGTATAAATCCAATCTCTTCTTCTCTTCTTCTTCCTATACCCTGCTGAGGTCCTTCCCATCCCAAACTGCACCCTCCCTAGGCTCCATCCCCACCCCCAAATATCCAGGTATTTCCCAACCCCAAGCTGGCAACCCTAGACCCTGGATGGCCTCTGCCAGTCTGAATAGGGAATTAGATACATATATAGAGCAGAGGTCCATCAGTGGCTATTAGCCACAAGGTATATATAGGAACTCTCAGTCTGGGGCAGGTGATGCACTCTATTCTTGGTGCTGGGGGGGGCAGCAATGGGAGGACTTCTAGTGTCCTGGCCCCACTGCTGGACCTCCTGATGGCACCTGGTATTTTTGGCCATTGTGTGGCAGAGTGTTGGACTAGATGGGCCATTGGCCTGATTCAACATTGGCTTCTCTTATGCTCTTATGTTATGTTAATAGACAGTGCTGACCTTGATGGACTGAAACCCTGGGTAGCCTCTACCAGTCTGTGTAAACAATACTGATCTTGATGGATGGACCAAAGGTCTGATTCCGTATAAGGCAGCTTCACATGTTCATATATTTCATATGCATATTACAAGCAGAAGACCCCATGGCTAGCCATACAAAAACTGGTGATGGTGGAAAGCACTGTCAAGTCACAGCTGACTTACGGCTAGCCCGTAGGGTTTTGAAGGCAAGAGACATCCGGTAGTAGCTTACCATTGCCTTCTTGTGCATAGAGACTTTGGACCTCTTTGGTGGTCTCCCATCCAAATACTAGCCAGGGCTGACCCTGCTTAGCTTCCAAAAGCTGATGAGATCTGGCAAGCCTAGGCTATTCAGGTCATGATGGGAAAACCTTAAGAAGGAGAGATGTCACCGAGCAAATTTGGAAGACAAGGAAAAATACAGATTTTGTCCTATTCAGTGTTTGTCAATTAGATGCCCTTTGGTAGCATCAGCATGGAGAGTCTTTCCCTCCCCCAATACTTCCTTATTGTATATATACATACAAACAAACATAAAACTAAAACATGGGGTACACATTCCACAACTTATCTAATAGTTTTGCCTTTTCTTTACTGTGCATTAAGTAACTTTATCATTTTTACAGGATAGAAAAGGTATCTTTTCTCAGGTTTTAATTAATTGACTTTTTCAGGTTATCATAGTTTCCAATCCAACTATAAAATTTAGCCCAAGTATTTTCGTAGGTTTCTTCTGTTCAGTTCTTTAAAAGTAGTGAAAGTTTATCAATTTCTGCTACTTCAAGTATTTTATTCATAATTTCTCTCTTAGATGGCAATTCTATTGTCTTCCAAAACTTAGTGTATAGTATTCTAGCTGAGGTCACCACATGCAATATAAAATATAAATCATTTTTTTTCATATCCATCTGGTATTATACTTAACAGGAATATTTCTGGGATAAAGGGGATAGGAGTTTTTAGAGTTTTTTTGAATTATTTCATGTACCCCTGCCCAAATTTTTTTTTGCCCTTTTGCATTGCCACCACATATGGAAGAAAGACCCTATTTTAGTTTGGCATTTCTAACATGTATTAGGGCATTTTGGATCGATTTTCGACAGGATGTCTGGGGTGAAATACCATCTGTGGAACATCTTGCTGTTGCTCTATGGAGAGTCTTTTCAGGATCAGGGCACAACACCAATCAGGGTCACAAAGAGAGGTGGTGCCATTTCAAGTCTGTGAGGATGTTTGCAGAGACCCAGCATGGTGTCACATTCAGAGTGTCAGATTAGGGCTTGGGAGATTCAAGGACTTAACTTTAAATTACATTATCCTCAGGTGTTGTCCCCATGCCCATGTCCGCCCCGGTTCTGTCGACCAAGCACGTGCTGGGAGTTCTGTGCTTGGAACTTAATTCCGAGGTGCGTAAGGATCGGGACTGCAGCGCATGAGAAGAGGGGTTTCCCCTCTGTGCCATTTCTCTCAACCTGACATGGCCCCGGGGACCCACTGTTTGTCCTAGTGGGGGAGCTTATGTGTACTGATGGGCTATGTGTGCATTTCCCCAGCAGGGCAAATTACTGCTTTATGGGGTCATTTTGGGAAATGATGCAAGGGTAAGGCTTAACCCCCTCATCTCCCCAGAGGCCATCGTCCTAACCTGAATTGGGCCTCTACACCTGGGAATCAAGTTCTGAGCAGAGCACGTCTGGTTGCCAGGGCCGGAGCACCCAAATCCTGGGTGACCTCAGACCATCACTCTCAGGCTAACCTATCTCACTTTTTTGTGTGTGAGAATAACATGAGAAATGGGAAAGCCATCTACGCTACCCTGAGTTCTTTGACAGAAGGGTGGGATGAACGCTAAATAAGTCCAATAAAACAGGATCCAGTTTTCCGAGAGACTTGGATGTGTGGAGGTACTTGTTACGCTCTTGTCTCCTCCAGGTTAGATGACTAATGTGTTCCGCGTGGAGGCTGCCTTTGAAGATGGTTTGAAAACTTCTGTCAGTTCAGAATGCCGTGACAAGTTTGGTTTTCCAGGCGATGACTGCAGACAACAGATGACACCAGTGGTTAAGAGCTTCGCAGGTTGCCTGTGAGTTTCTGGGCCCAATTCAAGGTGCTGGTTTTGACCTATAAAGGCCTAGATGGCTTGGGACCAGGGTACATGAAGGACTGTCTCTTCCCGAAAGGCTGGAACTGAGTATTACACTCTATCATTTCCAGCGCTGCTTCATGTCCCTCACTTTCGGAAGTAAGGCAAGGCAGCAGGACGCAGGAGGCCATTTGAGTCTTGGCACATCGCTGATGGAACATCATTTCCCCATCTCTTTAATCTGGCACTGAGTTTGCCAGAGTTTTTAAGGCACCGGCACCAGGCAAAGATTTCTTTTCTTTTTTTTATCCAGGCAAGCTTTTAATGAGCAGGTTGGTTCATCTCCCTGGGATTATATCCTTAATTGTGCTGCCGAGACTTCAATTTCCCTGCTGGCTCTGCACTGGATGAGGTGGAACTGCTGTTTTAAGCTGCTCTCAGTGGTTGGTTTTAAAACTTGTCAATTGTTTAATTTAATGATATTCTTTTATTGGTTCTGATGGCATTCGTTCTTGCTGGAAATCACCCTGGGGTGACTACTTTTGGAGGAACCAGCACAGTGGAGTGTCACACCTGGGTCTGGGAGTCCCAGGTCCATTCAGCCATCAAGCTCATTGGCTGGCCACAGGCCAGAATACAGGGATGCCAGCCTCCAGGTGGGACCTGGAGATCACTGCTCATCTCCAAACTACACTGCTCATCTCCAAACCCTGGAGAAAATGGATGCTTTGGAGAGTGGTGTTTTTGGTACTATACCCCAGTGAGGTCCCTGTCTTCTGCAGGCTCCACTCCCATATCTCCAAGAATTTCCCAACCTGGAGCTAGCAATCCTACCCCCCACCCCCTGCTGGAGGACTGGGCAACACTAGCCCGAAAATGGTCTTTCAGCCTTAAAGACAGATCCAGGTGGTCAAGCCATGTTGGTCTGCAGCAGTAGAACAAATTTAGAGCCCAGTGGCACCTTTAAGACCAGCAAAAGTTTATTCAGAGTATGAGCTTTCGTGTGCAAGGCACACTTTTTCAAATACTTTCAGCCTTAAGTTAACTCACAGGGTTGTTGTCAGGATAAAATGGAGGAGGGGAAAAGAAATGTACCCTGAAGGAAGGACAACGTAAAAGTATGCTAAATAATTAAATAGGTACATTTAAAATTAAATAACTAGTAGACTTAAACAGCAGCAGCCTGCTGTGCAGAAACCAACCAGGTGAAGAAGCTCTTTTTAACATCAAGGTAGCCAACATCACTGGCAACTATTTGCTTCTAAAGCGTCACAGCTACAGGGACTGGTTGAAGAGCTGGCACCCCCTCAGTTCTCAAGGCTCACACACAGTGACAAACCAAGGTTTGCTATCCTGGCCTGGATGGCCCAGGCTAGCTCAGTCTCATCAGACCTCAGAAGTTAAACAGAGTCAATCCTGGTTAGTACCTAGATGGGAGTACCAAGGCAGTCCAGGGTTCCTCTGTAGAGGCAACCAATGGCAAACCATCTCCAAATGCCTTTTCCCTTGAAAACCCCATGAGGGGTCACCATAAGTCAACTGTGACTTGATGGTAAAAAAGAAGAAGTTTGCTACTATTTGAATAAAGAAGATTAAAGAAGCTCCCACCTTCCCTAGCCGCAAGAAGATAATTAGTTATTTCTGCTTTCGCAGCAAACTGTGGTTTAACCATGACACCGACAAACTATGGCTTGTGCTCTCTCTGCAAACTGGGATTACAAACCTGGGTCAAACCTCTATTTGGAATCCTGGCTTTCAGGGAAGGGGTAAGGTGCAGTTCTGATGTAATGGCAAACTGTGTGTTAAAGAAACTGAACTAATGATCTAACCACATACAAAGTGAGGAGGGTTTGTGAGAGCAAGCCCGATGGTCCTTCCTTGCTTGTTTATGTAGCTGTAAACTATGAGCTGCCATATCTGCACCCAGGTCCATCACCAGAAATTTTATGGTGAGGGACCATGAGTACACTAAGGGAAGGGGCTAGGATTGCTAGGTCCCAATCAACCTAAACCTTGAGGCTCATTGGACAGGGCCTAATGATACCATGGGTGGGGTCCAGTGATGTCACGGGTTGTGGCCTGGTGAGGTCATATTGAATAGCTGTTAATACTGGTACTATATTTCTGTACATCGATAGATATCTGCAGTGTTGCCGCAATAAGTGGCTTTGAAAAGGTGGGCTATTTACCAGGCTTTTACAAATACCATGGAAATTATGTGCTTTATGCCTAAAAATAAGTATTACAGGGACTTACTTTTCTTCTGAATTTGTATAAAGAGTTAAAACTTTTCTGCAACTATCCTCTGTATTAATAGACTATATATAATGTGGAAATTGTAAGGTTGCCGAATGCTGTGATAATAAGGTTGTTTAGATTCCTTTTATGTTTATTGTGTTAAAAATGCTGTTATAGTCGAATATATGCAGTTTATCCCCAAAATAATAAAAACTATTATTAGAAATTAACTATGTGCTAAATGTAAAAAGTGCCCTGATCTGAATAGCCCAGGCTGGCTTGATCTCGTCAGATCCGGGAAGCTAAGCAGGGTTAGCCCTGGTTAGTATTTGGATGGGAGACCACCATCAAAGACTACCAGGGTCACGATGCAGAGGCAAGCAATGGCAAACCACCTCTAAACATCTCTTGTCTTGAAAACCCTACGGGCTCGCCGTAAAAAAAAAAAAGTAAAATGTAATTGAGTTGTTATTGCCAATTATTGCCTCCCATCTCCAAGTCTCACATGCAGGAGTTATCTCAAGTAGGCATGCACAGAAGTCTTACAATAAGTCATATTGTATCGGCAATATGGCACGCCACTGGCTATCTGGGGAGCGCGGATTTGCTTGTGATCGTGGCAGGAGTCCTCTGTTGATTTAATTACGGCAACCTAAATTCTTCTCTCAAGAAATGTTGCAGGGCATAAGACTGCGGGGCAGGATTCAAAACTGTTGGGAAAGCTGGGGGAGGGTGAGATAACAGTTAATCAGTGCTTTAATTAGTAAAACTGGAAATTCCTAAATTACAACTGCCTGGAAAATCACTTCCTCCAACCCTGAAATGATCCCCTAACACCAGATAGGTATTGTGAAGGAAAGGAACCCTCTGCCCCTGTGCAGAGCATTTGAAGTCTTGGCACTCAGAAAACTCATTGTTCTTGAAGCAGATTTATGTTTTATATTTCTGCCATCGAGCCACAGTGGACTAATGGGGACCTTGTAGGGTTTTCAAGGCAGGAGATGAACAGAGGTGGTTTGCCATTGCCTGCCTCTGTGTAGCAAGTCTGGGCTTCCTCGGTGGTCTCCCATCCAAATAATAACCTTGGCTGACCCTGCTTAGCTTCTAAGATTTGAGGAGATCAGGCTAGCCTGGGCTATTCTGGTCAGGGCACCAATTTATTTAGCTCCTCTCAAAGACCTGGTTTTTCTGCTGTGATAAGTGATGGGGCTTCACACTGCCTGGATACTTTGCCAGCCCTTTGGCTTCCTGTGGTAAAGTACTTTTTCTGTAGTGAATGGTTTCTGGGAGTTTAAAACCACCTGAGCTTTATGTCTCTCCAGCCCTTTAGATTTTAGTCCCAGATTTGAGTGGTGGGAGTGGTAGGGACAGTTACCTAACAGTGCTTATTCAGAAAATCATAAGAGAAGCCATGTTGGATCAGGCCAATGGCCCATCCAGTCCAACACTCTGTGTCACACACTGGCCAAAACCCAGGTGCCATCAGGAAGTCCACCAGCAGGGCCAGAACTCCAGAAGTCCTCCCACTGTTTTCCCCCAAGCACCAAGAATACCATGCATCACTGCCCCAGACAGAGTGTTCCATCTATACCTTGTAGCTGATAGCCACTGATGGACCTCTGCTCCATATGTTTATCCAGTCCCCTCCTGAAGCTGTCTATGCTTGCAGACATCACCATTTCCTGTGGCAGTGAATTCCACTGGTCAGTAAAAGGTGTTCTGCACATGCTCAGAGGTCTGCATTCCATTACCCAGGAAATTAGTGGAAAGTGGTAAGCAGTGGGGTACCGCAGGGCTCAGTACTAGGTAAGGTGATTTTTAACTTGTTCATTAATTATTTGGAGTTGGGAGTAAGCAGTGAAGTGGCTAAGTTTGTGGATGACACTAAGTTGTTCAGGGCAGTGAGAACCAGGGAGGACTTGAGGAGCTCCAAAGGGATCTGCCAAGGCTGGATGAGTGGGCGTTAACGTGGCAAATGAGGTTCAGTGTGGGCAAGTGCAAAGTAATGCACATTGGAGCCAAAAATCCTAACTATAAATATATGTTGATGGGGTCCGAACTGGTGGTAACTGACCACCAGAGAGATCTTGGAGTCATGGTAGATAGCTCATTAAAGGCGTTGACAGTGTGCAACGGCAATTAAAAAGGAAAATGCTACGCTGAGGATTATTAGGAAGGAGACTGAAAACGAATCAGCCACTATTATAATGCCCCTGTATAAATATATGGTACAGCCTCATTTGGAATACTGTGTACAGTTCTGGTCAATGCACCTCAAAAAAGACATTATAGCATTGGAAAAGGTGCAGAAAAGGGCAACTCAAATGACTGAGGGGATGGAACACCTTCCCTATGAAGAAAGGTTAAAGAGGTTAGCTTGGAAAAACGATGACTGAGAGGTGACATGATAGTGGTTTACAGATAGAGAAAGTAGAGAAAGAAATACTTTTCTGCCTTTCTCACAATACCAGAACTCACGGGCACTCAATGGAATTAATGAGCAGTAGGCTTAGAACAGATAAAAGGAAGTACTTCTTCATCCAAAGAGTAATTAACACGTGGAATTCACTGTCGCAGGAACTGATGGTGGCTACAATCACAGACAGCTTCAAGAGGGGATTGGATAAACATATGGAGCAGAGGTCCATCACTGGCTACTAGTCACAACATGTAGATGGAACATTATGTTTGTGGCAGTGATGCTCTGTATTCTTGCTGCTTGGGGGGCAACAATGGGAGGACTTCTAGAGTTCTGGCCCTGCTGGTGGAACTCCTGATGGCATCTGAGTTTTGGTCAGAGTGTGACACAGAGTGTTGGACTGGATGGGCCATTGGCCTGATCCAACATGGCTTGTCTTGTGTTCTTAATAATTAAAACCTGAGTGAAGCCAGACATTAATTTATCTGTTCCCAAACCCTCTCCCATGGCCCCCCTTATTCCCAAGCAAAATCCCCCACTTCAAACCTCCAAATAGTACAAATCTCACTTCAATTTTTCAGCTGATGTTCTACCCACCTGTCACTGTAGACATTAAAAGAGGAAAGAAAGAAAGAAGAAAGAGACAAAGAGCCCAGGGAGAGAAAAGGTGGCGGGCTAGAGCAGAAGCAAATGAATTCTGTGAGGAGAGGGTTAATTGACTCAGGTCCAGCCAGCTTTCATCTTTCCCATCCCTATGCCTTCATGGTAATCGGGACAAAATGCTTGCACATTCTCCCTTCTATCTCTGCAATGTAAAGGGCCATTAAAAATTAAGTGAATACAAAGATGGAACGTGGCATTTTGGGGGGGGAGGGGTTGTTGCTCCCAAATGCTTTCCCCATAGATATGGGCCTGTTTGCACCATGCAGTTATCTCAGGGGCCATAAAGAAGGCAATTGTTGAGCTCAGCTATAAGCCTCTGCAGCCCAGTAGGACACAGCTGTTTGTCAGGCCTGTTTCTGATTTTGCAGTGGGCAGTCGAGTATGAAAGAAGAGACAGGGGACCAGTTTGAAATTATAGCAAAAAGGGTTCCAGATGGAATCGCAGCTCTCATCCAGTCTGCAGGTAGAAAGGGCTCCTTCTAAAGACAGCTGCATTCTGGACTAACAGATGTTTCTAAACAAGGCAAACACATAAGGTTGCCAACTCCAGGTTGGGAAATACCTGGGGATTTTGAAAGTGAAGCCTGGGGAGGGTGGGGTTTGGGGACCAGAGGGACCTCTACAGGGTAGAACACCATAGAGACTACCCTCCAGACGGCATTTTCTCCAGTGGGACTCTTCTCTGTAAAGATCAATTGGGGGGATCTCTAGGCCCCACCTGGAAGTTGGCAGCCCTATCACAAGGGGCTCCTTTACCATTGTCACTCCAGTATTGTGCATGTGAGTAGAGTTGCCAGCTCTGGGTTGGGAATACCTGGTGATTTTGAGGGTGGAGCCTAAAGGGGGTGGGGTGGGAGGAGGGACTTCAAATGGGTATAATGACAGAGTACACCTTCCAAAGTGGCCATTTTCTCCAGGTGAACTGATCTCAGTCGTAGTTCCGGGAGAGCCCCAGCCATCACCTGGAGGCTGGCAACCCTACATGTGGGGGGCAGCCCAAAGGGATGGGACTTCGGGGTTAAAAGACTCACCCCAGGGGCCCAAGGGGCTGGGCAAGTCATGGGATTAGTCACGTGTTTGAGCTGAGTGAGAGTGCGGTAGAAGAACCAGCCCACAGGGAATCTTGACTTGGGGGGCTCATGGTGGCTCCGGCAGGCCCCACTGTGTCTCATATGGGCTACAGGGCACCTGCTCCAACACAATTCTTTCACCCTGAGTAGCTGCACAATGCTTCAGTCAACTGAGAGATATCTGACAAGGCAGTGTTTCCCAGCCTAGAATCATAGAACCAATGAGCTGGAAGGAACCTCCAGGATCATCTAGTCCAACCCCCTGCACAATACAGGAAATTCATAAATACTTTCCCCACACACACACACACACAGTGACCGCTGTTCCATGCCCAGAAGGTGACAAAAAAACCTCCAGGATCCCTAGCCAAACTGGCCTGGAGAAAAGTTGCTGCCTGACCCCAAAGTGGCAACCGACATTTCCCTGGGCGTGTAAGAAAGGGCCACAAGAACTAAGCACTGAGGCAACCCTTCCTGCCCTCCCTATCATGATCTGATGAAGTTCACAGAATCTGTGTTGCTCTCAGATGGCCATCTAGCCTCTGTTTGAAAACCTCCAAAGGAGGAGAGCCCACCACCTCCCGAGGAAGCCTGTCCCACTAAGGAACCGCTCTCACTGTCAGGAAGTTCTTCCTAATGTTTAGCCAAAATCTCTTCTGGTTTCATTTCAACCTGTTGGTTCTGGTCCGACCTTCTGGGGCAAAAGAAAACAACTCTGCACCATCCTCTATAGGACAGCCCTTCAAGTACTTGAAGATGGTGATCATATCAACCTGTGAGTTGGGACCCGACAGTGGGTCATGAAGCCTCTGAAAGTGGATCATGGCTCATGGTCCAGCCCTCCCTAATGGCCCCCCCTGGCCCTTTCTGCTGCTCTCTTCTGTATCTTGGAAACCAAGATCTGACCCTGGAAACAGTTTCTTCCATGTCATATACTAGTTGGTCCCCACCCACATATACATGTTCATCAAGGATGGTTACTAGAGCGAGTTTCTTAGCCTCTTAGTGGGGATTAGAGGGGAGTAATGGAGAAGGAGAGGGTGTTCAGAGGCTGGAATGTAACCTCCATATGAGAAGGCTGTGTATGTCAAAATGCCACTTGCCTGAGGTTCAAGATGGAGGGCAGATGTGCCCTTCGTGTGATGTTTGTTGGTCTCTCAAAAACATCTGGTTAGCCGTGGTAGGAAATGGGATGCTGAACTAGATGGGTCATAGTTTGCCTAAGGCAGTGATGGAGGTAGGCGTTCCCCCACTTTTGGGGCCCCCAATCCGCCGCCAGCCACTGAGGGAAGCCTCGCCCTTGAAGAACCTTGGCATGCCCAACATGCTCTGCACGATGACATCACCTGAAGGTGACGTCATCATGCCAGGCACGCCACAGGGGGATGCTCTAGCATTTGGCTAAAAACTCTATGGTGACCACAGAGTTTTTGGCCAAATGCTAGAGCGTCCCTCCACACAACGTGCCCAACATGATGACATCACTTCTGGATGACATCATCACGGTGTGCACACTTTATGTACATACCAGAAGATCCCGGGGAGCAGCCTGGAGCCCCTGTCGGCAGCCAGGTAGCACCTGGCAACCCTACCTAAGGTGCAAAAAAAATTCTCGGGGCAGTCTTGCATGGGTCACCATACAAAGTTATAAGGGACCACCAGGGCAGCCAATTTATGTTTTTTTCAAGGGGGGGTTGGGTCTCAAACTTTGTGAAGGGGCCTTCTTGGCGAGACTCCCTCCAGAACTTTGATAGGTCTGCCCCCAGGTCTTAATTTGAACTTCGGTTCCACCCTGGGACCTGATCTTCATACTATGGCCCACTCCTGGGACACCAGCTTAGTTGTGCAAACAACACATGAGCAGGTGAACCTGAGTCTGAACTGTTCCACTTGAGACCACAGGTGGAGGCTGTCATACTGCGAAATTCCAATATTTTTTTAAATATGCCTGTGCACAGAATACAAGGTGGCAGAGAGAAAGGGTCTTAGCCTAATCTTCTCCCTGTCATGCAACATTTCTATTTAAGGGTAATAATTTTTTTAAATAGGGAGAGGAGTATTCACCCTGCTTTAAAGTGTCCACACTTGTTTCTCTTTTTATCACAGCCAAGTCCCAGACATTTGGGTTCGGGGGTAGCTGCTTCCTAGTGAAAAGGACGTAACTTTTTGAGAACTGTGACATCACTCGTTTTAGAAGTTAAACCTCTGTCACAACAACCCATGGACCCAGAAGGATTGAGAAAATCCCCTGCACCAGTGACTGGTCAATTTCTCAGGGTGTTTTTTTTCCCTTGGGGGAATGCACTGGAACAGAATTCTGGAACCTCTTCAACAAAATTCTTTAATGTTTAAATTTCCCAAGAGCCGGTTTGGTGTAGTGGTTAAGTGCATGGACTCTAATCTGGGAGAACCGGGTTTGATTCCCCACTCCTCCACTTGCAGTTGCTGGATGACCTTGGGCAAGCCATAGTTCTGTCAGAGCTGTTCTTGAAAGAGCAGTTCCTGTCAGAGCTCTCTGAGTCCCACCTACCTCACAGGGTGTCTGTTGTGGGGAAGGGAAGGGAAAGGAGTTTGTAAGCCGCTCTGAGACTCCGAGTGAAAGGTAGGGTATAAATCCAATCTCCTCCTCCTCCTCCTCTTCTTCTTCTACCTGGAATTGGCAACCTTAGGTGTTCCAATTTGGATTGGGACCATTGTGCAGGAAGTTCACACACCCTTTCCTGTCATATTGTTCTGTTGAGCAAGACAACTTCTTCCCCGAGAACTAACATTCACTCTGAAAGGGAAAAAAGACAGGACAGGCCTCTCTTAGCCTGTCTTCTCCTCCTCCATAGCTAATAACTGGATATAGGGACATGTCTGCTGGATATAGGGGCATGGGGAGGGTTAAAATACATTCTGTCACATGGACCTGATCTAAATCACATTCCTCACCCCAATAGCTGCTATTAAGCAAAAAAATAAAATAAAATAAAATAAAAAATGGACTGGAGATCCATTTGCAGTTCCCTAGTCTCATTAGAGTTGTTGAGCCTCAGTGGATCTGCCTTCTGAGTCTAGGCTTGCGTTGACTGGCTCGCTGAATTCAGCGGTACTTACTTCCAACAAATAATGCACAGGTTCATGCTGTTAGGCTGCAATCCCATGCATGCTTTCTTGGGAGTAAGCCTGATTAAAGTCAGTGGGACTAACTTTCAAGAAGCAGGACGAGGGTGCGGAGTTTCGTTCACTTGGTGACGCTTCTCACGGCAATTTTGCCTGGGTCATAAGATTATCACAAGAAGCATTTGCGCACGGTTTGCTGGCCTAGATCTTGCCTTGTCCATGAACAAGCCTGCAAATTCGAGACTACCATTATCTGTTTAATGTTTGGCCTAATTATTCAAGGCTTCGCCGTAAGCGGCGTTACGCATCCATTTCATCCTCATCTTACAGACTCCGCTTTTCACCTTAAGTTATCTGTACACCCTCACATTGGCCTTTCTGTAAATTTTCTCGCAATCCTTATCACATTCATTATCCCAGCCTATCCTGCGAGGCAGGGTAGGGTTATACATGTATTATTCCCTGCTGCACAGATGGGAAACAGGCGGTCGGGGGAAAAACTTGCACAAGAAAAGCTAGCTAAACCCCAGAATTTAGGAGACCGTGAGTCACCTTTCCCCCGCCTCCCCAAAATCAAGAGATTTGGTAAAACCAGTCAGGAAACTTTCAAAAGTTTTCATTTGCCTTGTGATTTAAGCCACCACAAGTGTTTTTGCAAAGAAGGTTACCTGGACCTGAATCTTTGTCAGGTGGGATGTGGGCAGATGGGGGGAGGGGGGTTACACCTTCCAGGCTGTCAGTAACATGTATGGATTGCCTGGCTGAATACAACTGGCTACAGTGCCCCAAGATTCTAACAATGGCCATCCAGATACCCCAAGAAGCTTGCAAACAGAGTGTGATGACAGTGCCCCTTTCCTGTTTATTTCCAGCATCTGCTAATAACTTTTCATGTGCCTCTGAACAGGAGTAGAAAAAGAACAACAGTCCAGTAGCACCTTAAAGACTAACAAATTATATGGCAGATGAGGAGCTTTTGTGAGTCACTGCTCACCTCTTCTCTAAATAGGAAGGCTCAGTTCTTATTGCTAATATTGATCGATAGTTCTATTTTTCTCAAATTCAATCAATCTTTATTGCATTAACAACAACAAAAAGCAATAACTACAATGCAAAGTAAAATGCAAATGTTTTTCTCAAATTTATCTTGAACACGTTTAAAGCCATCCAAGCCAAGCGGCTCATCGTGGCATCCAGAAGCAATTCATGCCAAAAGTTGATTACGCATTTCATTCAGAAGAACTTTCCTTTGTTACCATGGCCAGTTAACTTCTTTTGAAGGCCCCACATTTTGAGAGAGAGAATTTCAGTGGGGTGGCCATGTTACTCTGTTGCAGCAAAATTAAGCAGAAGTCTAGCAGCAACGTAAGTATAAATATATCTCCCTTGGCCATAGTGGAAGGCCGATTCACAGGCATAGTGTATTCGGACAGAGTTTGCAAATGTGGGTCTAGTCCGCTTGAGTCCTTAGAACATATTATATTGGAGTGTGAAATCTGGACTGATTTGAAAGAAAGGTATTTGTCCTCCCTCTTAACAGGTTATGTGAATTTATCACCTCAGAAAACAGTCCAGTCTTTCCTTGTAGATGAGGATCAGAAAAACACCTTAGCAATATTTAGTTGCCGAGATTGCCTGTAAAAGGGTTGGATTTCAATCTGTTCAAGACCTTTGAGTCAAAAGAAAAGTAAGATGAGTGTTTTGGATTTACACTTCATGCGTCTGTAGAAGCGAGCACTGGCTCACGAAAGCTTATGTGAGAATAAATTGTGTTAATCTTTCAGGTGCCGCAAGACTCTTGTTAAGTGAGAAAGAAAGTGTCAGAAAGAGATATTCATAAATTCTCTTTCTCTACTGAAAGCCCTCACTTTCTTAAGCCTTTCTCCATCCTGTTATTTTTTATTGCTCTTTTGCACGCCCTTCCTCTCCGAAAACCTGGTTTACATGCTGCAGAAGCCCAGTTCACAAGTTACAGTGAGTGCATGTATATTCTGTGTACAGTAGGGGTTGCCAGCCTCCAGTAAGAACATGGAGATCTCCTGATGACCAATATCAGTCCCCCTGAAGAAAATGGCTGCTTCAGAAGGTGGATTCTGTGGCACTGTACCTTGCTGGGGTCCCTCCGCTCCCCAAACCCTCCCCCTCCCCAGCCTCCACCTTGAAAATCATCAGGTATTTCCCAACCCAGAGCTACCAACCCTAGTGTACAGTGTACACTTTTATTTTCTCTAAGCGTGTGTTGACTACTTCTCATATTATAGTCCCCTTTTCAGCCCTGGCCCCTACCTGTTGGAATGAGCTCCCATAAGAGATCAGGGCCCTGCGGGACCTTTTACAGTTCCGCAGGGCCTGCAAGACAGAGTTCTTCCGCCAGGCTTTTAATTAGGGCAATGGACGTCCCGTCCCCCGTCCCCCCTTTACTGGGCCTTCCCTCAGCAGGTCAGAACTGCATACCAGAGTTGGCATCTGTGAGGTTTTAACGTCAATGACAACGACACCGGATGAAAGCCATTGTGGTATTTTACTAGAGTTTTGTGTTAATTGTGTATATTGTATTTTTATCAAATTTGACATAACCTGCCCTGAGCCTGCCATACGGGGAGGGTGGGGTATAAGTTGAATAAAACAAACAAACAAATAAATAAATAACATATTCAGTGCACATAAAACTTGAACTGATGTTTTATACCCCACATTTGTCCATGTACTGGTCCCAAGTTTCAACTGTAAAGTGAATGTGTGTTGGCTCTTTCTTACAAACAGAGGAACATGCAGAAAGTATATGCATTCACTAGTGAACAGGCCTAGTCATGCCAGCCACATGACCACAGAAACGTCTTCAGACAGCGCTGGCTCTTCGGCTTTGAAACAGAGATGAGCATCGCAACCCTAGAACAGGCCTAAATGACACATTTATCCCAGTACTGGACCCCCATTTCCTTTGTAAAGTGAACATGCATTGGCTGTTTCTTACGAACATATACACGCTCAGGATGGAGGAGGGAAGTCAGCATGGTATAGCCCAGGCTTGTCCGACCTTGGAAGCTAAGCAGGGTTGGTACCACCAAGGAACACTCTGCAGAGGAAGACAATGCCCCTGCTTCTCACTTGACTTGAAAGTCCCTTGCTGAGGTTGCCATAAGTCAGCTGTTGCTTGACAGCACTTTAGACACACAAAACACACACACACCACACGATGTACATGTGTCCACTGTAATATGTAAACATAGGAAGGAATGAAGGGATAGACTGGACTGTACCACTTCAGAGTGCAGGTGAGGAACCAAATTTTCAAAGGCTCCCATACATTTAAAAAAGAAACCCTGGACTTGAAAAAGTTAACACAGTGGACAATACGCTAGATTAAAACTGTTCTCCCAGCTGTGCTGGGTTTTTCATTCTTTTTTTTTTTTTTAACTTGGAGGAGAGTTTTTCATTTGTTTGAACATAAGGGAGCATTTAAAATGGGACTCCCCCCGCCCCCACTTGTGCACCAAATTGGTACAGCCCATTCCACCTCTTCAGATTCTGCATCTGTGGACGAAACTACAGTCATTGTTTGTTGTTGAGCAATCGTATTTTAAATTAAGGTGAACCATCGATTTATACGTGATGGTCATGGTAAGTGCCATCAAGTCACAGCCGACTGACAATGACCCCGTAAGTTTTTCCAAGACAAAAGACTAACAGAGACGATTTGTCATTGCCTGCATTTGCGTAGTGACTCTGGACTTTCTTGGTGGTTTCCCATCCAAGTACCAACCAGGGCTGACCCTATTTATCCTCCCAGATCTGATGAGATCTGGCTAGCCTGGGACCATCCAGGTCAGGGTGTACATTTACAGAATCTATATAACTACTTCCCAAGTGTGTCCCCTGTCTGCGGATATCTAAATCTGTGGATTGGGGACACACTGGCACTGAACAGGTTTGTCTGCAAACTTGGGTGAGCACCTAGTTTTGCAGAAAAATTTGAAAAGTTAAAAAAAAAATACACGGGGAAGGTTTAAACCCCCCTCTCCCCCCCCCCGTAAAATAGTGTTCTCTGTCCTTACTTTACTACTTACATTCTGTGGCACTGGCAAAGCATCCCAGGGGTTGTAGCAGGCCCAGTGGAGGCAGTGAATTGGGAGGGGGCTGTGCCAAATCAGGAGGCGGCTGCAGGAGAGGCTGGGGGTCACGCTGGGCCTGGTAACAGCTGCAAAAAAGCCGGGGGAGGGGCATGATGGTGAGAAAGTGGGGGGATTCCCCCCATGAGTCCTGCAGGCCTAGCAGCAGAGGCCTGGAGCCATGCTGGGCTTTCCAGCATTAATGTCGGAGGGTGCGTACAGCAGCCTTGTGGGAGGGGGAGCCACGAAGTGCGGGGGAGTGGGACCCCTTCCTCTCTTAGCTGGCAGTGACCGGGGAGGGGGAGATAAAGTTAAGAGGGGGAAGGGATCCCCCTGCAAGTATTGCGGGTCTCCACTTGTGGCATGATATTTGCAATTTCTTTTTCAGTCCATTTTACTTTTTGAACACCAGAATTTGTTTTTGTTTTCTTAAAAAAAAATTAAAGTGGGAGTTGACATTTTCAAAGTAAGGTGACTAATATGAATCCCAAGATCTTTTTATTGGGCAATTACAGTCAATTTGCCCTGACCTGGATGGCCCAGGCTAGCTTGATCTTGTTAGATCTCCGAAGCAAGGCAGGGTCAGCCCTGGTTAATATTTGGATGGGAGACCATCAAAGGAAGTCCAGGGTCTCTATACAGAGGCAAGCAAATGGCAAGCCACCTTTGAATGTTCCTTGAGAGCCAGTTTGGTGTAGTGGTTAAATGCGCGGACTCTAATCTGGGAGAACCGGGTTTGATTCCCCACTCCTCCACTTGCACCTGCTGATGTGACCTTGGGTCAGTCACAAGCTCTGGCACAGCTATTCCTGAAAGAGCAGTTTGTGTTAGAGTTCTCTCAGCCCTACCTACCTCACAGGGTGTCTGTTGTGGGGAGGGGAAGGGAAAGGAGTTTGTAAGCCGCTCTGCGACTCCAAGTGAAGGGCGGGGTATAAATCCAAACTCTTCTTCTTCTTGCATTGAAAACCCCATTAGGGGTTTTCTGTAAGTCAGGTAAGACTTGATAGCACGTTCGACCACCGCAGTTAATTTAGACCCCATCAGGATATACATGATGGTACTCCAAACAGATGGGCAGAGCATTTGCCTAAAATAAGAAGATATCAGGTCTCAAGCCTTCCTGAAGTTTATGCCCTTTCAGGTGGAAGCCTTTCTCCATAATCACCGGCATGTGTCAGTTGTGGTTGAATGGGAAAGGACTTCTGCACATGCTCAAAGGCATTTTAGGGGTAAGGTGGACAGGAATAAGAAAAATTAAAGGAAGACTACATAGGTGCACATGTACTTTAACCTTATTTATTTTGCCAATGAACAGCATATGTCTATTAGGAAGTAAGTCCTATGTTATTCAATGCAGCTGACTCCCAGGAAAGTGTTGTTAGGATTGCAGCCATAGTTTACAGACTGGAGATCGAGACCTCTCAGAGATAGTTCAGCAGATGATCCCTTAAGGTTTTTGACTCACAGAACACAGCGGCCCTAATTCACACAGCCCTCTTTAGTGTCTGGTACAGGGGTGGCTTTCTGAAGAAGGAGGAGGAGATTGGATTAATACCCCACCCTTCACTACCCAAAGGAGTCTCAGAGCGGTTTACAATCTCCTTTCCCCTCCCCTCCCCACAACAGACGCCCTGTGAGGTAGGTGGGGCTGAGAGAGCTCTTGAGAGAACTGTTCTTGAGAGAACAGCTCTGAAAGAACTTATGACTGACCCAAGGTCACATCAGCAGCTGCATGTGGAGGAGTGGGGACTCAAACCCGTTTCTCCCAGATTAGAGTTCACGGTCTTAATTTTGATAAAGTTCTCTTCTTGTTGAGTCTAAGCCTCACTGGAATCATCACATGCCCTCCCCAACTACCATCAGACATAGATTGCAGATTGCTAAATCTGCACCAGGATTTGTTCCCCACCCCCACAAGGTACTGTCTTCTCACTGACTGACACCACGGTGGGTGTCTGTTCACACAATCATTTTGAGAAACTGTCAACTTTTGTGTGGTTTGGCATATCGAGGTGGTCTCTCATAAATGCTCCCACATATGGTCTGTCAACCTCCAGGTGGAGGCTGGATTTAGGATTGCCAGTCCCAACATGGGGCCTGGAGATCTCCTAGAATTACAACCAATCTCTAGGTGATGGAGATCAGTTCCCCTGGAGAAAATGGCTGCTTTGGAGGGTGACTCTATGGCATTATATATCGATGAGGTCCCTCCCCTCCCCAGCTCCAAAATTTCCAGGTATTTCCCAACCCAGAGTTAGCAACCCTAGTGGCATTCTCCTGGAATTACAACTACGGTTGCCAACCTCCAGGCTAAAGAGCTCCCAGAATTACAACTGATCACCCGACTACAAAGCTTGGTTCCCCTGGAGAAAATGGTTGCTTTGGAGAGAGAACTCCAAGGCATTATACCCCGCTGCGGTCCCTCTCCTGGCTCCACCCCCAAATCTCCAGGAATTTCATAACCCAGAGTTGGCAACCCTACTCTCTCACCTGTCCAGATTGCAACACACCACACCCTGGAGAACCTTCCACAAGTTGGTTGACAAACCACGGTATGGTGAGTCATGATTTGGACACGTCTGAGCAGTTTGGAAAGGTTGGACAGGTATCTGCTGTACAATGCTTCAGGTTTAGGATCCCTTGTCTCAGAAGGAATTATGATAGATCAACCTGTGGTTCTGTTCCAAGTGTTATTTATTTCGCAAGAGGGAGGTTTCCGTGCACAGAAAACTCTTGCCTTTCTCTGGCCACTTCGGACCAGTTGTGTGGCTCGGTGAATTCTTAATCCTCTGCGAGGCGAGATCTCCTGTGGGCTGCTTTGTAAAATCCTTCACAGCACAGACAATTTTTAGATGTGAGGAGAAAACAGAGGGAACTTTGGAAAAGGTAGCTCTTTTGGCATGACAGTTTTCCTCTAACTGGCAGTGGTAAACTCTGAAGGAGTAAAAGGGGAGGATCAGAAATTTCTTTCTTTCTTTCTTTCTCTTTCTTTCTTTCTTTCTTTCTTTCTTTCTTTCTTTCTTTCTTTCTTTCTTTCTTTCTTTCTTTCTTTCTTTCTTTCTTTCTTTCTTTCTTTCTTTCTTTCTTTCTTTCTTTCTCTCTCTCTCTCTCTCTCTCTCTCTCTCTCTCTCTCTCTCTTTCTCTTTCTCTCTTTCCTTCTTTCTTGCAATACACTGACATAATTTTCAAGGAAGTAGGTCCTCTAACATCCTTGCCTCGACAGTGTTTTAGCAATTTGGACTACTATCTTTGAGCATTTGTACAGGACCACCACATCTGCTATGCGGGATTGACACAGTGGACTTTGAATACGCTGCTGTATCCTTGCCTTTCCTCATAGCCTGAAGCGACACAATAGAGTTGCCTGGGGAGTTCAAACGATGGGGGGGGATCTACTGCGTTGTGTACTAAGGGTTGTGGGGATGCACTTACCCATGAATGTTATCAAAATCCCCCTTCCGTGGGGAGTAAAAGAGGGGGAAAAGCAAACCAGGATATATATGTATGTGTGTGTGTATACGCGTGCAGGCGGACTGCAGCCAATGGGGAGGGAACGCCTGTTCCTGCGAGGAGTCACCCTCCTCCCCTCCCTCCGCACAGCCGCCTCTGGCCCACCCAAGTAGCAGCCGATGGGCATAAATTTGAGAACCGAGTACTAGGGCTGGATTGAAGGGAACCTTCCCCTCTCGGCCTCTGTGCCTGCCAAGAAGCTCAAACCGAAACACATTCCCTCCTGGCTCGCCTGCCAAGAAACCACGGCGCGAGGCCAGCAGCGCTGAGGCTGCTCCACGTAAACACTACTGGGGGAGGCAGGGCTACCGTCCCCCCCCCATTACCAACCTAAGGAGGAGCATTAATGCTTACGCCCACCACACATACGCACATCTGGCTCCCGAGTCCCTAGAGAGGGCTGGAGTCATCCCCCCTTCCCTCAAGGTTTTGGCTCCTGCAGGCCTTTGTTAAGAAGAAGCATCTACGCTACACGTATAAATAAATACCCTGCCCAGAAAAGAGGAGCGGGAGTTTGAATTAGGCCCCAAAGCTCAGAGACACCCCTCAAACTGACATTGTGAACGATGGGAGAGGCGCCTCCCAACGGTTAGGAGCGCGTGAGAAAATTTGGTATCCTTTGGCTCGCAAGAGTGGGGAAGGGTTAGGTCACATGGAACGAGATGGACCAGACCCCCAGATTTCCACCCACAGATTCAGAGACGTACAAGAGAGGTTTACTTTTTGTCCATGCCTGGATCTGGCTGAGACACAGCAGCAGGGCCTAGAACCCCTCAAGTTAGCCTAAGTCCTGTCTCATTACAGCTCCCCGCCCCCAGTTTAAATTTCTGAGGAACCGTTTCACAACTGACATTCTACAGATTACGTATGAAACAGAATCCTACCGCGGAGTAAACATTTCATAGGCCAGTCCGACTAGGGGCACCAAATCTACCAAAGAACGTTTGTAGTGAATGGACTGAAGAATATTATGTTTAAGCCCTTAATGACTTCAGCAGAGCCGAGTCCTCAGATCAGGGGCTCTGAATAGGGTTGCCAACAGACCTGGAGAAATTTGTCCTGTCCCTTTAGTAGAGGTTCCATGTGTGGAAACGGGCAGCTGAAAGTTTTCACGGCGTGGAGGTAAATGAACTTGTAAATAAGCATCTATGAAAGTAGGGATGCCAGCTTCTAGCTGGGACCTGAAGATCCCCCAGAATTGATTCGATACGCTTTGGAGGGTGGACTCTGTGACATTGCTATTTATTACTGTGTTTTTGTGATGCCGAGGGGTCTAATTATTTGTTGTGATCCGCCCTGAGCCCGTTCACAGGGAGGATGGAATATAAATTTGAAAGATAATTAAATAAATTAAAAAATTACACCACTGAGGTCCCTGTTCTCTCCAGGCTCCATCCCCAAATCTCCAGGAATTTCCCAATGTGGATCTGGCAACCCTACCCCCCCATCCCCCACCAGTGGCCTGGGGAACCTGGTAACCCTATGTGAAAGGGACATAACGTGTTTTTCTCCAGGCAGTCAGCAACCTTAGCAGTGAATACGGCGATCCAGCACCCAAGCCTTTGTATGCTCTGTTTCAAGGACTAAGAGTGATACCCAAACAGACCACATCAGGCTATAAAACCTGGACTCCTTAATTACAGACCATAATCATGGAAATTGGAGAAGTGCTAAAGGTAAGGGGACTAACAATAAAAACCTAAATCATAGTTCATGGTCATAGATATCTGATAGGGGGCCACACCAAACCATCTCCTCCATCCTACTTTCCTAAAACTGCCAACTGCACATAACTTTTCATTATTTATTTATTTGTTTTATTATATTTATATCCCGCCCTCCCCCTGACAGGCTCCGGGCGGCTCACATCTACCGACACAATGTGCCCAGTCAACATAAAACATTTAAAAGCAAGTTAAAATCTTACTTACAATTAAAGTGTTCGCAGTAGACATTCTTCAATGGATTCATGTTACAGACCCGCTGTTAGACCCTCTTCCCATTAGAAATAGAAGACAACTTTCTTATTTAGAAAGCCTTATTTAGAGGTTTGTTTTGCTTTCTTTGCACAGAACAGCAAATCTGTACCAAGCCCTTCCATCTACTTTATAAATGTCGGAGGAAAGAAGACGATTGGAGGCATTAAAGAGAAATAGTACATTTTCGATTCCCACCACCACCACCACCACCTAATAGAGGAGTGGTTTATGGAAATAGAATGAGTAATCAGTATGATTTGGTCTATCATACCAGCTGTAAAAACTGAAATGGCTTCGTAGCAAAATAAAGGGCAATAATGACCATTTCGCGGTGTCCGGTTTCCCAGCTGCACATTTCATAACATATATGCTTAAAAATAATGTGATTTGTAGGTGTGCATGATTTGATGATACTGTGATCGCAATAAGCCTTTGTCAACTTATCCCAGGGTGCGTTGAAAGATCGGACTGTCCATAACTAGTCAAACTAAAAGTGGAAGCTCATTTGTAACCTTCCGGATGAAGCCTTCTCCCAGCCCCCCTCCCCATTCCAGCAAGCCTTCGCTTGAGTCCTGAACCTCAGAGTGTTCTACATCTCTAGCATTAGGCCAAAACATTGCTGTCCCTTCAATATAAAGAGTAATCAAATGCTTTAAAAACAACTGGGATTTAAGCAAGCTGCACCCTCTGGATTGGGTGCAGTGGTGTCTATGCTAAATCCTGATGACAGCAACGTTTCTGAAGCAGGGCCATGTCCTATATTGCCTATCTGTATTATTTTTACTTATGCACACACGTAAAACCCCCTACTCAGGTATGCAGTGCTAGCTGTCCTGATCACAGTGAGTTGAATCCAGTGATCTGTCAGCAGAAGCAAGATCTAACCTTTATTCCACTTCTTTTCGACTAGGAAAGGTGCCTCTTGAAGTCTGGGGAAACATGGAGATTAATAGGTGGGAGGCTGTACTGGGGAGGGTGAAGGAGCCCTCCCTTTCCCATAAGCAGAGACTGTGGAAGAAGTTGGAAGGCTGATTTTGGCCCTTACCCTTCCTCAGGACTGCTTTGGGGAGGCAAATGAGGAAAAGAGCTATGATCCTTGCACTCAGGGATCTAACCTAGATTACTAGGGGGTGGGGCTCTTCCTCCTTAGAAATGTGCAAGCAGAGACTGGATGGCAACAGTCTGGGGCAAGGGATGCTCTGTATTCTTGGTGCTTGGGGGGGGCAACAGTGGGAGGGCTTCTAGTGTCCTGGCCCCACTGGTGGACCTCCTGATGGCATCTGGTATTTGTGGCCACTGTGTTATACAGAGTGTTGGACTATATGGGTCGTTGGTCTGATCCAACATTGGCTCCTCTTATGTTCTTAACTTGTCTGGAATGCTCTTGCTATGAATTTTCAGCACAGAGCGGAGGGGTTGGACTAGATGACCTCTGAGACCTCTTCCAATTCTAGGATTTCATGCATTCAATTAGCACATTTAATGTATACACCACCCTGACCTGGATAGCCCAGGCTAGCCCGATCTCATCAGATCTCGGAAGTTAAGTAGGGTTGGCCCTGGTTAGTGCTTGGAAGGGAGACCACCAAGGACATCCAGGGTTGCAACGCAGAGGCAGGCAATGGCAAACCACCTCTGATCGCCTCTTGCCTTGAAAACCCTATGCCGTCACCGTAAGTCAGCTGAGACTTGATGGCAAATAAATAAATTAATTAATTACCACCAGACTCGAACTTCAGCTTAATTCCTTGCTTCTTAATTCTTCATACCCTTTTTTGAGGATAGGGAAGCAAGCACCACCTCCCATATCGGGGCAGGGAAGAGGGTGGAGAAGCAATTGCTCATTCAGCTGGATAATACATTCAAATCTATACAAACCATTAAACTGCCTCTGAAGCTGACATAACGACAGTCATGGAGGGTAAAACAAAACTAAAAGGCACACAGTTAAGAACTATCTAGGCAGCAATATTAGAGCTCGAGGAAAAAGTCTCCCGTCTTAGTTTGTTTCTGGACCACCACTTAGACTAGGGCACTGCAGCCTCAGAAGGGTTAATAACACCCCCCCCTTCACATACACACTCACACACACTGTAGAGGAATGTGATGTCATGGCTGGATTAGCAAGGGCTGCTGAGATCCCAGGCTCGATAAAAAGGCAGCTCAGAGCTGTGTGTGGCAAAATCCATCTTCCCACCGACAACCAGGTCCCCCCACAGTGTGCGTCTGTCTGTGCAGGCAGGCAAGACCAGCCCGGGACTTGCTACTGGAAGCTGTGCTGAGTCTGACCTCCTGTTAGGGTTGCCAGGTTCCCCTCCCCCCAGCCACCGGCAGGGGAGGAATTGGGGCCTAGGCTTGCCAGATCCAGGTTGGAAAAGTCCTGGAAATCTGTGGATGAAGCCTGGAGAGAAAAGGGACTTCAGTGGAGGCACAATGTTGTAGAGTCCACCCTCCAAGTGATGGGTGTGGAAAGTGCCGTCGAGTCACAGATGACTCATGGTGATCCCATAGAGTTTTCAAGGCAAGAGACATTCAGAGGTGATTTGCCATTGTCTGCCTCTGCATCATGACCCTGGTATGCACTGGAGGTCTCCCATCCAAATACTAGCGAGGGCCGATCTTGCTTAGCTTCCGAGATCTGACAAGATCGGTCTAGCCTGGGCTATCCAGGTCAGATTCCACCCTCCAAAACATCCATTTTCTCCAGGGGAACTGGTCTCTGTAGTCTGGAGATGTGCTGTAAGTCCAGGTGATCCCCAGGTCCCACCTGGATGCTGACAGCCCTCCCTCCTGTGAATGTGCGGATAGATATCTACCTATAACATATATATATATATATATATATGTATATAAGACCATTCCAGTTGTTACATGTGTAGGGGGAAAGTACACAACACATGATCTTCCTGATGTGCGCGACTGACACTTTGTGTGCAAAGGGATAACGTGCCTATTTTCAACCTCAGCGTGTGTGTACCAGAATCTTGGGGTTGTATCTTCCACCTTGCTACATGCATACCAGAACCCCTGTGGGTAAGTGTTGCCCTTTCCAGACAAAATGGCAAGTGCGTTTATCAGGAGGACCACATATAACACGTTCTCATCATAGACACGATTGCCAGGCTTCCAGGACCTTAACAACCAAACAGTTAATCAGATGGGTAGATAAATAGATACACAGAGAGACAAGACATTCTAACAGGTTTGATTCCTGCACGTGATTCTTTCAAGTCAGGACTGGGAGGCTTATAGAGGATCAAATGGATAGAGCAGATACATTTCCTACTCTACTTAATAGAGCAGAGATTGTTCCTACTGGAAAATGTTTAGCATCGGGGACATGAGGCATGATATCTGGGAGGGGAAGAACAGATAAAAGAACAGATAAAAGTAGTTCTTCACCCAAAGAGTGATTAACACGTGGAATTCACTGGTGGCTACAAGCATGGATGGCTTCAAGAGGGAATTTGATAAGCATATGGAGCAGAGGTCCATCAGTGGCTATTAGCCACAAGGTATAGATAGGGACTCCCAGTCTGGGGCAAGTGATGCTCTGTATTCTTGGTGCTTGAGGGGGGGGCAACAGTGGGAGGGCTTCTAGTGTCCTGGCCCCACTGGTGGACCTCCTGATGGCACCTGGTATTTTTGGCCACTGTATGACAGAGTGTTGGACTGGATGGACCATTGGCCTGATCCAACATTGGCTTCTCTTATGTTCTTCTGTGTGCCACACTCCACTTGCTTTTACCTGGGATACTGCTTGTAATCCTGATTGCTGCAAGTACAGCATCCAGCCAGGGCTGTGAAAAGCTACTCTCTGGATGAGCCAGGAGGAGAGCATTCAGGGATGCCAGGGTAGGATGACTATGACGTGGTACTCAAGAAACATCAGGTTTCAACACAAGATAGTGAGCTCGGAACAAAAGGATCAGCTGCTGGGGAAAGGGTGTGAATATGGAGACCTGCACAGGTGGGCTAAAGTAAAAATTTATATTGTTTTTCACCTTTGTTTGAACTATGGAGACTTCCCCTCAAAGAACCCAGGGGAGTGCACTTTGGTGAAGTCTCCTTGTTAGAGAATGCTGGTCGCCTTCACAAAACTACAATTCCCAAGATTTCATGGCATGGGGACTGAGTGTTGAACCATCTTATACTACGGGTATGGGAACATAAGAACATAAGAGAAGCCAATGTTGGATCAGGCCAATGGCCCATCCAGTCCAACACTCTGTCACACAGCGGCCAAAATATACCAGGTGCCATCAGGAGGTCCAGCAGTGGGGCCAGGGCACCAGAAGCCCTCCCACTGCTGCCCCCTCCAGCACCAAGAATACAGTGCATCACCTGCCCCAGACTGAGAGTTCCCATCTATACCCTGTGGCTAATAGCCACTGGTGGACTTCTGCTCCATATGTTTATCTAATTCCCTCTTGAAACTGTCCATGCTTGCAGCTGCCACGACCTCCTGTGGCAGTGAATTCCATATGTTAATCACTCTTTGGGTGAAGAAGTATTTCCTTTTATCTGTTCTAACCCGACTGCTCAGCAATTTCATAGAGTGCCCACGAGTTCTTGTATTGTGAGAAAGGGAGAAAAGTACTTCTTTCTCAACCTGCTCAATCCCATTCATAATCTTATAAACCTCGATCATGTCACCTCTCAGCCGTCGTTTCTCCAAGCTAAAGAGCCCCAAGCATTTTAACCTTTCTTCATAGGGAAGGTGTTCCAACCCTTTTATCATTCTAGTTGCCCTTCTCTGCACTTTTTCCAATGCTATAATATCCTTTTTGAGATGTGGTGACCAGAACTGTACACAGTATTCCAAATGAGGTCGCACCAATGATTTATACAGGGGCATGATGATACTGGCTGATTTGTTATCAATTCCCTTCCTAATAATCCCCAGCATAGCGTTGGCCTTCTTTATTGCAGCTACACATTGTGTAGACATTTTCAGTGAGTTATCCACTACGACTCCAAGATCTCTCTCTTGGTCCGTCTCTGCCAGATCAAACCCCATCAACGTGTATTTATATTTAGGATTTTTGGCTCCAATGTGCATCACTTTGCACTTGGCCACATTGAACCCCATTTGCCACATTGACGCCCACTCACCCATCCTCAACAGATCCCTTTGGAGTGCCTCACAATCCTCCCTGGTTTTCACCACCCTGAACAACTTCGTGTCATCTGCAAATTTAGCCACATCTCTGCTTACTCCCAATTCCAAATCGTTAATAAACAAGTTAAAAAGCATCGGACCGAGTACTGATCCCTGTGGTACCCCACTGCTTACCACCCTCCACTGAGAAAGTTTCCCATTTATACTCACTCTCTGTTTTCTATTTATAAGCCAGTTTTTGATCCACAAGAGGACTTGTCCTTTTATCCCATGATTATTGAGCTTACTTAGGAGCCTTTGATGAGGAACTGTATCAAAAGCTTTCCGGAAGTCAAGGTAAATAATATCTATTGGGTCCCCCTTGTCCACATGTTTGTTCACTCCCTCAAAAAACACTAACAGGTTAGTGAGACAAGATCTTCCCTTACAGAACCCATGCTGAGTCTGCCTCAATAGTTTTTGTTCATCAATGTGCCTACTAATTCTTTCCTTAATAACAGTTTCCACCAACTTACCCGGTATCGATGTCAGACTGACTGGCCTGTAATTTCCCGGATCTCCCCTGGAGCCCTTTTTAAAGATGGGAGTGACATTAGCTACCTTCCAGTCCTCAGGAATGGAGGCAGATTTTAAAGAAAGATTACATATTTTTGTCAGGAGATCCACAAGTTCACATTTGAGTTCTTTCAGAACTCTCGGATGAATGCCATCCGGGCCTGGTGATTTATTAGTTTTTAAATTGTCCATCAGTCGGAGGACTTCCTCTCTTGTTACCGCAATCTGATTCAGGTCTTTCAAACCCCCTCCCGAAATCAGTGCTTCTGGAGTGGGCAAACACTTCTCCTCTTCCACAGTGAAGACAGAGGCAAAAAATGCATTCAGCTTCTCAGCCATTTCCCTATCATCCTTCACTACTCCTTTTACCCCTTGGTCATCCAAGGGCCCCACTGCCTCCTTGGCTGGCTTCCTACTTCTAATGTATTTGAAGAAAGTTTTATTGTTGGTCTTTATGTTTTTTGCGATATGCTCCTCATATTCCCTTTTTGCTTGCCTGATCACAGACTTGCATTTTATTTGCCATAGTCTGTGTTCCCTTTTATCAACCTCACTAAGACTAGCTTTCCACCGCTTAAAGGAATCCTTCTTACCTTTTACAGCTTCCATTACTTTATTTGTTAACCATGCAGGCTTTTTTCTATACCTATTTGTACCTTTCCTAACCCGCGGTATATATTTTTTCTGAGCTTCTAGGATTGTCTTTTTAAATAGTCTCCAAGCTTCCCCAATGGTTTTGACCCTCTCCACTCTTCCTTTCAATTTCTTCCTCACATGTCCCCTCATACCAGAGAAGTTACCCCTTTTAAAGTTAAAAGTGGTTGCGTCAGTCTTTTTGGGCAACTCCCTATCTGTACTAATGTTAAACTCAATGACATTATGGTCACTGTTCCCAAGTGGTGCAATCACTTTTACATCTCTCACCAGGTCTTGGGAAGAATCATAGGGTTGCCAGCTCTGGATTGGGAAATACCTGGAGATTTGGAGGTGGAGCCTGAAGAGGGTGGGGTTTGGGGAGGGAGGAATAGTGTTGCCGAACTGCAATCCCCTGGTTGGTGGCTGGAGATCTCCCGCTGTTACAACTGCTCTCCAGGTGACAGTTCACCTGGGGAACATGGCCGCTTTGGAAGGTAAACTCTATGGCATTATACCCATCTGAAGTCCCTCCCCCCAAATCTCACCCTCCTCAGGCTCCACTCCCAAAATCTCCAGATATTTCCGAACCCAGAGCTGGCAGCCCTAGGGAGGGATCTCAGCAGGGTACAATGCCACCCTCCAAAGCAGCAAGCAGCTGTTTTCTCCAGGGGACTGATCTCTGTAGTCTAGAGAATAATCATAAAAGCAAGAGATCTCCAGGCCCCACCTGGAAGTTGGCAACCCAACCCAAGAGCCTTTTCACATATGAAGCTTAAGCTCTCTCTTTCTTCCTGTCTTCTTTCCTTTCATTCTATTAATGCCTGATCATTGTTAAAGAGAAAGTGGAGGAGGCATTTGTAATAGGAATGAGAACTCTGGCCAATGTAGGATTTTCCATTCAGATTCAGTGTCGATTTTCCATGACTTGTTTATTTAAGGCTCCTGTGGAAAACGCCCAAAACCTGTGTTGTCCTGCATAACAAAATCAACCTCTTTAATGTTAGTAATGGGAATGGCTTGGCCTACTACTTCATGCTTTTCAAACATTAGCAGTGCAATTTCGGGTCAGCTGAGTGGCTGTGGCTCAGACTGCCGGCATGTGTATGGTCTTTACACCCATGTCATTATCGCACAACGAATTTCAGCCCCAATTTCTTTCTTAGCACCTACAGGTGTGCAGACTGAGACCTGCGCAAAACTTTGGGTAGATAGAAGAGCAAAAAATCTAGAAGGCCAAGGTGCAAATCACAGGGCCGGACTTAGGGTGAGTTGTTTCAGCAGGAGCTGTGTTACACAGGGAGGTGAAGCCTGCAAGCCAATTAATAAATTATTTTTTCCCTTTAAGTGCACTGTCCCCTGTTATTATGGTGTGGCAAAATGATCTTATGAGCACTCCAGTGTGGACTGGGGAGGACACCACTCACCACAAGGGGATGGACCATGGGGCTTGGGATCCCACCTGATGTCCCACAACTCTCTCAGCGTATTGGAACAGTAAATAGAAAAGCCAGCTGGCAATGAGTTCTTTTGAATTATGGTACTGAAGAAGACTCTTGAGAGTCCCTTGGACTACAAGGAGATCAAATCAGTCAATCCTAAAAGAAATCAACCCTGACTGTTCCCTGGAAAGCTAGATACTGAAGCTGAAGCTCAAATACTTTGGCCACCAAATGAGAAGGGAGCATTCACTGAAGAAGACCCTGATGCTGGGAAAGACTGAAGGAAAAAGAAGAAGGGGACAGCAAAGGCTGAGATGGTTAGACAGTGTTATCGATGCAACGAACATGAAATGAAGCAAACTCCGGAGCACAACAGAAGACAGGAGGGCCTGGCGTGATGTGGTCCATGGGGTCGCGAAGAGTCGGACTCAACTGTGCGACTGAACAACAACGAGTTCATTGGGTCCAAAGAGCCTGGTGGTTTGGCCCTGAGTTTTAGTGCAAGTTGTGGGACGGAAGAATGACCGAAAACCAGGGAAATCACAAGATGGGTTGATAATGGATGCTTCCACAAGATCTTTTTTTGTCCAATGCTGACTCCAACCATTCACTCCTATATCCCTGAGAACCCAGATGACCTCCTCCGGTGTAATTGCATTCTCACATCTTTCCTGTTGTCCTATTTATTTCTACAGGTAGTGGGGTTGCTGCTGTTGCCTCCACCGCAAATTGCAGCACAGTCATTTCAGGTGTGACCAGACACAGTGTTGTTGTCTCACTTGGTTTGCAGGTGTGGTTTTTGATCTAGTTGTTGATGGCGCGCAATGGTGTCTTTCTATGATACTGACTTGCCAGTCTCCCTGCTATTACTTTCTCCATCCCCCTCTCTCTTCTGCTGTGGAGTGCTTGGAGAAACCCCGTCTCCCTTTTAGCTCAAGAACCTCGGAGTTTTCTGGCGACCTGCTAGGAGGGTGGGGGGGGGCCTTGTTGATTCTGCCTTTACTATTAAAGTAAGTGCTGGGTGGGGTGGGTGCCATAGAGATGGGTGATGGAGGCCTTTGATTCCAATCTGTGGTAACAGCCAGGGCTTTTTTTTTCTGGGGGAGCGCGCCGGAACGGAGTTCCAGAACCTCTTTGACAAAATTCTTTAAAAATGTTTAAAAGTTTGTGAGTTTTCGGTATACACATTGAAAACTTCATTTCCCTCTTGAAAGTTCTGGCAAAAAAAATAATAATGGTAGCAACCATGATCAGCCATGATCAGATCCTTCTCATATGTTTTTGTTCCCACCCTGGTACATCAGTGTGCCTTGGTCGTCAACAAACTACAGTATAAGTTTTCAAAGAATAAACAGCATCCCAAATTATTTTTTTAATTGAAACAAGCAAACCCTCTTCCCTCTTCAGAGCAACAGCTGCGGCAGCAACAGGGGAAAAGTGAATCAAGGAAATGGATGTGTCATGTGGACACTCTATGGAAGGGGATTGTGTAGTTTCCTCGGCAGCTTCTATCTAGGGCTGCCAACTCTGGGTTGGGAAATACCTGGAGATTTGGGGGGTGGAGCCTAGGGAAGGCAGAGTTTGGGGAGGGGAGGGATCTCAGCAGTGTATAATGCCATAGAGTCCATGCTCCAAAGCAGTCATTCTCTCATCTGAAGTTCAACTGTAATAGTGGGAGATCTCCAGGTACCACCTGGGGGTTGGCAACCCTGACTATAATCCTTCCTTGACACACAGACAATGAGCACCTAACACAGACCAGCATAGACATAACATTAATACAAAGCTGTCATCTGTAAGATCTCAATAGTGTTATCAGCCGTACGTGGCCTACAGAAGGGTGTGCTGCATGAATTAATCAATAATAATTACCAGCTGTGATTTCCATTTTCTTACTCTCTACAGAATACAATATACAGTCACCAAACTTCATGCAGACACGAAAGGGTGGTGAACTCTCCGATTCTGAACTCATGAACCATCTTGATAGAGAATACCTACTTCAGATGGAGATTTGCATTAAACTCTCCTGCAATGAGAACATAAGAACATAAGAGAAGCCAATGTTGGATCAAGCCAATGGCCCATCCAGTTCAACATTCTGTCACACAGTGGCCAAAAATACCAGGTGCCATCAGGAGGTCCACCAGTGGGGCCAGGACACTAGAAGCCCTCCCACTTCTGCCCCCTCCCCCAGCACCAAGAATATAGAGCATCACTTGCCCCAGACTGAGAGTTCCTATCTATAGTAAAGGTAAAGGTTTCCCTTGCTTGAAAGCCAGTCAAATTCGACTCTAGGGATGCAGTGCTCATCACCGTTTCCAAGCCAAAGAGCCAGCGCTGTCCAAAGACGTTTCCATGGCCATGTGGCCGGCATGACTAGATGCCGAGGCGCACGGAACGCTGTTACCTTCCCACCAAAGTGGTACCTATTTATCGACTTGCAATTTCTTGCTTTCGAACTGCTAGGTTGGCAGGAGCTGGGGCCAGAGACGGGAGCTTACTCCATCATGCAGCACTCGGGTCTTGAACTGCTGAACTATCGACCTTCTGGTCTGCAGTTCAGCCACTGATGGACCTCTGCTCCATATATTTAATATGGAACTCTTGGGACGTATTTGCCACAAATGCAACCCCTCCTGGTAGCCAAAAGCAAGCGGACAGGGGCTCTTGACCAGAAAAAGGGTTCTTTGATCCAAAAGGTCTGGCGTTCCCATGGGTCTGCGGCCTCACTTCCCCAAAGCTCCTTCCTCCCAGAGCAGCATGAGAAAGCAGCTGAATTCCCTAAGAGCAGCACATAGCTCTGCCCTACCCCTTTGGGGCTTGGGTGTCCTAGCCAACTCCTCCCTGTAGAACAGTGGCCCTAGGCCACAGGGCAAGCCCGCTTCCCAAGCCTGCCAGCATGGCACTCCCAGGGCATGGCCTCAGCGCAGGCAAGATGCCCAACCCCTCTTGGAAGGCCAGCTGGCCTTGCCCCATTATACAAACCCTTTCACATCCTCTGGGAGGGGCAAGGAGAACGTGCCCCCTTCCCGAGGCCCAGCATCATTCCCACTGCAGCTCTAGTTGCCTGAGTTTCGGGTCTGGATGATCTGTTATCATGATAGGCTGTGTGAGTATATGAAAGGGGGAGTGTGAAAGCGTGTGCATGTAGGTGGTGTGTATATGCAAGTGAACTTGAATCCACACTGAATTCAATTTTGGTAATGACATCCCCTTGCAAAAGAAATAATGGATGCACACACACATCACCATCTGTTGCCAGAACTTCAGCCCACAATGAGTTTGGAACGTAGGGTTGCCAACTCTGGGTTGGGAAATTCCTAGAGATCTGGGGGTGGAAGCTGGGGAAGACGGGATTTGGGGAAGGGAAGGACCCCAGTGAGGTATAATGCCATACAGTCACCATGTTCTCCAGGAGAACTGATCTCTGTCTGCTAGAGGTCAGTCGTAATTCTCCGGGGAGGGACTCCTGTCCCCACCTGGAGGTTAGCAACCCTACCAGAAAGGTGTCAAGTGGGGTTTCTGGGAAACTGAGGAATCAGGTGATCCTAGGCAGCCAATTCTATTGCATGAAAGCTCTGCCATACTTTCTCAGGCCAGGCAATTTTTTCACGAACAGAGTGGCTGTTGAATTTTCAGACTCTTCTCATCAGCCAATTCCAACCTTCCCTTCTCTATTAGATGCTTGACGTCTCTCAAGAAGGTGGGAGAGAACAGGGTTGTCAACTCTGGTTTTAGAAATACCTGGAGATTTGATGGTGGAGCCTGAGAGGGTGGGCTTTAACCAAGGGAAGGGACCAAAATAGGGTGTAATGCCTTACAGTCCACCTTCCAAAGCAGCCATTATCTCCAGGAGGATTGGAACAAATGTTTTAAATAAATAAATAATAAACAAATAAGCTAGTCCGGAGATAATTTGTAATTCTAGAGGATCTCCAGTCCTCACCCGGAAGTTGGCAACTGTAGGGGAGGAACTAGTCTTTGCCTGCGCTTGGACTTGGGCCACTGTCATATTATCTCCAAGCCTCATTTCCCCTTAAATCCTTACAATCAGGGCAGCTGGAAAGAACGGCAGTGCTCCACGACAAGTCTGACAATCCTCAAAAAGGAGCACTTTTGAACCTGTGCCACTGTATACTCCTAATCACGTGTCGCCTGTCATGATTCAGTTGCATAAGCCAACGAACAACGTTTCTGTAAAATGGTGCCACAGTGTGTGTGTGTGGAGAGGATGATCACGTGGATGATCAACACGCAGCCTTTGACAACGATTCCCATCTCTGCTGCCAGGCTTCCTATGAAACGAGGGGAATCCTTTCGGCCATAAGGAGAACTATGAGGGAGGAGGCACCAGTTACCCATTCCCCGCCCCTGTGACCAATTGCAGGGAAAAGGCCTCAAATGCCATTTCCAGATACCTTAACTGTTCCCTCACAGTTATCCAGAGATGTGAGGTACAAGGCGGGGAGGGGAGGGGGAGAGGAAGCAGAGTGTGTGTGTGTGTTCCCAGTTCTTTCCCAAAACCGAGGCCAAACTCTCACTCCATGTGTGAGCCAGGCTGGGTCTCCCTCCGACCTGAATGTGGTTTTTGTGTGCCCCCACCATGACAGGAAAGAATCCCTTTTGCTCACCTCCTCTGTGAGCTCGACCCACTTCTGTCTGGCCCACCGCCCTCATTCACTCTCTGCTCCCCTGATGTTGCTAATCCCCCCTGTCCCAGACAGCTGCCTCAGAGCCTATTGTTTCAGGTTCATGGGCTTTGAAAAGGCTAGGATTCCCTGAGCTGGTGTCGGCTGCGGCCCTAGATTCAAGGTGGTCCGGGCACACTACTAGGGAATGTGGAAGATGGGGATGAGACTGGCGTGTACCTAGCAGAGTCTTGGCTCCACAAACTCCCTGATGCCCCATCTGTGCCATCCACACACCCCTTCCAAATGAGCTATTTAATAGGATCAGTACCAATTTGTAATGCATAAATCCTGAGGAGTACTCTTCAAATAGATTATGTGCATGTGGGTTTGGGGCAACTGAAACTTTATCCCATATTTTCTTCGATTGTAGGTTGGCTGACCCTTTGAGAGGTCTGCAGATAGTTTCCAAGGTTCCCCTTGTTTCTGTATTTCTGGTATTACTGTGGCTAAATTTTTGGCAGCAGTGGCTTCTATGAAGAAGAAGAGATTGGATTTATACCCTGCCCTTCACTCAGCGTCTCAGAGTGGCTTACAAACTCCTTTCCCTTCCCCTCCCCTCCCCACAACAGACACCCTGTGAGGTAGGTGGGGCTGAGAGAGCGCTGAAAGAACTGTCCTTGAGAGAACAGCTCTGACAGAACTATGGCTTGCCCAAGATCATCCAGCAGCTGCAAGTGGAGGAGTGGGGAATCAAACCCGGTTCTCCCAGATTAGAGTCTGTGCACTTAACCACTACCCCAAACTGGATAAAAATAGAGGGCTTTTAAAGACTGGTTCTGCCCAAGGCCACTGGGTCATTGGATTGTCAAATAAAGAAAGCATAGTAAACTTAACCATGCTAATAACATGTAGCCATCAAATGCAACTATTGCCAGGTCTTCTGCTGGGGTGCTAAACTGGGAAAAAAGAATTGTGGATTTCTGTCTAAAGGTGGTGACAGCCCACCATTCTCAAGAAAGTTGAAAGTGATTTCAGAGGAGTATCCATGCTCATAGCGTACCCCACCTTTGCCTTTGATCTGGGGCTGCCAACCTACAGGGGGTGGCTGGAGATCTTCTGGGATACAACTGATCTCCAGACAGCAGAGATCAGCTCCCCTGGAGAAAACGACCACTTCGGATGGTGAACTCTGTGGCCTTGTATCCCACTGAAGTCTCTCCCCAAACCCTGCCCTTCCCTGACTCCACCACCCCCCAGTCTCCAGGAATTTCCCAACCCAAAATTGGCAACCCTACTTTCATCAAATGGGTTTAGAAATTGTACAAAACCCACGGTTACCAATTTCCTCTTCCTGAAGCTATTTCTGCACTAGTGAAACTCTGGGAACAGTGTCAAACGCTGTGCTGTCCAGCAAAGGGCTGTGCTTCTGCAAAGAGGTACAGTACAGGGAAACAATGCATTCTACAACTGTACCGATCTAGCTGTTGGCACAGACGGAGCCCAAAATTGTGAATCCGCATAAGACATTTACTGTTAAGCGCATAATCCTTCAGTACATCTGGTCTGTACATCATCCATGTCATGGAAGTTCAAACAGCAAAAAGTCCAGAAATCCTCTGAATTTTTTTTTAAAAAATGCTTTTTGATACTTCATCATGCCCTCCTATGTATGCTTTAATACCTGATCTATACTACTAATGTAAACCATTTTGAAAGCCCCTTTAACGATGATGGTCCCCATCCTAATCGTCCTGCAAAATTCACTTCTGTGCCTGTGCATTCTCTTGCTTTCTCTTTGTCTGTTTCCCCCCCCTTCGGCTTCTTATGCTTAAATGCTTTGCCACTGGCTTTCTTGGCTACGTTGTCTCCCAGTCCCAATTATTGCCGAATTAATTACTGCTGAATTGGAATTACTGCCCGAATTGGAATTCATAAAGAAGTTTGATACCATCTCTGGAGGATTTAACAAGGGCTTGGGACTCCTCAGTCATTACAGGTGTCAACCAGCTTAGCAAAACCTGGGGTTCCATAGCTATTATAGGTGTTAACCAGCTTAGCAGAACTAGGGAAACTGTGTCAATTACTGTTATTGTGCAGAGTGTCTGGGCTCTTCTTTATTACATCTGAATTTCACCTAATTACATCTTACCTTGGGCTTCCTACATTGACCGCAGTGGTTAAAAAACAGCTGATTCCACAGCCTTGTACATCCAGATCTGCGTAGTGAGGACCCTAGCGATAGTGGTGCCAGGTCCTACGTGGCAGCCAGGGGGGAGCTCCCGTGACGTCATCACGTTGCTGATGTTGGGGGTGACGCTCTAGTTTTTTGGGGCAAAACTCTATGGGTTTTTCGCCTTCAAAACCATAGAGTTAGTCTAAAAACTAGAGTGTCACCACTGCGATGTGATGTCATCACTTCCAGATAATGTCATTGTGCTGGAGACACTGTGCAGTGACGTCCCAGTTTGGGGGTGGGGGTTTCCCCCGCTGGCCAGTGACAGATCAGAGCCCTTAAAAGCGGGGGAACCCCTGCTGGGACCAGGGGGCTGGGAACCCTACCTAGTGAGGACTATGTGCATTTGACAAAGTGAGTTCTACTTTGTGAAAGCTGACTCAAGAATCAAGACTTGTTGGTCTTTAAGGAGACATAAGACTGGGGTTGCCAACAACCGGGAGGGGGGGATGTCCTGTTCCTTTAACACAGGCTCAATGAGATATTCTTTAGCAATTAATCTTATTTATCTCACAATAGGGTTACCAGCCTCCAGGTGGTGACCGGCAGTCTCCTGGGACTTACAACTGATCTCCAGATGACAGAGATCAGTTCGCCTGGAGATCATGGCCGCTTTGGAAGGCGGACTCTATGGCACTATACTCCACTGAAGTCCCTTCCTTCCCCAAGTCCTGCGTTCCTCAGGCTCCACCCACAAAATATCCAGATTTCCCAACCTGGACACACACATGATGCTGCCTTATACTGAATCAGACTTTTGGTCTATCAAAGTCAGTATTGCCTACTCAGACTGGCAGTGGTCCTCCAGGGTCTTATGCAGAGGCCTTTCACATCTCCTACTGCCAGAGCCTTTAACTGGAGATGCCAGGGACTGAACCTGGGACCTTCTGCATGCCAAGCAAATGCTCTACCACTGAGCCACAGCAACCCTACCTCTGTACCATTCCCATTTCCATATGTTAAGCTTCTATTATAGGGGCAGGACATTTTTTCCCTCCAGGTTGTTGGCTATATAAGGCACATGTCTTGCACAGTCTTCCAGCTAGGAACTGGCTCTCAAGGCACCATGAAGATCAAAAAAGGCTCACCAAAAAATTAAAATGACCAAAAAAAGATATGAAAACCTCAGACAAATAATTTAAAACAGCAGCAAATATATAAAGGGTCACAGAAAAAATACATTGTGTACTAAAGGACCCATCTCTTTTTTAAAAAAAACCCAGTGGGGATGCAACACAGAAAGAAAATCAACAAAATGCTTTGGAAAATTTATGCATCTTCACTTGGCATCATAAGGTTTGGCACCAGGCAAGCAGGTAAAGGATGGGCATTCCAAAGTCAGGGTGCTACAACCGAAGGAGCCCTGCTTCTTATCACCGCCTGCTGTGAAACAGGAGGGAGTCAGGCAGGGCCTCTGGAATCAGATCTGTCCGTCTGGCAGGTTCTTATGAGAGGCAGCCCTTAAGGAGCCCTGGTCCCAAGCCTTTTTAGGGAGTTAAAGGTAATTACCAATGTTTTGATGGCCCCAGAAACATACAGGCAGCCAATACAATTGTTGCAAATAGTGAAATGTGATCTCTGTGATTAGTTCCAACCAGCAATACGGCTGCCAGCCCTTGGCTGGGGGGGAGGGGGACAGAGACAGGTGGGAACGGCATCGTGGGACACCACAATGTCACTTCTGGCTGCAAAACCAGAAGTGATGTCACCATATCATATGATATTAGGTTTTCCTGAAACTCTATTGTAAACATCCATAGAGATGGGGGATATTCTAAGAGCGTTGCATAACATAGTGACATCACTTCTCAGCTCCTAGTCATTGCAGCATCACCATAAGGCTGCCAACCTCCAGGGAAGGCCTGGAGATCTCTCAGAATTACATGTGATCTCCTTGGAGAAAACAGCTGCTTTGGAGGATGGACTCTGTGGCATTATGCCTCACTGAGGTTTCTCCCCTTTCCAAACCTACCCCCACAACCTCCAGGAATTTTCCTACCTGGAGTTGGCAATGCTAGGTCATGAGGCATAATTTCCCCCCACACTCCCCCCACCTCATTAAACACCAGCAGGGGCAGTGGGAAGCTCTGGGAGGTATCTGGCAACCCTAACCGGTATCTTGGCTAGTGAATTTTGTGCTAACAAATTTCCAAACCATCTTCAAAGGCAGGGATTCATTTAGAACCTCCATTGGCTTCACGTCATATAGCTGAAAAGGAGAAATTGAGTTTTTAATTGCATACTGGAGACACCCTGCTCCAAACCCATTGGTTTCATATAAACATTAAAAGAGCACGCGGGATACAATGGAACCCTAAGGGGACTCCATAGCATTAATACCATGAGGCTGAACAATTATCTCCCAGCTCCACCTTCTAATACTGATAACCGAGCAGACAAAGATACTAAAGCACAGAGCCTCCAGTACCTAATCTCAACTAGCTGGTCCAGAAGGAGAGTGAGTAGCTCAGTGGTACAGCATCTGATTTGCATGCAGAAGGTCCCAAGTTCAGTTTCCAGCATCCCCAGCTAAAAGGGTCAGGTAGCAGGTGATGTGGATGATCTCTCCTTAAGACCTTGGAGATCTGCTCCATGTCAGAGAAAACAGTATTGACCTTGATAGACCCCAAAGGCTTAGAATCATGGAGTTGGAAGTGGCCACATAGGCCATCCAGTCCAACCCCATGCTCGATGCCATTCAATGTAAAGCAGTTTTAAGTATGTGTTCATATATACACCAGTGGTTCTGGAAGCCACTAAAAGAGAATCAAAAAGATCACATATCCACATCCCTCTCCAAGTCCCTATTATGCGTTTGGTTTTGGTTCCAAAACCATGCCTGAACCCAGAAGGAAATGGGGGGAAAAATGGGTAAATGTTTTCTACAATATATTCTACATGATCTACAGTGCTATCCTAGGCAGAGTTTATGGATGCCAGGCTCCAGGTGGGTTCTGGGGATCTCCCAGAATCAAAGCTCATCTCCAGCCTACAGAAGAAGAAGAAGAGATTGGATTTATAACCTGCCTTTCACTCGGAGTCTCAGAGTGACTTACAAACTCCTTTCCCTTCCCCTCCCCACAACAGACACCCTGTGAGGTAGGTGGGGCTGAGAGAGCTTTGAGAGAACCTCTCCTTCAAGGACAGCTCTGGCAGAACTGTGGCTTGCCCAAGGTCATCCAGCAGCTGCAAGTGGAGGAGTGGGGAATCAAACCCAGTTCTCCTGGATTAGACTCCGTGCACTTAACCACTACACCAAACTGGATCAATCCCCCTGGGAAAAATGGATGCCTTTGGAGGGTGAATGCTATGGTATTGTAGAAAAAGAAGAAGAAGAGATTGGATTTATACCCCACCCTTCACTTGGAGTCTCAGAGCGGCTTACAATCTCCTTTTCCTTCCCCACCCCACAACAGACACCCTGCAAGGTAGGTCCCAAGTTCAGTTTCCAGCATCTCCAGCTAAAAGGGTCCTTAAGACCTTGGAGATCTGCTCCATGTCAGAGAAGACAGTATTAACCTTGATAGACCCCCTGTGAGGTAGGTGGGGTTGAAAGAGCTCTTCCAAGGACTGCTCTTGAGAAAACAGCTCTGAGAGAACTTGTGACTGACCCAAGGTCACACCAGCAGCTGTGTATGGAGGAGTGGGAAATCAAACCCAGATTAGTGTCCGTGCTCTTAATCACTACACCAAACTGGCTGTCAGGTGAAATTGTACCCCACTGAGGTCCCTGTCCTCCCCAGGCTTCACTTGCAAATCTCCAGGAGTTTTCCATCCTGAAGTTGGCAACACTAGCAGATGTACAGCCTTTTAAGTCCACTGAAGGCCTTAACACTATGGCCCATTCTCTTAAACTATCTGCTGCAGCAGTTTACTGGCTTCTGCTTTTTATTATAGGTGAGACTTATTGTTGGAAAAGGCAATGTCTGGTGTACAAAGAAGAAGAGAAGACCCTGAAGGGGGCAGCAAGAAGACAATTAGATAGGACAGTGAGGTCAGCACCTTCTCTCTCCTATCAAGTGTCATTCCTTGTCGGCCTCCAGATTGCTACTCTTCGGGCAATTGCTACTCTTTTTTTTTAAACAAAATTTTATTGGGATGCGCTCAACATTTTCAACAACGTTACCAATACAATTTGAAAAAAAATTTCCATCCCATCCCCCCACCCCCTAATAGGCTTCCAATACTGCTAATAACAAAAGAAATATATATTAGACGGTAATCAGGTTTAGACTTATATGAATCGACAAACCAGGTAACACATTTCAAATATATAAAACACCTAATTTCAACATATTTTCATATAACAGTATAATACAATTCAGAATTCATTTCACTTCTTATTCAGTATCCATACAAATCTAAATTGTACATTTTCCGCTTCATTCTGTATTCAGTTTCCAAATACAATTTCAAACCTTCCCAATCTTTTATATACTGTTCTGCCATTTGTCCATTTAGTTTTTTTAATCTTCTTTTTCCTTCTCGGAAGTGCCACACTCAGTCTCCTCTTTCTCTCCGCTGGAGATGTAGTTAGGAACCTATGTCTGTCTCACCTCTTTCCTATCAAGTATATTAGTTCCTAAATAAACCTTTATCTACCCTTTAAGCAGGTTGTGCACCGTTGCTGTGTTAATTACTCTGCCAACAATTATTTATTTACAGAATTTGTGCATCTCTTCTCAAGGGATAAATGCAAAACATTTAAAATAATTTCATAAACTAAGCAGGGCTGTGATATGCGGATGCAAGATAGCACATGCGGATAGTAAGCCTGACAGCAAGGGACTTGTAGGAACATGCAGTAGCAGTATGCCGTAGCATTTGAGCTGGGCTTTGCCACAGGCTCCCAATGGGTACCATGATCCCCCCCACAATTTTATTTTAAGAGTTTGGCAGCCAACTACTTGCTAACATGCTAAGTGTCTATGCAGATTTGCAATATCCACCACTACGCAGGAATGCAGATGGATTTAATGTTTGGTTTTAATTGTTATTTTATGCTGAGATAATGCGGGCACACCTTTCCGACAAATTCTTTCATCGGGCCTCATGAATTCTTTCATCAAGCCTCTTGCCCGTGTCGCTTGCTTTGGACAATGCAGTCAGAGATCTGCCGAACTCATCAAAACCTGTTATAAGATGACTGCATTGTTTTTGCCAGTACTAGAGCTTTCCGTCCGGTGGTGCATTAGACGTGATAGTGAAAAGGACATTTGTTTGCCTAAATGGTGCACATTGATTGTACAATTTGGGGTTAATTTTTAGACAGTGTGTTCCCAGAAAGTAGTCAATGGAGAACTAAGTGGAGAGTGCACCCCTCCTGCTCTAGGCACACATGGTGATCATGGGCTGCCCACAAGCCCATAGCTATGGTGGGGCATTTTGGGGCTGTGCCCCCTCAAATGTGAGGCACGCCCCACAACAGCTGCTGCCCCTCTCCCCCTCCGTCGCCCCTCTCCTGCAGCCCCACAAAATTTACCCATGCACCACCAGCCCCAAAATTCTGGCTATGGGGCTGCTGCTCAGACAGGGGGGCTCGCATTTCAGAATCATAGGAATTTTCGAAGGTGGAATCTGTGCCTATACGAGGTCCAGTTGGTGAGATGCACAGAGACCATGAAGGTAGTTTCAGTAGAGCTGCCATGATGGTCTGCAGTAGAAGATCTAGATTCAAGTTCAGTAGCGCCTTATAGAGCAGCAATATTTTCAGGGTCTGAGCTTTCGAGAGTCAAAGATCCCTTTGTTAGAAGCTGATGAAGGGAGCTTTGACTCCTGAAAGCTTACAGCGTGAAAATCTTGTTGGCCTCTAAGGTGCTGTTGGACCTGAATCTAGAGACCACAAAGACTGACATACATTCTAATGTTTCAAAGATGAAAACAGGGATATCCTGGTAACCTCTATTTTTATAACAAGGACCGCTGGTGGAGTCCTGCCCTCCCTTCACCATTATTACATAGAAGAGGTGGGACCCACGATACTCATGCGGGGGGGGGAGTATTCCCTGCAGCTCCTGGCCAGCCGGCCACTGAAGCAGCAGGAGCTCCACATGGAGGAGGAGGAGGCCGCAGGTGAGCTGAGCAGGTGGTCCACCAGGCTTCGCCCCCGCCTGCTGACAGCAGCAATGGCCGCGGCTCCCAGATGCCAGTCTGCCAAGGCTTCTCCCCCTCTGCCACAGCAACAGCCATGGCTCCCCGCCGCTGGCCACCAAGGCTTCGCCACTGCCGCCAGCAGCAACGACAGCAAGCCCTATGTGGATCTGCCACAGTTCACAGTGGTAAGTGTGCATGCGCGGGGGACTCTTTTACTTTTTTGGGGGGGTTAAATATCCCCCCTATAGTTTTTTATAGATTTCAGACTTTTCTGTACATCTGGGGATTGCCCCAAATGTGCAGGAAAATCTCTTTGCCCCCTAGGAGCCCCCAATGTGCAGATTTAGATATCCACATGCAGGGGGTGCCTTGGCTATTAGATATATGGATTGCATGCAGGGGTGCCTTGGCTATTAGATATATAGATTATCGAGAGTTCTGCCTGGTGTATTCCATTGACTGCCATTGTTTTAAAAGCCGAAATAGTGCTTTTTCTTTTGGTTAAAGATATACCAGAAAAGCATAATTGACTTGCATGAGTTCAGACTATTCTCTTCTTCTACAGAATACACTGATCTCATCAGATCTCAGAAGCCAAGTCGGGTCAGCTCTGGTTTGTACTTGGATGGGAGACCACCAAGGAAGCCCAGGGTCATTACACAGAGACAGTCAATGGTGAATCACCTCTCAACATCTTATTCCTTGAAAACCCTGGGAGGGGTCATCCTAATTCAGCTCCAACTTGACAGCACTTTCCAGCACCACCGCCCCAGAATTCAAAATAAGGCTTCCAGACCAGAGCCATTCCTACTTAGCTTCAGTGAGGGTGTTATGTCATGTGCCCCTAGAACACACTATATCTCACAGGAACTGCAGTATATTACAACAATATGCTTTCCATATTGCCTTAATGTTCATGTACATGAGTCTGCCACAGGAGGTGGTAGTGGCAGCTACAAGCATGGGCAGTTTCAAGAGGGAATTAGATAAACAGATGGAGCAAAAGTCCATCAGTGGCTATTAACCACAAGGTACAGATAGGAACTCTCAGTCTTGGGCAAGTGATGCACTCTATTCTTGGTGCTGGGGGGGGGGCAGCAGTGGGAGGGCTTCTTGTGTCCTGGCCCCACTGGTGGACCTCCTGATGGCACCTGGTATTTTTGGCCACTGTGTGACAGAGTGTTGGACTAGATGGACCGTTGGCCTGATTCAACATTGGCTTCTCTTATGTTCTTATGTTGTATATATCTGCACCAGAGACATGAAACAACCGCTATAACCCCATTCAGAAACTTCTAGCCTCTCTGAGGAGTGAGCTGAGCACTAAAAAGTTATAGCATTTCACACGAATGGTCAAAACAGACCCAACCAGAGGTTGAAGCCCCTTCTCCATGCACATCATCCACATCTCACACTGCATGCATGAGAATTGAGGAGAACCCACAACTCACATGTGACTGTAACACAGGACATGGAGCGAGGACCCCAGACTTGCTCTGCCTTCTATAATGCATCAAGTGGGAGACGGTACCTGGCAGTTGTTAACTATCTCCAGAAATCGCTCCAACAAAGCTCTGCCTGTTCCCTTCATTGTGCAAAAAAAGACTATCAGCCCCTAATAGGGTCACCAGCTGAGTTAGGAAATACCTAGAGATTTTGGGGGTGGAGCCTAAGGAGGGCAGGGTTTGGGTAGTGACCTCATCACAGGGTCCCTCCTGGCAACTGGCAGGGGATGAGGGAACTTACCAGGAGCAGGAAGGAGGCCCAGTTGATGTGCAGTGACATGCTAACATCACTGCCCATGACTTGGAAGTAACATCATCATGTTGGGGTGATGCTCTGGTATTTGGGCAAAAACTCTATGGTAGATTTTTTCTTCTATCATAGAGTTTTTGCCCGTGTGACCTGTTTCTTGCAGGTCACATGGGCAGTGATGCAGACATGTTGGCTGGATCTACCCCTTTTTCTGGGCAAGTTCCCCGCCACCAGCCAGCTGATTGGCAGCGGAGGGGTAGGGTCCGGCACTGGTGGACCCCTGCCTCCACTGGGGTATCTGGCATCCTACCTCATCAGGGTAAAAACAGCCATTTTCTCCAGGGAAATTAATCTCTATAATCTGGAGATCAATTGTAATACCAGGAGATCCCCACCTGGAGGCTGACAACCCCTAGTCTCTAAGGAATACTGGCGTATGTGTGGTGCGTCCCCAAATCTTGGCTCAAGAATATACCACATCTTTGTAACTGTATAGAAGCCAATATATTACAACAAGAAGACAGAGCTGGAGAATGCTGAAACCTCTGTTATTTTAAATGCCCAGAATCAAAAGTGTCAAATGCCAAGTTGTGCCTAATTGCCTCACATTTAGTCTGCATCAGTCAAAGGAATTGTAAAATGGATTTGGTGCCTTTACTGGTTTCCAAGGCTACATGCAGCCAAAGGTTGTTATGGCCCTGGTGAGGAAAGTTCTACATAGGTCAGGCATACCCTAATTTAAACTGGATTTAAAGGCCTTCCCACTAAGAGCCCTAGAGTAATTTTATGTTGAGAATTCCCTGTTAAAATGCCTTAGTTACCTCACAATTCTCAATGCTCCTTACAAGTGAATCCATGTGAGGAATACAACATTTTAAGACTCTAGCATAGACATGTCTTAGAGTTACAGTGGTCCACTGCTTGTGTGGAAATGTTCTTGCTTCTAAGCATGCCCTCCTGGAAATCTAGCAAAGACTACCAAGAGGGTCACACTGATATAAAGTGAAATACAAGTGATACTCTGCAACGGAGCACAGAGGCCGATTAAGTACAAGAACCGACTTCCGGAAACCCAACACGGTTCAAGTTATATATTACTCTTTATCGGGGCAATAATCGAAATAGGTGTTGACATAGAAGTATCACCCCACAGGCAGATGAATGCAAATGACTGAGTCACCCTTTTATCAAATAGGATTGTTATGCTCAACCTCACAAAACACTTTCAAGTCGCTCTTGATTCTCTCCACACACTTGCTGACTACATCTCTTTCTCTTGGGAACTTAGGCACATTTTTTCGCCATTGTGCTAAGAGCAGGTCTAAACCCTTGGGAAACCTTCCATAGGCTGTACCCACCAACTATATGCCTTCAATAGAAAGACAGCTCCAAACCAGACACAGCAGAAACATGACCCATCCCTTCAAAGGTGGTGGCTATGGCCCTCTCTCCTATGGAGCAGAAGGTGGAGCAAGAAAAACCAAAAAAGGCATGGAGGTAAGGTGTGCTGAATCTTTCCCATGCTTACCACATATTTCCCTGAGCCTCACAGGCACGTTCCCAGAAAATCTCAGAATATGGCTGAGAGAAAAAAGTCTGTGGAAAGATAATGAGGTGAGAGGAATTGCTGAGAGAGAAAAAGCATGTGGAAAGATACTACGGTGAAATGAATTGTCAGTGACGAGAAGGTTCGGCGTTTACTAGGTCTCCCGTTTGCCCCTACAATTCAGGCCTTCCTCCCCATACATGCCATATTCATTTGTTCGTTGGCTGACAATATCTATTTTCTAATAATGCATGGAGTGAACTCAACTGGTACCAAATGGAGAAGCATTCCAGTCAATGTCATTTATTTTTGGTTCCCCTTTTATTTGGGGACTAGATCTCACTCTTGGTTTTTTTAGCCGTTATTGAGCTCTGAAATTGGTTCCTCTGTACAGAAGATGTATCTTCTCCTGAAACTACATCACGAATATCCTGTCCGCAGAATGGGTCTCCTACTATCCTTACTCTTCAGTCAGGGACACTGACAGGATTTGTAGGCCTCAGAACAGATGTTTGTTTATTTTTATGTCCTAAAGTTGGACTATGAGATGCAGAATTGTGCCATGCCCTCCCTATGCACCAACCTTTGTCCCCCCCCCCCATTTACCACCTCTGGGACTGCCTCCCACTGTCCCGTTGTCGGCAAGATCATGAAATAATGTGTGAATACTAATTAGTGGAAACGCGAACACGAACTAAACTGAAGGATTCCTCCATGCTAGGAAACAGATTATGACTACAGTGAGTGTGTACTGAGCTACGGGCAGGATTAAGGGAAATCAGGAAGATCACTGCCAGGGCACATGTGGGAGAACAATACCACATCTGGAATAACAGCTGTTTTAGGTGGGCAAGCTTGAAAAATACGAATGTGGAAAAACAGGTGTTTTAGGTGGTCAAGCTTGAAGAATACAAATGTGGAAAATGTGCCACCTGCCCGCTCTATTCTGGGCTCTTTTCTGGCCATGTTTCTATTATGGGAACTCGACTCCTTCTTTCTAACCAAAAAGCCAAGCATTTCCTGGAACTGGGCAAGGCAGCCATTGCCTTGATAGGTGGTCCTGGGGCCACAGTTTGGGTGGAGATCGCCCTGGACTGTCGGTGTGTTTGCTTTGGCACTCACCACAAAACCTTACACATTTCCCCTGTAAAGTGGCCACAGGAATTTGTATGCTGTATGGAAAAATGTGAGTGAGTGTGTGTGTGTGTAAAAAAATATGGGATTAATAAATCAGTCTGTTTCACATTCACCTGCCGGATCTCCTTCCCTAGTTGCCCCCAAGCCCCCGGAAGCAGTTCCTCTGGTACTGTCCCTCTCTGGAATAACAGAAGCATATTCACATTCTCCTACCACATCTGCAACATTCCCCCCCAAATATCACATTATTGGGAATGAACACTTTAAACCACTTTAAATTGGTGGATTAATCAACTAAAAGAAGGGTGCTGCCTTCATTCGCTGCTTATGGGCTTCCCGGGAGTTATCAGCCACTGCTAGAAAGGTTACTGAACTAAATGGGCCATTGGGATGGCCTGACTGGGGTCTTTCAGTGTTCTTGTGTAAAATTTTAATTTTGTTAGTCAGTGAGGGTTCAGGTTTGATCTATGAAGCTGAGAACTGGCACACATTTATTCTGAAGATAGTTTATTAAAGCTTAAATTATTTTTCAATATATACAGTATCGATTTCTGCAGCTATTTTGGCTCTGGTGTTTACTGTATTAATAATAATGAGGAATAAAATATAAAAGGAAGTGTTTCCTTCTCAATGTGAATGACGGACAGCATGTGAGAAACCACACATTCTCACGCTTCCTTCAGCTATACAGAAGGAGACCTATTTTGAAATTTTAGTAATATGCAAACCTGGGGTACATACAGAAATTCCTGTGGAAAAGAGCAGGTGGAATGTGTAGGAGGGTCATGTTCCCCACCACCACCTTTGTTCCCATAAAGACAGAGTTTCAATTCAATCCAAATGCTAATTACCATGTAATTCCCCCCCTCCAGGCTTCAACAGACTTGCTTTTTTTCCTTCCGCACCTACTGTTTATCCCATCAAATATGTGTTCAGTGCTTTATTATTTATTCAAGGTTTGGTTACATTTCTTTTTAAAAGGCAGTGTAGCAACTCTAATGAGGAGAGGAGAATGGTGTAATGGTGATTGGATGTTATGAGAACTGGCCAATCAGTGCTGTGCAAACTTGGCCTTTCCTCAAAAGGCGGGCAGGTGAGAATTACCCTTGATCCTGGGTTTAGGGTTGCCAGGCCACCTCTGACCACTGGTGAGGGATGGGGTGGGGATAAGTTTATCCTGGAGACTTGGGGATGGAACCTGGGGAGGACAGGGACCTCAGTGGGGTACAATGCCACAGAGTTCACCCTTCAAAGCATCCGTTTTCTCCAAGGGAACTAATTTCTGTAGTCTGGAGATGAGCTGTAATCCCCGGTCCCGCATGGAGGCTGACATCCCTACTGGGATCTACGCATCATAACCACAGTGATTGTGCTTCCACAGCTGGGTTGCTGCTATTAGCAAACATCTCTCCACACCCATATTTAAATCTAACTAATTAATTGGCCTGGTGGCAAATAATTAACCAACTAAAAGGACTTATAATTGGTTGACACAGCCATAAACATTACATGCTCCGACACTGCCTGCTTAATAGGAAAGGTGCCTATCCTGCCCTTTTGGGTATCCAAGTTGCTGGCGTGTGCTGAATTTGAACCTAAATATTGGATAGCAGCCTCTTCCTAACACAGTGACAGGACCAAGATGGCTCAACCATGTAGGCAGACTAGACAGCAAGGCCGGGCATCAGCAAATCTGGGTTCTCACACTGGGTTTCCAGTATGGCTGGGGCCCTCATCTGAACTGTAATCGCACTCCAAAAGCTTGTGTGATAGTAAGAGAAAATTAAGGAGCGTAATCTCAGATTTGCCATTGAAATTGCAAAAAATCTCTTGAGAAAACCCTGGTATTCAGAAGATAGCATTGCTGGCTTTTCTACATGGCTACCAGAACTACTAACTCTGCTTGTATTGGAACTCTGAATACTGAAGAAGGACCCCAGTGGGGGACAAAAAGAAGTAGAGAATTGGTTGGAGATGCCACAGAGTAGGAGCTCCCAACCTTTTTGAGCCTGCAGGCACATTTGGAATTCTGACCCAGCGTGGTGGGCACAGTGACAAAATGGCTGCCACCAAACGGCTGCCGCAGGAGGCAAAGACAGCCACAAAAAATGATTGTCGCAGCTTAACTTCAGTAACACAGTGTGGATTCTTGTGCCGTGGTGGCAGCTGCTGCCAAAGCAACATTGTAAAGAAATCTGCACTGCCAATCAGATCTCCGCAGCCAATCAAATCTTCGACACGGAAGCCAAAGACGCCCAGCTGAGAACTGAAGGGGAAGAACTGGAAATGGAGAATGTGCATCTCTAAGCAGAAAGGGGGTACAGGAAGCAGCAGCAACAGCATCAGTGCAGTGGCAGTGTGGTGGTGCCAGCTGGAAAAGGAGGACAACAGAGGCACAGAGAGAATGGCCTTTGATGGCTAGGGCAGAGTGGTGTATGTCCCCTTTCTATGCCATGCAAACACCAACTGATCAAGGGCTAGTAACGACAGAGTGTCCCCTTTATAAACAGGCATCTGGGGCATGTGTGTCACTGGCTCCATGTCACTTACTTCAGGGCATGCTATTGGAGGAAGGCTTGGGATCTTGAGAGCTTCATGGGAAGGGTCTGTAGACCAGCCAGTGGCCTACAAATCATAGTTTGGATACCTGCAGGCTATGCCTTTCACTTCCTCCCATGCTGCTGACAGCCAGGAGTATGCTGGTCCCCAATGGTGCGGTTCCAAGAGACGACGAGTGTAAGCCCAAGTTCATAGTTTCTTCTTGCACCCTGCTGCCCACAGGGAGCACGCCAAGTCACGGTGGCATGTTGGCACTTCCAATGCTTGTTTCAGAACCAGATGCTGACAACGCAGGTTCAGGAGGTGACTGAGGGCGTAGGCTGTGCCCATTGCCTCTTCTCACCAACTGGCAGAAACTGGGAGCCTGCTGAGCCCCAGTGGTGGGGTGAGTGCCCGAGCTGGTGGCGGCACAGATCTGGGAGGCGGTGGCAGGTGCAAGCCACACCTGTCGCCTGTTCCCAGGCAACTACCGCCGGCTGGGAGTGGGTAGAACCCCAAGCAGTGCCTCAGCAGTGACTTCTCCTCTTTGTGGCATCCCAAGAAGCTGCTTGGGTCGCCTGCGTGGAGAACCGGCCCTGGCCCAATCCTCTTGACTTCAGCAGCAGAAGGGCACTGAGAGCTTTCGGAACTTCCTCTGGGCCACCAAAACCATTCTGCGAGAATCCAAGGAGATCCAGCATCTCCTAATCATTTTGCTCACATAATAAAGTGGAGCACATATTATAGATTACCTTTTGCAACGATGCACGTCCAACTACAGTGCACCTTATTTACACTGCACATAATTATTAGGCGTCGGCAGACAAACGCAAGTAAGCATAACAACATTGATGGAGCCTGGATTACGCACAAATGCTTGGCCATCATGTTAAACTGCTGAAGTGATGTTCAGTTACCACTTCAGTTTCCTTAAAACTCTCTTGGTTAAGTTATTTCTAATCCACGAGCAAGACGTACCCTGTTCTAATTCCCAAAGTTTCACCAGCACTGTTGCTGCTCCGCCACCTCACCCTGAAAGTGTGGGAACATAACACTACCATCCTTGACCACATAATACTGGGGCGGGGGGGGAGAAGAAGCACTTTGTTGAACTGTGAAGAATTTTAAAAGCTCAGCATTACCCCACCTGCCATGCAGGGGGTTGTCAGAAATACTGGCAGCTAGACAGACCAGTTGTGGAGAACAGGGACTGGGGTGTGTGTGTTAGATCTTGGTTCACAGCCACACCATAATCAAGGCTGGTTTCCCAGTGACAGATGGCATTCGACTTACTGACACCATGACCATTCAAAAAACATTAACGCATGAAGCTGCCTTATATCGAATCAGACCCTTGGTTCATCAAAGTCAGTATTGTCTACTCAGACTGGCAGTGGCTCTCTGGTGTCCCGGGCAGATGTCTTCCACATCACCTACTACTTGATCCCTTTAATTGGAGATGCCAGGGATTGAACCCAGGACCTTCTGCAAGCCAAGCAAATGTTCTACCACTGAGCCATGGCCCCTCCCCAAATGCAGAGATCAGCAGCCTTTCATCATTAAAGAGGCAAACTACACCAAATTCAGAGTAAGAGAATAGCAAAGAGACAGAATAAGAAAGCTCATCTGCCTAACTGAAACTTTACAGTTTGCCATTATTGACTACTGACTATTGACATGTGGATTACTAATCCATAAAGTTTCTGCAGCCCAAGTCCTGGTTGCTGCGAGTCCTTTATGAGGAAGGGGCACACACAAAGTCTCACAATGCAACCCCGCAGGACTGTTTTTGGTGCCGTGGTTCGCATTGGATGGCTGGCAATTATTCGCCTCTATCATTTCCGATTATGTAAAGCATCTCTAAGAAGCCCTTTAATCCTATAAAAATCTGCGCCTACCATTTCTGGTGGTGGCTGTAGAAAGTGCTGGCAAATTGCAGCTGAGTTATGGTGACCCCATAGGTTTCTCAAGGCAAGAGATGAACAGCGGTGGGTTGCCTTGCTCTGCATAGCAACCCTGGACTTCCTTGGTGGTCTCCCATCCAAATACAAACCAGGGCCAACCCTGCTTAGCTTCTGAGAACCAATGAGTTTGAGCTAGCCTAGGCCATCCAGGGCAGGGCCACTGTTCCCTTGACATACTGCTTATACTAACATCCCATCTACCCCTCCAATAGATCTTCGCTCAAAGATTTTATTTTCTTTTTTGAAGAAGCCATATTTGATTCCACACTGAGCCACATTCGGCTCTAGGACCAGGGGATGCTGATCCTTGATCTAATGCAAGCAAATAGGTCAAACCAGAAAGATTGGCTTTCTCCCTCTAAGTTAAAATTATTGGTTTGTTTTGATTTTCATTTCTATTCAGATCACTATCCCGCTATTGCAGTTTTTTTAAAAAAAGTTTAATTTCCCCCAGAAGGCTGACACTAGCTACACCCTGCACCAACTGGAAACAGTAGTGCTTCCTATCCAGGATGCAGATGGGGCTTTAACTTTAAGGCTATGACTTAAAAATCTTATTTTTCTTTGCATCCTCTTTCTCCCACTTAATATCCAGCCTGATCAACAGTTCTGGAGAACTCTAAAGCTTCCACACAGTGTTGTGATATGTCGGATGGTCTTCATAGCACATAAGGCATGGCTTCTTGCTTATGGGTTTGCTATGGACCGACATGACTGTCTGCACCATCTTTGGCTTTGTCCTTGCTGTCTTTGTGCTGCTCTTCCCATATGTGCCCTCTCTAGTGTGCAGGCTCATTATAAAAAAATATGAATACAGACGTGTTGATGCATCCATACACACTAGTAACATTTGAGGGGGTAAAAGTTTTAATCATGAAAGAGGAGGCTGTAGAACATCACAAGAAGGTTCTCCAAGCAGCAGAAAATCTCTTAAGTGGTGAGTAAGCATTCCAGTGTTATAGTTCATAAGATCATAAGAAGAACTCTGCTGGATCAGTCCTGTGGCCCATACAGTCCAGCATCCTGTCTCACACAGTGGCCAACCAGTTCCCTCTGGAGGTCCGACAACAGGGCACAGAGGCCAAACCTTCCCTTGATGTTAACTCCTGATACTGGGATTCAGAGGTTTACTCCCTCTGAATGTGGAGGTTCCCTTTAGTCACCATGGCTAGTAGCCACTGATAGACCTATATTCCATCAATCTATCTAATCGCCTTTTAAAGCTGTCTATGCCTGTGGCCATCACTACATCCTCTGGCAGCAATTTCCACATTTTAATCACTTCGATGGCCATTCCCAGTATATCTATATATCTATATCTATCTCAGATACTGATTGTGATTTACTGATTAAAAAAAAAATCAGTACCCAAGATATACAAATACATAATGAGGATAAATACAAACGTTGTTTCCTGCCTTTCCACCCACAAGAGCTTTCAAGGCAATGAACAGGAAATGAAAAGAGCCAGCACAAAGCATCAAAATACAGCATTTAATTTCAATAATTCAATGGGGGAGGATGTCTGTGTTATGTACCCATTATTCAAAAATAGGATCCCCCACAGGAAGGTTAGGGCCTGCCTGATAAGCTATTAACTTTTACATAAAGAAAGCAGATCAGGATGGGCACTGTGGCGCTGTGGGACTGCAGATCCAAACTGCAAGATTATCAAGCAGGTCTAAGGATAACTACAGAGATGAACTCAAGCCAGTTTGTAACCCTAGCTGAGTGAAAATATTACTTTCCTTCCACCTTGTGGCATGCTGGAAAGCCTCACACTGGTTCATGAAATAACCCAAGAGTTCCCTGGGATACTTCTAAAGTTATTGTCAGCCATAACCTGTTCCTCTATCTTCTTCATGAACCACAAAGATACAGGCTCTGTGAATTAAACGCATGCATTCTGCTTCTTCGACATAATTTTTGACGTCACGTCACATAATATTAACATCTGCTCACCAAATTTGAAAATTAAGCCCTTCAATGGAAAATAAAGATATAGTTATACCAAGGGCTCTTTTTGTAGAAAAAGCCCAGCAGGAACTCATTAGCATAATAGGCCACACCCAACAGCAGAAACTCGTTAGCATATCTGGCCACACAACCCATGTTACCAGAAGTGTGATCATCCAGCCACACCCACCTTTTGCTCATATTCTGCTTACCTTGCTTGTTGTCAAAACCCAGGGCTTTTTTGTAGCAGGAACTCCTTTGCATGTTAGGCCACACACCCCTAATGTAGCCAGTCCTAATGAGTTTCTGCTGTTGAGTATGGCCTGTTATGCGAATGAGTTCCTGCTGGGCGTGGCCAACTCGGGAGCCAGCCGGAACTCCGTTCCTGTGCGTTCATGCCAAAAAATAGCCCTGGTTATGCCTATTGAATAACGTTTGAGTCCAATGGCACCTTTAAGACCAAAAAGTTTTATTTAAAGGTTGTTGTAGATTTTCCAGGCTGTATGGCTGTGGTCTTGGCACTGTAGTACCTGACGTTTTGCCAGCAGCTGTGACTGGCATCCTCAGAGGTGTAACACAGAAAGATGGAGTGACACAGAGAGTACTCCATTTTTCTGAGCCGGCTTCGGCCGGGAGGGCGGGGTAGAAATTCGAAGAATAAAAATAAACAAAGTAAAATAAATACAACAGCTAATGAACTCCGGCCGTGAAAGCCTTTGACAACATATTTTATTTAAAGGTTACCTAAAGGTTATTTAAAGGTGCCACTGGACTCAAACTTTGTTCTGCTGCTTCAGACCAACACAGCTACTCACCTGGATTTATGCATACTGAATGTTATTGAAATCAGAGGGCTTAGACTGAAGTAACGTTATAGGATTTCACTGTCAATCACTACACCTCTCTCGCTTCCTAAGATGACTCCCCACCAGGCAGTTAAAGAGACTGGGCTGCCCTCCCCCCCGTCTTACTGGAAATGGAGACGAAGTGAAAAGATTATGGTGCTCAACACCATACAAGTTCAGACATCGCACTCTAAAGCACACGCTTCCCTCTTTGGACTCTTTCATGCACTGGATCGTGCCCTTGAAGAAACTCAAAAACGCCCAGAGTTTACTACTTGCAGGACATAGTGATCCCCACACCACCCACAATAAGTTTGCCTCAAAATGGTTCAACCCCTGATTCAGAGTACAGCAGCCAAGTGATCTTAGGTATACAGCCAAGTGATCTCGGGTAGGCAATCGTCAAAGACTTGTGTCCATTCCACATGAATGTGCACTGAAAACTGTTTTAAAAATAAAGCGGAAGCATGTTCAGGGGATCCATATTCAGCGGTCTGGTGTTATGTACCCAAAAGATAATACTGTTTACCAACATCCACCTTCACCCCATCTCCTTATTCTAGAAGATGTGGGGAGGCACCATATTCTCCCTAATTCCCTGGTGGTGTTCACCCTAATTCCCCAGAAGTCATCCCAGTAGACCCGTCACCTCCCATCCTTCTTCTTAACTTCCTATGGAATCCATGGACACGTGTCCCTGCTGTGACAGTGGACAAAGGGGTTCAAATACACATATTTTGGCTGCAGCCTTTTGTGTATTTACTTAGCATTGCCCTGCCCTGGATGGCCCAGGTTACATAAAAACATAAGAGAAGCAAATGTTGAATCAGGCCAATGGCCCATCTAGTCCAACACTCTGTCACACAGTGGCCAAAAATACCAGGTGCCATCAGGAGGTCCAGCAGTGGGGCCAGGACACTAGAAGCGCTCCCACTGCTGCCCCCCCAGCACCAGGAATAGAGTGCATCACCTGCCCCAGACTGAGAATTCCTATCTATACCTTGTGGCTAATAGCCACTGATGGACTTCTGCTCCATATGTTTATCTAATTCCCTCTTGAAACTGCCCATGCTTGTAGCTGCCACCACCTCCTGTGACAGTGAATCCCATGGGTTAATCACTCTTTGGGTGAAGAAGTACTTCCTTTTATCTGTTCTAACCCGACTGCTCCCGATGGTTAGCTCCATCTCATCGGATTTCAGAAGCTAAAAATGGTCATCCCTGATGAGCACTTGGATTGGAGACCACCAAGGAAGTCCAGGGTTGCTGTGCAGAGAAAGGCAATGGCAAACCACCTCAGTTAGTCTCTTGTCTGGAAAACCTTCTGGGCCGGCCATAAATTGCCTTTGACTTGATGGCACATTCCACTACCAGTTGTGTTAGTCTGACACAGCAAAACTAAACAGGAGTTTTGTGGCACCTTAAAGGCTAACAAGGTGCATCCGAAAATGTGGGCTTTAGCCCACAAAAGTTTATGCTGGACTAAATCTTGTTAGCTTTTGAGGTGCCACAAAGCTTCCGTTTAGTTTTTACTTAGCCTAAGTCTCTCTGAACTCAGTCCGACTAGTATGTACGTAAAGTGCCGTCAAGTCACAGCCGACTTAGGGCAACCCCAGCAAGGGTCTTTCAAGGCAAGTGAGAAGCAGAGGAGGTCTGCCATTGCCCTTCCTCTGCAGAGTCTTCCTTAGTGGTCTCCAGTGTTCCCTCTAAACTGAGTCAGTGTGAGCTAGCTCACAGTCTTTTAGCCTGCAGCTCACACATTTTTGCCTTAGCTCAGGAAGGATGGCTCCAGAGCAAACTCATTTGTGCAGTAGCCAAATCAGTCACTCACAACTTTAACGCCAGTAGCCCGCAAAGTAGGATTTTTGCTCACAAGACTCCACAGCTTAGAGGGAGCTTTGGTGGTCTCCCTTCTAAGTACTGACCCTGCTTAGCTTCCAACACCTGATGAGATCGGGCTACACCATGCTGCCATCCCTCCCCGAGTGAGACTAATCTGCACAAATCTGCACAGGATCCTCAGCCGTCTCCTAAACCAGACAGTCTCACCTACAATGAACATCACCACCCCCTGCAAGCATTGTCCCAAATCCACACACGCCTGAAGTCAGGGAGGGGGAAAGAACTCTCTTGCTGGGTGGGCCGCCGCTCTCCCCCGCTGTCATTGTTTCCAAGCCATTTGTAGCCCACATGTTCCTTCATATGTCACTGACCCCAAACACACTGATGTTCAGGAGGAAGGAGACTTCTCAGGGGGCTTCCTGCTTCGATCCTGCCTTCTTATCACCACCTCCAAGCTCCAGCTACCCATATCTTTCTGGGCGGTCACAAGGCCAGCCACTGGTTCTACCATGGCCATGATGGACGCAGACATTAATGTACAGCGCAGAAGGACATCAGCTGACTCTCTAGAGGTGTTGGTGGCTGCCCTGACCTGGAAAGCCTGATCTCGGAAGCTAAGCAAGGCTGACCCTGGTAAGTACTTGGAAGGGCGACCTACAAGGAATATCAAGGCCAGGACACAGAGGCAGGTAATATCAAGCCACCTCTCTGGAACCTCCTAGGGGTTGCCAGAAGTCGCCATGACTTCCAGGCTCACAAGCACATAAACATACACACAAATTAGAGGGGCTGGTGGTTTTCTGGGATACACCAGACAAGCAGTATATGCCCAATGCTGCATGGTGTGCAAAACGGCACAGCATCCCATTTGTGGATGGCTAGTGCCAGGGCTATTTTTGGGCAGGAACGCACAGGAACAGAGTTCTGGCTGGCTCCTGAGTTGGCCACACCCAGCAGGAACTCATTAGCATATCAGGCCACACCCAACAGCAGAAACTCATTAGGATTGGCTACATTTGGGGTGTGTGGCCTAACATGCAAAGGAGTTCCTGCTCCAAAAAAAGCCTAGGGTTTTGACAACAAACAAGGTAAACAGAATAAGAAGCAAAAGGTGGATGTGGCTGGATGACCACACTTCTGGTAGCATGGGGGTGTGGCCTAATATGCTAATGAGTTGTGCTGTCAGGGTGTGGCCTACCATGCTAATGAGTTTCTGCTGTTGGGTGTGGCCTATTATGCTAATGAGTTCCTACTGGGCTTTTTCTACAAAAAAAGCCCTGGCTAGTGCTATGTTGCTTCAGCCACACATGCACAACGGTAAGGCGGGGGCAGACTAGAGGCCAGCCGGCCAGCAGCGTGGAGTAGCAACGTCTGAACTGCTTCACCAGTTTGCGCCGCTTCAGTAGCTGAGTTGATCCTGCTCAGCTATTTCCTCTTGTGCTACTGAAACCAAACTATGTTTTTATCACTTGCTCCTAATTTATGTTTGTTTGTTTTTCCTGTCCCTGGTTCATCTTGATATGGGCATAGTCATTTCACGGAGGGACTAGGCGTAGTGCTTAGAGTGCTGGTGCGTGGTTCGACTGGGACCTGAGGATCTCACGTTCAAATCCCCACTCAGCCACCATGTTCGCTGGACAATCATGGGCCAGCCACACACTCTCTGTCTAACCTACCTGCACAGGAGTGTCATGAGGACAAAACAGAGGATGGAAGAAATGCAACCTTGAGCTCCCTGGACAAAAGGTGTGATAAAGAGAGAAAAAGGGAGAAAGAGAGATAAAGAGAGACAGCTATCATAAGAACATAAGAGAAGCCAGTGTTGGATCAGGCCAACGGCCCATCCAGTCCAACACTCTTGTCACACAGTGGCCAAAAATACTAGATGCCATCAGGAGGTCCAGCAGTGGGGCCAGGACACCAGAAGCCCTCCCACTGTTGCCCCCCCCAGCACCTCATAGTATCTTTAAGTATTAAGTGTACTGTAGTATCTTTAGATATTGGGGAGCCGGTGTTTTGTAGTGGTTAGACTGTCGGACTAGGATCTGAGAGACCCAGGTTCGAATCCCCACTCTGCCATTGAAGCCTGCTGGGTGACCTTGGGCCAGTCACATACTCTCAGTGTAACCTACCATACAAGGCTGTGGGGAGGATAAAATGGAGGAGAGAAGAACAATGTAAATTGCTTTGGGTCTCCATTGGGGAGAAAGACAGGAAATGAATGGATGAACAAACAAGTATTATAGTGTTATAGGAAGCCAGAGGAATCATGCTATAAGGCATGTTAGATGAAAATATCAGCACTGTAACACTGGTCCAACCCAAGGAATTTTTGGTGTGGGTAGGTAAGTTAGGTGGGCTTATGTTAATCACATGTGCACAGACTCCATGTCAATCTACTGGATAAGATTGGGCCAGAATGAGAGTGGAAATAATTTGATGCACCACAACCTGAGAAAAGGGGGGATATTCCATCCCTTGTTATTTCTTTTCTTGGGAATTAGGAGATGCTCCTCATAGGTCTCTCTTGCCGGTAACCAAAGCTCCTTCTAACAGCTTCCATCAAATGGTCCACCAGAAAATGTCCATCTGACACGGAAACGGCCACCAAGTGCAATAAGTGAAGAGAGAGAGAGAAAGGATGGGCTGAGCAGCAGCCACCAAATAGTGGAATTAGAAATAACATTTACTGGCCAGGCAGAGAATTTATTGCACGTTTTTAAACAGCTTGCTTTTCTAGAATAGGCAACAGAACCTGTGCACACAGGAAAAGACCCCAAGGATTTCCATGGCAAAATCTGGAAGAAAGGGAGCTGACTCACCCATGTGGGAGACTCCCTGTTGTATGGCCCCAGAAAAATACCCCTTCAAGGGCAAATTCCAGAACGCCGGATATGTTAAAACCTGTAGTAACACAAAGGATCTACGCTGTGAGCTGCATTGCCCACTGCCATTTTTCTACGCACATACAAGATGCATTTAGGAAAGAAGCTTGCCTTTCATACCCAACTCCTTTTCAAACATTAACCATGCAGTCCCAAGCAGAGGTACACCGTTCTAAGCCCATTGTCTACAACGGACTTAGGAGGGTGCTACTCCATTTAGGATTGCACTGTAAACCACGTATACCAGGAGTCCACAGTTGGGAGCACCACCCTCTTCACATGAAATGGCAACCACATGTGTCAAGAGCACTGTGGGTAGTGCACATTCCCACTGGTGGTGATAAGCACATCTATATATCTAATTCCCAAGTAGCCCCCTGCATGTGGATATCTAAATCCGCACATTGGGGGCACTTGGGGGGCAGGGAGATTTTCCTGCACATGTAGGGCAGTCGCCAGGTGGGCATAAAAATCTAAAAAGTTAAAAAAGTATACAGGGGATATTTAAATCCCCCCAAAAGTAAAAGAACTGCCTTGATGCCGCCACCACAAGGGACGGGAGGGCGGGAGAAGGCTTGGGGAAGGAAGCTGCCGCTGTGGAAGGAGGAAGGAAGGGGGAAGCTTGGCGGGCCGGAATCGTGATACCCCCACGAGTATCACGGGTCCCGCCTCTTGTGGGTATTTTGCACACAAACGAAGGGAACCAGTCAGCATACTTGAGCCTTGCAAACAAGCATTTACAAGTTCGTGTATTTTGCTAGCCCAAGTCCACACAACTGTGTCAGTCATTCATGGCACATTGAGAGCATGAACAAATTACGCTTCCTTGCACGGAGTAGGACAGAAAGACAGATTGGAGTTACACTGAAGGAGAGGAATCAGTTTTATTTATTGCTACATATTCAGCCCATTCTTTCCCCAAGGGTCTTTAGGTAGTATCCCTCATTGTCCCCCGGTCCCATTTTATTGTCAGGAAATCTGAAGACGTCTCTGAAGAAGTGAATCTGAAGCAGTGAGCAGCGACTCACAAAAGCTCCTACCCGGCAACATATTTTGTTAGTTTTTAACCTGCTGCTGTACTCTTGCTCTTTTCTGCTGCTACTGACAGACTAACATGGCTACCCGTCTTGATCTACTTACAGGAAAGTTAGGCTGGAAGGAAAGGTGGCATGGTATAGCCTGATCTTGTCAGATCTTGGAAGCGAAGCACGGTCAGTACTTGGAAGGGAGACCACCCAGGAAGACTCTGCAGAGGAAGGCCATGGACGACCACCTCCGCTTCTCACTTGCCTTGACAGCCCCTTGCTGTGGTTGCTATAAGTCAGCTGTGACTTGACACATGTGCACAAGGTTATGCTGACAGTGAGTGGCTGGTCCAAAGTTACCGAGTGAGCTTCGTGGCTAAATAGGGGCTTGAATCTGCGTCTCCCTAATCCTGGTCAATGGCACCATAACCGCTACTCCACATCTAACGATCCTCAATTGCACGGCAGAAGAGCAGGAAAAAGAGCTAATGGAATTAATCCCGGCTCCATCCCCTTTACGGGTTTGCTGCAAAGACCTGCCTCTGCTGTTCAGAGTGGCTGGGAGAGATTGCGCAGGTCTAGCACAGTCCCAAGCTCGGCCTCTTCTAACCTGTGATGTGTGACCCAAAGAAAACAGGAGGATGCTATTGAGGATTCTATTTGAATGGGAGATAAGGCCACCGTTTAGACTGCTCTCTTTCGTAAGCAATCAAAGTGCCTCAGACGTTACCTCAGCAGTCCTTGCAGCTGAAAAGCAGGCCACCCGCTTGCACACTGGGGCCCTGGCAAACCGGAGACAGAGACCCAGACACTCGAGGGCTGGAACCTGTGAGCTCAGAGATCCTGCAGGTCAGGTTGTGGATGGTGGCAGAGGTAATCAGGAAGTAGAGTCTCAGGGCCAAACTAGACATAGAATCATAGGCTCATAGAGTTGGAAGGGACCTCCAGGGTCATCTAGTCCAACCCCCTGCAAAAGGCAGGAAATTCACGACTACCTCCCCCCCCCACCCCCAGTGACCCCTGATCCATGCCCAGAAGATGGCAAAAAATCTCCAAGATCCCTGGCAAACTGGCCTGGAGAAAGTTTATTCCTGGCCCCAAAGTATCCTCGAGGCCAGCACCACGTTAAAGTCATTCAAAAATGCAACGCAGGCCCAATCCTGATCGGACTCGCAGCATAGCAGGCTGAAGTGCTCTTGTACCCCCACCCCTGGACTTATCAAGTACAGGAACGGCTGTGCTCCCTCATGGCTGTTTCAGCACTTGAAAAGACACAGGTGGTGGGGACGACGACAAGTGAACTGCGCAATGATCCTGGTCAGGAACTGGCCCTCACATCACTTCAAAATGGCAGCATCATCCTTGTGGCGGTCATGAGGACGCCGCCATCTCTAGTTTGGCCCTCAGGCATGGGGAGAGCAGGGGGAGGTGGAACCCGACAGATCTTGTTGGATCAGGGGTGGAATCTGGTGAAGGGAAGAGCCCGTAGCTGAAGCTCTCATTTGGATCATCTAGGACTGTAGACCTGCAGGTGGGGCCTGAAGAACTCAGGAATTACAGATGACAGAGTTCAGTTTCCCTGGAGAAAGTGGTTGCAACGGAGGGGGATGCTACGGCATTATACCCTGCTGATGTCCCCTCGCTTCCCAAACCCTGCCCCCCCAATCTCCAGGAATTTCCCAACTCAGAGTTGGCAACCCTGTTTGGATACATATCATCCACACATGATTCTATAATAATATACCAAATAAACATCTTGGATATGTGAATCAGCATACCTATAGACTAATACAGAGAGAGACAAACATGGAGGGAGAGAAGCGGTTTAAACATCTGAATAGGGGAAGGGAGCTGGGGCTAATTCCCCATAGAGAGCAGCTGCCCCTTCGCCGCTGACGTCTCGCCCTACCCTTTTGTGTCCCGAAGGAGGGCAAAGCCCTGAAACCTCAGCTGTATCCCTGAGATCTTGCAATCCAAATTGTAGACAGCAGGCCGAGGCAGCCGCGGCTCGCCTAAGGCCACCCAGCGAGTTCACAGCTGAGTTGAAATGTGAACCGGAGACTTCCGAGTTAATAACTCATGATCTTAACCGCTAAACTACACCAGCTCCAAGTTACCTTGGCTCCAGATGCAAGAGCTGGGAAACACAGTGGTTCGGGTTTCTCAGACCTTGCGACAATCCTAACGGATCCCTTGCGTCTCACTGCCGAAACTGCTAAGCAGTTGGAGCATTACGATTGACCATGCTGCGGTGATCAGGTTACCCTCGGCAGACCAAACAGGCTATTAGGAAAGTGCTGGCCACAGCCTGGATCTTGGCCCAATACGCACATGAAAACTGGAGTGAGTTGGAGAAACTTGCCTCTCTCCTAGCTGTTGGTTATACTTCCTTACACCCCGTGGTAAATCCTGTGCTAAACTGCAGCACTGGACTATGCTTGTAGGCCTTTCCTCTGGCTCGTAAATCTTTCCTTCTGCCTCTAGATAACCCAACAGCTTCTTTGCTGCTTCGAAGAGTGCAGTCACAGTGCAGAAGAGAGGACTGGGTTATTTAACCATTCCCCTTTCCACCATTTTTCCTTTGAAACCTGCTTCCCCCCCCACCCACATACACAGAAGTTCCATATTACCAGTGAAATGTACTGCAAATACCATTATTTGGACACACATCTATAATGAAGGGGTTCCAGATTACATATAGAGTTGCCAGGACCCCACTGACCCCCAGCAGGGGACAGATGAGTAGGGCTGCCAGATCCAGGTTGGGAAACTCCTGGAGATTTGGGGGTAGAGCCTGGGGAGGACAGGGACCTCAGTGGGGTACAGTGCCATACAGTCCATCCTCCAAAGCATGCATTGTCTCTGGGGCAGTGTTCCCTCTAAGCTGAGTTAGTGTGAACTAGCTCACAGTTTTTTAGCCTCTGGCTCACACATTTTTGTCTTAGCTCAGGAAGGATGGATCCAGAGCAAACTCATTTATGCAGTAGCCAAATCGCTCGCTCACAGCTTTAATGCCAGTAGCTCACAAAGGAGAATTTCTGCTCACAGAACTCCATAGCTTAGAGGGAACATTGCTCTGGGGGACTGATCTCTGTATTCTGGGGATGAGCTGTAGTTCCAGGGGATTCCCAGGTCCCACCTGGGGGCTGGCATCCCTACAGCTGTTCTCCCACGCGTTCCCTGTCACGCTCTTATTTTTTTCTAGGAACTGTTTTGTGGCGATTCTTTTGTTTTCGTGCAGCACAGCAGCCCAATCTTGTGGTGTCCGAATGGTCTTTGTGCTATTTTTATTTGAACATGAGTTTGGGTACAGTGGAAAATTAGTTCAGGGGTCAACTGGCTGCTGCTCCGATCTCGATGACCCAGGCTAGCCCGATCTTGTCAGGTCTTGGGAGCTAAGCAGGGCTGGCCCTGGTTAGTATTTGGATGGGAGACCAGCAAGGAAGTCCAGGGTTACCACGCAGAGGCAGGCAACAGCAAACCACCTGTGAATGTCTCTTGCCTTGAAAACCCTATGGGATTGCCGTAAGTCAGCTTTGATATGATGGCACTTTGCACGCACACGCGCGCGTACACACACACACACACCTGGCTGCTTCCCCCCCCCATTTTTAGTTTTTATTTATTTATTTATTTATTTATTTTGCCACCAGTGTTCCCTCTAAGCTAAGTTAGTGTGAGCTAGCTCAAAGGTTTTTAGCCTCTGGCTCACACATTTTTGTCTTCGCTCAGGAAAGATAGTTCCAGAGCAAATTAATTTATGCAGTAACTAAATTGCTGGCTCACAACTTTAATGCCAGTAGCTCACAAAATAGAATTTTTGCTCACAAGACTCCACAGCTTAGAGGGAACATCGATTGCCACTACTACACCATCACATCATTCTAAGCTGCCGCCATTTCTACTATTGGGTGATATTCCTGTGTGATGTCTTGTGAGCGATGCTCCCTCTAAGCTGTGGAGTCTTGTGAGCAAAAAATCCTACTTTGTGAGCTGCTGGCATTAAAGTTGTGAGCGAGCAATTTGGCTGCTGCGTAAATTAGTTTGCTCTGGAGCCCTCCTTCTTGAGCAAAGGCAAAAACGTGTGAGCCGGAGGCTAAAAAACTGTGAGCTAACTCACACTAAACTCTGCTTAGAGGGAACGCTGCTTGTGGGGGTGAAGTCTGTCCTTACGGCCCATGGAGGCCTTTTGATCTCCCGGACATTAGGAGAGAGAAGAAAAGTCAGCATTCATTCAAGTGAACAGCGTTCTCTGTTTTTTCCATTCTCATTGCCCACTTGCCATCTAGTGCCATGCGAACATTGCCAGTTGAATCCAAAACAGCCGGCAACAGCTGCAAATATAACCTCGAAAGCTGTATAAATACTGTGGAATCCTATGACTAAATTGTTCACTTTTTGAAGAGGAAAAAGCAGGTAGGAACAGTGGACATGTTGTCGTGGTAAATAATGCTACTTGGCTCAAAAAAGGGGGGGGGAGGAAAGGGTTTACGTCTGCCAGTGTTGGTGAACAAAAAAGGAAGTAGATTCCAATGATAACACTCGAACCACCCTTGTGTGGACAGGAAAATACAGGAGGTAAAGACAAGGAGGTTCAATGGGAAAATATCCACCAACATGTGGATCCTGAGTTCTAATTCTGGATACAATTAATGGTATAGCAACCATTTGGTTGTGGAGAAGAGCCCCAGGGTGGAACTACCCATATAGTCTCATCCAGCAGGTAGGGGGGCAGAATTTTGAGGGGGAGCAGATAGGAGGGGAGAACAGGCTACGTATTACCTCTCCTTGACCACTTTTCTGCGGCAAATTACTCCTTCCCAAAGGATGATTTAGAGTGATGTTTGCAGCGGGGGGCAGGGGGGGCAACCTGGCTGATAAATTTCTCTGGGCTGTTATGATCTTGATAGTTTGTAGGCAGGCATTATGCTGTTTTCAAGGGGCAAGTGATTACAGCTGTTGAAGGATGGGGCTGGACTTTAAACTTATGGAGCTGCCTTATACTGAGTTAGACTCTTGGTTTATCAAGGCCAGTATCATCTACTCAGACTGGCAGTGGCTCTCCAGGGGCTTAGGTTGAGGTCTTTCACATCACCTGATCCTTTTAACTGGAGACACCAGGGCAGGGACTGAACCTGGTAACTTCTGCACGCAAAGCAGATGCTCTACCACTAAGCCACATCTTTTCTAAGTATTTTATAAACTACCTTGAGCTACTAGAAAGGTAGGAAATCATTCATTCATTCAAAAATAAACATTGTCACGTCGTAAGGTCCAACATGGTTTCCAGGTTTTCCATAAAACAGCCAGTGATGGGGAAAACCCTGTGTTTCAGGAGTGCCTGATTGAGCAACTGGGGCTCACATGACCAAATCCTCCCCCCGTGAGTGGAGGTTATTTCTTTGAACACAGATGATTTCAATCATAAGAGCCCCATAATGAAGGGTAGGGTCCAACTGCAAGTCTGTTGCCTGTGTCATCTGGTGTTTGAGAGAACTAGGCCTCAGGATCTCCAGGCAAAGGAGCGGAACCTCAAGGTCAGACTCCAGAGACAGATGGGTAGGCTATTTACCTTATGATCCACCTGTCTACATCATTACCTATATTGGTGTAAGGTATCTAGTCTGGCGCGCTCTCCCTTAATTATTTATTTATTTTAATTAGCACATATTTATCCTGCTGTTCCTCCAAGGAATTCAGATGGGTGCACGTAAATCTCCCCATCTACATTTTTTCCTCACATCAGCCCTCTGAGGTAATTTAGGCTGAGAGTGTGTGACTGGCCCAAGTTCACCCAGGCTGCAATCAGACATGCCTTTAGATCCATTTCAGCTGTGAATGCCTGATGGATCTCAAGGGCACGATCAGACAGTAACACCTGGGAAAAGTCCCACAGCCTTTGGCACCCTGTGCTGCCCCGCCATGAAAGCAGAGTTAAAAGACACCGGGGAAAGTCTGGTCCTAATGCTTGCCGACGGGCCACAGACGGACTTTCCCCATCTGATCGCCCAAGCACGCTCCCAAGCTGTCGGGGTGGTCTGACCATTCCATCCAGACTTGGTGCCTTTTCCCCCCTTGCTTATCATTATGCACATAACCAATACTCCCTCTAAGCTGTGGAGTCTTTTGAGTAGAAATTCTACTTTGTGAGCTACTGGCATTAAAGTTGTGAGCAAGCGATTTGGCTACTACATAAATTAGTTTGCTCTGGAGCCATCCTTCCTGAGCTAAGACAAAAATCTGTGAGCCGGAGGCTAAAAATCTGTGAGCTAGCTCACACTAACTCAGCTTAGAGAAAACACTGCACATAACTGCTTACTCCATGGGGAACCCTCCATGCGGAGCTGCAATTCTTTGTTTATGCACATGGGAAACAGAAGGCAAAAAATCCCTCCCACTCGCCCGCATGTGCCGTCTGATCATGCAGTGACAGGCTGAGCCCGCAGCTACAAAGGATGTGTGCTTGCACAATGCCGTGTCAATTTCCACCAGGAGAAATAGGCTCGCTTTCCATCCGCATCAAATGGCATGTCTGATCACAGCCCCAGAGAGCTTCCATGACAGAGTGGGGATTTGAACCTGGGCCTCTCAGGTCGAATATTCTAACCACTACACCATGCTGACCCATGGTTCTACCTGCTCGTCCACGAACCCTGCCCCAGATGTGCCATACATTACCTGATTCTACCTCCTGTCAGGCACCCCTGGACTCTGCCCATCTTACCAGGCACAATTATTTAAAATATTTATAAACCACCTTTCCATTAAAACAACACCAGAAGTGGCTCATAACTGAACAAATGCACACCAGTGTCCAAGAAAAGGAATTAAAAACAAGGCCAAGTGTGTCACCAGTCAGGATTAAAACCATTGCATGTGTTTAAAACCAGATACCAGCACAGAAGATCAAAAGGAGGCCAACAGCATTAAAAGTGACAGTAAAACCAGTTTTCAAAAAAGTAGTAGCAAAACAGGATGGGGGGGACCTCAGTCAAATACCTAGGTTAGCTAAATTTCACCTGATGCTTGAAGATTACTAAACTACATGCCAGACTTTCCGCCACCAATGTGCCACCATAAAAAGGCTGGGTGCATTCACAGAGCTTCCATCATAGGCAGCCAGAGAAAGTTCAGTCCCACTACTAAGGAATTAGAGACAGATCCCTACCTGTATGATTCCCTTTGCATTCCAGCAAGAAAAGCTTACAAACTCTCTTCATGTTCTTCAGTCACAATCTTCAACTTTCTGCCACCTTAGCCATGGGCTTCCAAAGCTAAAAATCGCCACTGATGCACAATACTTTGCTTCTCCACTTTCAACTATCTGAACTCTGACCACCCCACACTAACCTGCAATCTCACCCCTTCCCCAGTCCATGCACTGGTCCCTAGTTCCGTTTAGCTATGCAGCAGGCTAGCAATCTTGACAGCTACAGTTGCCAACTTCCAGGTGGCACCTGGAGATCTCCCACTATTGCAATTGCTCTCCAGACAACCAAGATCAGCTCCCCTGGAGAAAATGGTCACTTTGGAGGGTAGACTCTATGGCATTATACCCTGCTGAGGTCCCTCCCCTCCCCAGAGCCCACCCACCCCAGACTCCACCTCCAAAATTTCTAGGTATTTCCCAACCCAGAGCTGGCAACCCTACTGATAGTATCCCCTTCTCCAATTTCCTTCATACTAGATTTGCCACTGCTTCAGCTTCAGTTCCAGCTGTATAAGAACAAAAACTGAAAGCATTCTGTTGTTGAACAGGCCCAGGAATATCTCATGGTTTGACGTTATCTATTGATCAACAGATAGATACAGCTACAGATATACATTTTCCTAGGCGACGTTATTAATGTTATTACAAGTCAGGTTAAACATTCAGTTACCAGCACTGTACAGGGCTGAACAAACTTTGACTTGGATCCAACCGGCTTTTCTGCTGGTGAAAAAGGAAAGAAGGGTCCCATTTTGACACCCAAAATGCTACGCTGGGGATCGTGGTACCTGACTGGACAAATGCCATGTCCGATGGGGACTACAGTAAGGAGAGGAATTGGGTAAGATTGAGTGAAAGATCTGTCTGGATCCAAGCCATTTCCAGCTTCTAGGCACTGACTTCCAAGTTCAAGTATATCAAAACTGCACACACATGAAAATGAACAGAGAGAACTGTGCATCATGGATGCGAAATCATGAACGCATGAAGCTGCTTTATAGAATCATAGAGTTGGAAGAGACCTCCAGAGTAATCCAGTCCAACCCCCTGTACAAGGCAGGAAATTCATAAATACCACCCCACACCCCCAGTGACCCCTGTTCCATGCCCAGAAGATGTCAAAAAACCTCCAGGCCTAGAGAAAAATTGCTTCTGAACCCCAAAGTGGTGACTGGCATTTCCCTGGGTCTGTGAGAAAGGGCCACAAGAGAACTAAGCACTGATGCAGCCCTTCCTGCCCGCCCTCTCATGACCTGCCTAAGTTCACAGAATCAGCATTGCTGTCAGACGGCCATCTAGCCTTTGTTTGAAAAGCTCCAAAGGGCCCCACCACCTCCCAAGGAAGCCTGTTCCACTGAGGAACCGCTCTGTCAGGAAGTTCTTCCTAATGTTTAGCCAAAAACTCTTTATTTAATTTCAACCCATTGGTTCTGGCCCAACCTTCTGGGGCAACAGAAAACAACTCTGCACCAGCCTCTATATGACAGCCTTTCAAGTACTTCAACCTTTCCTCATAGGACTTGGTCTCAAGACCCTCACCATCTTCATTGCCCTCCTCTGGACATGTTCCAGCTTCTCTATAGCCTTCTTAAATTATGCTGAACTAGACCCTTGGTCCATCAAAGTCAGTACTGTCTACATGGATTAGCAGTGGCTCTCCAGGGTCTCTGGCAGTGGTCCTTCACGTCACATATTGCTAGATCCATTTTTATCTGGAGATGTCAGGGACTGAACCTGGGACCTTCTGCATGCCAAGTAGATGCTCTACCACTGAGCCACAGCCCCTCCCTGTAGCTCCATGTCTGGCCCTGTGCCCTCAGATCTGCAGGGGAGCATTGCTCTGTAACTCCACCCTTCATGCAGGATGGTTAAGGGTACAAGGCCAGGCTTTCTCTATAGTGTCACCCACACTCAGGAACGACTTGTCTAACTGAGGTCTTTATTGCCAGCCTTCTGGCAATAAGCAAAAAATATGACTTTTTAATAAGGCATTTTCTGAATACTGTTGTGATTTATTGTATTTTGTAAAAAATTAAATGGTTTTAATTTGCTGGTTTCTATTGTTTTATTATGTCTTCTGTAAGGCATGTGTTATGTACGGCTGTGGGTTTTATTTTGTAAAATACATTTTAGCTGTACATGGAGAATGTTGCTTAAAAATGCCTTAAATACATAAAAAGAAAGCAAGCTTGGGATCAATGTCCACAGTAGCTATCCAGGTCCTAGCAGCAGCTCAAGGGACAAACCAGAAGCAAGTTCTGGGGCTGGCATGTTCATGCAACATGCTTTCCAAGGTAGGCCAGCGTGGGAATGGCTCCAGGCATCACCCCAAAGCCGCAAGGCTTTACACAGAATAGGTCACTTCCAAAGGATACTTTTAGCTTGGCAATACAGAAATTACTGGGTAGCTGTGAGTCCTCACCCAAGCCACAGTCAGCTTCCTCTGCTACAGCATCTCTCTATTGCGGCTCATCAGCATCATGCTTAACTCTCGGGATATCTGTGATAACCGTGTGCCAGGCGCATAGCAAGCCAATCAAGATTCAACACCAATGGCTTTACTTCGTAAGTGGTATGTTACCATAATTCAGAGGTGGCTAAACAGTGGCTCGAGAGCCGCATGTGGCTCTTTCACACGTATTGTGTGGCTCCCGGCAGGGCGGCTGGGGCAGCTAAATATCATTAGCAAACAAAATATCATTGGACAAATAAATATCATGATCAATATCTGCTTTCACCCCTTTCGTTATTATTTTTGGCAGTCTCATTTAATGTTAATAAAATGCAAATCTGCATATTTTCCAATAAAAACATGTAATATCTGTTCATGTCTTGCGGCTCTCAAACATCTGATATTTATTCTATGTGGCTGTTACATTAAGCAAGTTTGGCTACCCTTGCCATAATTTTAAACGTTATATGTATCAGCCTTGAGAAGATGTTTATTTAGAGTACTGTTTAGCTTGCCTTTTGCCACTTATGGATTCGAGGCAGGGGGTTAAAACACAACTTTAAAAAAGTTAGAACAGGTAGAATAATCTTCTGCCAGATTATTTGCAGTGCCAAATCAACCACCAATCAGGGAAGGCCCTCCTGAACATTTGTGCAGAATGTGTGCACGTGTGCATTAGTGAGTGAGTATTCAGGAGTATGTCTAAAAGGCTGCTCATAAGATCACAATGGGATTACAGATGACTGATTGGGTAAACAGCTAACCCAGCATTGTAGCAAAAGCTTTTGAGAAACACAGCTCTCTTTGTCAGATGCATCTGATGAACAGAGCTGTGTTTCTCGAAAGTTTATGCTGCAATAAAGTTTGTTGGTCTTAAAGGTGCTATTGGGCTTTTTACTGTTTTGCAGTAAAACAAATTTAATTTAATAATAACTAATACAGCTAACTCCTCTGGATCCATAACCCAGCATTATCACTGCTGACTGAGTTAGGATACATTTTCAAGCAAGCAATAAATTAAACGAGTTAGTGCTTCGTTTTCAAAAACTCTCCCTTCAAGTAAGCCTTGACACATAAACTGGACTGGTAAGGAACCACTATGTACTGCAAAGGATTCTGGATACAGGGGATTGTTGTATGGTGCCTTATCATGGAGTCCTGGGCCAAACCTGTCAAGCTTCACCATCATTCCGCTTGAGAATATGACCATTAACATGCCCAATGCTTTCCTACAACAGCATTAGCACAGGGGAAGATCGACAGCAGCAAGTCTGCATGCCCATATGGCTTTTTTCCAATGGAGAACCCCTGATAAGCTTTCAGAAAATCTGGGACTCCCTAGAACACAGTTTGTAAAGCATTGGCTTAGGGTATACTTCTGTTATCTGGAGATTTAAAATATCTGTCATACAATATTTATATATGAATCTGATTGCTGTTAATGCAGAAAAAGAAATCCAAGTTTGGGCATTTGTAACACAAATGAGCATTCTTGCCAACATTAAGTTTCATTGTCATGTCACAAGAGTTGCTTTAGGCCCGAGAAACAGACAGACGGACAGATTAGATGGACTGACAGATTCCACATTTTTTCAGCTGTGAAAGAATATCCCTGCTTTTATTCAGAATTTTCTTAAATCCACAAGCAAGAATAACCATTCCACTTTTTCAAACGTCATTTGAAAGAAAAGACTGCCGTTGCTTTACCCTCCTTCTGACAGTGAATAGTTACCCAATCAGCATGTTTTTTAAGCACTGTTCACACACTGAGTTTAATTTAAAAGGAGTACGAGGGAGGACTGCTTCCAAAAAAAGTATATAAAAGGCTGGAATAGTTATCCTAGTTGTACTTAGCCGTTGTGAGAACACAGAAGTTTAATTTGAATTGCATGGTCTTGTGAATGCCCCTGGAGTATAAGCACCTACAGGTTTTAAAAGAATGAATGTGCATGTTTGAGGCTTGGCTTCCATTGCACACAAATTGTGCAAGGCACTGCTAACTGATTTGCACTGGCTTCTCTCCGTTTTTCTGCTTCCCGGCTGTAGTCGCACACATACACCCAAGGCCTGTCCCAAGCCAACTGGCAAGGAGTGGGAGAGACAAACACAAATAAATAAACAGTCCCTGGGTACAGAACTAGTTGGACAAGACACGCCAGGCAAAGACTGGGGGTAAGAGGGTCTCTGTGCAGAGTGATGGGGACCTGTCCAAATCCCAGAAGCGGGGAAAACACATGAGCTTTTATTATGGATCTCAAGATTTGACCTGGGAATCAGCAAGTCTAGTTGTTTTGTATCCACCTTGGAAAGACAGGGACACAGAGGGGCCATGCCTCACAGAGGATAATACGAGAGTCTAGCTTGGAGGATCCCGTTGAGGGCTTTCTCAAGAAACGTTTTGCCAGGAAGTCTTTTCTCCTGCTGTCCCTTCCCAGCACCTCAGACGTCAAAATCTTAAAGAGACATGTAAGCAAGGAGTGGATGACACCTCTTCTGGCAGCAGGACTGAAGCAAGAAAAGAGCAGGAAGGAATAGACCACGCTTTGTTGAAATTCAAGGGACATGTCCTTGACTGTTCAAGCTATACCCCCTTCTTTCATCTAGGTACAGAATCCAAAACAGCCGTTCCTGTTCTTGCTACATAATATACAAAATTGCCTTCCCTATTCTATTTAATGTTCTGTGAGCCCTCTTTGGAATTTCTAAAGCACCCTTCAGTCATTTCTGCTTTGTATATATGTTCGGTAAAATATACACTTCAAAATGGCTCTTTGCCTCATCCTGAAGCCTGAAGTAATAAAATCAAGCCAAGGTGGCCATTCTAATTCCCTGGCTGTTTTAGTTATTCATATTCTGATCTAGAATACCATGTACTTATAGAAATATAGTGGCAGGTGGGATCTCGCCTTCTCTTTTACAAGTAGAAGGATAGCATTCTGACTGGGATTACATCAGGGTCGTCAGGGCCTGATATCATACAGCCGCCACACAGAAGTTGACAGAAAGTGCCACGCAGAAATTGACAGGAACACCATGGCTGTTCTAAATGGTGAGCTGTCTCCACACAGACTTCCACACACAGACTTCTACAAGCGGCTGTGGCAGGGTAGTAAACAGCCACATGGTTCGAGATCAGACACAACTACCCTGCCCCTCATGACTAAATGGGGCTTTCTTTTAAAGCAGACCCCCTGTGACTCCCTGTTACTATATGTATCACAGCCATTCGTGATGAGATCCTATTGTGAGACTGACATGGCTAAAGGAAAGCAAACATCTTATTTTGTGAGCATTTTTGTTGATCTGGGATTTCCCCCACACACAGACAGATTTTGAAAGCACACTGTAGACCTGGGTGGATCTGCTCCCTGCCTACGTATGAAATCTGCCAGCCATTTTAGCCTAGGCCTGGAATGTTGAATCATCGGCCAAATCAAAACATCTGATTTTGCTTTCCTGTAATCGTCCATGAACTGACCTGTGTACTTTCTGCATAGTATCTTATCTGCATATTCAGAGGTTTTTTAAGGCTAAACACAGCTTGGTTTTCTAAGTGCCTTTAATTTTTTAAAGAACTACCCGCCCACGTTTTTAAGACTCTCAAGGAGGTTCACAATAGATCATCATTAAAATGTTGACGTTAAAACACAAAACAATTACAAAATGAGGAGTTTTTCATGGGACAGAACATTTAGGCAGATGGTCATGTTTATGTATTCTAAACCAAAAATCACCACAAAAATACCACATTTAATAATATAATTGTTGTTATTTTGCATCCTTTAAGATTTTGTTGCATGTTAATACGATTGCTCTTGATGATCTCTCCCCAAATAGAAATTTAATGAAGAGATGATAACACAGAGGTAACCCAGAACCAAGTAATTTCAAGTGAACAATGATGAAGCCATATTAAGGTTAAATTTAAATGTAAGAAGAATCCAGACTAACAATTAAATTGAATAATCTTGGGAAATAATAATGGAGAATACACATTTATGTAGAATCTTACAGCTTGCCAAATCAAACAAGGATATTCTATAGCTATTATTTCAAAATCTAGGTTTATATATTTAGAGAATTTCTATGCCACCTCTTCAGAGACCTCAAAGTAAAAGCAAATCTGATCTAAGTCCTGCAATCCAAGTGCTCATTCAGAGCAAAACATTCCAACATGTTATATCTACCAGTACCCCCCCAAAGTCTCAAGTGGTACAAGTCCCAAGAGAATTATTCCATGTGAATAACATGATTATGCATGAACAATAGGGGGGACCATAACAGACCAAAGTTGACACTTGGGTGACCTATACCTTGATGGCAAAAATATTAAAATACAGTTTGCTTCCCTGTAATAATTTACACCAAAATACAGTGTCAGAACCACAGCCCCTCACCTTGCTTCGCACATGCAACACAGACATCAGTTTATATATTACTAAAAAAAAAATCCATCATAACCAGGAAGAGGCTGAACTCCTTTAGCTTCCTGCAGGGAACGGCAGCAAACAATCCCAATGAAATCTGAAACAACTGGATCTGTCCTCTTAGAGCTTTTCTGCACCTCAGACCAAGTACATCCTAAGTGCATTTTAGCCTCCTGCACGATCCTCCTGGAAATCCTTTGTTTTAGAATGGAAAAAATTAGGACTTGAAGTTTGAGCAAATGCCTGCTGAAGGTTGAGGAAGAACAGAGCAAAATTCTCAGGAGATGGGATGCATTCGGTTCTTATGTAACAAGCCCGAAGCATGAGAGTTAGTATACAAAAATGTGTTTTGTTCATATCATTTGTGCAGCATGTGAATATCCTTTGCATGTTATTTTTTTTAAAAAAAACCCTTAGAAGTATCTAATGTTACGTTCTGAGCTACTTTGCAGCCCTTCTATTCAGTTCTGTAGTAACATGCCACAGAAGGTTACTTAGCAGGGCAGCTAAAGGAACAAGTAGATGTCCCCCATTCAAATGGGACCTCTGCCACAAATTCAGTTGAGTGGCCTCAGGCATGCCACTCTCTCTCCCCCAAACATCCTCCCCTCCATCTGGAATATGAAAATAATACAGGTCTCCTTTATAGACAGGTTGCTTAGAATCACATACTTTGAGCAAACACGAAGACAGCCGTACAGGTGCCCATTATTGCTACCAGACCTGGAAGTAAAGGCAATGTTCTGAATGGGACTGATGGAGAAAGGGTCTTGCTGAAAAGAAGAGATGGAGACTGAGTGTGCTGTCAGGAGAGGAAGGGAAGAAGAGAAAAGGGAAGAAAGACGATGTCACAAAACCACCTTGTTTTACTCAGCAACCTGCTACTGGCTCAGGAATGGGGTCTGAAAAGTAAAAAGCCTAGAACAGGTATGTCCAACTTTGAACAGGTAGTGATCTATTTTTTCCAGTCAAAAGTGTCGGTGATCTACCACCATGAAAATAACGTTTCAAATTAGTTTCAAATTAGATTTTAACGCATTAAAGTTGGGTTCCACCGCCCCCCCCCCATTTATAGTGTACCTTCTGTCATTTACTGGTAAGCAAAATAAGCAAAAACAAAACAGAGAGATGAAGATCCAGAAAGAACTGCGAACATTTTTTATTTTTTATTGAGTTATAACTTTCTTTAACTGTCTCAATAACTTTCTTTAACTTTTATTCAGAGTTATTTGTGTTAAATGTAGGCCAATCATAAAAAAACCCCCAAACACCTGTCCAGCAAACCAGGAGACCAAGTGGGGCTGGTGATCCACCTCTGACCCTTCCATGATCTACTGGTAGATCGCGATCTACTTGTTGGACATACCTGGCCTAGAAGATTAAAATCTCAAGAGTATATTTCAGATTTTTGTTTTTTTTAAAAAAATCTTTGGTATGTACACAGAGAGAGAGAGAGAGACAATCACACACAGATGCTTCTCATAAAATCTGAAGACACCTGACTTGCTTATCTAATCAATGAAATCTCTTGGGATCGAATTCTTTCTGAGTTTAACCTGCGGCAGATGGCACGACATCTCACCCAGGAAGTTAGCTCCAAGGAGCAAGGGCAGCTAGGAGTCAACTCCAGGGTTGGGTAGCAGGGTTCCTTAGGTGGAGCGATCCCATCGTCTTCTCTGTCCCATGGGATCATCAATGCATTCCTGGTTCTGGGAAGCTGCCCGGGGCCTGTGAAAATTTCAGCCTCACCCCAAAGGACGCTTGCCTGCGTGGCGCAGCAGCCGGCTGAAGGCGGCTGTTCCCAAGATAACGCCCAAAGTGTCCCGTCGCCATCTGGTGCCCAGGGAGTGTTGGTTGGGTGTGCCAACCCCCCAAGATGGGATCTCAGGGTGTGGGTTCCTGACACAAGCCCATCCCCCTCCCGATACGTGCTACAAAGGTAAGCAAGGGCATCTCTTTAGACGCCATACGGCTAAGAATGCCACAGTGGAGAAAGTAATAAGGGGCAATTGGCTGAGAAGTTTCATAGAGATAGAATGGAATGGAGATGCTGGCTCCAGTGATAATTCTGTGACGTAAGAAAAAAAGAGAGGTAGGAAAGATTAAATGAACAGGTAGCACCAAAGCCTTTCTCAGCTAGGCAAATGAATATTTACACACTGATACAATACCATTGTCCTGACCTAGACAGCTCAGATTAGCCCAGTCTCGTCAGGTCTTGGAAACTAAGCAGGGTCAGCCCTGGTCAGTATTTGAGTGGGAGACCACCAAGGAATACCAGGGTTATGGCATGGAGTCAGGCAACAGCAAACCATCTCGGAATATCTCTTGCCTTGAAAACCCCATGGAGTCATTGTAAATCAGCTGACTTGACAGCCAAAAAAAAAGGTTGCATCTTCATATATGGTGATTTACAAAGTAAGAAAGACAACTCACCACTCAGACCTTGCGACAGTGTTCCCTCTAAGCTGAGTTAGTGTGAGCCAACTCACAGTTGTTTAGCTTCCAGCTTACAGATTTTTGTCTTAGCTCAAGAAGGATGGCTCCAGAGCAAACTAATTTATGCAGTAGCCAAATCGTTCGCTCACAACTTTAATGCCAGTAGCTTACAAAGTAGAATTTTTGCTCATAAGTCTCCACAGCTTAGAGGGAGCATTGCCTCGCGATCTAAATTTTGACAGGGTAGAGAGAACAACAAAACAGAAAAGAAATTACGAAAAACCAAGCTCAGGTGCCCCAGAATTTTGAGGTTTGAAAACTTTGCCTAGCCTTTATCTTCAAACTGAACACTACCTCCCCAATGACTACCCAAACTGAGACCGGCACCTACGAATATGAAATAGTTTTCCAGCCCTGGATAGGGGGATAAATAGCCAAATAGTCATACATTTAAAATATCAGGAACCCTATTGTTACACAGAATGTCAAAGATAATAATGGACTGCAGTAATCAAGCCTAGTGGTAGCAGAACTCTGTGGCTGCTGCAGACAACACGGAGGCCCAGAACCTAGGGAAACATTAGCCAGTTACAGAAAAGCCATCTTCTGTTGGTAGAAAATAGATGGCAATTATGTCAAGTGGAAAGACAGAAGATCTCACTATCTCACCAATTTGGACCCACTGCCCCAATGCAGACCTGCCAAAAGGAAAGGACTCTTTCTGACAGTTCTGCGGGTAAACTGGCCTGCTGTGAAAGATCAGAAGGCACCATCCTTTTCGAGGCCCAGTGGCCAGTCTGTTCTTGTTTTCTCCAACAGAAACGATCCCAAGAGCCTTTGGGCAATCCTCCGCAAAGCTAGAATGAAATAATCTCTTGCCAATAACCGCCTCTCCCTATTTATTTGCCCGACAATACAAACCCTCTGCTACTCCAGGATGGACCACTACACCACAAGGGCCACTTCAGACTACCGTCTGGAGGACAGCAAAGTTCGCAACCCTCAGAGAGTCAAGTTCTATAATGAAGCTGGTTATCCCCTAGCAATAAGGGCTTCAGAAGTTACAGAAAGTGTGGGTCTCAGATGATCGCAGGGGCACTTGGTGAAAGAACCTTTCAAGAGGCTGACTGGCAGTGGAAACACGGCCCTTCCAGAAGACACACGATGCAGCCATGCAAGAACATGTGCCAAATGTACAGAGTCCCGTTGCTTCGAAGCAAAACATTCTAAACACCACTTTGATTCACATTGGCTAGGACTAAGAGGTGGGGGCAGAGAAAGGTGCTTTGGGGATCTGGCCTGTGGACTGCCAGTTGGCCGTGCATGCACCCTTTGAAGCACAGATCTGCCTTTTCAGCATGCTCTGTCTCTGGGAGTCCGGAACAGCCACAGCTAAGCCGTCGTCCTCCTCCTTCCTCGGCCAGATGTTCGCCCACAGCCTTCACCAAACAATTTGCAAGCGACAAAACGCGCTCTGATCTCAGCCTTTTCCCCTTGTGTGTCCCCAGCTCGGAGCCAGCAACTTCTGTTACAAAATCCCGAGTGGACAGGAGTGGTTTTTTTCCCAACCGACAAGATTTTGGGATGCCTTGAATCCTGCCTCCCATCCCTTTAACCCTCCCCCCCCAATCCATCACTCACGGCAAAATGTTCTTAACTTAATCTGAGCCGTGGAGTCAACAGGCATCCTGGCAACCCAATCCCCCCTTTAGCAGTTCAACAAGTCCACACAGGTCACTCCAGCTGCCTATTTGCAGCAGACAAGGGAAATGGATTCTTAATTATTTTTCCAAGCTTGTCACGGAGGGCTTGTTTCCCTTCTTTTCTCTGTTGTGTCACCGAATGTTGGCGATGAGTCACGCTTGGGGATTCCTCGGGGTGGTGGGGGGCGGGGAAGGGCCGGATTCTTCCACACTGCTCATCTGAACAGAACAACGTACTGGCTTCTCAAACCGAAGGGGCCAACCGGGCTTCCTCCTAAGAGTTAAGAGCATTTTCAGATGGGACATTAAGGGGCGCATCTACACCACCAAGTTTGGGCTGGATTCAACTCCATTGAGATATTGCAGTGTCCTCCTGAAGCGTGGCAGGAATTGGGAGGCCGCTGTGATCCATGCAGTGGGGATGTCCTAGCTCTCCCTCCACCAAATGACAATCCCCGGGGTTCCTATGTGCAAGAGGCTGAAAGCAGGTTCAACTCTCCTGCCTAGGTATGCCATACGAATGGCACCGAGCCTGGAACACAGCGTGTGCGTGAACTTTGTTCAGGCAAGGATAGGAAAAAGGCAAGAATGAACCCATGCTACCTGCAAAAACGCATGAGGATTTGTGTCTAAACTAACAGACACAGGAGGTGTCAAAAGTGGGTGGGGGGGGGAAATTGTGCATGGAAACAGATTAAAGATTTGACTCTGAGAATGGCTTGAACCCTTGTGTCTAGCTATGAAAGCCTACATGAGTCAGAGAACGCTGCTCAAGTTTGGATAATATGGAATGGATACGCCGACGATGCCAGTCTCACACATCTGCAGGGCTGCCTCGATTTGCCCTCAACTGATGGGAAAAACCTGCCCCGATGTTAAACAACTGTAGCATCCCTTTGCCTCTACCCAAGTCCTGCAAATCCTGGCCTGCATTCTAGAGAGGAAATTTAACATTCTTCTACGCCTTGTCCACGCACACATGACCCCAGACTCTCCCAAACGCCTGGTCCTGAAGCATGGAGCACCCACTGAGGTGTGAAAAGCAAACAGGAGGATAAAACCCGGAGAAAGGGCACTGCTACAGCACATATTCTCTCCCTCACAATCTGTCATTACAGCCCAGCAATTGGCTCTGGGTTTATTACCGCTCCCGCCCTAGCATTAATTGGATCTGAACTGGTTCCAAGAGTTTGGGTGAAGAGAGTGGAGACTCTTCTTGGACTTGTTTGGCCCCAAAGCAACTGGGGAAATAGAGGGGAGAAATCCGACCATTTTTGTTTTGTTTTCTATCTATGCTGGGGAATGAGAAGAATCCGCAGTTCCCCTCACAGCCTGGAAAACACGCAGTTGAGTAAAATCTGTGCAGGGCATCGACACAAACGGGACGCTTTCGAAGAGGGGACTTCAGCCGCTTCTCCTTACAGATGCGCCTTTCTAGAAGCACTTTTGAAGAGAAGTTAACCACTAGGGCAATCTTTATCCAGTCAGAAAAACAAAAATCCCCTTTTCCATTTTCCTGGGACTTACGTCATAAACCCTAAAACCATTTGAAAGGCAACCCTGCGGTTGATCTAAACCCGCCTGACAATTAGAGTGAACTGCAAGGAGAGATTTAAAAAATAAATAAATTTCAAGTAATCAAGATAAGGCATACCTTTCAAAGACTGGGAGGGAAAGGTCGGAGAGTCATTCGAGATCTGCCGATCCTGGCTTTCTCTGGCAGGCTCGCCACCCCCCAAGATCTAGATCTGTTTCCGAAATGCCACCTTCTCCTTCTCCGTAGACTTTCTTCCCCAAACAGCAACATCCAGGGCCAAAAAAATAAAATAAAAAACGCACTTTGGGGGGGAAACCCCCAAATCAAAACAACAGCCTAGTAAAGCCAAGATGGTCCCAGCCTTTTCACCAAATGCCCCAGATTTTCCACATCTTGCTTGCACTCGCTTTTAAAAAAGAGATTCCAAACGAGAACAAGAACGGCTTAAAAAAAAAAGTTGTAAAAATTTTTTAAAATCAACGCGATTTGGGGGTGCCGCTTTGCCCCACACAGGCAGCATGCGTTATAAATATTCTATGCTCCAGACTGCAGCCGGGGACCACCTCGAAGCAGGAAGTTTTGATTTTCTTTCAAAACTTTCCCGATGCTTGCTTGAGCTTTGGCACATGGAGCCAATCAGCCGCTCCGGCTGTGCCGCTGCTGTCTTTTGAAGGAGGAGGACTCGCTTGCTTGGGAGACTTTGCAAGAGGGGGAAAGGATGGAAAGAGTCTCTCCCCCTCCCCTTCTGCCCCCCCCCTTTGCTACTTTCAAGCTGCTCGGAGAAGGTGGGAGTTTTTTTGGAAAGAGTTTTTAGAGACTTTTTTTTTTTTTAAGGTGGGATTTTTAGCAGCCGGAGGAGGGTAAACTGAGCCCTGTGTGAGGTTTGGAGATGAAGGAGCCCCTCTCTGGCGGAGTTCTCACAGCATGCTGTCCGGGAGTTCCGGAGAGATGTGGAAAACCTGGCGTGGAGCTCCGCGCGTATTTATACAGGCACCCTCGCACGCAGATGTGCGCACGCAGGCCTGCCTGGTTTTCCAGGCCCGTCCCAATGTTTTGGTTTTTTTCTTTTCCCCTTCTGCTCACTGGCTGGGGAGTCGCAGGTAGGGACGAGAGGAATCCCGCAGGATTGTACTGCGATCAAGGGAATCCCACGGGACTTGTGCCCGAGGGTGTATCTCTGAGCTTGGCGGTGTGATCCTATGAGTGGAGGCCTTTTCCAAAGAAGTAGCCATAGAGCCAGGGGGGGTATAGTGGTTGAGGAGTGCGATGGTGGTGGTAGTGATGGCCACAGGCATAGACTGCTTCAGAACGGGATTGGGCAGATTTATGGTTGGCCACTGTGTGAGACAGGGTGCTGGATGAGATAACATGAATAGGTGAAGTTGCCTTATACTTTAGCAGACCCTAAGTCCATCGGACTGGCAGCAGCTATCCAGGGTCTCAGGAAGAGGTCTTTCTCATCACCTGCTGATCCTTTTAACTTGAGATGCCAGGGATTGAGCCTGAGACCTTCTGCCTGCCAAGCCGATGCTCTACCACTGAGCCAGTGGTCTGATCCGGTCTGATCCAGCAGGGCTCTTCTTATGTTCTTAATAGGATCTGGTAGACCCAGGTTTGAATTCCCCTCCGCTCTGCCATGGAGCTCACTGGGCAACCTTGGGGCAGTCATACACTAAGAACATAAGAGAAGCCAATATTGGATCAGGCCAATGGCCCATCCAGTCCAACACTCTGTCACACAGTGGCCAAAAATACCAGGTGCCATCAGGAGGTCCACCAGTGGGGCCAGGGCACTAGAAGCCCTCCCACTGTTGCCCCCCCCCCAAGCACTCTCAGCCTAACCTACCTACAGGATTGTGGAGATGATGAAACGGAGGAAGAAAGAAAAGTGTAAGCTGTTTTGGGTCCCCATTGGGAAAAAAGTAGGGTGTGTTTATGTGTGTGTGTATAGCATATATATATCATACATATCTAACATATATATGGCATATATATGTGTGTGTGTGTATATATGTATATATGGGAACTACATCTAGGGCTGATTCTATGGCTAAGCAACTAAGGAAGGCGCTGATGCATCTCAAGGGCTTGGCTCACTCCCAGCCATTAGGGTGTCAGGAGCTGACAGCCATCACTGGGGCTCACCCTGGCCAGACCCAAGCCAAACCACTGTGGCAGTGCTGCAAGGTCTTGGGTCAGTCCTGGCTGCCAGCAGTGCTCGGGGTCCAGGAGTGGACAGGTGCAGAATACTCTGAGTGATCCCTAACCCCTCTGTTGAGATTTTGAACTTTAGGGGAGGCGCCATGTTTAGATCAAACTGGACGGAGTTCCAAAATTCTAATGAAACAGAACTCTCTCTGATGTGCCGCATGAATTTATGGACACTGTGGAACAGGGATAGCCCAGGTGTTGGAAGAAAGACAGATGCTGCTATGCCCAGCACCACTGGAACCGCCTTGCTGGACCAGTCCGAAAGACTGTCTAGTTTGGCCCTCTGTCACTCTTATGCCCCTGGAGCGGTCTCAAACAAGACATAGTGGAGACAGATCCTCTCCCTCTCTGCCCCCAGTTTCTGGAAAGCAGAGGTATAAGGTAAAGGTTTCCCTTGCTCGAGAGCTAGTCAAATCCAACTCTAGGGGGCAATGCTCATCTCCGTTTCCAAGCCAAAGAGCCAGTGCTGTCTGAAGATCTTTCCGTGGTCATGTGGCTGGCATGACTAAATGCCGAGGCGCACGGAACACTGTTACCTTCCCACTGAAGTGGTACCTATTTATCTGCTTGCAATTTCTTGCTTTCAAACTGCTAGGTTGGCAGGAGCAGGAGCCAGAAACGGGAGCTCACTCCGTCACGCGGCACGAGGGTCTCGAACTGCTGAACTACTGACCTTCCAGTCTGCAGCTCAGCCTATACTGCATCTAAATATGGAGGTTCCATTTAGCAGTTATAAAGCCATTGTCCTTCATGAATCTTATCCTTATTTTCTGAAGCAGCCTATGCTATTGACTGTCTGAACTACCATGCAATGAATTTCACAAAGATGGGAGATTGGAAAGATTATAGGATATTTTTGAGGCATGAGTATCTCTGCTTATTTATACCTGTCCCTCAGTGGCCTGCAACAGGCTGCAATGTGATCCCAATCAGCTGACTTTCTGTTGTTAGATGCTATTATGATGCCCACAATCCTAACACTGAAGCATCTTCAAAGTTAGATCTCTTTGGCGGAAACAGAACGTTGTAAAAGCACAACACTGAAGAATATGCCTTTCCTATTGTATCAGCATCTCTAGCCCAGTACTCTACTGTGGTGTAGAGTAGGCTAGGACCTTGGCCTGGTCACACACTCTCAGCCTAACCTAACTCAGCAGGGTTGTTGTGAGGATAAAATTAAGGGCAATGTAAGCAGCTTTAGCTCCCCCCCCCCCGGGGAAAAAGGCAATGTATAAATGAAGTAAATAAGTCATAAACGTCCACAGTTGCCTTCTCACCTTAAGTAAAATGGATTGTGCTGTTCTATTGCCATTAACAGCAAGCTTGATTTACAGAAATCAGTTGTTGCAACTTATTATGTAGACTTAAGCATTGCTTGTGGGAAGACAGCAAGGTATAGCCCGATCTTGTCAGATTTGGAAGCTAAGCAGGGTCAGTACTTGGAAGGGAGATGGCCAAGGAAGACGATGCAGAGGACAGCAATGGCAAACTGCCTCTGCTTCTCACTTGCCTTGAAAACCTCTTGCTGGGGTTGCCATAAGCATTGCTATTGGCTAATATCTAGAGGTCAAGGTGTGTTAAAGGCACAGGAATGGGCCAATATAAATCTGGCATCCCTACACATAATAAAATAAACAAAATACATGTGAGCTCTCAGCTCTCCAGTCTGAGACAATGTTCATCTTCCACAAAACTAACAGTACTGTTCCATACTTTTGTTTATTTGTTGCCAAAACAGAAAAGTTTGGTGCCCCTCCATTGGAAGTTAGGGTTACCAGATGTCCTCTTTTTAGAGGACATGTCTTCTTTTTTAGTGTCCATCCTCTTGGGCTCTTTTTTTAAAAAGCCTGATGATAATGTCGTCTTTTTGGGTCAGAAGGTTAGGAATATTCCTGGGGCTTTAGGGCCATAAAATTCCTCGAAGCAAGGTAAGTCATGCCATTTATTGTCTTTCGATGTCTGATTTGAGTAGTTTGAGGGACAGTCTGGAGTGAATTTTTGTGTAGCCTCCTGCTTCTGTCTGGCAGTTGTTCCCCTAGAGTTTTGGGCAGAGGCCCATCCCAGCAATGGTTGCCAACTTCCAGGAAGCTGGAAGTCTTCTGGAATTACAACTGACCGCCAGGCAACAGAGATCAGTTTCCCTGGAGAAAATGGCTGCTTTGGAGGGTGTACTCTGTGGCATTATACCTTACTGAACAAAGAAAACACATTATTTCAAAATTGTGACCATATTTAACTACACACCATTGTATGGTCAAGTAGCACCAGCCATTTCTTAAGCAAAAAAAAATGTATACAATTTCAAAGTTGCAATGCCTTCCTCACTTACACAGTTTACTGTTTTATGCACTTCACTAAATATACTGATGTAACTAGAAGCTTCCATCAGGGCATAAACAACCTTATATTTTGGGTACCTTAGGCTGAGTAGCTTGACCTGAGCCTAGGCTCCTGGATGGGCTGGTAGGCCTCTGTTGCTAGGAGCTGCTTGAATCAGGTGACTAGATCTAGCCTCTACAGCTCTGAGGCAGCCAGGCGGCACCCACAGCGCCCCCAGTGGTGGGGAAGACTCACTCCAGGGTTTGGTTACAGATGTGGAAGGATTTCCCCCAGGAGCCACCATACAGTACCAGAAAGGGTTGCCAGCCTCCAGGAAGGGACTGGATTTCTCCTGGGATTAGAGCTGATCTTCAGATGATGGACATCGGTTTCCCTGGGGAAAATGGCAGTCTGGAATAATGGCATTGTGTGCAATGCTCCCTCTAAGGTGTGGAGTCTTGTGAGCAAAAATTCTACTTTGTGAGCTACTGGCATGAAAGCTGTGAGCGAGCGATTTGGCTACTGCATAGATTGGGCTGCTCTGGAGCCATCCTTCCTGAGTGAAGACAAAAATGTGTGAGCCGGAGGCTAAAAAACTGTGTTTTAGCTCATGCTAACTCAGATTAGAGGGAACACTGATTGTGTATAGTATAGCAGGAGATTCAAGGATTGTCTGGAAACCTCAAGTCTTAACTCTTTGGCATTATGCACCACTAGGTGAGAAGCTAGACTTATTTTGGGGGCTAAGAGAGCTCTGAAAGAGCTGTGACTGATCCTAGGTCACCCAGCTGGCTTCATGTGGGGGAGTGGAGAACCAAACTCAGTTCTCCAGATCAGAGTCCATTGCTCTTAAACCACTACACCATGCTATGGTAGCTCTGGAGGATGAGCTCAACTCCGCCCCCTCCCCCATAGAGCTCCAAGCCCTCTCCAAACCCCTTTCCCCAAATCTTCAGGAATTCTTCAAGCCCAAGCTGGCAACCTTCGCTACATCACTGAAGCTTAGCTATTGAGTGATGCTCATACGTTTTCACCATATCCCTCAATTCAAGGTGTTTTCTTTCTGCTTATCCTGGGACTCCTGTTCTTTGTTCTGATGGAGTAAGGTGAAGGATTACCAGCTCTGGGTTGGGAAATTCTTGGAGAGTTGGAGGTGGATCCTGGGGAGGGTGGGGTTTGGGGAGGGGAGGGACCCCAGCAGGGACATGAAGCCATAGACTCCACCCTCCAAAGCAGTCCTTTTTCTCCAGGGAAGCTGTACTCTGTATTCTGGAGGTCAGTTGTCATTCTGGGAAATCTCCAGGTCCCATCTGGAGGCTGGTAACCTGGCTCAGAGGTTAAGATGCTGAGCTGCAGACCACAAGGTCTGTAGTTCGGCAGTTTGAGACCCAAGTGCTGCATGACGGTGTGAGCTCCCGTCTCTGGCCCCAGCTCCTGCCAACCTAGCAGTTCGAAAGCAAGAAACTGCAAGTAGATAAATAGGTACCGCTTCAGTGGGAAGGTAACAGCGTTCCATGCGCCTCGGCATTTAGTCATGCTGGCCACATGACCGCAGAGAAGTCTTCGGACAGCGCTGGCTCTTCGGCTTGGAAACAGAGATGAGCACCGCCCCCAAAGAAAGCAAGACATTTGTAATAGTTATTCCTGTAATAAATGGGTAGGCAGCCACTGCATATATGGGAAGCTACCCTTGCTGAAATCTTGAGCACGGTTACTAGGGAGTAAGTCCCTCTGAGCCCTGACCTCGATAGCCTAGGCTAGCCTGATCCTGTCAGATCTCCGAAGCTAAAAAGGGTCATCCTTGGCTAGTATTTGGAAGGGTGACCTGACCTCCAAGGATTATTGGGATCGTAACGCAGAGGCAGGCAATGACAAACCACCTCTGAAAATGCCTTTTGCCTTAAAAAAAACAAGTCTAGCTCACCACCTACTGGTGCATAATTCTAAAGAGCTAGAACGTTAGGCTGCCAGACAATCTTAGGATCTCCTGGCTATTTTACACACAGTGCAGAAGAAGAAGTCCCACTGAATTCAGTAAGTTTCGGAAGGTGAGTGTGATGGTCTGCCATAGAACAGTTATATCCAGTAGCACCTTAGAGCCTAAAACAGTGTCAGGGTATAAGCTCTTGACAGACACAAGTAAAGCTGTCTGCCTGTTGACAGATTCAGGTGGGGTAGCCATGTTGGTCTGAAGCGACAGAACAAAGTTTTGAGTCCAGTGGCACCTTTAAGACCAACAAAGTTTTATTCTCAGTATCCGCTTTCGTGTGCACGCACACTTCTTCTGTTGACAGGAAGCTTTGACTCTTGAAAGCTTACACCCTGAAACTCTTCTTGGTTTCTAAGGTCCTACTGGACTCAAACCTAAGTGAACTCAGTAAATACTCATTCCTAAGTAAACGGCATGATATCAGATGCCTAGAAGAGCCCTGTCGTCCTTCGCATCTGGTCCAGCTGTCCAGAATCTACTTCCTCCTTAGGCTAGAAGGACTGATGGTCTGTTTAGTCCTGTGTTTGGGTCTCTCCCCCTCTCTCTTTGGAAAAAACCCCATTCAAACAGCTCTAGCCCTAATGCCTGGCCGGGTTCTATTTTGTGCTATTGGGAGGCCCCACCCAGCCCTGAGATCAGAGCTCAGTGTCTGTCGTCACATCTGCTAGTGTCTGTGGGTGGCTTTGAATGCCTGCAGAGTCCCTCCCCTTCAACACTTGAGTGGCATGACCGGCCTTTTAACAGCTGAGCGGGTGGAGCTCCGACTGAGCTGGCTCAGATTTGCCTAGAAGCAGCCTAGAAGCAGAGTGAGGCATTGGCCAGATGTTGCCATTCTCTCTGGTTATCATTCAGGTGGGCACAGCCATGTTGGTTGGAAGCAACAGAACAACATTTGAATCCAGGGGCACCTTTAAGACCAGCAAAATTTAATTCTTGGAAGAAGCTTTCGTGTGCATACACACAAAAGCTTATAATCAGAATTAAACTTTGCTGGTCTTAAAGGTACCCCTGGACTCAAACTTTGTTCTCTAGATATCGTAATTCTTTTGCAGGTGACTGGTGGAACATCGAAGCACTCCAGACATCTGCGACCCAGACAGCAAATGTGCCATTCCCTGCTGGCCACAAATGGGGTAGCGGGGGGGGGGGAGTAAAAATTACACAATATCAACGAGATTTTCAAGGTATAGGCTTTTGAGAGTCAAAACTCCCTTTCGTCAGATACCTCTTCTACAGCAGACAGACAGGGCTGCCCTCGGAAACTATCTTCATGGAAGGTAAGATCAAGTTAGTTGTTAGTTCTTTTGATGAGCCCCAGATCTTGTTTTTATGACATCTTTCTTTTTGTTCATCTGTACCCTGCTTCTCTCCCCCACGGGGGCTCAAGGCAGCTTACTCACCCAGACCTGGGTAGCCCAGGCAAGCCCGATCTCGTCAGATCTCAGAAGCTAAGCAAGGCCAATCCTGGCAAGTACTTGGAAGGGAGACCTCCAAGGAATACCAGGGCTGGGACACCAAGACAAAAGCCACCTCTGAACGTCTTTTGACTTGGAAACCTTATGTGGTCGCCCTGACCGGGATACCTCCGCAGATCTCAGAAGCTAAACAGGGCCGACCCTGGCAAGTAGTTGGATGGGATACCTTGGAATACCAGAACTGGGACGCTGAGGCAGGCAAGAGCAAGCCACCTCTCTGAAACATCCAAGCCCTACTACGGGTCACAAGAAGTCAACCATGACTTCTAGAAGAAGAAGAAGAGAAGAGATTGGATTTATACCCCACCCTTCACTACCCAGAGGAGTCTCAGAGCGGCTTACAAACTCCTTTCCCTTCCCCTCCCCACAATAGACACCCTGTGAGGTAGGTGGGGCTGAGAGAGCTCTGACAGAAGCGGCTCTTTTTCAAGGACAGCTGTGCCCGAACTATGGCTTGCCCAAGGTCACCCAGCAGGTGCAAGTGGAGGAGTGGGGAATCAAACCCGGTTCTCCCAGACTAGAGTCCGTGCACTTAAGCACTACACCAAACTGGCTAGGCACATGCGCACACACAAAATATTAACCAAAAAAAGGGCAGATCACTCCACCATTTTCTCCTTCAGCTCTATTGTAACCTCATAGCAATAAGCTTGTGAGGCAGATCAGGCTGAGAGCGTGGGACTGGCCTACACTCACCCATTAAACTTCTGTGGTAGCGTTACGATTCAGGCCTGGCCCTCAGATGTTAGTCTGGCCCTCTAATCGCTGTAGGGTTGCCAACCTGGGCGGAGGGGGTAGAGATCTCTTGGAATTACCACGGCTCTCCAGACAACACATATTGCTCATTTATTTATCATTTATTTATTTAGAACATTTGTGCCACTTCTCTTGGAGGAAATGGCTGCTTTGCAAGGTGGGTTACGTGGCACTCTGCCCCTGTGGAGGCCCCTCCACTTCCTAAACCCCATTCCCCTCAGGCTCCACCCTCAAATCTCCAGGTATTTCCAAACCTGGAGTTGGCAACCCTGAACCACTGTACCACGCTGAGATCTGCAGAGATTAACAGGTGATGATGCTTCTCACCACTCCAGTTTGGTGTAATGGTTAAGTGCGCGGACTCTAATCTGGGAGAACCGGGTTTGATTCCCCACTCCTCCACTTGCAGCTGCTGGATGACCTTGGGCAAGCCATAGTTCTGGCACAGCTGTTCTTGAAAAAGAGCAGTTTCCGTCAAGAGCTCTCTCAGCCCCACCTACCTCGCAGGGTGTCTGTCGTGGGGAGGGGGAGGGAAGGGAGTTTGTAAGCCGCTGTGAGACTCTGAGTGAAGGGCAGGGCATAAATCCAATCTCTTCTTCTTCTTCTCTTCATTTTATGCATCCTGACCTTAATCGCAGCCTAAGACATGTGGTTGTATTGAGACTAAATTTCCCGCTAGGGGAAGACGCTTCTGTTAGCGAAACAGAAATTTCTTGCCTCCTTGCCTCCCACTGCAGTCCACTGAGCTCCCCAAAATGCTGCTTCTGGGAAATAGGAGACCCCCCCTCCCAAGAATGGCATGAGGGGCTAACTGGGGGTCTGCAGCAGGAAGGGGGAAACTGATGGAAATTGGACCACATCTGCTATTATTGGAAAATTCAGCCTGGGTCTCACTGATGCAAATGAAGTGGGTAGAAAGCTTTCCCTGGCCTGTGTAATCTCTCTGTGCCAGGCTTCTTTTAAAGGTGAAACATTCCAGGAAAGAAAGAGAGAGGGGGAGAGAAAGAAAATGCTCTAAAGCAGAGGTCCCCAACCTGGTGCCCCTGGGCACTGTGACGGCCACCAGCTGAGGCCTGCCAAGTGGTGTTTTTTGTTTTTTTTACAGTGGGCAGAGCCAGGTGGGACTTTTGATCAACAAGGCCTCTAATTGGCGACTGGAGATTTGATGTGTTTCCACAGGATCTTCATTGTGTGACTGAAGGTAAGCTGCAGGAGCTATTGAATGGCAGGCTCCGCCTCCTGCAGCAGCCATTTTGAGCTGTGCTCACTACGCGGTGTCAGAATTCAGAAAGTGCTCACAGGCTTTAAAAGGCTGGGGATCCCCGCTCTAATGGCTTATCAGAGGATGGTGCTTTTACGCATTTAATAACTGTACAGAAGTGGGAACTTCAGCAGATGCGGCTGTTCTCGCCCCTGCAACCCCATAACATGACACGCTGATTGTGGTCACAGTGCTGCCATCCCACAAATGCCCTTCTGCCCTTTTCCTTAACGTTTGGTTCCAGATGCCTTTGATTGACGTGCCTTTGCTTCACCAGCTGGAAGACAGCAAACCAACAGTGCCTGCTGTCCCCTGCTGGCCACATGTGGCCCTACACGCAAGTGTACCTGCAGGTTCTTTTCAGGTTAATTGTGCATCAATGATGAATCAGTCGAGATGGCGAAGAAAGGAATTTTGTCTAAGTACTGGTATGTGCTCATATGTGGCAGTAGATGCTAAACAAATCAGCATAAATCAGTAATGTAAAGAAATTGGGAGAAACATTGAAATGCAGTGCTTTGGAAGGAACATCTGGATTCTGGGAAACCAATGAGTAAACACAGTAGTCAAGTAACAGAGGGGGAAAACCCAACTTGTATAAATCATGTATTTAGGTATTTCCACCCTGCTGTTTGGTGAAAACATAGTGAGTTGGGAATGGGGTTGCCAACAGGCCTGGAGAATAGACCCAGGTTCGAACCCTCACTCTGCCATGGAAGCTCACTGGGTGGCCTTGGGCCAGTCACAGGCTGTCAGTCTGACCTGCCTCACAGGGTTGTTCTAAGGAAAGAGTGGCAGAGAAAAGAATAAGCCACTTCGGGTTCCTGTTGGGGAGAAAGGGTTAGGGTCTAAATGACATAAATGAAAGAAAGAAAGAAGTTCCATGCATGGAAATGGGCAGCTGAAGGTTTCCATGACATGGGAGTGAATCACATAGTCTGGTAAATAACATCCTATTAAGCTCCTATTAAAGGGAGAGGACATTTTTTTTCTCCAGACAGTTGGCAACCCCAGACAGCCAAGCAGTAATCTATATTCCACCACTTTACAGGCTTCCTATGAATTTGGTTTTTGTACTGATTTGGGGGGGGGTCCTCCCTCCCTCCCAGATTAATGGCCTGTTTTATCATCTGGATTGAAAATGATAATGAAGAAGAAGAAGAGGAGGAGGAGGAGATTGGATTTATACCCTGCCCTTCACTTGGAGTCTCAGAGCGGCTTACAAACTCCTTTCCCTCCCCCTCCCCACAACAGACACCCTGTGAGGTAGGTGGGGCTGAGAGAGCTCTTTCAAGAACTGCCCTTTTAAGATCAGCTCTGACAGGACTATGGCTTGCCCAAGGTCATCCAGCCAGGTGCAAGTGGAGGAGTGGGGAATCAAACCTGGTTCTCCCAGATTAGAGTCCGCACACTTAACCACTACAGCACTACACAAAAATGATAAAAGTGTTAAGTATGTATCTGTATATGCAGTAAAGGAAGTTTCACTGAAGCAACTTGAGCTGTTCTTTTCTTTGGATGCAGTATATAAATAAGTAGTTTTTACCAAAAAGGAAGATAATCCCTGCCCCCAAAACCTATTCACAAAATGGCTTTTTTGTTACTTTCATTTTTTGCCGTCAAGTCATAGCTAACTTACGGTGATTCCTGGTGGGCTTTTCAAGACCAGAGATGTTCAGAGGTGGTTTGCCGTTGCCTGCCTCCAGGTCGCAACTCTGGTACTCCTTGGTGGTCTGCCATCCAAATACAAACCTAGGCTGATCCTGCTTAAGCTTCCAAGATCTGATGGGACTGGGCATTTGTATGTCACCTTTCTACCCAATAAGATCCCTCAAGGCATCAAGCAATTAAAAAGATGTTAAAATCAACTTTTAATAACAGCATGTATGCCCCTGAAGACATTCCATGGTGTGCTGTTGCAGTTGGAATGTCAGATTAGGTTCTGGGCAATTCCAGGTTTATCTGTCTGTCTGTCTGTAAGTACGTCTGTATGTCCATCCATCCAGTCAACCATCCATCCATCCATCCTTCCCTCCCTCCGCAGCAATTAAAAACAAACATGGAGAGAGCCAGTTTGGTGTAGTGGTTAGCACGGACTCTAATCTTGAAGTTTGATTCCCCACTTCTCCACATGCAGTTGCTGGTGTGAAGGGTCAGTCACAAGTTTTCTCAGAGCTGTTCTCTCAAGGGCAGTTCTCGAGAGAGCTCTCTCAGACCCAACTACCTCACTGGGTGTTTGTTTGGGGAGGGGAAGGGAAAGGCAATTATAAGCCGCTCTGAGACTCCTTTGGGTAGTAAAGGGCAGGGTATAAATCCAATCTTGTCTCTTCTTCTTCCATAAAGGTAGGCCAGAACATATACAAGAAGTATTCGCCAGCTGGTTGAGGGGGATAGATGAATCTTCCTTGGGAGGAAATTCCATAACTTCGGCTACATGACCGAGAAGGCCCTTTCTCAGCTTGTTATCTGTCTAACCTCAGATGATGGGAGCACCCGAAGCAAGTGTGTTTTCACCAATTTGTTCTATTGTATTTTTTATTCTGCTTACTGATTGAATGAAAATGTATTATACTTGTAATCCGCCTTGGGTCCCAGTGAGAAAGGCAGACTATAAACGATGATGATATGTTTGTGCACATACTGATGTTGGAAAATATGCATGTTGCCCTGTTCACACAAATGAGCACAGGTGAACACACATATTCAGAGATTCATGTGCAGCACACTCTTCTGGTAAACACACGAAGCTGCCTTTTACTGAATCAGACCCTTGGCCCATTGCAGACCTTGTCTACTCGGACTGATAGCGGCTCTCCAGGGTCTTAGGCAGAGGTCTTTCACGTCACCCACAACCTGCTGCTTTCAACTGGAGATGCCCGAGCTAGGGACCTTCTGCATGCCAAGCAGACACCAGAGCCCCTCCCCAAGGCTGGCCAAAATTGCTACAGCCAGAACGGTGGTGAAGGAAAGGTATTGTTCATTGCTGTTTCCAAAACTAAGCACTGCTCAGAGCTCCATGCTGGATTACCAACATTTTTTAGCAGCTCCTGGACATATCAGATGTTAGTAGGAAATGTTTACCTGCTTCATTACTGCACATCGGTTGATGGTTAAAGGTGCGGTAGTCCTGCCGGAGAGAGAAAAGTTGGGCAGAGCGCAGTAGTTGTAGCCTGCTAAGCTCCAAGCTTTAAAGTGAACATTGCTGCCACCTTGTGGCTCAGACAGCCCCAGCTGCTGCTGCTACCACCAGTCCTGCGGACTAAACATCTGATCAGATGCAGAGCAACTTTTCTTACAAATCCATTGTTTGGGAAATTGTTTTGAGGTTTCCCTTTAAAACCTAGAGGGCTTTGATCATTTAAAATAAAAATGATTCGCAGAAGAGAATAGCAATTGTTTTTAAGGAACAAGCTGTACCTTTTTTACATTACCAGCATCCAGGGCTTATTTTGTAGAAAAAGCCCAGCAGGAACTCATTAGCATAACAGGCCACACCCAACAGCAGAAATTCATTAGCACATTAGGCCACACCCCTGACAGCACAGCTTATTAGCCTATTAGGCCACACCCCCATGTTACCAGAAGTGTGGTCATCCAGCCATATCCACCTTTTGCTTCTTATTCAGTTTACCTTGTTTGTTGTCAAAACCCAGGGCTTTTTTTGTAGCAGAAGCTCCTATGCATGTTAGGCCACACACCCCTAATGTAGCCAATCCTAATGAGTTTTTGCTGTAGGGTGTGGTCTGTTATGCTAATGAGGTCATGCTGGGCGTGACCAACTTGGGAGCCAGCCGGAACTCCGTTCCTGTGCATTCCTGCCCAAAAATAGCCCTGCCAGCACCCCAATGGGAGAGGGATCGCCACTGTTTAGATGGTCAAGGGACCCCCAGTCGTTGTAGTATCTACGGTGTTTGCTTCATTTAGAAAATCGGGGGGGGGGGGGAGAATTTCCTGGTCTATATTGAGGTGTCAGATTAAAGGCTACATGTCTAAGTATTCAAGGATCAAGGCAGAGATCTACCCGTGGGCACTAAAGTTGCCAGCTCCTGGTAGGGAAATACCTGGAGACTTTGGGGGTGGAGCCTGAGGAGGGCGGGGTTTAGGGAGGTGAGGGACCTCAATGGGGTATCATGCCATAGAGTCCACCTTCTAAAACGGCCATTTTCTCTAGGCAAACTGATCTCTGTCACCCAGAGATCAATGGTAATAGTGAGAGATCTCCAGACACCGCCTGGAGACTGGCAGCCCTAACTATAATTTGTCCTCTAGGGCAGTTTCTTCTGCAGATGACCATCCTTTTCCTTTAGTGGAAGCAATGTCTAGGACAATCACCTGGATTTACTTTTTTTGTAGTCCGTCTTTCTCCCCAAGGGGGACCCAAGTGACTTACATCATTCTCCTTTTCTCTGTATTGTCCTCACAACAACCGTGTAAGCGTGTGATTGGCCCAAGGTCACCCAGTGAGTTTTGTTGACACAAAGACAGAATTCGTACCCAGGGTCCCCAGATACTAGTTGGGCATTCTTTTTTGGAGTAGGGGTGTATTTGGTTGTGTGTGTTCTGGCAACCCCTAATGGGGCTAGGACATTTTTTAGAGAGGTGGCTTGCTGTTGTCTGCCTCTGTGTCCCAGCCCTGATATTCCTTGGAGGTCTCCCTTCCAAGTACTTGCCAGGGTCGACCCTGCTTAGCTTCCGAGATCTGATGAAATCAGGCTTGCCTGGGCTATCCAGGTCAGGGCACTAGTTGGGCATTCTTAAACCACTGTACCACACTGCCTCTCTGTCCATATGTTTACACGGCCTTGCTGCAGAGCCAAACTAACACCTTCCGATGCTCCTTTCAGTAGAAGGGTCTTCCAACAAGTGGCGAGTGATCTCTAAGTGTGGCAGTCTTGCCCTAGTATGGATGGTTTTTCTGGGTCTAGGCTGCAGCACCCTAGGAACCATTGGAGTATGGAAAATTTTATTCTCTTGTAAATTTCCTTTGTTAGTGATTCCCAGATTCCTCTCTGGTTAATAATTATTGGAAAACTAGTTGAGGGCCAAAAGTTAAAAACATCAATAGGTATAGACAAAAGTACACATGTTTATGTCAGAAACATATAAAAACCTTGCAAGGGCCCACGTAAAGCCTCATAAAATGTTCGAAGTGACAAATGCACAAAAAAGAACCATGTACGACTTGACACGTTTCGGCTCACAAGAGCCTTCCTCAGAGGTCAAATAGTACAGAATACAAAATGCACCACGCAACAAAGTCCGTGCTACACTTGAAAGGCAGAAATCAATTAATGTAGGACCAAAAATGGAATGCTGTATGGGGAAATTAAAAAAAAAAAGATTATTACTTATTTACTTAATTGAGAATTCCATCCAATATCAAAAATGAATATTTTACTGTACCCTAATCTAATATACTTCCTTCCAATGTGGAATTGAATGACACACAAAAAGATTTTTCTTTGTGGGGCCACAAATAAATCTGGCCTTGTGTCAGAAGTAATTGCATATATTGGAAATAGTAATAATACCAATCTGTACCTAGAAATAAAAATGAAGATAAATTCCAAAATGTACCAATTAGTAAAATGTAATAAATAAAACGGGCCGTGGTGGCTCAGAAGTTAAGATACCGAGCTGCAGACCGGAAGGTCTGTAGTTCGGCAGTTTGAGACCCAAGTGCTGCATGACGGAGTGAGCTCCCGTCTCTGGCCCCAGCTCCTGCCAACCTAGCAGTTCAAAAGCAAGAAACTGCGAGGAGATAAATAGGTACCGCTTCAGTGGGAAGGTAGCAGCATTCCGTGCGCCTCGGTGTTTAATCAAGCCGGCCACATGACCACGGAAACATCTTCGGACAGTGCCGGCTCTTCGGCTTGGAAAGAGTGATGAGCACTGCCCCCCTAGAGTTGGATTCAACTGGCTTTCGAGCAAGGGGAACCTTTCCTTTTTTTAACAAATAAAAACATGAGAAATTAAATATAAATAAATAGAGAAAAACTCATGACCCTCTGTATCCAGGAGGGGGCGCTTCCCCCAACAGTTTAGACTGCAACTCCAGGGAACCACTGAGAAAAGAAATTGCATGGGAAGTGAACACAATTTTCCATTCTTCTCTCACATGTGTATTTGTTGCCCACTTTGTTGTTGTTGTTCGGTCGCGCAGTCAAGTCCAACTCTTTGTGATCCCATGGACCACATCACGCCAGGCCCTCCTGTCTTCTGTCATCCTCTGGAGTTTGCTCAATTTCACATTCGTTGCATCGTTAACACTGTCTTAACCATCCCATCCTTTGCCGTCCCCTTCTTCTTTGACCTTCAATCTTTCCCAGCATCAGGGTCTTCTCCAGTGAGTGCTCCCTTCTCATTTGGTGGCCAAAGTATTTCAGCTTCAGCTTCAGTATCTGCCCTTCCAGGGAACAGTCAGGGTCGATTTCCATTAGGATTGACTGATTTGATCTCCTTGCAGTCCAGGGGACTAGAGGGCAACATAAAACCATTGCAGATTATTGCATGGGAGGGGTGTTCTAGGGGGCCTACATTGCTGCCATGCTACAATGTGGGGCTTTGATACACTACAGATTTTCCCCAAAGCAAAGAGCTAAACCTGGCTTGTCTTCATCTTTTTGGAGAGCAGTAGATGCTTCAAAAAGAGTTCAGGAGGCCTCTCCTTTCTGTCTTCAGGGAGCATCCATATCACGCCACGGCTGTTGTCCTCCCAGGGAGACACATTGCTTGGAACCCCCCCTACACTATTTGCTGGTTGGACCCAGCCTCCATGGCAACCATTTAGTGGTGGTGTTCCCTCAGTACTTTCAAAATTCCAAAAGTGCCTACAGTCGCAAGGCTGGGATACACTTGGGATACACCCAACACATTGAGGGGGGTGGTCCTTAATCTGTCATAGGGGTGTGTGGGTGTGGGTGTAAAGTGCAGTCAAGTCACAGCCGACTTGGGTGGTGACCCTAGCAACAGTCTTTCAAGATAAGTAAGAAGGAGAGATGGTGTGCCATTGCCTTCCAGTTTGGTGTAACGGTTAGGCGCACAGACTCTAATCTGGGAGAACCGGGTTTGATTCCCCACTCATAAGAACATAAGAGAAGCCAACGCTGGATCAGGCCAGTGGCCCATCCAGTCCAACACTTTGTCACACAGTGGCCAAAAATACCAGGTGCCATCAGGAGGTCCACCAGTGGGGCTAGGACACTAGAAGCCCTCCCACTGTTGCCCCCTCCAAGCACCAAGAATACAGAGCATCACTTGCCCCAGAATTCCTATCTATACTTTGTGGCTAGTAGCCACTGATGGATCTCTGCTCCATATGTTTATCTCATTCCCTCTTGAAGCCGTCCATGCTTGTAGCCGCCACCACCTCCAGTGGCGGTGAATTCCATGTGTGAATCACTCTTTGGGTGAAGAAGTACTTTCTTTTATCCATTCTAACCCGACTGTGCAGCAATTTCATTAAGTGCCCATGAATTCTCCTCCACATACTGCTGCTGGTGTGACCTTGTTTCAGGCACAGTTCTCTCGGAGCTGTTCTCTCAAGAGCAGTCCTTGAAGGAGCTCTCTCAGCCCCACCTACCTCACAGGGTGTCCGTTGTGGGGAGAGGAAAGGAAAAGGAGACTGTAAGCCACTCTGAGACTCTGAGTGAAGGGCGGGGTATAAATCCAATCTCGTCATTTTCTCTCTTCCTCTGCAGTCTTCCCTGGAGGTCTCCCTTCCAAGTGCTGACCCTGCTTAGCTTCTGAGAGCTGACAAGATCGGGCTGTACCTTGCCACTGTCACTCCCCTGTCGAAGATGCAGTGTGGTTAATTAAAGAATCCTAAAGGGAATGGCTTATACCACACTCTTTCAGTGCCTGTTTGTGGGTGAAGTGGGGATTCTAATCTACAGCCGTTCCAAGCAGGAAGCCAGGGGCAATGCTTATTCCCAATGCCTTGAATTGCCACCCTTTAAAATAATGCAAGTCCTGTACTTGTGAGTGTAGCACTGGCCTGAGACACGGAAATCTAGCAGGTATTGCTTTTCATTTCATTTACTGAATTTTTATCCTGCCCTCCCCCACAAGCGGGCTCAGGGCAGGTTACGACAGATAAATAAAAACAGTCAAGAACAATTCCACATACTTACAGTTCAAAACCTATAAAACCTAATTAACATAGCACACAATGGCGGACAGAAGCCCCCAAGTGCTCGCCGTATGTGTACCCAAAAAGGACCAGTGTACTGAGCAAGTGGACAAAGCCACCCACCCGTGGCACAAGTTGATATAGTGCACAACACAGGGGCGGATCGAAGCAGGACACCTGCCGCCTCAGCTGTAGGCCTGGCGGAACTGTAGGCTTGGACACTGGAACTGTAGGCCTGGACCCTGGAACTGTAGGCCTGGCGGAGCTGTGGGCCTGGACACCTAGCACCTCAGCTGTAGGCCTGGCGGAACTGTAGGCTTGGACACTGGAACTGTAGGCCTGGACCCTGGAACTGTAGGCCTGGTGGAGCTGTGGGCCTGGACACCTAGTGCCTCAGCTGTAGGCCTGGCGGAACTGTAGGCTTGGACACTGGAACTGTAGGCCTGGACACTGGAACTGTAGGCCTGGACCCTGGAACTGTAGGCCTGGCGGAGCTGTGGGCCTGGACACCTAGCGCCTCAGCTGTAGGCCTGGCGGAACAATTCCATTTTGCAGGCCCTGTGGAACTGTAATGAGTCGGGGGAGAGTGTTCCACCAGGCTGTAGCCAGAGCTGAAAATGCTCTGGCTCCAGTTGAGGCTAAGTGGATGTCTTTTGGGAGGCCTCTCTGGGGAAGGCCATGTCATTTCTGTGCACCTGGCTACACTGGTAAATGAAGGCTGCGGTCACATGCACCACTTGAAGTGGAGGGGAAGCAAGGCTATTCCCTCCGGAGTAATTCGACCCACAGTTGGAAGATTACACCTCCCTTTGTAGCTGCGGGCTCAGCCCATCACTGTGTGATTAGACACAACTGCGGGTCAGTTGGGGTTTTTTTGCTGTTTGTTTCTCATGCATATAAATGAGGAATTGCACCTCCATACTGAGGGTCCCCTATGGGTATGCGATGATGTGCATACTGCGAAGGGGGGGGGAACGCCACTGAGCCGGGATGGCCTGATCAGACCATCCTGACGGCATGCATATGTGCTTGCGCAATCAGACAGGGAAAAGTCCATCCATGGCCTGTCGCAACTTGTTTACTACCGGATTTTCTCCAGTGTCTTTTTACTGTGCTTCTGCAGTGGAGCAGCACGGGTTGCCGACGATTGCAGGTCGCTGCCCAGATGTTGCTGTCTGATCGCGACCTTTAGATCCATCAGGCATTCGCGCCTATGTCCGATCTACTGGCGCGTGTGGTCACAGCCAAAGACGGGCAGAACACAATGGCATGATGTTGTACGCATAAGATGTTTTTTAACAGTCTTTGTCCTAGTGCCATTTCCACAACTGAAAATGTCCCCTGGTCTGTGCCTCCCTAACAGGTTTTCTTTATGGAAGGGAAGCATGTTGGAGCTGGTAGTGGTATGGGTGGGGTTATGGCTCACTGTGGCAAGACATCTGCTCTGCATGCAGAAGGCCCCAAGTTTGGTTCTTGGCATCTGCAGTTAAAAAGGATGAGGCAGTAGATGCTGATAGAATCCGGTGGGTAGCCGTGTTGGTCTGAACCAGCAGAACAAAGTTTGAGCCCAGGGGCACCTTTAAGACCAACAAAGTTTTATTCAAGGCGTAAGCTTTCGTGTGCCCGCGCACTTCGTCAGACACGATGAAGTGGAAGCCACCAGTCCACACACAAAGAGGGAAGATAAGCGGCAAATTAGCATAATGAAGGTGTCTAACAGATTCAAGGAATAACAAGCATAGTTTATATGTTACCATATGTTTGGGTTCAGCTCTCTGGGAGAAAAACAAAGTTAAGGCAATAAATACGTTGAACTGGAGTCTGATGGGGAAATGGTACTGTATAAACGACGCTTATTCTTCCTTGGATCCAGGGCCGGCCCCAGGTGTCTGGGCGCCCTAGGCAGGACAGCCTGGGGCGCCCACCCCACCAGGGATGCCAACCTCCCCGTGGGGCCTAGAGATGGCCCAGCGCCTGGGAGAGCTGGGGAAGGGGCGGGCTTAGAAGCCCCCCTTCCCTCCCAGCGGTGGCAGTGTGGCTCTCCCCGGTGCCTCGCACCTGGGAGAGCCGGGGAAGGGGCGGGCTTAGAAGCCCCCCTTCCCTCCCAGCGGTGGCAGTGTGGCTCTCCCCGGTGCCTCGCACCTGGGAGAGCCGGGGAAGGGGCGGGCTTAGAAGCCCCCCTTCCCTCCCAGCGGTGGCAGTGTGGCTCTCCCCGGTGCCTCGCACCTGGGAGAGCCGGGGAAGGGGCGGGCTTAGAAGCCCCCCTTCCCTCCCAGCGGCGACGGCGCAGCTCTCCTGGGTGCCTTGCGGCTATGAGGCGAGCACCCAGGAAAGCCGGGGCTGCCGGCGTTGGTCGGCCCGGGGGACTTTTCACGGGGGGGGCATTTTGGCACCCCTGCAGGGCCGGCGCCCTAGGCGAGCGCCTAGCTCGCCTAGTGGGCGAGCCGGCCCTGCTTGGATCTGTTAAACAACTTCATTATATTTGTGTGGACTGGTGGGTTCCCCTTCATTGTGTCTGACAAAGAGTGCATGCGCACGAAAGCTTACGCCTTGAATAAAACCTTGTCGGTCTGAAAGGTGCCCCTGGACTCAAACTTTGTAGTAGATGATGTGGAAGACGTCAGTCTGAGACCCTGGGGAGTGGCTGCCAGTCAGAGACCTGGAGAGACCAAGGGCCTGGCTCAGTAGAAGAAGGCAGCTCCGTTTGTGTTCTGCCTGAAATGGGCCGCTTGGGTGAGAACTCGGTATGGTGCCCTGAGAAGACTCCAGGTAAAGCGGCTTCAGTGGGGCAGAAAGCCAGTGGGGAACAGGTGCCGCTTCCCCTTCCCCCCTCGCCTGCCCATCACGAGCCAAAGTCAAATGCCACGTTGTATGTGTTTATGTATAAAGGGTAAGCAAACACTAACTGTTGTGGTTCATCGGGCCGTGAAAGCAAAGCATTCCTGTTGGGCAATGCCAGAGATGGGTTGCCATTCCTGTCATCTCGGCGCCTTTTGCAGCCAGGGAACCTGACATTCTGTTCCTCAGGAATCTGGAAATTTCCCTTGCCCAAGTTTCCCTGAAACGGTTGGACATCTCTTCCTGGGTGACGGAACACTAGGGTGAAACATCAAAGACGATGTGTGCACCTTTTCCAAATGATGTTTTAAAACTCCATGATTTATTTGAGGGACCAGCAACCGTTTATACGAGAGCCAGCCTGTAGTGTAGTGGTTAAGAGTGGTGGACTCTGATCTGGAGAACCGGGTTTGATTCCCTACTCCTCCCCCACCTGAAGCCTGCTAGGTGACTTTGGGGCAGTCTCGGTTCTCTCAGAACTCTCTCGGCCCCACCTGCCTCACAAGGTGCCTGTTGTGGAGAGAGGAAGGGAAGGAGATTGTAAGCCACCACAACCCTAGAGCTAATGCGGTGTAGTGGTTAAGAGCGGCGGACTCTAATCTGGAGAAGCGGGTTTGATCCCCCATTCCTCCTTCACATGAAACCTGCTGGGTGACCTTGGGCCAGTCCCAGTTCCCTCAGAGCTCTCTCAGCCCCCACCCACCTCACAAAGTGCCTGCTGTGGGGAGAGGAAAGGAAGGCGATTGTAAGCCACTCTGAGGTCCTTTCCATACTTGGGTCTCATCCCTGGTTTTATCAGAGTTCAACTCGTGACACAATACCTTGCATTTATCGCTGGTTATAATAGCATTCATTTATCCCAGGCCGAGTGTGGGGTGAAACCAGAGTGACCTCAATGTAATGTGGAAACAAAAAATACCCCAAGATAATTACAGGGGTGAACCCGCATGTAGTGTAGAATGTAAGTTCGGGGACAGGGTTGAATTGGGATTTAAGGTCTAGTGCAGAAAGGACCTGAGACTACTTACGCTAGAGAAAAGCAGGGTATAAACAGGGCTTTTTTTGTAGAAAAAGCCCAGCAGGAACTCATTAGCATAATAGGCCACACCCATCAGCAGAAACATATTAGCAAATTAGGCTACACCCTTGATAGCACAGTTATTAGCATATTAGGCTACACCCCCATATTACCAGAAGTGTGGTCATCCAGCCACACCCACCTTTTACTTCTTGTTCTGTTTTTCTTATTTGTTGTCAAAACCCAGGGCTTTTTTGGTAGCAGGAACTCCTTTGCATGTTAGGCCACACATCCCTCATGTAGCCAATCCTCATGAGTTCCTGCTGCTGGGTGTGGCCTATTATGCTAATGAGCTCCTGCTGGGCGTGGCTAACTCAGGAGCCAGCTGGAACTCTGTTCCTGTGCGTTCCTGCCCAAAAATAGCCCTGGGTATAAATACCAACTCTTCTTCTATAATAAGTGCCATATGGTATAACTCTGAGAGCTGGCAACAGCCTGGAGAAAAATGTCTTTTAATAGAGGATTAAGGGCTGATGTGGTTGAACTCTGTGCCATGAAATACCCCAGCTGCCCATTTCCGTACATTAAGCCAGTATCAAAGGGTCAGGATGGGGTTTTTTTTCCTCTGGACCTGTTGGCAACCTTGAGAACAAGAGCCAGTATAAGAAAGCCCATTTAACCCAACTGAAAATATATAACTCAACATTACTGACATGTCGATTAATAACCCGTCAAGTCTCTGTGGTCCAGACACGGTCCTTTATTAGGAAGTGGCACACAGAAGGGGTTGCAATAAGTTATAAATATATACAGGTGCCCACCCTGTGCGACTGTTTCAGAGCACCGGCATAAATCTGCGCATGGTTTGCCCTTGGATTACTGGCAGCTGCTCGACGCCGTCATTTCCCTTTCTGTACCGTATCTCCGAGAATCCCTTTAATCCCGTAATCCCATCAGAATCTTTACCTGCCATTCCCTTCACATAGCGGTTGTGCTAGCATGGCTCCTCCCCCTCCAAGAGAAAAAGGGAGCGTTCTCTTTAACCACGTCTGAAGCAAAAAGAAAAAAAGCTTCATGTCTTTGGAGTCTTTCAGGAGCAGCTAACAAAAATTTTGGAAGCATGAAAGGGGGTAGGTGACCGGTTTAACACACATCAAAGGAACCTCCCCCCACATAGTGTTCGCCCACAGTTCCTGACCACTTCTTTCCTTGAACCACATGGACACACATGGAAGCTGCCTTCTACTGAATCAGACCATCGGTCCATCAACGCCAGTATTGTCTACTCAGACTGGCGGTGGCTTTCCAGGGTCTCAGACTGAGGTCTTTCGCATCACCTACTGCCAGATCCTTTTAACTGGAGATGCTGGAGATTGAATTTGGGACCTTCTGCACGCCAAGCAGATGCTCTGCCTCTGAGCCACAGCCCCTTCAAATTCCCAGGATCCCATATTGTCTTTCTACAAGGAGCTTGGGAGTTTGGAGTGAAGAAAGAAGGTCACCCCTCTCCTTACACCCCCACTGCCAGTTCTGAAATATGTGACTCACTTCCTGGTCTCTGCTGCATGGGGTCATTCATAACACAGGCAAGTGTTAAATTGTTCATGTACTGTACTTTTATGTGCTGGTCTAACCACAATAGCTACAGTTTGTTATATACAAGTCACAACAGTCCATATAAAGCAGGGGTGTCAAACAAAAGGCCTGGGGGCTGGAATTGGCCTGTCCAGGGCTCTTATGCGGCCCGCAAGCAACTAGTGCAAGGGAGGGAACAGGAGACTGCTCGAGGGGAGTGGCCGGAGCCCCTCCGATTGTGGCTTCAGCATGGCAGAACAACCTCATTTGCAGCAGTCAAGCATCATGGGAGCATCTGCCCAGTGCTGCACCGCTGGCTCTCCTGTCTGCCCATAAGGGTTTTTTTTTGCACCCTCCACCCAACCCATGAGGCCTGGCAGTGAGGATACACCAACTCATAAGAACATAAAAGAAGCCAATGTTGAATCAGGCCAATGGCCCATCTAGTCCAACACTCTGTCACACAGCGACCAAAAATACCAGGTGCCATCAAGAGGTCCAGCAGTGGGGCTTGCCAGCTGCTGTCCTTTATACAGTTTATATCTCCGGTACTTGGCATTACATTTTATGGCGCACATGGTCCGGCCCGACAAAGTGACATTTATATCAGATCCAGCCCTTGTAACAAATGAGTTCGACACCTCTGATATAAAGCGTTAATGAAATCTGTACATGCAAATACATATCTTTGGTTGTGCATGGTTTTTAAGAGTCAAACTGAAGTTGGTGATATTAATTTGCTAAAAGCTTTTCATTTGCACATGACTGTGGGGAAAATCTTTCAGATGTTCTTCTGGACAGCTTTCACCCCCTTCCCCTTGGTCACTGCAGCCCATTGACCCACATGGTTATTACTCCACATGTTTAAGAACAAAGTTTAAGTCCAGGGGTATCTTTAAGAGTAGCAAAGTTTCATTCTGGGTATAAGCTTTTGTGAGCACACGAAAGCTGCTGCTTCAGACCAACACAGCTACCCACCTGAATCTAACTGCACATGTTTATTACTCTACTAACTTTTAAGAAGAGAAGAAGAGGAAGAGATTGGATTTATACCCCACCCTTCACTACCAGTGTTCCCTCTAAGCTGAGTGAGTGTGAGCTAGCTCACAGTTTTTTAGCCTCCAGCTCACACATTTTTGCCTTAGCTCAGGAAGGATGGCTCCAGAGCAAACTAATTTATGCAGTAGCCAAATCGCTCACTCACAACTTTAATGCCAGTAGCTCACAAAGTAGAATTTTTGCTCACAAGAGGGAGCATTGTTCACTACCCAAAAGAGTCTCAGAGCGGCTTACAAACTCCTTTCCCTTCCCCTCCCCACAACAGACACCCTGTGAGGTAGGTGGGGCTGAGAGAGCTCTGACAGAAACTGCTCTTTTTCAAGAACAGCTGTGCCAGAACTATGGCTTGCCCAAGGTCATCCAGCAGCTGCAAGTGGAGGAGTGGGGAATCAAACCCGGTTCTCCCAGATTAGATTAACCACTACACCAAACTGGCTCTTCTATACCAAACTGATATGATAGAATATGGACCCTAATCGAATATCTGTGTCTTTTTAAAAAATTTAATTTGTTCCTTCCCTGCCCGTATAAATTGTGAAGTTTGGTATCTCATCTGGAAAGTTTGTACACCTTAATTCTTATATTGTTTTTGTAAGTATGGTTCTTTTTCCCCCTCCTATGCTGGGTCTAACATAAGGGGCTGGTAAACTTCCTGATGCTATATTCTTCTTACAAGAGGGAAATATGCAACACTAAGGGCTGGTTTAAATGTAACCCACCCATGTGCAGGACACAGGAATCCGGCTTCCAGGAAGCTAAACACAAATGTTCTCCCAGTGTACATAGAAGCTGAAAAGTTAATGCTGCCTGGCGATTGCACAGGCAATAAGGACATTTTAATTGTAACATTCCCTACGTGAATTGTTAGCACAAGTAAGCCCTGCACGTGGAGTGAGCAATGTCCAGACAGAGTCGGGTTATGGTATGGGGAGGCTGAGGATCAAGCAGTTCCAGGTAAGTACAAACATGTTTTCTCTCTGCCCGTTCAAGCCAACCAAGAGATGCCAATCCCTTATTCCAGCTGGGGAAAGAATCCAGGGGACCAGCTTGCACTAGGGATGCCATCCTCCAAGAGCTGACCCTAAAAATCCTCAAGCCATCCCTTTGAACCGTTCCGTTCCTCTCCCAAAACATGAGCATAGACTATAAGTTCATTGTCCTGTCTTCAGTGCAGCCCCCCATGGGAATGGCACATGTGCAGGCCAGCCTGCACCTGTGTGGTTCCCATGTAGGGCTGCACAGAAAAACACACAATGAACGACAGTTCCAGGTAAGTGCAAACGAACAGCAGTTCCAGGTAAGTGCAACCGTGTTTTCTCTCTGCAACTTCAAGCCAACCAAAAGATGCCAATCCCTTATTTAAGCTGGGGAAAGAACCCAGCTTGTCTCCAGACTACAGAGATCAGTTTCTCTGGAGAAAATAGATGCTTTGGAGGGTGGTCTCTATGGCGCTGTACTCAACTGAGGTCTCTGTCCTCTCCTCAGGCTCCATCCCCAAATCTCCAGGAATTTCCCAACCTGGATCTGGCACCTGTACTCCATCATCCCCCACTGGTGGCCAGAGGGCACCTGGCAACTCTGCCTTGCACTAGGGTTACCAGCTGCCTGGAGAAGAAATAATGTCTTGCCCCCTTGACAGAGGTGTGAGGACAGTATTTAGCAAAGGAGGTTATTTACCTCCATGCCATGACAAAGCCAACTGCCCACTTCTACAACTTAAGCTTCTGTTTAAGAGACAGAACATTTCTTTCTCCAGGTTGTTGGCAACCCTGGCTTGCACCCCTCCCTCCCCCACCTCTGACACAGTGAGCCCCATTTTAGTTCCTCAGCTAGAAGCAGAATCTACCAAGTCTGACTGCCCTCCCAGGAAGTTTTAATCTGGGAAGCATTTCCCCCCTTCCTGAGCGCAACCCGTCGGGAATAAAAGCTCTGGCTGTTTGCTCCCAAGCCTCAACCTTGTATTTGGACATATTTGGGCTGTTTTCCAAGTGCCACCTGTTTATTTTTACCTGCAAGGACATCACCTTTTGCTCTGGCCTAGGGGCCCTTGCTCTCCACTGTTGCCATGGCGCTCAAATGCAGGGCAAAGGGCCTTCCCTGGCAGTCGGAAAGGAGGGACGTGTCTATTTCTGGGAGCGTGGCCTTTGCCCACCTGGCTCCTGCCACAACATGACATAACATGTTGCAACCAGAACACGCTTCCAAGGGGGCAAAGTCCTCCGCCAGGCATGTCCAACCTTTCTCAACCCTGTGCCTCTCCGATGAGCGTGTCCTGTGAGACGGGCAAGGAGTCGTTCCATTTCTGTGCCAGAAATAGGTACCTCGGCCCCTCTGCGATGCCGCATGATCTCATCCTTGTGGCCCACAGCTGACTGGCCACCTCTCTGCCTTTTACCTGGCACACACCGAGGAGTCTGTCTCACACGTACACCGGTGTGGTCAGTCAGCCAGCAAATAATACATTTTTCCTAAGCTTCGGCTCAGTAAAAGGACACTGGCATGCCAGCAACTTTGGTGTTTTCATCTGGCCAGCACTGACTGAGGTGGTAGCGGCCAGGATGGAGGCTTAAAGTATTGAAGATGAAAACTTGCTTTAGATTGTTCTTAGGAGATCATAGAATTATCACCTGGCCAAAACGGGTAATGGCATGACAGAATTGTATTGTTTTTGGCCAGTTATCAGAATCAGATGAAAAGCTGGGGGGGAATCCATCTAAATCATTCTTCCTGTTAGTGGGCATGAAGGTAGTGCATGTCTTTCCACAAGGGGGGGAGAGGGATAACAGTGTAAAATGCAAACTGAAAACACAATACACCATGATAAAAATGCACTAACGTTTATTTATTTCACAGAAGATTAAACAAATTACAAACAATTGAAAAACATCTACAGGAATTACAAAATGTGCCCAAAAGATAAATAGTGAAAATATCAAGAACAGTAAGAAAATATACGCAAAAATAGGAAAATATTTGCAGGAGTGGGAACAGAAATCCGGATTTAATCCAGGGATTTTCTGCATTCTCCTTTTACTCGCTGGTAAATTTCTGCTTCTTTGGAATTTTTTCTTTCTGTTCCACATGTGTTTTGCTCTCTCTAATAGTCCATTTGATAGCACACAGGTTTATTTCCAGCATATCTCCCTGCAGATAAATAAAGCGCAGGGAGATATGCTGTGTGATATCAAATTGAACACTAGAGGGAGCAAAACACACACGGAACAGGAAACCTCCCCCACCAACCAACAGGAACTTAATCACGAATAAATGAGAATGTGAAAGAAGTCTCTGTTTCGACAGTCTTCATCAGCCGATGCTTGATTCTTAAGAGAATGAAGGAAAATTTAAAGAAATGAAAAAGGAGCTGTACCACTCAAACCATTTATAATGACTTGGTAACGGGCGGGAGCACAAATATAGCAAAAGCTAACACTGGGTCTGCTGGCAAAAACTAACACTGACTCTGTTTATACTTACCTGCCATTCCACAAAGGCATCATAGGATGGGGATGGGGTAGGGGAGCAGCAGCGTTAATTGGTTTATACCATCTTTATTCCATTAAAATGAAAATAAGGAAATACAATACAAGCCTAAAATCAACCATAAATTCATGTCCTGGCGGCTGTGGAACTCAAAGGCCTTGGTGGATCATAAGGCTGAGAAGCCCCTGCCCTGATTCCTCTCCCTGAGTTCCCATTCTCCACTGCCACACCAATTAAATTACTAGTTGGGGTCTCTGAAGAACAAATCACAAGGGAGGCTGGATTAGATGTAGATGAAGGCGGAGTGGAAATTGGTGGAAGGAACATTAACAATTTGAGATATGCAGATGATGGCACATTACTGGCAAAAGACAGTGAAGACTTGAAATGACTACCAATGAAGGTTGAAGCTGAAAGTGCCAAAGCAGAATTACAGCCAAACATCAAGAAGGCAAAAGTAATGACTACTGGGGAACTACACGGCTTTTAAGGTTGATGCTGAAGAAACTGGAATTGTTTGAGATTTTCTATTCCTTGGTTCCATCATCGACCAAAAGGGAGACCAAGAACTCAGAAGAAGACTGAGACTGGGAAGAGCAGCCATGAAGGAGCTAGAAAAGATTCTTAAGTGTAAGGATGTGTTGCTGGTAATTAATACTGTAGTATTATCATAGCCGAAGAATAGATTCTCTTGAATTATGGTGCTGGAGAAGTCTCTTGAGAGTCCCTTGGACTGCAAGGAGATCGAATTAGTCAATCCTAAAAGAAATCAACCCCTGGAAGGCCAGATACTGAAGCTGAAGCTCAAATACTTTGGCCACCAGATGAGAAGGGAACACTCACTGGAGGAGACCCTGATGCTGGGAAAGATTGAAGGTCAAAGAAGAAGGAGATAGCAAAGGACGAGATGGTTAGACAGTGTTATCGATGCAACAAACATGAAATTAAGCAAATTCCAGAGCACGACGGAAGACAGGAGGGCCTGGCGTGATGTGGTCCATGGGGTCATGAAGAGTTGGACTCGACTGTGCGACTGAACAACAACATTCCCCACTACCATGTATTGGTGTGAAAGCTGGACCATGTAGGGAGTTGACAGGCAGAAATTTGATTGAGTTGAAAGGTGGTGCTGGAGGAGAGTTTTATGGATACCACAGACCACCAAAAAGACAAATAAGTGGGCTCTATATCAAATCAAGCCTGAACTCTCCGTAGAAGCTAAAATGACTAAACTGAGGTTATTGTGCTTTGGTAACTCTATGAGAAGACAAGAGTCAGTGGAAAAGACAATAATGCTAGGAAAAGAGGAAGCCCCAACATCAGATGGCCTGACTCAGTCAAGGAAGTCACAGCCCTCAGTTTGCGAGACCTGAGCAAAGCTGTTGACGACAGGACATTTTGGAAGTCATTTTTTCATAGGGTCGCCATAGGTTGGAAGGAATTTGACTGCACTTAATACACTCATGAAGCTGAATTGCTTCACCCTTGCATACCTAACCAAGTGATGGCTCAATTATATTCAGCAAAAGGTGTCAGCAAAAAAAACCCCACCCACACATTTGATTATTTTGCAGTTTAAACATTTTAGTGACGTTCCTTAACATAGGAATAAAGCTAATCATATTAGGAAATCAATATAACAGTGATTTCCTTTGGGAAATTTCCATTGTTTAATTTTCAAAACGGGGGTGCTGTAAGTGGGGAGGGAGGCTTCACCTACATATCGGGATATCTCCTGCTTTGGATGGGGTTACGACTTCCCCTAAAGGAGCAGGTTTGTAGCTTGGTGGTGCTGCTGGATGCAAGCCTCCTGTGGGACAACAGGTGGCAGCGGTGGCCTAGGGGTGCATTTCACCCACTTCAGCTGGTGAGCCAGCTGTGGCCCTTCCTGGGCAGGAAAAATCTTGCCACTGTGGACTGTGGTGCATGCCCTGGTAACATTTAGACTAGACTACTGCAGTGCACTTTACATGGGGCTGCCCTTAAAGACTGTCCAGAAGCTGCAGTTGGTACAGAATGCTGCAGCCAGAACGTTGACTGGACTGGGTCGTAGGGACCACATTACTCCAGTCTTGTTCCATCTATACTGGTTCCCAGTTTGCCTCTGGGCCTAACTCAAGATACTGGTATTGACCTTTAAAGCCCTACACTACTTGTGGCCAGCATACCTTAATGACCACTTATTCCCATCCAAATTTATCTCTCCACTTCGGTCATCTTTAGAGGTCATGTGCCCCTGCCATCTGAGGCTAGCCAGGTGGCACCCTGGGAAAGGGCCTTCTTGGTTGCAGTGCCAAAATTTTGGAACTCCCTCACCTTGGAGATTCATCTGTCTTCCTCTATCGTTTGTGTTGTTTGGCGTTCCCTAATTAACTGTTAATTGGCCCTCCTCATTGGTTATGTTGTTACATGCATTTGTGTGTTTATATATTTTATTGAATCATTTTGACATTTTATTCACACTCAGGGCTATTTTTGGACAAGAACGCACAGGAACGGGGTCCGGCTGGCTCCCAAGTTGGCCAAACCCAGCCAGAACTCATTAGCATAATAGGCCACACCCAACAGCAATAACTCATTAGGATTGGCTACATGAGGGGTGTGTGGCCTAACATGCAAAGGAGTTCCTGCTCCAAAAAAGCCCTGGGTTTTGACAACAAACAAGGTAAACAGAATAAGAAGCAAAAGGTGGGTGTGGCTGGATGACCACATTTCTGGTAACATGGGGATGTGGCCTGATATGCTAATGAGCTGTGATGTCATGGATGTGGCCTAATATGCTAATGAGCTCTGCTGTTGGGTGTGGCCTATTATGCTAATGAGTTCCTGCTGGACTTTTTCTACAAAAAAGCCCTGTTCACACTTATATTTTAAATGTTATTTTAATGCTCTGATGCTTTGATGTTTGCCACCTTGGAGACCCTAACCCTATTGTGAAAATGGGGAGGGAAGCCTTTCTCTTTCCCCCTCCAGTAATCAGCTTGTAAGCTGTGTATTACGGTGGGAAACTGTATCTTTTGTCCCTGCCCAGTCTGCCCTGCCTACTGCCAACAGGTATATATAAAGACTTTGCTTCAGCCAAACAAGCACTGCTCCAGCAAATTAAACAGCTCATGCAAACACAGTCCATGTGTGCTTACATAAAATCAGAAATGCATCCCCAAACCTGAGATAATGCAATGCTTGGTGGAAACTGGAAATACCATATACAGAAACACTAGTTTTCAAGGATTAACAATTTTTTACTTGTTGTGCATTTATGTTTTTAACAGAAGTTTTAATTCAGAAATTTAAGTACACCTTTCCCTAGCAGAAAGGGAAAAGTCACTTCCATGATATCTCTGTGTTATCTTTTGATGAAAGGCATCAGAGCAGGGCCAATTCAAAATCGGTAGCATTGATGGAACCTGAAAATTTTTAGGAATCAGGGTGGTCCTTTTTGTGTAACAGTAGGTTTTCATTTTAAACGTTGACTTGGCTTTTTGTCTGATTTTATCTGGATGTGTGTCATTATTTTAATGCCAACGTCTTTTTTTATGTAAGCTGGAGATGTGTGTGCGTGTATTCCCTTCGTATTATGCTGGCTTCCATCAACATTTGAACATTGTTCCGAGGGAAAACTGTGGAGATTTGTCAGTAGGTTTGCCAACCCCGGGTTCAGAAGCACCTGGAGATTTGAGGGGGGAGCCAGACCTGTAGCCACAATGGGGTATCTCGGGTTTAGGCCCCCCAACTTGCTGGCAAAGCCCCTTGACTTCCCATCCAGCCCAGGACATCCTGGCCTTCTCCCCCAGATTAAATTGATTAGCCAGTGCCCCTTAAGAAATTTAAATGCCCCCCTGACTTAAAAAATCCTTGCTATGGGCCTGGGGGAGCCCTGGGAAAGTGAGGTCTAGGGAGGGGAGAGACCATGCTAGAGTATAATGCCACGCAGTCCATCTTCCAACACGTTCATTTTCTCCAGGAGAAGTAGAATATGTGTTTTTGATTCATAAATAATTAGTAAGTGGTTTACTTGGAGATCAGTTGTAATTCCGAGAGACCTCCAGGCCCCCCACCTGAAGGTTGGCTACCCTGTAACCACAGGGTACTCTAATGACTACCCAGAGCTGCTCACCCGTGATGGTTCTCATGACTTTGTTTGCCAAGAATAAACCCTAAACAGATCAAAGGTGACAGTAAGGCTCTGTCTGGAAACCAGGGCAAAGGTAAAGGCCCAGCCAGGGACGGACCACTCCTTCAGATAAGTAACTATTTAGGTAGGTGATGCTGATGTGACAAGCAAGGTCAAAGTAACTATGGGAAGAGGGAGCTCGAGATATAACGTCCTGAGCTCCGTGGAGTTAGGGGGGAATAAAAAACGAAATACATTGCTAGCAACCTGTGTAGTGCTTAGAAGGTTAATTTGTGGGGGTGGGGGCAGGTTCAGAGCCTCACTCAACATAGATGAGACGCCCATCCCCAGGTTTGCCTGAGGAAAACAGTTTAAGATGGCTGAAGGGCCAGATTCTGGTCAGGTCAGGACCACTGCAGCATGGGCGAGGAGGGGCTTGTGCCTTCGCTCCTGCGCTATTTTCCCAACCCAAAACAGTGTGGAGGTACGTATTTTCCAACAAGCTCCTCCTGGTGCTGTTTCGGGTTGGAAAAAAATGGTGTGGGAGGAGGAGGCAGGAATCCTTCCCCCACCATCCTGCTGTGGTGTCTCACGAGCAATTGTGGAAAGAGCTCTCTCTCAGCCCCACCTGCCTCACAGGAAATGCTCCCTCTAAGCTGTGGAGTCTTGTGAGCAAAAATTCTGCTTTGTGAGCGAGCGATTTGGCTACTGCATAAATTAGTTTGCTCTGGAGCCATCCTTCCTGAGCTAAGACAAAGATGTGTGAGACGGAGGCTAAAAAAACTGTGAGTTAGCTCACACTAATTCAGCTTAGAGGGGACACTGCTCACAGGGTGTCTGTTGTGGGGAGGGAAAGGGAAAGGAGATTGTAAGCCACTCTGAGACTCCTCAGGTCGTGAAGGGTGGGGTATAAATCCAATCTTCTCCTCCTCTTCCTTCTTCAGAATTGGGCCCTCCAGTGCTCTCTTAAACGTCTCTTCCCTGGCATTACAAAATCGAGGTTCGTCCCCAGGACAGACTTGGGAATGGTGGCTCATCTAGTTTGGCCCTCAGCAATGAAACTCACTGGGTGCCTTAGGCCACACTCTCCCTAAGCCTAAATTACTTCACAGAATTTTTCTGAAGAAAAAAATAAGCTGGATCAAGCCAATTTTCCCCACATAACCTCACCTAATTCCTCTCTTGACTACAGCAGCTCCTGCCCCACATTGCTTTAGTCAGTGCAGGTCCTATGATTCCAAGCATAAGGTTTTGGGTGAACAAAAGGGCCTCCTTCCTTTTTCACCAGTGGAAAAACTTCTCAGATCTAATTATGCGGATGGGAGGATTAACCTGTTGTGAGGACTTCAGTGGGAAGTTTGGGCTAAAAATGTAATGTAAGTGCTTTTGAGAAGCTTCTATGTCAGTTTAGCTGAAGTTATTTGGGGTCAGTGGTGGACCTACATTTTTGAGACCCTGAAGCTTACACTTTGAAGAGGGCCCCTTCTCAACCAGCAACAATAGGGCAACATTTAATAGGGTTGCCAGATCCCCTGGGGGGGTGGGGATTTGCCCACTTTATGGGCCCCTGATCCACCAGTTCAGATCCAGCCAGCGGGGGGAACCCCGCCTCCAAAGTGCCTGGATTGGGCCAACATGTCCAACATGATGACATCACCCAGTGGTGACATCATCACACTGGGCTCGTTGCCGGGGGGACGCTCTAGCATTTGGTCTGAAAACTCTATGGTATCATAGAATTTCTGGCCAAATGCTAGAGTGTCCCCTGGCGACGAGCCTAGTGTGATGATGTCATTTCTGGGTGATGTCATTGCAGCACACGCACACTATGTGCACACGCCAGAAGATCCCGGGAGGGGAATTTCTCCCCCTGCTGGCAAAAGATAGGGACTTGGCAACCCTAACATTTAATGTCCAAAGGGCCTTGCTGCCCTTGCAAGAGCTAAGGGCTGAGCTGTAGAACCATTAAGCTGTGCACTTACAAAGGATTCGAGGATCCAGCTGCCAAAATATAAGCTATGAATAGATCTTGGCAAGTGGAACAGCTGGGGGTTCAGGTGCTGCAAGCCCACAAGAAAATTTTGAAATTTGACCAATTACAGGGACATTTTGAGGCCATATGGAATGGGCATTAGAGCATATTCTAAGGTCAATATTAAGTACTTCAACCTGTTGGCTTATTATTCTGCCACTAAAATTGCCTTATTTTAATAACAAACACTTTAAAAAACTCCATTGATTTTGTTGAAAAATTCACTCATTAAAAAAAAAGTTGCTTCAGGGCCCCTTAAGCTTTACTAGCTTCATAGGAGATCTGCCCCTGCTTGGGGTGGAACAATCTGCCTTGTAATCAGGCAAAATGTTTTGTTGATTTGTAGGACTGCAAGCACCAGTGACTGTAGGAGGACAACACTATCGGAGAAGTAACGGACGAGAGAAGCCACAGAGATTTTGGGTATGTGTCTTCAGCGGCAACGTGCTGGGAACAAATTCAGTGGTTATCTTTCCCCTCACAACTGCACCTTCATGCTGGTGGAGATCTTCATTATGTTAGGCTTGCCTGACACATCACAGGAATCCTCTCAGAATAACATGTTGGCACTGCTTGAGCAGCGGAAGTAGTGGTGAATTGTGCCAGTGTTGATTGAATAACGTAGTTCAGCCAACTATGACCTGAGGTGGACGATGAGGACACCATACTCCCACCTTCACTGCTCCTGGGGCTTGCTGCTCCTCCTCTTCTGGAGGCCATATTTATATTGCTACTGCCTGTGGATACTATGCTGCCATATGTGCTTACATACCCACTTCACTTTTTAAAACATGGTATGTGCAGAGGTCACAAACTCTGGTTTGTTCATTGGTTCCTGAATTGAGGGCGGCAGAGCTGGTCAGATAGAACTTTCCTGTCTCAGTACCTTTCTTCTCCAGCTGGGGAAAACACACATGCCAGGTCTGTCCTGTCCAGCTGGCTGTACAGTTCACACATGTCCCCCTGTAGCATGGGATCGCACTGTGCCAAAGTGAGTCTCATGCTGGTGTCTGGGCAGGTGAAATGGGCCTCAGCTATGGTTGCCAGCCTCCAGGTGGGGCCTGAAGACCTCTCAAGATTACAGTTGATTTCTAGATGACAGAAATCAGTCCCCCTGGACAAAATGGCAGCTTCGGAAGGTGTCTTCAGAGGGTGGACTCTATATCCTCTCATCCGTTATGAGCTCCCTCCTGTCCTCAAAATCTACTTTCCCTAGGCTCCACCCCCGAACTTTGTAACCTGGAGTTGGCAACACTAAATGGAAATCTACGGTTTGGTGTAGTGGTTAAGAGCAGCAGACTCTAATCTGAAGAACTGGGTTTGATTCCCCACTCCTCCTCCACATGCAGCCAGCTGAGTGACCTTGGATCAGTCCCAGTTTTCTCAGAGCTGTTCTCTCAAGAGCAGTCCTTGAAAGAGCTCTCTCAGCCCCACCTACCTCATAGGCAGTGTTCCCTCTAAGCTGAGTTAGTGTGAGCTACCTCACAGTTTTTTAGCCTCCAGCTCACACATTTTTGTCTTAGCTCAGGAAGGATGACTCTGGAGCAAACTAATTTATGCAGAAGCCAAATCACTTGCTCACAACTTTAATGCCAGTAGCTCACAAAGTAGAATTTTTGCTCACAAGACTCTACAGCTTAGAGGGAATGTTGCTCATAGGGTGTCTGTTGTGGGGAGGGGAGGGGAAAGGAGATTGTAAACTGCTCTGAGACTCCTTTGGGTAGTGAAAGGCAGTGTATGAATCTAATCTCCTCCTCCTCTTCTTCCTCAGCAGGGATGTGAGGTAATAGACTCCTCCCTCCAAAATTGCCATTTCCTCTAGGGGAACTGATTTCCGTAGTTAGAGAACCAGGTATAATTCTGGGATAACTCCAGGCCCCACCTGTAGGATGGCAACCTTAGGCCAAGATCAAGCACCAGGTAGTTTTCCCAGCAGCATTTGCCCCTTTAAGGAGCTTGACGTGTCATTTGGGAGGATAGATTCAGGTGCGTGGCCATGTTGGTCTGAAGCAGCAGAACAAAGTTTGATTCCAGTGGCACCTTTAAGACTAACAAAGTTTTATTCAAGGTATGAGCTATCATCAGCATGCACACTTCAGATACAATGAAATGGAAGTTACCAGTCCATACATACAGGTAAGTTAACATACAGCACAATGAAGATGTTTAACAGATTCAAGGACCAAACAGGAATAACAAGCTTAGTTTATATGGTTACCATTTTGTTTGGGTTTAATTGGGGGAGGGGACATAGTGAAGGAAATAAATATGTCAAAATTGGAGCTTAATGGGCAGATGTATCCTTAATTGTGGAATGCTGAGAGTAACTAACTGAGACACTGCCATTACGTTCCATCCGTCTCCTCTCAGGCATGGAGGCGACCTTACAGAATCGTCTTCTTTGAAGTGGGGCAATTGGCCGTGTAGCGTTATCTCCCCGGTCCCCAGACCACAGAAGTACATTCCAACCTACCATTTCAAATTACATTGCATTCTACTAGCCATCATGTTACATTACAATCTACTAATCTATTATTCCAAAAAAAAATAAAATAAAGAGGATATATGGCCCTTCTGGGGTATTGATGAGAATACAGATGTTAGGGTTGAATGAGGTTAGCATATGTAGTGAGATAAGAAACCAATATCCCTGTTAAATCCTGGGGATTCCATTGTTCTGAGTGTTGTAATAACTTGCAACTCAGCAGTTCCCTTTCCTGTCTGTTCCTGAAGCTCCTTTGCAATTTGGGAGGATATTAATGCGCTTAGCCTGGATTTGTGGCTGAGCTGTCTGGAAATGTTCTCCCCCCTGTAATTACCAAACTATCCAGTTCCCAAAGGCCATGAGTTCCAGATGCTGTCTTTGCCACTGTTGTGTATTGAAAGGTGAATCAAGCCTATCTTTTCCTATGTTAAGCTTGATTCTGGAATGTGGATTCTAAGCTGTCGCATTCGTATTGGTGGGTTTCTGCGAAACCAGTGTAAATAGCCAATCACTGTGTGATAATGTTGCAAAGCGGGAACAGTTGTGATTGGACCTTAACTCTGCACTGCCATTGGTCCGTTAACTATTTCTGGGTGTGGCTTTGACAGCCGGGAGAGTTTAAAAAGGAGCTGTGCTCCACTGTCTGTTGTTGTGTGTTCCTGAGTTGGAGTTTGCTGTTGAATAAAGCTGAATCACTTGTTGAGCTTACTTCATTGTTGAGTCTCATACTTAACAATTGGCGACGAGGATGGGATGCTAGAGCGGGTAGGCAGCCCTGCTGAACCGAGATCGCAACGGCAGACGAGGACACACACCCGGCCGAGCCGGCTGAGGCTCCACGAGTAGAAGTGGCAGCACCAACAGCCCCAATGGCCGTCAACCCGGCGTTCGAAGCGTTCGACCCGGCGACGGAGGACTGGGACTCTTACCTGGCACGGTTCGAGTTCCACCTCCAGGCGAATCAGATAACAGATGAGGCGAGAAAGAAGGCGACGCTCCTGAGCTCGTGCGGCAAGGCCGCTTTCGACATCGCCCGGTCCCTGGTCGCTCCGACTGAGCTGAGTGCAGCAACATGGGCTGAGATCACGGCCAAGCTCAAAGGCCATTTCTCGCCACAACCGTCTCGGATCGCGTGCCGGCACGCCTTTACAAGCGGTGCCAAGGGCCTTCCGAGTCCATCGCTGAGTTCGTCACTGCCTTGCGGAAGGCGGCAAGGCCTTGTGAGTTCACAGATCTGGAAGACGCCCTCCTCGACCGTTTGGTGTGCGGCCTTCGGGACGAGCGCCTGCAACAGCGTCTTTTGCCCGCACCCAACTGACGTATGCGGTTGCCTACGCCGAGGCTATCGCAGCGGAGGCCGTGGACAAGTTGACGCGAGAGGTTCGACAGCGGCAGACCCAGGTCAGCAAGGAGCCTGCAGTTCACCGGCAGTCCGCCTGCGAGTCTGACAGCGACGCCGACGGCGTGTGCCGAACTCGGGAGACACGCCCACCGCGGACCAGACCGAGAACTTCGACGACCCGTCCCTGCGCAGGCTGCGGCGGCAACCACGACAGAGACCTCTGTCGGGCTAGAGAGCTCATCTGCCACTCCTGCGGGAAGCGAGGTCATCTGGCTCGAGTTTGCCGGGCTGCGAGGAAATCGCCACCGTCTTCGCGACGAGCAGACCCCAAGGTTCGGCCATCAGATGACAGCAGAACGTCCGATTGCCACCAGACTGACACCTGCCCTTCAACCGTCCTGGCGACCGGTGACAAGGCCACTCGGAAAATTCACGTCACGCTTCGGCTGGATGGCGTTCCGTGTACGATGGAGGTGGACTCAGGCTCATCCGTCACCGTCATCTCCACCGAAACCTGGCAGCGCTTATTTCCGAGGAGGAGCCGACGTCGCCTGTCTCCAGTAACAACGCGTCTTACCGATTTCCAGGGACGACGCATTCCGTTGGCGGGACGAGCTACCTTCCAGGTGGAGTTCAAGGAGCGGAAGGCTGAGCTGTCCCTCCTGGTTGCAGAGGGTGAGAGGGTCAGTTTGTTGGGCCTTGATTGGTTCGAGGCTCTAGGTATTGCCATCTCTGGCATTAACAGCATTTGCAACAATAAAAGGGAGTCTTTGTATCAAGAGTTCCCTGAAGTTTTTGGGGAAGGGCTTGGGTTATATACGGGGCCCCCGTTTCTTTTGATTTAGACCCTTCAGTGCGTCCCATACGGCTGAAGTACAGGAAGGTACCCCTCGCTCTTAAGGCGAAGATCGAGGCAGAGCTGGACAAGCTAGTGGATCAGGGTATCCTCGAGCCGGTGCCCTATGGTCGGTGGGAGACTCCCATAGTAACGCCCGTAAAGGCAGACGGGTCGATACGCATATGCGCTGATTATAAGTGTACAGTGAACAAAGCGCTCCAGCAGCACTCCTACCCAGTGCCGGTCATCAGCCATGTGTTGGCTTCGCTGGGAGGAGGAAAAGTTTTCGCCAAACTTGACTTAGCCCAAGCCTATCAGCAGTTGCCAGTAGACGATGCAACTGCTGACGCCCAGACCATAGTGACCCACAAGGGGGCATTTCGGGTCAAGAGACTACAATTTGGGGTTAACGTAGGCCCGGGCATTTTCCAGGGCTTGATGGAGGGGCTCCTGCGTGGGCTACCTGGAGTCGTGCCCTATTTTGACGACGTTCTGGTGGCAGGCTCTGACGAGTGCGAACTCATGGCTCGGCTCAGAGCAGTACTAGGCCGGTTTAAAGAAGCCGGGCTGAGGGTCAAACGCTCTAAATGTGTGGTTGGAGCAGACAGAGTGGAATTCTTGGGATTCCTGATTGACGCGGATGGAGTCCATCCTACACCGGACAAGGTATCCGCCATCAAGAACGCGCCCCCGCCACGGTCAAAGAAGGATCTCCAGTCGTTCCTGGGGATCCTAAACTTTTATCATGCCTTCCTGCCCCACAAGGCATCGGTTGCAGAACCCCTGCATGCTCTGCTCCACAAGAACGCAAAGTGGGAGTGGGGAGAGCGGCAGGAACGAGCGTTCACGGGCGTTAAAGAACTCCTCTCGTCTAGTGCGGTGCTGACCCACTTTGACGAGAACAAACTCTTGGTGCTTGCGGCTGACGCGTCACCCTACGGGGTGGGCGCCGTTCTTAGCCACCTCATGCCGGATGGGTCGGAAGCACCGATCGCTTTCTACTCGCGATCACTTACAGCGGCGGAGAAGAACTATGCCCAGATCGACAAGGAGGGCCTCGCCTTAATCGCCGGAATTAAAAAATTCCATGACTTTGTTTATGGGCAGAGGTTCCTCCTTGTAACAGATCACAAGCCGCTTCTGGGCATCTTCTCCCCGGACCGACAGACGCCGAATATACTGTCCCCCAGGATGTTGAGGTGGGCAGTATTCATGTCGGCGTATGACTTTGAGCTTGAGCACCGCCCGGGGAAGGCTATCGGGCATGCCGACGCCCTGAGCCGTTGCCCCGCACCACTGGAAAACAATGAACTCGAGCCGGAGTTGGACATTTTGGCGCTCGAAGAGCTCCCGGAGGCACCAGTAACCTCCTCAGACATTGCCGCTGCGACGGCTAAGGACCCTGTGCTTGCCCGTGTCCTTAATTGGGCATGGAGGGGGTGGCCGGCAGGGAAAATGGCGCCTGAATTCAAACCGTTCGTTTCGCGCCAGAACGAACTATCGGTAACGAAGGGCTGTTTGCTTTGGGGGAGTCGGGTGGTGATTCCCGCCAAGCTGAGGGAGGATGTTTTGGAGGCGTTACATGTGGGCCACCCTGGCATGGTTCACATGAAAGCCCTCGCCAGAGGGTACGTGTGGTGGCCGAAGCTGGACGAGGACATTGAGGCCTGGGTAAGGCAGTGTATGGAGTGTCAGCAGTCCCGTCCAGAACCACCACAGGCTCCCATTCAGCCCTGGGAGAAAACGAGGAGGCCCTGGTCACGCCTCCATATTGATTTTGCAGGACCATACCATGGGCAAATGTTTTTTATCTGTGTAGATAGTTACTCTAAATGGTTAGAGGTGATACCCATGAGGTCAACAGGGTCCGGGGCAGTCATCAACGCCCTTCGGAGGTTGTTTTCGACCCACGGGCTGCCGGACTGTTTGGTCTCGGACAACGGGCCACAGTTCGTGTCAGCGGAATTTGAAAAATTCCTTAAAGACAACCTCATCCGCCATGTGACTTCTGCGCCGTTCCATCCGGCCTCCAACGGTCAGGCCGAACGGATGGTACGGACGGCGAAGGAGTCACTTGGGCGCCTGACGTGTGGGGACTGGAGCCAGAAGATTGCCTCTTTCCTCCTGAGGCAACACATCACCCCCTGTTCAACAACGGGGAGGAGCCCAGCTGAACTTTTAATGGGCCGTAAGTTGGCTACCCTACTGGACCGACTGCACCCTGACCTTGACAGGTCCAAGCAGCGGTCAGAGACCCCAGAGCAGGGGAGAGTGTTCTTGGTTGGGGACAAGGTGTTTGCCCGCAATTATGCGGAAGGTCACAGATGGCTACCAGCCGTGGTCACAAAGGTGGCAGGGTCCAGGTTGTATGTGGTCCGGCTTCCCAGCGGACGGGAGATACGCCGCCACATTGACCAGCTCAGAGAGCGCTGGGCAGACTCAAGCGCTGAGTCAGTGCCCGAGCCTGAGCTGGTCCCCGTCCAGGAAGGGCCTCCCGGCGAGGAGGTGAGTACTGCGGATCGAGATTCGGAGTCTGGGGAGCCCCCAACTCCAGTGCCTGAGACCCCTGTGTTAGTGTCCCCTGACTCTCCTGCGAGAGAGACCATCGGAGTCCCCGAAGAGTGTGCCGCTCCACCGCCATCGGAGCAGAGACCGCTGCGCCGGTCAAACCGAAGCCGAGGTGCCCCTCCCTACCTGAAAGATTATGTTTGGAAGGGAAATGCTCCATCTTAGGGGGAGGAATTTGTTGTGTATTGAAAGGTGAATCAAGCCTATCTTTTCCTATGTTAAGCTTGATTCTGGAACGTGGATTCTAAGCTGTCGCATTCGTATTGGTGGGTTTCTGCGAAACCAGTGTAAATAGCCAATCACTGTGTGATAATGTTGCAAAGCGGGAACAGTTGTGATTGGACCTTAACTCTGCACTGCCATTGGTCCGTTAACTATTTCTGGGTGTGGCTTTGACAGCCGGGAGAGTTTAAAAAGGAGCTGTGCTCCACTGTCTGTGTTGTGTGTTCCTGAGTTGGAGTTTGCTGTTGAATAAAGCTGAATCACTTGTTGAGCTTACTTCGTTGTTGAGTCTCATACTTAACAGCCACAATCCGGTGGCACTGCTAGGCTGAGGAACCGCACATCTCCTTGTATTCCTCTTCTGTTGCCAATGCATGCTAGAATTTGTGGATGCCCCTCAGAGCCAAACAGTTTGCCCCTCTCAATTTAGACTACTGATCTGTTTGTAATGATCAGCGGGCAGTGAGAGGAGGCAGATGAGAGCTGAGGAAAGCCAGAGAGAGATGCCTGTCCCTGCTCTCCCCTTCCTTTAATCTTGGCCTGTCACTTTAAGAAAGTTAAAGATGCTCAGAAACAAGGGAGATTAAGGGCTTAGTGACTCCAGACCTGGGCTGTTAGGTCAGTGTGTCAGTGAGTCGCTGTGACACATGCACATTCATTCCTCTGGCCTACAGTTCTGTCCCCAGATTCCCTGTCTTATCTCCTGACCTCTGACCTCTGCCCCAAACTTCTCTGCACCAATTAAAGCCTTTCTGCCCCGCATTCCATTGGCCCTTAGATCTACTACTCTTCTTTCCAGTTCTGTAATTTATCCTAGCCCTTAGAAATGAGCAAATAGATTTTACAATAGTGTTCAGTTTACTAGTATTCAATTTCAGGTGACTTTATTGGGAAATAGATATGAAAACTGAATATCATATTCTTCTTAAGGTCTAATTTGCAGAAGCAGTGGCTCAAAGTAGGATTGGCGGCTTGAGGAAAAAAACACCCCAAACTAATCTCAGTCTTGCTTCTATTTCTTTGAAATGCAGAAACCAGCATGCATCTAGCCTCAAGCTGAACATCGTCACTTGCTAATAGTTATATGCCTAAATCAGGGATTCCCAATGTGGTGCCCATTTACCCATTTGCCCCCTTTCCTGGGGCCTGCCAAGTGTTTTTAGAGAGTGGGCGGAGCCAGGTGGGGCTTTCCTCCAGCAAGGCATCTGATTGGCTTTGCAGATTTTTAAAAACATTCTAGCAGCAGCTGCGACCACAGCACAAGGATCTTCACTGTGTTACTAAAGGTAAGCTGTGGCAGCCATTTTATGGCTGGTTTCCACCTCCAGTGGTAGCCATTTTGTGGTGATGCCCACCACACTCTTTCAGAATTCCAAAAGTGACCACAGGCTCAAAAAGGTTGGGGACCTCTGGTCTACATGTTCTTGAAGGGGCATTATAGTAATGCTGTCAGGGCCACACTTCAGGGCAAAAGTCTGGATATGTGAATGTAAGATCTAATTAAAAAAGGATGAGCTCTGCCCAGCTTTCCTCCATCTTTCTTCCTCCTGATGGATTCTGGGAACTGTAACATTCATTCAGAACACCTGGCATTAATAGGGTAGGAGCTAAAACAATAAGTCCAGAATCCAAAATGACATAACTATACTGCTTGGTAACCATTATTTTCAGGTGGCATCAGTTTCTTACTTTTTTGATGCCAATTGACAAATGAAAGCAGAAATATTCCAGACCTCACTTTGCAAAGTTAAAGAGCAACGCAAACTATTATGAGCCAAGAGTTCATCAATACTTGCTTCCTCAGCCCTGACTTGGATAGCCCAGGCAAGCCCGATCTCGGAAGCTAAGCAGGGTCAACTGCTCTGGAAAGTACTTGGATGGGAGACCTCCTTAAAATACCAGCAGTCGGGAGGACAGTGGCAGGCTTTATTCAGTGACCTCTCTGAATATCCTCCATGCCCCCACTAGGGGTCAGTCACCAGAGGTTGTCATGACTTCCAGGTGCACACATACTTGCATGCGCGCAAAATACAAAAACATTTTTTTTGCCACCTTCATTAAAAGCAAAAGACTCTGCTGACTTTGGGCAAAGGGGTTGCAGTTACAGGCTCAGTCAAATTGGCAGCAAAATCTTCATGTCCGCCAAACAAAGCAGTTGAAACCTCAGTTCAACTGGAGATCATAAAATTGTCTCAAAGCAATGAATGGGCTTGAGTGAGAACTGTGCAGAATCAGGAAGGGACCTGGGGACTCTTGTGTGTTCCTCTGCTCAAGACACTGTGTTGCCAACCTTCAAACTGTTGCTAGAGATCTCCCAGAATTACAACTGGTCTCCAGGCAATAGAAATCAGTTCCCCTGAGAAAATGGCTGCTTTGGAAGGAGGACTGTATGGCATGATCAAGGTTTATAAGATTATGCATGGGATAGAACAGGTAGAGAAAGAAGTACTTTTCTCCTTTTCTCACAATACAAGAACTCGTGGGCATGAAATTGCTGAGCGGACGAGTTAGAACAGATAAAAGGAAGTACTCCTTCACCCAAAGAGTGATTCACACATGGAATTCACTGCCCACAGGAGGTGGTGGCAGCTGCAAGCATGGACAGCTTCAAGAGGGAATTAGATAAACATATGGAGCAGAGGTCCATTGGTGGCTATTAGCCACAGGGTATAGGTAGGGACTCTGGGGCAAGTGATGCTCTGTATTCTTGGTGCTTGGAGGGGCAACAGTGGCAGGGTTTCTAGTGTCCTGGCCCCACTGCTGGACCTCCTGGTGGGGCCTGGAGGTCTCTCACTTTTACAACTGATCTCCATCTGACAGAGCTCAGCTCCCCTGGAGAAATTGGCTGCTTTGAAGGGTGGACTCTATGGCATGGTACCATGCTGAGGTCCCTCCCCTCCCCAAACCCCGCCCTCTCCTGGATCCACCCCCAAAGTCTGCAGGTATTTTTCAACCCAGACCTGGCAACCTTACCAGAATGGCTGCCGCGGGAAGCGGAAGGTCAGGGAGTGAGGTTATGCATAACTCTAGTCATAACTCTTCAATATTTCGGGCAGAAGCTCTGCTTGACAGGATGCCTTTTAAAATGGACATATAATTTAAAAACATTTCCTTGCTTACACACAGCTTACTGTCAGTCAGGCAATGCTGTGGCAGCAGCTGTTGCCAAAGGAATGTTTTTAAAAATCTGCAAAGCAGCCCTGACCTGAATAGTCCAGGCAAGCCCGATCTCATCAGAGCTGGGAACCTAAGCAAGGTTGACTCTGACAAATATTTGGATGGAAGACTTCCTTGGAATACCAGCAATCAGGAGGCAGGGGCAGGCTTTATTCAGCTATCTCTGAATATCCCCCAGGCCCCCAGTAGGGGTCAGTCACCAGAGGTTGCTATGACTTCCAGGTGCACACATTTAGTCACCAGAGGCCACCATGACTTCCAGGTGCACATAGTCAGTCACCAGAGGTCGCCAGAACTTCCAGGTGCACACAGTCAGTCACTGGAGGTTGCCATGACTTCCAGGTGCACACAGTCAGTCACTGGAGGTTGCCATGACTTCCAGGTGCACACAGTCAGTCACTGGAGGTTGCCATGACTTCCAGGTGCACACAGTCAGTCACCGGAGGTTGCCATGACTTCCAGGTGCACACAGTCAGTCACCGGAGGTTGCCATGACTTCCAGGTGCACACAGTCAGTCACCGGAGGTTGCCATGACTTCCAGGTGCACACAGTCAGTCACCGGAGGTTGCCATGACTTCCAGGTGCACACAGTCAGTCACCGGAGGTTGCCATGACTTCCAGGTGCACACAGTCAGTCACCGGAGGTTGCCATGACTTCCAGGTGCACACAGTCAGTCACCGGAGGTTGCCATGACTTCCAGGTGCACACAGTCAGTCACCGGAGGTTGCCATGACTTCCAGGTGCACACAGTCAGTCACCGGAGGTTGCCATGACTTCCAGGTGCACACAGTCAGTCACCGGAGGTTGCCATGACTTCCAGGTGCACACAGTCAGTCACCGGAGGTTGCCATGACTTCCAGGTGCACACAGTCAGTCACCGGAGGTTGCCATGACTTCCAGGTGCACACAGTCAGTCACCGGAGGTTGCCATGACTTCCAGGTGCACACAGTCAGTCACCGGAGGTTGCCATGACTTCCAGGTGCACACAGTCAGTCACCGGAGGTTGCCACAGCTCCCAGGTACACACAGTCACCGGAGGTTGCCATGACTTCCAGGTGCACACAGTCAGTCACTGGAGGTTGCCATGACTTCCAGGTGCACACAGTCAGTCACTGAAGGTTGCCATGACTTCCAGGTGCACACAGTCAGTCACCGGAGGTTGCCATGACTTCCAGGTGCACACAGTCAGTCACCGGAGGTTGCCACAGCTCCCAGGTACACACAGTCACCGGAGGTTGCCATGACTTCCAGGTGCACACAGTCAGTCACCGGAGGTTGCCATGACTTCCAGGTGCACACAGTCAGTCACCGGAGGTTGCCATGACTTCCAGGTGCACACAGTCAGTCACCGGAGGTTGCCACAGCTCCCAGGTACACACAGTCACCGGAGGTTGCCATGACTTCCAGGTACACACACACACATATGAAAAATACAAAACACAAACAAAAAAAATTCTGCTAAACTAATCAGAAGCCTGCTGGGCAAAAACCCCACCTGGTCCCACCCACTTTTAAAAAATACTTGGAAGGCACCAGGAGAAGGGTCAGAGGGCCCCATGGTGCCCACAGGCACCACGTTGGAGACCCTTGTCCTAACCACTGTATACCAGCTAGCTGCCTAGTGTGGCGAATTATGAATGCCGCCAACTATGCAGATGCAAAAATAGTGCATAAACTTGTGAGACGGTTCATTTTTAAATTGTGATCATCAGCAATTCAAGAGTAGGGGGAAATGGACTAGAAAGAAGGATAAGCGATATTTTATTTGTAGGGCAAATTCAGGTTTTGAGCATGCTATTTGCATGACTCACAGTGTTCGTAAACTGGAGCAGAGGTAGAAATAGACACGCTTGCAAGGGACTGCAAGTGGGAAAATGGGATGCCAGAACTGCAGGGTGAATTTGGGACAGGCGAGCAAAGTTGTGCGGGGCTCAGGGCTGAAACAGCAGAATGGCTGCTGCGAGGGAATGAGGGCGGAGCGTCAGCAAACCCAGTGGAGCCTCTAAACGGAGAACTGGGAGAGAAGGTAGAGTTGTGCGGGACAGGACACTGGTGGGAATTGTATGTTCGGATGAGTGGAGCATTTAACTTGGCAAGATGGGTGCAAGCACATGCAGGGGTGGAGTAGGGTGGGGTAGGGAAATGCACCAGGATTTGCACCTATTCCCTAATACGCTGGGGCAATGGTCACATCGTGATCCCCTCATGCACAGCGCGGCCTGAGCCGTGGATTTTGCACGAAGTGTCCTGGCTGATGAAAGCTGCCCTTTGGTCTCTGAGCTGTACTCTGCCAAGCAACAGAGGGGCCAGGGCCACGAGGGGGGGGACGACAGGCCAGGCTTTGGAGGTGATAATGCACCTCTGAGCTGCCATGCAACACCGGACTTTGAGCCACTTTCCCTTCACAGGTGGTAGTGGGACTGAAAAATACAAAGCATGCAGGAAAAGCAAAGCAGCCCAGGCGCACTCCAGCACAAAGCAGAGCTTCACTTTTTGTTCCTGAATGGTCCAAACGTGCTAACTGCTCAGGTGCCGTCTAGGGTTGCCAACCTCCAGGTGGGGCCTGGAGCAATGTTCCCTCTAAGCTGTGGAGTCTTGTGAGCAAAAATTCTACTTTGTGAGCTGCTGGCATTAAAATTGTGAGCCAGTGACTTGGCTACTGCATAAATAAGTCTGCTCTGGATCCATCCTTCCTGGGCTAAGACAAAAATCTGTGAGCTGGAGGTTAAAAAACAGTGAGCTAGCTCACACTAACTCAGCTTAGAGGGAACACTGGTCTGGAGACCTCTCAGAATTAAAACTGATCTCCAGACTGCAGAGATCAGTGTCCCTGGAGAAAATGGATGCTTTGGAGGGTGGGTTCGGTAGGGTTGCAGGCTCTGGGATGGGAGATGCCTGGAGATTTTGAGGGTGGCGCCCAGGAAGGACAGTGGAGCAAAATGCCACAGAGTCCACCTTCAAAAGGAGCCGTTTTCTTCAGGGGACTGATCTCTGCAACCTGGAGGCCAGTTGTAATTCCAGAAGATCTCTAGCCACCACCTGGAGAGTGGCAACTTGAGCTCTGTGGCATTGTACCCTAATAGATCCCTCCCCTCTCCCAACACCCCCCCCCAGGCTGCACCCTCAAATCTTCATGAATTTCCCAGCCAAGAGCCATCAACCTTACCATGCCCTATTATACCCACATGGCAAACACTCCACAGCAATCTTATATGAAATGGTTTGGTCCGGCATCTGAGGGACAGTAAGGTAACAAACCTCAAGGGAGAGAGCATTCCAAAGATAAGGTGCCACCACTGAAAAAGCTCTGTCTCTGATTGGCAGCCACCTCACATCTGCAGGTGAGGGAGCAAAGAGCAGTCTTGAAAAGATGATCTTTAGGAAGATGCTCTTAATGGTCAGTTAGGAGAGAATAGGAGAAGGCAGTCTTTCAACGACGCTGGCCCCAAGCTTTTTAGGATCTTAAGAACCAGCACTTTGGATTGTGGCTGTAAACACTTGGTCAAATGTAGATCTTTCAGCACAGGGGTAGAAAAAAAAGCAAGTGTCCAGTAGCATAGTAAAGACTAAATCAGGGGTGTCAAACATAAGGCCCGGGGGCCAGGGCTCTTATACGGCCTGTGAGCAACTAGTGCAAGGGAGGGAACAGGAGACTGCTTAGGGAGGGGAGTGGGCGGAGCCTCTCCGATTGTGGCTTCAGCATGGTGGAACAACTTTGTTTGCAGCAGTCGATTTATTTATTTATTTATTATTTCAATTTATACCCCGCCCTCCCCGCAAGCAGGCTCAGGGCGGCTTACACTAGTTGGTACCCTGTACCATAAAAACCATGTGCAAAATTTAAAACAACTTACATACATTAACATTAAGCATTAAAAACAGTCCGGCAATTAACAATTAAAGTGCTAGTGATGGTAATCTTTGATGGTGATTTTTGAGTGATTCAGATGGCATACTAACAATTTCCACCAGCTTGGTGATCTTCAGCTTGGTGCAGTAGTATAACACAATACCCCCCCCACCCCGACCAGAGCTGACCCAGAACCACAAATGGTGGTGGTGGTGGTGTGGCGGCTCCTAATTGAAAGCCTGGTGGCAGAGCTCCGTCTTGCAGGCCCTGTGGACCTGGAAAAGGTCCTGCAGGGCCCTGATCTCTTCCAGGAGCTCATTCCACCAGTGTGGAGCCACTACTGAAAAGTCCCTGGCCCTTGTGGCCGTGAGCCTGGTGTCCTTAGGGCCAGGAACGGTCAGTCGATGTGTTCCTGACCTTAGTGCTCTCTGGGGTATATATGGGGAAAGGCGGTCCTGCAGGTATGTCAGACCCTGGCCATATAGGGCTTTAAAGGTCAATACCAGCACCTTGAAGTGAATTTGGTATGCTATTGGCAGCCAGTGCAGTGCCTTCAGCACAGGCTGGATGTGCTCCCAATTAGGGAGACCCATCACAAGCCTGGCCGCAGCATTCTGCACTAGCTGCAGCTTCTGGATTTGCGACAAGGGCAGCCCCATGTAGAAAGTGTTACAGTAGTCTATTCTCAAGGTGACCATTGCAATGGATCACTGTAGCCAGGTCGTCACGGCCGAGGAAGGTAGCCAACTGCCGAATCAGCCGAAGATGGTAAAAGGTCGAGTTCGCAGTGGCTGCTACCTGGGCCTCCATTGTTAAGGAAGCATCCAGGAGCACTCCCAAACTCCTAACCTCCGGTGCTGGCACCAATGGTGCCCCACCGAAGGTCGGGACCGGGAACCCCACCCCTGAACTGCTCCGACTCAGTCAAGCAGTGTGGGAGCATCTGCCCAGTGCTACACTGCTGGCCCTCCAGTCCATATGGGTTTCCTTTGCACCCCACACCCAGCCCATCAGTCCTTGCAGTGAGGATACACCAACTCGGAGTTTACCAGCTGCTGTCCCTTATACAGTTTTTATCTCCATTACCTGACATTACATTTTATGGCACACGTGGCCCAGCCCGACAAAGTGGCATTTATGTCAGATCCAGCCCTTGTAACAAATAAGTTCGACACCCCTGGACTAAATTTTGTGGCAGGGTATGAGCTTTCGTGAGTCACTGCTCACTTATCTGAAGAAGACTAATACAGCTACCCATCTTGATCTGTCAGCACAGGGGTGATAGCGTTCCCTGTATCCTGCCCCTGACAGGAGCCTGGCTACTACGTTTTGGACCAGTTGAAGTTTCCAGACAGGTTTCAAAGGAAGCCCCATGTGGAGCACATTACAGTAACCTAAACAGAATGTGATCACTGCTAGGCTTACCATTGATCTGCCTTCTGCCTGTGGCAGACAAACTCCCTGTCCTCAATCACCCATACTTGATCACTTGAGCACAGTGTTCCCTCTAAGCTGAGTTAGTGTGAGCTAGCTCACAGTTTTCTAGCCTCCAGCTCACAGATTTTGGTCTTAGCTCAGGAAGAATGGCTCCAGAGCAAACTAATATATGCAGCAGCCAAACTGCTTGCTCACAACTTTAATGCCAGCAGCTCACAAAGTAGAATTTCTGCTCACAAGACTCCACAGCTTAGAGGGAGCATTGCTTGAGCAGTGGGAGAAAGATGGAAGGGGGGGAGAGATGTGGTGGTGGATGCTGTAATGTCACTTAAAAGGTGCCACAGAATCTGTGATGCTCCCACCTCCTCAGGCTTCATCCCCAAATGTTCTGGGGATTTATAGGCCCAGGGCTGGCTACCTCATGGGCAGACAATGGGTGCGTTCAGACGCGCCGTTTGAGCCGTTTTCGGTACGGCTCAGAAACGGCTTTTACCTGCGCGTTCACACGCCCAACATCTGCCTACCGTCCCCAGCCGTCGCTTTCTGGAGCAAACCCCCTTTGAAACGGAGTATTTTGACACCACTTACCCAAGTGGTGTTTTCCATGATTCTCCGTTTCAAGCCGCACTTTTCCCTGTCTGATCGCTCCATCCAGCCACTTCCGGGTGCTTCAACCCCCCTCCCCTCTGGGAAGCTGCCTCCAGCTTCCGGTTTTAGTCTGCCATTTCCCCCCCCTTAGCGGTGTGCGCTTGAGCGGAGCTCCGCTCCTAAGTTAAATGAAAAAAGCTTCACTGGTGCCTAATTTAGGCATTTAGACGAGTCCGGGATCTCGGGGAGGCCATTTTCGGGGAGACAATGTAAAAGGAGTCTTCATTTAAACTTTAAAGGGACCAGTTAAGATCGCTCTTCTGCGCACGCGCCAAACTTCCTGTTCGGGAGAGGGCTGCCTGTGCGCATGCTCAAAGGAGAGGGAAACCCCCCCCCACCTGCAGGAGGACGGCAGGGAGCTCCGAAGGAGGGAAGGAGGAGGTCAGTGTGATCGCGATTCTCCAGTTTAAAAAAAAAACGCATCGTGCCGGAGCAGTTTAAATCGCTCCAGCACGCTGTCTAAACGCACCCAATGAGTTTTAAGGATGGGCCATTCTGGTTGCCAGCTCTGAGTTGAGAAATATTTGGAGAGTTGAGCCTGAGGAGGGAAGGGTTTAGAGAGGGGAGGGACTTTAATGGAGTATAATACCATACAGTCCACCTTCCAAAGCAGCCATTCCCCCCCCCACAGAGGAACTATTCTCTGTCACGTGGAGATGAGTTGTAATCGAAGGAGATCTCCACCTGCCACCTGGAGGTTCAATCAAGAAAACAAAATCGTGAAATTATAACTATGACAACTTAAATATGTCAATATTTTCTTATTCATCACAACTATAGTGCATATATCTCCACAACAATACATTTCCTAATCACAATAAATAATTCATTATAATTGCCAGTAGTCTATTCTTAACTATTCACTTGATGAATGAAGGTGGCGGTAAATGTCCTTTTCAAAATTAAAGTGCTCGTGCTGTAGCAAATGGTCTTATATCCTTTGTTCTTCCAAATCCAATAACTGTGGATAGTTTATGGACGTTCTAATGCAGCCTCTGAGGGACCTGTCGACCTTTAATTCTGTTTCTTCTCAGCTTTCTCAAAGAGGCAACAGAACAAAATCCATATATCCAATTATCATTCAAAGACAGACAAAAATTCAACAAGCACAATTTTCACAGAAGGAAAACTTTGCGAGCAGCAGGCTATACATAACTGCCATTTGGCACATTATCTAAAAGCAACTTCAAATTTGCTATCAAGCCTTCCCAAGCACCTTCTACCAGCTCACCCTAATTCCTTCTCTTCTTCCTCCTCCTTCCTGGCTTCACTACCCCCCCCCCCGGAAGATCATAACCCACGCTTTCATTCGAGAACCATTGCATTAAGGAGAATAGCGTGGTAGGGAAGAAAAAGCCAAAGAACATGTATTTGTGAATTGAATGACGCTAAAATGCAAGCAGCAGAGTAACAAGTTCATTGTAAGAATTTTAAAAAGAACCCTCCAGAGTAGAAAACATGTCCGTTTTGATATGTCTGTGACAATATTTCTCAGACAGACACTTGATGTGTGAGAAATGTGATCCTTACATCAGTCAAGGTGCTGTCATAATGGACGATCACAGTCCTGTAAACAGAGTCTTTCAAGACAGATAACATCTCTTAGCTGGTGAGTGTCCTCACCGGACCCCTTACCAATCACAAAAGCGGAGGACTCTGCATACTTGAGGGAGGGCTTTTTCTGCAAATATTTTGGTTAATTAAACAACCTCCCTGTCATGATCCTAGGTCTGTAGTAGTGTGGCCTACAGGCTCCAAGGAAGCCTGTACTAGAGTAGCTATCAGGGCCTACATTTCCCAGGTCACCCTTTGGACCCTGTCATTGGCTAACAGGGGATTTGGAGGGAAAACTTATACCAGTAGAATAGTAGGGGGTGGTGCCTGGGAAGAAGTGACGAGGCCTTGCCCAAAGTGGGAGGTGTTCACGCCTAGGAAGCAGAGCTAGTGTGAAGTTGCTGCAGATGGAGGGATGCCTCATCCAAAATGGGTGAGTCAGCTTGAGACCAAAGACCTAGAGAAGGCTGGGGACAGTACAGCCAGACGCAGTAGGGTTTCATATTTTGCTGGTTTACTTACCTTTACTGTTCTCATTTCCCCTACATGTTATTGAAGTACAGCTGTTGTTAAATCTCTCTTTGTTACTCTGCCTGGGTCCTCACACCTCGTTCGGTCACTTATAAGGAGGAACCTGGTGGCAAAGGAGTGTATAAGGGGGTAGGGTGGGTGCTCTGGGCCCTCCTGAGGAGACCCATGCCAGAGTGGTGGCAGCCATTAGAGAGCTTTTCTAGCCACTGCCCGCGACACCCCCTCCCCCCAAAGCCCTAGCCATAAGGGGATTAAACATGCTCAGGAGGCATGTTAAAGCAGCCTCAAGAAATGCTTTCTTCCAGCTCAGTCTGGCCTGGAAGATGGCCCTCTATCTTGATATGGCTGATCTGGCCACCTGGATCCATGACGCAGTAACATCGAGACTAGACTACTGGAATGGACTCTACATAGGTCTCCCTGCAAAGTCAAGTGGGACACTCCAGTTAGTGCCATAAGAACATAAGAGAAGCCAATGTTGAATCAGGCCAATGGCCCATCTCGTCCAACACTGTCACACAGCGGCCAAAAATACCAGGTGCCATCAGGAGGTCCAGCAGTGGGGCCAGGAAGCCGCAGCTCAATTATTATCAGGAGCTGTGTGCATGGGTGTATGTGTGTGCTAAGTGCTGTCTGTTTGCTTCTGACTTATGGCAACCATATGAATTAATGACCTCCAAAATGTCCTATCGTTAACCGCCTTGCTCAGGTCTTGTAAACTGAGGGCCGTGGCCTCCTTGACTGAATCGATCCATCTCATGCTGTGTCTTCCTCTTTTCCTGCTGTCTTCAACTATTCCTAGCATGATTGTCTTTTCCAGAGACTCTCGTCTTCTCGTATTTGGTTAATATAGTAGAGTTTGCCCAGTTGTAGCAAGAAGTATATTGCAAAAAAAAAAAAAACTTCCAAGAAGTATATTGCAAAAAAGGTAAACGTACATTTATTCAAGTAGATCCAGTTCACATTCAGGTTGCAGTCGGAAGAAGAGAAAAAAGCCTAATCTAATGAGTACTGTCCCTATCACAGATGGCCAGCATGTCTGGCATCATGTGTGGGGGGGTATGAGGGCATTGTCTCTACAGGAGAGACCTGCAGAGAGATGTGTCTCCATGGAAGGCCATGTTAAGTGAGAGAGAAGACAAACAGAGAGAAGAGGGGTTGGAGGGCAGCTCCTGGGTTAAGACAAAGAAAGGCATCCCCATCCCGTTCAAAGAGATAAGCCCTATACACGCTTTGAGTGATGTAGCGCCCTTGAATGTCCAGGCATGCTGAGTCGGTCACTCCAACAGCTATGTGGTAACATAATGGTCCATGAGATGTTTCAATGAAGTGAATGGGTCTGTGGACTTTACCACTGTGTATGATGTGGGATATCTGGTGCTATATGGATTATTTTTTGTTTACTGCTTGTTTAACATGTCAAGTTTAATACTTATGCTTTGGTTCAGAGTTCTACAATCCCATTCCTATTACATTGCTTATTAGGCACATTGACTTACCTTGTGTAATCGAGACTACAAATATCAGTTGTCCTGGAGCAAAGGACTGCTTTGGAGGGTACACTGTATGGACTCACATCCCTGCTGAGCTCCCTCCCCTCCCCAAACCCTGCCCTTCATAGGTTCTACCCCCCAAATCTCCAGGAATTTCCCAGCACAGAGTTGGCAAGCCTACGTGGCACTGTAGGTCAGCTGTGATTTGACTGCACTTCCCACTTCCATCTTGGGCCCCAGAGAACAAGCATTCACCATTAAGCATTTCTTTTTCTAGCTGTGGGGTTTAACAAATATACCGAAAAGAACTGGGCCCTTTTGTATTTAGGACTCCATTTCTGATGTCATGCATGCCCCCCGCCAAAAACTTTATCCAAATGGTTGCTGTCATCAACTACTCTGAGAGCCAGTTTGGTGTAGTGGATAAGAGCAGTGGACTGTAATCTGGAGAACCTGGCTTGATTCCCCACTCCTCCTCCACACGCAGCCAGCTGGGTGATCTTGGGTCAGTCCCAGTTCTCTCAGAGCTGTTCTCTCACGAGCAGTTCTCTCAGAGCTCTCTCAGCCCCACCTACCTCACAGAGTATATGTTGTGGGGAGAGGAAGGGAAGGAGATTGTAAGCCACTCTGAGCAAAGAGTGGGGTATAAACCCTCCTCCTCCTCCCCTCCTCCTAAAAAAGGATTTAGATGTGCTCTAGAGATAGTCAGTGTTGCATAGTGGTTAGTGTGTTGCACTGAGATCTGGGGGACCTAGGTGTAAATCCCCACCTTACAATGGAAATTCATCTGGTGTCTGGGCCAGTCACTCTCTCTCAGCCTAGCCTACCTCACAAGGTTATTGTGAGGATAAATTAAGTTATCGTGTGTCATTGTGTGTGGAATAGCCAGGAGATCCCAAAGGATTGTTTGGCCGCCTGAAGCTGTAGCTCTTTTTTGGCACCACTAGGTGGAGAGCTATGCTTCTTTTTAGGCTGAGAGTGCTGTGATTTGCCCAAAATCACCTAGCTGGCTTCAAGTGAGGAAGTGGGGAAATGAACCCGGTTCTCCAGATTAGAGTATGCCGCTCTTAACCACCACACTAAGCTGGCTCTGTTGTGAAGATAAAATGGGGGAGCACAGAAAATGTATGTCATCCTGAACTCTGGTGGAAGGATAGGATAAAATATACTAGATAAATATTTCTCCCCCAGAGAGCTGCAGCTAATTTGAAAGAGGAATCAGTACTCATGATGTATATACAGTGTGGCACATTGGTTACAGTGCCAAACTAGGATCTGGTAGACCAAGGTTTAAATGCCCACTCTGCCATGGAAGCTCACTGGGTGACCATGACCAGTCATTCTCAACCTAAACTAATTCACTGGTTTGTGAGGATAAAATGGAATGGGAGAGAATGATGTAAGCTGCTTTGGGAGATAAAAGCGGAGTATACATTTATATTCAGTTTCACTCATCCCACCTCGGTTTTGCAGGATTTCGCATAATGGCAAAAACCTGCCAAACATGTTTGGTCACAGGAGAGAGACAAAACAAAAATGTATGTATTCTAGGGTTGCCACCCTCCAGGTGGAACCTAAAGATCTTCCGCTATTACAATTGAGCTCCAAATGACCAAGATCAGTTGGAGGGTGGACTCCATGGCACTGTATCTTGCTGAGGCCCCTCCCCTCCCCAAAATCCTGCTCTCCCCAGGCTCCACCCCTGAAACTTCCAGGTACTTCCCAATCCAGAGTTGGCAACCCTAACGTACACTTAAGAGCAGTGATGCCTCAATCAAACCATTCTCTTAAAAGTAGAGAGTAGGGGTGAAAATGGTTAAATTCACTGGTATGGTACAGCCAGGAATCTTTATATGTAGCAGGGTGCACTAGGCTACATGCAGCAGTAGCTTCTTGGTCCTGTGTGTGCCTATCAGAGTTACAGAGAGCCACTTGTCATTTTCAAACTAATAAGAATCCTTTATGCAAGGAACTACATTCTAGAGAGTATAGGTTGAGAGATAGGAATAGAATCTAATCTAAGTAGCTAGATGGATGCAGATGGAGAATGCCTGTCCTGCATCTATGGTGGCAAACATGGAGAGTGTGTGCTCTTTCTTTGGGTGTGTGCGAGAGAAGGTGTCAAGCTGGAAGGAAGGAAGTCTCGTCCCTAGGAATAGTGTTCTACTTCAAAAGGGATAGTATCAGATATCAGGAAGGAAAGGATGCTCTGTGTGTGTGTCCTGACCTCTCTTATCTGTCCCTCAATCTATGGTGCTATCTCTGAAGCCTGAGACAGCGTACAGTCCTCCACTTCTAACATAAATAAGTGGGCTATCTTGTCAGATCTCGGAAGCTAAGCAGGGATGGCCCTGGTTAATATTTGGATGGGAGACTGCCAAGGAATACCAGTTTGCTACACAGAGGCAGGCAATGGCAAACCACCTCTGAACATCTCTTGCCCTGAAAACCTCTCCAGGGGTCACCATAAGTTGGTTGCGACTTGATGGCAAAAAAAAAAAGTTGGTATGGAGTACTGCTATGAAAGTGGTTGAAGTGCCACCTCCCATCTTCTGCTCCAAAGGCCCCAAGGGACTGTGGTTCAGCAGTAGAGCACCTGCTTGGCATGCAGAAGATCCCAGGTTCAGTCCCTGGTATTTCCAGTGAAAAGGGCCAGGCAGTAGGTGATGTGAGAGACCTCAGCCTGAGACTCTGGAGAGCTGCTGCCAGTCTGAGTAGATATTACTGACTATATGTACGTTTGTATATGTGTGTGTGTGTTTTGTGTGTTTGCCTGGAAGTCATGGTGACTTGTGGTGACCCCTACTGGGGGCTTGGATTTTTTCAGAGAGGTGGGTTGAATAGCCTGCTTCTGCGTCCCACCCCTGGTATTCCTTGGAGGTCACCCTTCCAAGTACTTGCCAGGGTCGGCCCTGCTTGGCTTCCAAGATCTGACGAGATCAGGCTTGCTTGGGCTATCCAGGTCAGGGCAACAGTACTGACTTTGATGGACCAAGGGTCTGATTCAGTATAAGGCAGTTTCATGTGTTCATGTGAAAGAGAGAGCGTTGGTGAGACATGTAAGTTACTTTCATCCCTGACAGAGTGCTGGAGGTGCTAGTCGACAGCTCAAGTGAGGAAACCCTCTGGTTTTCCACCTCTGGGAATGGAGTATCTCCCTCAGGGCTACCATAGAGTAGGGCCAGGAAAGACCGAAAGTAGTAGCTGCTCACCATGTCAGCAGGAAGCTTAGGAAGGTGACTAGAACACACTGAATATTTTAGACTCACAGCAGACCTTGAGTAAAAATGTATATATATTTTTGTTTGTTTCAAAAAGAATGAAGTAAGACATTTTGATTGGCTTCTGTGTGTTCCTCTCTCTGAAAGTTTGGCACAAGAGTCTCTTGCTCACCTTTCCTCCACGAGCTTTTCACTTTTGAGAAAGCCTTGAGCTCACTAAGAGAGACTTTTTGCAGCGTCCATTGGTGAAATTTGGTTAAACATTTTGGTATTTGGCAACCTTGTGTTTGGAAAGATCTGTTGAACTTCCTGAGGAAGACACTGAAACAGGAGGATATCTGGGCCTCTGTTGGAGGAAGAATGAGCACTAATTCAAAATAGACTTAAAGGAGTCCTCCCTCTTAAAACTTTTGTACAGTTAAGGAGGACTGGTATTAATAAAGGGATTGTGCAATATCTTTTGTAGGCTTGCCAAGAACTTACCGCGTGCCGGCGGGGGAGGGATACGTCCTCGCAGGACCATCCCTGGGGGAAGGACAGGCGTGGAGCACCATGCCGTCGCCAGGAAGTGATGCTAGGCGACGCTCTGGCAATGCGGCTGGAAACTTGATGGTACCATCGAGTTTTCAGCCCCATTGCCAGAGCGTCACCTGGCGTCACTTCCTGGCAATGGCATGGTGCGTTACAAGGAGGACTGGTCCGGCTGGGGAGCATGCATCTCCCGCTTCCCCGTGGTAAGTACTTGGGAACCCTAATCTTTTGGGATATATAAAAAGATGATACTTAGATGTTTGGATACATGATTCTTTCTATGTGTTAATGTTTATATGATAATTAATATAATGGTGAATAATTTATAAGAAATATAGAAAAAATAATATAAAAACAAAAAAATTATTAAAGTTACTTGAGATACTTTGTAATCATCTGTAGCATGGTATTTGTTGATTTTTGGTGTTCCCAATAGCCCAGCTTAGCCAGAGCTCATCAGAACTTGGAAGCTAAGCAGGGTCGGCCATGGTCAGTACTTGGATGGGAGACCACCAAGGAAGACAGGTTGCTACGCAGGGGCAGGCATTGGCAAACCACCTCTGCTCATCTGTGGCCTTGTAAACCCCATAGCCCTGGGGTTGCCCTTAATTGGTTGCAAGCCAACAGCGTATAGTTGTTATTAACTATGACGTAGTATTTGGAATCTTTAAGAATCTTGTAAACCACCTTGGCCACTACCATTGGGAAAGCTGAGTAGAAATGCTTCAGTTAAGTAAATGAAATTTCGTCTGTCTCTATCTTAACTCTGTGGCTGTGTCTTGCATTCTCTCAGGAGTTATCTGAGATCTCCTGTTCCTTTCCTACATGACCCTTCATACGTGACCGCCTAGCTAAGCTACAGCCTGCATGGATCTCGCCAGGCTTGCCAAGAACTTACCATATGCCGGCGGGGGACAGATATGTCCTGGCAGGACCATCCCTGGGGAAAAGAAAGACGCGTGCACGATGCCGTCGCCAGGAAGTGACGCTGGGTGACGCTCTGGCAATGGGGATGGAAACTCGTTGGTACCATCGAGTTTCCAGCCCCATTGCCAGAGCGTCGCCCAGCGTCACTTCCTGGTGACGGCATCGTGCAGCGTGGGGGAATGTTCCGGGGGAATGTTCCGGCCGGGGACTGTGTGTCCCCCGCCAAAATACAGTAAGTACTTGGGAACCCTAGCTCTCACAGATCCACAGGCAAAAGGAGCCTTCCCTTGATGCAAGAGTCCTTGAAGTTTCCTTGTGTCAAAGGAAAGCACTGCCACTAATGGGACCGATCCACAGGATCCAACCCATTGTGCAGCTCTCTCCCCCCCCCACCCTCAGTTGGAGATCAATATATGGGTGGCAGAAGCTGAAGTCCTGATTTTAACGAGTTTGGTGTATGAATATTGTGTGTTTTGGCATGGGGAAATGGCGCGGCAGGTTGGTAAACAGGATTGCTGGCAAATTGGGAGGAAGGCCAGGTCTGGGGTGGTAAACACAGAGGAACAGAGGAAGTGAAGGAGGGAGGAGGAGCTGGGGGGGGTGGCTGGTGGTAAGCTATGGATACGCATAAAGATCTGGTTTGGTGGAAGCGGTAACATTGAACAGGACTCCATTGGCACTTATGCTCTTGTTGAATTTTACTGCTGTGGTTCCGGAAGCCATGCAGCTGATCTGAAGAGTAATTTCCATACTTTAGATAAATACACCTCCACCAAGGGTTGCCAACCTCCAGGTGGCTCCTGAAGATCTCCTGCTATTCCAGTTGATACTCAGACAACCAAGATCAGTTCCCCTGGAGAAAATGGCTGCTCTGGAGGACTCTATGGCATTATACCCTGCAGAGGTCCCTCCCCTCCACAAAACCCACCCTCCCCAGGCTCTACCCCCCAAATCCCCAGGTATTTCCCAACCCAGAGATGGACCTCAATCCTCAATGAGCACTGATTTTTTTTTCAAAACACATTTTTATTTGTGATGTCCTTCAAAAATATAATAATATAGATAGATACATAAACTTAAGTGCAATGAACAAATGTATACAGACACACGCATGCAAAACAAAAGGCAAAAACGGTATCAAGGACCCCTTTGGTGTCAGCGCCACCAACTGGATGTCTGCACACGCCTACTTGGTCTTCTCTTTTTCTGCATGACCCAAGTATGGCTTTCTCTAAGTAAACATTCCCCGGAGACTGACTGGAACACTGTAAAAGCCAGAGTCACGACACTATGCACCATTGTGATTCCCCTTTAAAGTCAAGTACCCACACTGTTCTGTTCCCTGGTATCCCCCTGGCCAGGATCTGCAAGAGAATCAAATCCAAACAACACAACTAAATTAAATGAATCAAGACAGGTGTGGAACGCCCTGTGCAGGTTCCCTTACTCTTTGCCAACTCCCTCCCCTGTCCAAATCCCACCCTCCAACTGGTACCTGGATTACTGCTAGTTCTAGAGATAGGGTATGTGAGCATATGGAGGGGCTGCACAGCTCAGCAAGGGTAGTAGACAGTCACTGCCAGTGGGGGACCCAAATACAAACAGAACCCTAAGCAGTAACCCCGCTTAGCTCCCTCTGTGTCATTCACAGTAAACGTATTGGAAGATGGGAAGAGGTCCCGGCCTTCTGCAGCTTGATTTGCTCCACGTAAACCCCAGTTTGCTCTCCAAAAAAGAGTCTGTACCTTGCTCCTGGGTTGGAGCACCACAACTGACATGGCCACCCTTCCCCCTCCACCCCCTCAATTTTCCCTGTTGCATACAATTCTGCCCTTAGCTGCACCCACAAGCATCGACCACCATGTCAGGGATTTCTTTCTTGTTGAGGTTGCTGTTGGGGTCAAAGTAGAGCAAAGACAGGGCCCGTCGCTGCGTGGGCACACAGCACGAGCGACCAGCAGTCTGGATATTGTTGGCTTTGACTAAGTTGAAGACGGTGGTGTGGAAGGAGGCTGCCATACCAGGTGCGCCGGCCAGGTGGACGGGGCACTCCCCCATGCAGTAGTTTATTTGATAGCCGTCTGGCTTAAAGATCCAGTCGTTCCAGCCGATGTCTTGAAAGCTGACGTAATAGTCTTTCCGGCAGCAGACGCTGGCGTTCTGGTCACAGTTCAGGCTGCGCTTGGTAACCCGGTGACCCGGCTCTCGTATTTTGGCCTTCACCACCAGGAAGGGCTGGTGGGAGCTGCCCGCGTGAGTCGTCAGACTTGAGATGCCGGGAGGATGGCAGTCTTTGCACTGCAGCTCAAGGTGTAGGGTCTTCTCCTCCTGCTCGAAGAGGACCTGCATGGCTGATGTGAGGGAGAAGGTGTGCCAGCCCTTGGTCTCCAGCTGCTGCTCTCCTAGTTGGTAACCTTCTTGGTAAACTTGTAACGTGATGTTTTGGTGGGTCTTGAGGTACAGCCACAGTTGGGCCTGGTAGATCTGCATATCTTGGCCTTTCGTGTGGGAGAACTGGAACTGCAATTTCCCAGGAGGCCCTGTGGTAGAGAAAACAGTCAAGATGAAGTGCACAGCAGGGACCATCCTAGCCTGCCTCATCTCCACTACCATAAAAGCAGAACCAGAATTTTTCCATCAGTGATCAACTCACATACCTTCCTCTGTGTTTATGTTTTTGTATTTGGATTAGGAACCACAATAACCCTGTGAGATGGATTAGGCATGTGAGATAACAATCTGTCCAAAGGCGCACAATATTCTTTTCAGCTGTATATACATTTGAACCTGGGTTTCCCACAAGGAAACCCCACAGCATAACAAAAGATGATAATGCATTATTATTATTTGCTGTTTGCTGGTTATGGATTATGCAGGCTGGATCTGGTGTCCCTGTCGTGTTCAGCTGTCAGGCACGATTTATGGGTTCTTCTCAGTTTCCAAATTGTGTGCAGTACCCGATTCAGATCAGGACTGTGGTGCATGTGGAGGAGCTTCAGTTCAGACTTCTCCCCTGCGCTATCACCCCCGTCTGAATCAGGCACCACATATGTGAAAACTGAGAAGATTCCACCACTCACATCTGACTGTTACACAGGGTGGGAATCCATGACCCATCTCCAGTATTCTCTTGGTTTCATTAGGGGCATCCTATGGCAAGGTACTAGGAGCAAGTGTAAGCCCCACTGAGTTGGATGGAGAGCCTCACAAGAACCTTATAACAACAATTGTGTGTTGTCAAGGACACACGGGGTTTTGAAGGCAAGAGATGGGCAGAGATGGTTTGCTATTGCCTTTCTCTACATAGCAACCCAGGTCTTCCTTGGTGGTCTCCCATCCAAGCACTGACTGTGGCCAACCTTGCTGAACTTCCAGGCTCTGATGAGATCTTGCTAGCCTGGGCTATTCAGAAGCCACAAGGGCCCAAAGTAAAGAAGGGCAAGTGTGCTGTGCTCAGGGGTTTTTTTTGTAGAAAAAGCCCAGCAGAATCTCATTAGCATAATAGGCCACACTGAACACCAGAAACTTATTAGCATATTAGGCCACACCCCTGACAGCACAGCTCATTAGCATATTAGGCCACATCCCATGTTACCAGAAGCGTAGTCATCCAGCCACACCCACCTTTTGCTTCTTACTCCATTTACCTTGTTTGTTGTCAAAACCCAGGGCTTTTTTTGGAGCAGGAACTCCTTTGCATGTTAGGCCACACACCCCAAATGTAGCCAATCCTAATGAGTTTCTGCTGTTGGGTGTGGCCTATTATGCTAATGAGTTCCTGCTGGGCATGGCCAACTCAGGAGCCAGCCAGAACTCCGTTCCTGTGCATTCCTGCCCAAAAATAGCCCTGGCTGTGCTGATGAATGCAGCTAGACAGCAAGCAGGGAAGCTGTGCAAAAGTGTGGGGGGGTTCCTAGGGCTGCCACCTCTTTAAAGTGGAGAGTGATTGATGGGTGAGGTTTTCTGCGAGTGAGACTTCCCACTTTACGACTGAGGAGAGCTTCTCTTGTTAATTTCTGTTCATCTCCCAGCTGTTCAAAGCAGAGGTTCTGTTCATAGGGTGATGATAACTACTCTCAGTAGCCCATTGGCTTCATCCCTTTCACTAGGTGCTTCAAGTTAACCGTACCTCTGTCATCATACATCACGCTGGGAATAGCATTCTTATTATAAAAAAACAGACAAACAAAAATCAAATGGCGTGTCAAGCAGAGAAGACACAATAGGGCCAGGCACACAGGGCTGAGATGGATGTTCAGTTTTAAGATGGTTAAAGACGATAAAATAGAGGCATTTTCCCCCCCTAAGATGCAAGGATGGCCGATTCACACATGTCTTTGTGTCTCCCTTTTGGTCCAGTCATGGGGTGGGGGTTTCATGCTGAGACCTTAATTTCCAGACCCATAGAAACCCAATTTGGATTGGGGCTGAAGTAGGAAGAGAAAGAGGAAGCTTAAGTCTTCCTTCCATGCCAGAGCTGAGACCCGAAACAAGCCTTCACTATTTGCCCTCTTGGGGAGTCTTCTGTGCAGCCCATGGTTATGTGTGTAGTCCCCAATGGGACATATGGCTGCTCCCTGGGGCTGTTTCAGGTGGGGAGAATAGCATAGCAGGGAACGAATGAGCCCTTTCTCCCTAGGCACAAGCCCGATCTGTAAATCGGTTTCTGAGCATGGAATTCCCATTCGCCTCTGGTTGACAAAACTGGGTCAACCATGTAGGGGACGCATGGACTTTGGAACATGTGGATCGGGCCTCGTGTCTCTTGCTTCACGGCCATCTCTGATCAAGCAGGTGTGACAGATTCCCCCCCCCCATCACAGACAACAATGCCTCTACCACTTAGTCTGCTGGGGGCAATAGCCCTGTCTTCTGTTTCCAGCCAGAGACGTATCCGGGGAGCCTGGATGTGCTGAGCAATCTAAACACCCCCCCCCCCCAAAAAGAAGATTCAGTGGCCGGAACTGAGAAACTTGAACCGCCACAAAGTTTTAGTGGCATAAGCTTCCACGTGCCAGAGGCCATTGTGTCTGTGAGCTCTGACTCACAAAATCCTGTGCTACAATAAACACGTTAATCTTTAAGATGCCGCAAGGATCTTTGTTATTTTGGCTACAGCAGACTGTACAACTGCTGCCCTGGAATTCCAGTAATGTAACCATTTTTCCCCTGTATTGCACTTTTGCCCTTGCACTGCATGATCAGATTCTAGTTGTCACTTGCACTAGTAGGAATGACTGCGTTTGTTTAATTATTTGGTACATTTTTGTCCTGTCCTGCCTGCAAAGAGCTCATAACGACCCTGTGAGGGAGGGGAGAATGAAAGAATCACTGACCCAGGATCGCTCAGGAAATCTCACAGCAAACAGGGATCCGAACTCAGGTGTCCCTGGATGTAATCTGACATTCTGATTATTACACCACACTGTACCCTTTGAGCAGCTTTCTGTGCAACATCAGCGTGTGGAAATCTGGCCCATGCCTTTTGCTCCCTGCAGTTTTGGAAGCTGCCCTGAGCTCCATTAAGGAAGAAAGGTGGCTGATAAATGCTTTAAAGAAATAAATAGGAATAGATTAATTAATATCCAAGCACCCCAAACAGTTGCAACAACTCACCTGTCTCTCCAAAACTGATGATCTCGTACCCCTGCTCGTCAGACTCAGCATTCTCCCAGATGGGCAGCCGCCCGTCCGCCCCGCTTTTGCCCATGTGCAGGCGCCGCAGGGCGTTGTTGACAGCCACACGTGATATAGGGTGGGTGATGTTGGGCCTCTCGCTCAGATGCAGCTTCTCCAAGATCTGCTGTTTGGCCACTTCGATCAGGAAGGCTTTCTCAGCACTCGGCTCCAGAGAGGGAATCCTGCAGGAGGGGCACCCAGGCCTCCCCTCTGTCCAGGCCAAAGAGGCCCATAGCAGGGTCAGTGTGGCCAGGGGAGTCCAAGGACTCGGGGGGCCGTAGAGAGGAGCCATGAAGAACCCGAGGGCTGCAGGTGTAAAGGTGCTGAGGGTGGGGAACGGTTCGTTGCCGAGTCGTCCAGCAGCGGTGCCTTGAGCTCACTAGTGATGTCTGCACCCTATGCAGGGTATTTGCATCTTCACCTGACAGCTGACAGTCTGCCCTGCGTCCTGGAGGGTGCAGTTTGCCTCTGCTCTTTGTGGTCAGGGCTGGCTGGCGGGACCAGGAGGGTGAGGCTCGAGAGATCTCTCCTCCTGGACTGACTGCTCACGAGTGCCACCCGGCCAGGTCCCCCCAGTATTTGTCACTTGGCCAGCCTGGCCCTGCCCTTTGAGCCGCGTGGATTGGCTGGGCTGCCTGTAGTGCTCTGAGGGAGTTTCTTCCTCCAGCTGGGAAGGGAGGGGGGATTAGCAGGGAGGGGGGATTAGAGGCTCCCTGTGGTGGGAACAGGTGTCAGGGAAGGGGAAAGGGAGCACCACCAGCCTGGATGCAAAGAAGGTGAGGAATGCACTGGGGGGGTCTCTCTGTCAGCACCAGGGCCCCTCAGGAGAAGAGGGTGGCCAGGGGGTGGGGTGGGGATAGGGTTGCCAGCTCCAGGTGGGGAAATCCCTGGAGATTTGTGGATGGAGCCTGGGGGGGACAGGGACCTCAGCGGGGTACAGTGCCACAGAGTCCACCCTCCATAGAGCATCCGTTTTCTTCAGGGGAACTGATCTCTGTAGTCTGGAGATGAGCTGTGATTCCGGGAGATCCCCAGATCCCACCTGGAGGCTGGCATCCCTACCTGAGCAGAAAGGGCAAACTGTTGGGCGGAGGGGCAAATGAGGAGGGCAGCCATTTGACTTAGGTTTTGGGACAACCAGGTGCCTGGAATGCTGGCAGGATCGCCAGCTTGGGTTTGGGAGATTCCTGGAGATGTGGAGGTGGGGAAGGATCTCAGTGGGGTATAATTCCATAGATTCCCCCTTCAAAGGAGCTGTTTTCTGCAGGGGAACTGATTTGAGTTGGCTGAAAACCAGTAGTGATTCCAGGAGGTCTCCAGGCCCCACCTGGAGGTTGGCAACCCTAGTTGGTGGTGGTCGGTCAGCTCTTCAAGCTCACCTTCCCTGTTCCCTCTTTCCTCTTCTCATGAGGGGGACAGACAATGTCCATCTACCCCAGAAACCCAACAGCTGTTGCATTGTCTGAACCAGACAAGCCTGCAGACCAGGTTTAAAATGTGGGTTTGTAGGGAAAGAGAAGAAAGCACAGTTCGCTGTTTCATGATACTGTAGAAATGGGTTTGCCGGGAATGCTGAAATCTTCCGTTGCGGAGCCACAGGCAAAGAGAGGGGGGAAGGACTTAATGTGCGAACCTGAGGACTTCCAGAGCTCTCGGGTAATGACGAGGTCATGGTGGTGGTTCTCTCTGTGTTTCGGCTTCTCTTTGAAGAGGTGTTCCCATAGGGATGCCAGCCTCCAGGCAGGACCTGGAGATCCCCATAATAACAGCTCATCTCCAAGCTGCAAAGATTAGTTCCTCTAGAGGAAAAGGATGCTTTGGAGGGTAGACTCTATGACATTGTACCCCACTGAGGTCCCTGTCCTCCCCAGATGCCATCCCCAAATCTCCAATAGTTTCCCAGCCTGGATCTGGCAACCCTGCCCTCCTATCCCCTGTTGGTGGCCGGGGGGTGACCTGACAACCCTGTCTTCCCAGGCTGAGTGGGGGGGGGACACACACCAGGGCATAGATACAGCCCTCAAGTGACACCTCTCCCCCCACAGCATACTGACAATCCGATAAATGGCCCGGTGCTGGCCTTTATGTGTGAGGAACAATCTGCGGCAAATTCCACCTAATCCTGGATTCCCGTCCTTCAGAAGCCGCAAAGCCCTTATCTGCTGCTGATAAAGCCTCTTGTGATTAGCAAAAGTGAGGGACCAGCCCATTTCCCTTTCGTGACGCCAGGCCAGCAGTTGCCACGTTAGCTGCCCAACTCAGGGTTCGGTCTCCTTGAGACATCATTTAAGCTTTGCCCGGGGGGCCAAGGGCCTCTGCCAGGGTGGTTGCTTTCAGCCTCTCCCCTACAGGAAGCCCTTCGACTTCAGTGGGGTAGACAAATCCCAGCGAGGTACCTGTGTTGGTTGCCTGCAGAAGGAACCTTGTGGCACCTTCTTGTAGCAGTAAAGAAAAGCCATGGAAATGAACGCCCCAATAAATATGGTAAATTATGGGGCTAACCTAGGGTTGCCAGCTCTGGGTCAGGAAATACCTGGAGATTTGGGGGGATGGAGCCTTGGCTTGGCAGAGTTTGGGAAGGGGAGGGGCCTCAGCAAGGTATAATGCCATTGAACCTGCCCTACAAAGCAACCATTTTCTCCAGGAGGGCTGAACTTGGTCACCTGGAGATCAGTTGTAACAGTGGGAGATCTCCAGGTACCATCTGGAGGTTGGCAACCCTAGGCTAATTGCTATTATGTTTTCCATGGGAGGTCCCTGGATCAGGGGGAGAGCTGCCGTTCTGAAGTTCCACTCTTCCCGTGTGTGTGTGGGGGTCCAGTTCATTATCAGGAGCCTGATGGCTTAGATCTTTCTGGGGGGCACCATGCCCCATTGGGGGCTGCATGAACTACAGTTTACACTTTCATAACAGAACAACTTGCAGCTCCCTCTTGCTCCATGTCAGGTCAGTAAAATGGCACGGGGAAAAGTCTAAGCCTCTTGTTTCTGAGTGCTGGGGTCGCAGTGTGAACTGGGACCCCCAAAAGGCTTGAGACATGGGACACAGTGTGGGGTACCAAGGTAAGAGCAATCCACCGCTGCATTTCTTCATTCCCTGGGGTAGAAAGATACTAGATCAGTCATCCCCTCCCCAAGAGATCCCAAGTTTGGCAAGCACATCAGGTAGGGTTGCCAACCTCCAGGTGGAGTCTGGAGATCTCTCCCAGAATTACAACTGATCCCCAGACTCCAGTGATCAATTCTCCTGTGGAAAATGTCTGCTTTGGCAGGTGGACAATGTGGCATCCTCCCCTCTCGGAGGTCCTTCCCCTCCCCAAAATGTGCTCTCCCCAGGCTCCAACACCCCAAATCTCTAGGAATTTCTCACCCTGGCATTGGCAACCCTAACACCAGGGACATTTTTTATGCCACACTGGATGCATACAATTGTACATGGGATCCTGGGATGGGTGACACTTGGGATCTGTTTCCTCTGGGGCTTGTTTCCAAGAGGAGATGCATAGATTTCAAAATGAAGGAAGCAAATCTGTGAGGAGTAGCGTTCTCTCGGGAACGTGAGCCAGCCCACGCAACCAGTTTCCCACCAGCTACAGAGGTGAGTTCATGTCTCTTTAACAGATTGCGTGTGAAGAGGACTGTCATAACTACAAAATCCTTGCAGGCTTGATTATAGCGGAATGCCACCGTTACAGTGTGAAGCTGCTGGGCTTCCTCCCTCCCTCCATTCCTCCCTTTTCTCTGTATTTGCACACAAGTTCATTCCATCTTGTAAACGGTTCCTTGAAAATACAGATCACACACCACATCGTTATTGGTTCGTCACAGTGCACTAAGTTTTTCCTTTCATCCAATAAAACTCTATATGATACACTGATCTTGAGCAGTGAATGGTGGTGGAAAGTGCCATTGAGTCGCAGCCAACATATGGCGACCCCGTAGCGCAGGGGAGTCGAACTCATTTGTTGGGAGGGCCGGATCTGACATAAATGAGACCTTGTTGGGCCGGGCCACGTGTGCCATAAAATGTAATGCCAGGTAGCAGAGATACAAACTTTATAAAGGACACAAACACAAAGGGTTTTTTTTTACTTAAAATAAAAACACGCTTAAAGCATTAGCACTCCTGCGATATTTTGTTCATTTAACAGTCTCTGATAACTGACACCTCTTGCTCTGGATTATTGCATCAGATGTCTGTGCTGTTGCAATCTTGAGTATGCTGTTCAGCTGTGTGTATCTGTAAGCTGCAAACCTACCATGATGCAGCAGCAGCAGAACTGGAAGAAGAAGCAGAAGACAGCCAGTTCCACTGTGGGTTTCAAAGCAAGAAGCATTCAGAGGTCGTTGTTTGCCGTTGCCTGCCTCCATGTCCCGACCCTTGCATTCCTTGGAGGTCTCCCATCCAAACACTAACCAGGGCTGACCCTGCTTAGCTACTGAGCTCTGAGGAGATCAGGCTGGCTAGTTTGTTGTTAATCACTTACCACCCCAGTAGACAAAAGGAGTAAAAAAAAATAGCAACTGCTAGAGTTCTTTTCGGATCCCTGTCAGCGAGTAGATAGGCAACTACGTCATAAGAATATATATCAGAATGACCTGGCTGAGACGGTGAAATATAACACCTCCCGAGATAAGCATACAAAGGTCTCTCCGGAAGAATACGTCCAATCATGTCGATCTCACTTAAGGAACGGGGGCAGATTTGTTTTGAATAAGGTGACTGTATGAACACTAAGTTGTTTAATTTTCAAGGACACAGCAAAGTGCAGCCTGGAAGTTCATTAATCCGTTCACGAGACCGTTTAAAGAAGCAAAAATGCCGCTGAACCAATTCATCCACGGTTGCATCCACACTCTGTGGGGATTTGAACTCAGGGGTTCTGAATTCAGCCCACTACACTATACTGGTGGCTCTCTGCGTCAGTTATTTGTTGCGCTCTTTATCCTCCCACATAATTAGCAGAACCTAAAGCAAAATGCAAAAGGAGGTTAATTTGCATAATGACTGGGGGGGTTCACGGCATTCAACTTTCCTTGGTGCAGAATTTTTTTCTGAAGTGCAGAAAATAGCTATAGTTTCAAGCTTCAGAATACGCTGCTCCTAGCTGGAAGTAGTGGACTTTAGTATAAGCTAGGGGTGCCAGCTCCAGTTTGGGAAATACCTGGAGATTTTTGTGGATGAACCCTGAGGAGGGCGGGGTTTGAGGAGGGGAGGGACTTCATTGGGGTCCGATGCCCTAGCGCCCACCTTCCAAAGTGACCGTTTCCTCCAGGTGAAGTGGCCTTTGTTGCATGGAGATCAGTTGTAATTCCAAGAGCTCTCCAGCCACCACCTGGAGGTTAAACAAACCGGTACTTACACAGTATAGGAATAAAACCTCCCAACACAACTGTGTATAATAGTATAGAAAATAACCTCTGTTGAATCAAGAATGCACGATCCCACCGTGTAGTGGTTAGTGTTAATACAGTCACAAAGACATCAATTTCATATGTCTATATCAGGTACAAACACCATTTTCCATATACATCAGTTGCATCAGACAAGAAATTTATGGAAAGTTCTCTTCTGAGGTTATTATAGGGAATCATGGAATGTGGATCTTTCTTTGAAAAAGCAGTGATGTGAAAGGAGACGACTAATTAGCTAGCAGGCTCGTTGGAAGGAAATGCTTCATGAATTCCCGGTTCTACTTTGAAATCATCTATTGTGGATCTTGCGTCTGGACAAGCTTTGCCTGTTTTCATCCACTGGACTTTGATGTATATGGATAATGATGTTTGTACCTGATATGGACATATGAAATTGATGTCTTTGTGATTGTATTAACATATAAGCACCATATGCAGTGGGATTGTACACTCTTGATTCAAAAGAGGGTATTTTCTATACTGTTATACACAGTTGTGTTGGGTTTTTTGGACCACCTGGAAGTTGGCAACCATAGTATAAACCCAAACCAACCACTGCAGAACAAAGCAAGGTGTATGTTTCCCTTTGTCACCTTAGGGCCTTCCTATTGTAGGAGCCGAGTCTTGAATCGGAGACCTGAGATGTCAAGTATACCTCCTCGGGACTGGTTCAGCAACTTACTTTGCAAGAGGGCAAAGCTGCTGATTGGCAAGGCTCTGGCCATAGGGCGGAGGCTTCTTTAGCCGATCCGCACTTGATGGTTGGTTTTGGCTGGAGAGACGGAGGCAACGTGTAAATATATCCGTCTGGGAAAAAAAGCACCCATGCAACATGATGCAACCATGGAGCTGGGGCCAAAGTCCGCAGCATACTTAGTCTGCTGGCGGCTTGGCTCCCAGAATAGGCCAGGAAAGTCAACAAATTAGCAAATGGCCCTGGCACCGTGCTGGGGTGTGCATTCCAAGGCAGCCACATCTGCCTAGCGACACCAGCCACAGCGCATGGAGGAACAGTTGCGCCAGGACCAACTTTATGTTTATCAGAAGAAGAAGAGAAGAGATTGGATTTATATCCCACCCTTCACTTGGAGTCTCAGAGCGGCTTACAAATGCCTTTCCCTTCCCTTCCCCTCCCCACAACAGACACCCTGTGAGGAAGGTGGGGCTGAGAGAGCTCTTTCAAGAACTGCTCTTTCAGGAACAGCTCTGACGTAACTGTGGCTTGCCCAAGGTCATTCAGCAGCTGCAAGTGGAGGTGTGGGGAATTAAACCTGGTTCCCCCAGATTAGAGTCCACGCACTTAACCACTACACCAAACTGGCTCAAGCCCTGTTTCCTGCCTCTGAATACCCCTTGCTAAGACAGTACCACAGAGAGCTGCAAGCTATTTCTACTTACTAAGGTCATCCCATTGGTCAGATACACAACCAAGGCACACGTATCCCATGGGAATTGCACTGAAGCACACAACTGTTTCGTCCCACCTGTTAATGTTTGAAAATATGTTGGAATTCCTAGAGGTTCCAGAGGAACTTCTTCCACTTTGGAATACCTAAATCCCTCCACTGAAACGTCATGCTACTCCATAAGGAAGACTACTTCAGCTAGGGTTGCCAGCTCCAGGTTTCGAAATACCTGGAGATTTGAAGGTGGAGACTGGGAGACGGGGCTTTAGGGAGGGGAGGGTCCTTGGCAGAGTATAATGCCATTCAGTCCACCTTCCAAAGCAGCCATTTTCTCCAGGGGAAGGTAGCGTCGTGTTCAAATTTACCATCAAAGGGGCTGTGGCTCAGTGCTAGAGCATCTTCTTTGCATGCAGAAGATCCCAGGTTCAATCCCTGGCATCTCCAGGTCAAAGAATCCAGTAACAGGTGATGTGAAAGACCCTGAGAACCTGGAAAGTGGCTTCCAGTTAGAGGAGAAAAAAATTGACCTCGATAGACCAATGGATTGACTCAGTCATAAGGTACCATCATGTGTTCATGGGACACAAAACGGGGCCAGAACATTCCACTATCTTCTGTGGCTTGGAAAGTGGTAGAACTTCCTTGCCTATCCCATCTACTTTCCTCATGCATCTCTTGGGACCTGATTGGTTGATTGATTGAGTTCATAAACCGCCCTCCCCCAAAAGGCTCAGTGCGGTGTACAACATGCACCAACATATCAATAAAGAAATCCTACAAACAAGTTCCATAAAACAATTAATACAGTACTGCAGCGAAAGTGCTGTATTAATTTCCTGCCCCTGGATAAGGCCAGTTCTGAAAAATTCTGCTTGCCCTTGGAGGCCTTGTTGATCATCAATGAGTAGCCAGGGTCAGCCTTTGTGCAACTAAATTTAGAAAGCACAGTTTCTAAGTCAGAGGACATGCTAGCTGGACAAACACCCACCTCAGCTCCGGTGGTTTTAGAAAGTCACCATTGCGTTAGCCCTTTAAAGCTCATCCACTCAACAAGTAGATCTAGAATCCTGTTACATTTTAAAAAAATAACATTTGGGGGACGGACTATCGAGAGCTGAATGGTCTCGAGCCCAAAAGCATCCCTTTGGCTTCCCTTATTCCAAAAAGCATCCAAGGGAATCTAGGCCAGAGGTCAGTACAGTATTTTGAGACTCACTGTACACATTGCATAAGCCGCCGATCGATGGAACATTTCCCAGAAAGCCAAACTCACACCCATGCGCTAACAAGAAGCATAACAGCATGTTTGACTGTTAACAAGGAGGATAACAGCATGCCTGGCTTCTCCTACATAGGCCCGTGACATTTGTGGCTGTGCAGAAAGACAGCGCCAGGGTACGGATTCTGGAAGGTCACAGATCCGCTGCGGAAGCAGCCCGTATGCTTCCAACCTAATCTTTGCAGGTTTGCGGCCAATGGCTCCCTCTAAGCCGCGGAGTCTCGTGAGCAAAAATTCTACTTTGTGAGCTACTGGCAATGCATTAAAGTTGTGAGTGAGGGATTTGGCTGCTGCATAAATTAGTTTGCTCTGGAGCAGTGTTCTCTCTAAGCTGAGTTAGTGTGAGCTAGCTCATGGTTTTTTTGCCTCCAGCTCACACATTTTTGTTTTAGCTCAGGAAGGATGACTCCAAGGCAAATTGGTTTATGCCGTAGCCAGATCGCTGACTCACAACTTTAATGCCAGTAGCTCACAAAGCTGAATTTTTGCTCACAAGACTCCCCAGCTTAGAGGGAGCATTGCTCTGGAGCCGTCCTTCCTGAGCTAAAACAAAAATGTGTGAGCCGGAGGCTACAAAACTGTGAGCTATCTCACAGTAACTCATCTTAGAGGGAACACTGTTTGCAGCTCAGGCCAAAGCAGAACTGCCCCCTTCTAAATTGCGTGCAACTCTCCTTGGGATTTCACTATTAAGGCAATTTTTCTTCCTACTCCTGGCCCAGAATGTCACTTTGTTCGTGCTGATCAGTTTAAGGCATCTAACAAATGCGAAGAGTATAGTTTGCTCAAACAGAATAATAAGCCAATTGGGCGATAGCAGCTTGGTTTCAAGCATCGACCCTTCTTGAAGATCGTTACTATTATTGCGTTCCTTCAAAATTTTGGGATGATGCCAGACGTGTTTACCTGCGAAGATAGCGGGAACAAGGATTTCTGCCCACCAAGATGGATATAATTTGAGTAATTCGTTTGGGATAAAGGTCTGATCCAGGGGACTTCCCTGAGCGGAGGCGATGGATCAAGCCTTCAGCTTGAGAAGTGGTCACTTCAGGCCAGTCTGGAGTTTCCTTTTTATTTTTTTAATTAAGATGATATGCGCTTAACAATATACAATCTCATATAAATATCACGAACAGTAAAGGGTACAGAGTGATAGTACAAATACAATCACAACTATAATAACTCAGCATAAAGAGTAAGCATAAACATTAAACGAGAATTAAAACACGTCAGTAAGTCATGTTGATGGTATCCAGAACTGAGTTATACTCAGCCTTGGTGGATAAATATTCTAAGAAAGGAAACCAAATCGAGGTGAGGTGTGAGTCAAAGGATTCCAAGGACGGAGAGGGGAGAGAATCAGTGAGTTTATCCATCACACAAAAGGCACAGACTTTGGAGCTTCCTTTTTACTAAAATGCAGTCGCTGCAGGTTTGGTCGGTGCAGTGGGAGGGGGCGGGGAGACAGGAGAGCATAACCCTTTTCAGCGCAACCGATTTTATCCAAAATTGCCCCTTCTGCCTTGCAGGTGTGAAAGCACCTGTTCCGTTTGATCAGGGGAAAAAACAACAACAGACTGGGTGAAAAAGCTAAGGAAGTCCTCTCCTGGCAATTCCTTCGATCAGGTCTGCAGCACTCCTCCTTCTAGGGGTGCCAACTCTGGTCTGGGGCATTCCAAGCGATTGGGGGGGTGAGACCTGGGGAGGCAGGGACCTTGGTGGGTATAACGCCCCAGAGTCCACCCCCCCCAAAGCAGCCGTTTTCTCCAGGGAAGCTGATCTTGTTAGTCTAGAAAACAGTTATAATTTATTTTTATTTTTTTATACCCTGCCTTTCTCCCCAGTGGGGACCCAAAGTGGCTTGCATCCTTCTCCTTTCCTCCATTTTATCCTCACAACTACCCTGTCAGGTAGGGTTAGGCTGAGACAGTGTGACCAGCGCAAGGTCACTCAGTGAACTCCCGTGGCATGCGTGGGGAGACAGATCCGGTTCTTCCAGATATTAGTCCAACAGTCTTAACCACTAAACCACACCGGTTTGAATTCTCCAGTGGGTTGAGATCCCCAGGCCCCACCTGGAGGTTGGCAACCTTCTCTCCTCCCCGGGCTACATTTGAGGGGGGGTTGTTCATGCTTTTTTTGCAGTTTAGCCTTTTTGACATGCTGAGCTGTTGATTTCGGCATCCAGACAAGGTGATCACAGCATTATGGAAAGTACAGAGTCCGGGATTAAACTGTGTTTTCCTGGCAAACCCGCAATGGAAGTTTAGATTTGCAAGCTTGTTCCATATTGGACAATTCCCCCTTCTGCCTTTGTACGGTCGGGGTCACAATATCGGTTAGTGATACCAGGCCACAGGGAGGCCAGGCTCGCTGCAACTAGGGCCGGGGCCTTTTCAGTGGTGGCTCCTACATGATGGAATGAGCTCCCGGAGGAGATCAGGGCCCTGCGGGACCTCTTACAGTTCCGCAGGGCCTGCAAGACGGAGCTCTTCCCCCAGGCTTTTAATTAAGAGCCACCCAGCACTACCACCAACTATTATTATTAGTAACATTGGGGTAGTGTGCTGGCCCTATATGAAGTATCGAGCCACAGCATCGTGATAGATCAATTACCACTAAATCGGGACTCTGTGTTACATCTACAGCACGCCATCTCTAATTTGATTGAAGGATTAACATCACTGAGCACTTTAATTGTACGATATGGTGGTTTTATCTGGGTTTTATAAGTTTTGGCACATGGTGCCCTGAATTGTGAGCTGTCCTGAGCCCGTCCACGGGGAGGGCAGGATAGAAATTTAATAAATGAATGAATGAATGAATAAAAATATCCTCTCTTAAAAGAAAATAAAATTACAATCAAGAAGTATTTCTAACGTTGACAGTGTGATCCTAAGCAGAGTTAAAGGTAAAGGTTCCCCTTGCTCAAAAGCCAAGTCGAATCCAACTCTAGGGGGCGGTGCTTTTCTCTTGTATCCAAGCTGAAAAGCCAGCGTTGTCCAAGGACATTTCCATGGTCATGTGGCCGACATGACTAAACGCCGAGGCACATGGAACACTATTACTTTCCCACTGAAGCGGTACCTATTTATCTACTTGCAATTTCTTGCTTTCAAACTGCTAGGTTGGCAGGAGCTGGGGCCAGAGACAGGAGCTCACTCCGTCACGCAGCACTAGGGTCTCGAACTGCCAATTTACAGACCTTCTGGTCTGCAGCTCAGCATCTTAACCTCTGAGCCACCGCAGAGTTAACGTCCTTCTGAAAATCCATCAAAGTCAGTGGGTTTAGAAGAGTGTAACTCAGTTTAGGATTGCTCTGTCAGATGCCTGTCCAGTTTGAGATGGGAGTTAACCTATGCGGCCTTTTCTTGCCTCGCAGATTTTATTACTCTTTATTTACCTTACTTCTAGTCTGCCTTTCTCCCTGAGACTCAAGGCAGGTTACAAAGTGGAAGCCAAATCCTATCAGCAGGATGGGATGTCCAAGAATGCAATGGGGTCTGGATTGCAGAAACCTGAAAACAGGCAGAAATCTGATGCAGAGCTGTTAAAAAAAAGTGAAAGAAAGCATAAGCATTTACATATGACACATCAAATGATGCAGAAATTACCTAGTAGGAGCATATTTACAGCAACAGACAGTAAGAAGATGAGACCTTAAGAAGAGCCCTGCTGGATCAGACCAGTGGTCCATCTAGCTCAGCATCCTGTCTTACACCGTGACCAATCAATTCCTCTGGGGGGACAACAACAGGGCATAGAGGCCGAGACCTTTCCCTGATGTTGCCTCCTGACTCTGGAATTCAGAGAACTAGTGCCTCTGAACGTGGAGGTTCCCCTCAGTCCCCATGGCCAGTAGCCATTGATAGACTTGTCCTCCATGAATCTATCTCATCCTTTTTTTAAAGCCATTTATTCCTGTGGCCATCACTACATCCTCTGGCAGCGAATGCCATATTTTAATCACTCCTGGTGTAAAGTAGTATTTCCTTTTGCCCGTCTTGAACCTACTGCCCATCACACAGCAGGACAGTCCACCGTCCCTATCCCTTTACCGAAGCATCTCTCAGAGCCATTTTTCGTTACAAAACAGTCCTACTAGCCGAGCAAAGAAGCCCTCCTGAATAATTCAATTTTGCATTGTTCACAGAAAGCCAGGAAGATGGAAGCCTTCTTAACCTCAATAGGCTGGCCATTCTATAAGGTGTTTTCTTTTAATGGGATTTTAACACTTGACAAATAAATTTCTCTAATTTTTAAATGTTGAATTACACAATACAGCGTCTGTCCCTGTTCATTGGGGAGGGTCCCGGTTTCTGGTATTTGTCCCTTTGTATTTACTGAAATGTTTATACCTCACCTTCCTTCTTGGCACAAGGCTGCTTGTTACTACGCCGTCCGCGTTCTTGGCTTCTGGGGGAAGCTTCTTGGTTTCTTCTCTTAGTGCAAGCTGATGGAAAGGTCATTCTTCCCTAGGGTTGCCAGCCCCAAGTTGGGAAATACCCGGAGATTTTGGAGGTGGAGCCTGAGGAGGGCGGGGTTTGGGGAGGGACTTTGACAGGGGATGATACCATACAGTCCCCCACCTTCTGGAGCGGCCATTTCCTCCAGGGGAACTGATCTCTGTCGCCTGGAAATCAGTTGTAATCCTGGGAGATCTCCAGCCACCACCTGGAAGTTGACAACCAGTCTAGGGACACGTTCTGATGTCCGTTTAAGGCAGCACGTCCACAAAAGGTTCATACATGTGCCTCCCTCCTCCCCTCTCCCTAATGCAGTGGCAGAACTGTGGGAAACAAACAGTCCTGGATTAAGCTGTATACATCCCAAGCAAACCAACAAGGAAACCAACAGGACAATTCTACACAGGACAGCCTTCCAAGCCCATTGGCTCTTCAGTGGATTTAGAAAGGTGTAGCTCTTAAGATACTGAGCTGCAGACCAGAAGGCCTGTAGTTTGGCAGTTTGAGACCCGAGTGCCACAAGACGGACTGAGCTCCTGTCTCTGGCCCCAGCTCCTGCCAACCTAGTAGTTCAAAGGCAAGAAACTGCAACTAGATAAATAGGTTGCATGCGTCTTGGCGTTCCATGCGCCTTGGTGTTTAGTCATGCCGGCCACATGACCATGGAAATAGAGAGACCAAAAGGAAACTGTGCTTATATCACAATCATATATTAATATAGAAAAATTCTATTGCACAATAATAATAGTCTTTTCAATTGTCCAGAAGAACAAGAAGTCTTCAATATAACAAGATGACGAAATTCTTCCCAAAGATCCTTAATGAATACATAATATAATATCAATATATTTTTGCAAAGAATGTTATACAGATATTTGTACATTGCTTGGATTTTCTGTATAACATTGTTTACAAAAATGTATTGATATTATATTATGTATTCATTAAGGATCTTTGGGAAGAAGTTATCCACGAAACATGATTTATTCCAGAAAATTTGCACAGTTTCCTTTTGGTCTCTCTGTTTCTGTTGCATGTAACTGTGACCTTCCATGCTTGTTTTTGGCCACTTGACCATGGAAACATCTTCGGACAGCACTGGCTCTTTGACTTGGAAACGGAGATAAGGACCACCTCTAGAGTCGGATTCGGTTTAGCTTTCAAGCAAGGGAAACCTTTACCTTTTAGCTCTACCTAAGACTTCAGTCATGCTCAGAAGACCGGCACATGGATACTTGTATAGCGCAAGGATCTCTCCTATGTACCTCTGTGCCGTTGTCACAGTCAATTTATGATGACCCCAGCAAGAGGCTTCCAAGGCAAGCGTTTATGCCGAGGTGCTTTGCCACTGCCTTCCTCTGCAGAGCTTTCCTTGGCGGTCCCCCATCCAAGTACCAGCCCTGCTTCGTTTCCAGAATCCGTGGAGAACCACCCTAGACTGCACTAATCCTAGGACTGCCAGCTCCAGGTTGGGAAATACCTGGAGATGTTGGGGTGGAGCCTAAGGAAGGCGGGGTTTGGACTAGGTGGGGACTTTTCTGGGATACCCATTTCTGTCTGACATGAGGCATGGCTTTTTGTTTCTGCCTGTTGTGCTATCTATTGTTTTATGGTTTTATCGTTTTTATTGTTATGGGTTTTATATTGTAAGCCGCCCTGAGCTCACTTGTGGGATAGAGTGGGGTATAAATTAAACAAACACATAAATATTAAAAAATGGACTATAATGCCATAGAGACCACCTTCCAAAGTGGCCATATTCTCCAGCTCTGTTGCCTGGAGCTCTGTTGCCTGGAGATCATTCGTAATCCCTGGAGATCTCCAGCCACCAGCTGGAGGCTGGCAACCAATGCTCCTTCTACGCTGTGAAATCTTGTGGGCGAAAATTCTGTTTTGTGAGCTCCTGGCATTAAAGTTGTGAATGAGCGATTTGGCTGCTGCATAAATCAGTTTGCCCTGGAGCCCTCCTTCCTGAGCTAAGACAAAAACCTGTGAGCTGGAGGCTAAAAAACTGTGAGCTAGCTCACACTAACTCAGCTTAGAGGGAACACTGCTGGCGACCCTAACTAATTGAAAGTTCAGCCCTGCTAATGTATAACATGAATTGTGTTCTCGAGTTCACGCAGCCTATATAATCTGCTTCGTGTCGACTGTCTGTGGGCTGCATAGTGATGTCCAGCTTCAATAGTTTGAGCCACACAGCAGGCAAACCTGTGGCATGGCTGAAGCGACGGTATCCCACAACTGCCCTAAATAGGGTTCCACAGCACGTCTGCCATTAGAAGCGCCTTTTCCTTATGGTTTTCTCTGTACAGTTGGAAGAGGTCTGCTTGATGCTGGGGCAGCTCTCAGATCAATTAAAAGGGTCCAGATCCTAGAGAAATGCAATCTCCTGCAATGCTAGCGCCACCCAGTGGCCATGCTGGGCATCATGTACTAATCTTGTCTATCACAACCAAAGGAGATTTCCAGCCGTGGCTGGTGCTGTGATATGCTGGGATTTCCAATGCTCTAAAGAGCATACGGCAAACCGTTTTGACCATCATCCAGAGATAATATATCTTTCCTGGTACAGTACCCAGTGATTTCTGCCTATGCCTTTAGGCTATTTAATCTATACAGCAAGTATTGGACTAGATGGGCCATTGGCCTCAATTACTCGCCATGTGAGATGTTAGCTAGCAGTGCTGCTGAATTTCCCAGTCATAGCCATTTGACTTAGAACTGGTAATTTCGTCCCACTGTGATTATGCACAGGATGGGACGAATAACATTTTTCTTTGCGGTCACCGAGGCCAATGTAAAGATGCATCTTTTGAAAGTTTCCCTCTGCAAAATGAACTGTATTTCTGCAGTGTTTTCATGCGCATCATCTCCCACATTTCTGGAGTTCTGCACATAGGTACATGTTTGCTCTTTCCCTGCATTCAGCTTTTAAGTGTACGCTGCATGCACGCAGACGTGTGAAATTTCTTTTCTACTTAGGGGTCTGTGTAAGGTGAGGGTGGTGAGTAGGGCTGGCCCAACAAATTTTGCCCCCCCCCCCCAGGCAGTGAAGTTTCACTCACACCCTGCCCCAGGGACCACTCACTGTGCAAGGAAGGCGAGGAGGCACAGTGAGGAAGCTGCTGCCCACCCTCCTCACTCCCTGGTGTCTCCAGATGACAGAGAACATAAGAACATAAGAGAAGCCAATGTTGAATCAGGCCAATGGCCCATCTAGTTCAACACTCTGTCACACAGCGGCCAAAAATACCAGGTGCCATCAGGAGGTCCAGCTGTGGGGCCAGGGCACCAGAAGCCCTCCCACTGCTGCCCCCTCCAGCACCAAGAATAGAGTGCATCACCTGCCCCAGACTGAGAGTTCCCATCTATACCCTGTGGCTAATAGCCACTGATGGACTTCTGCTCCATATGTTTATCTAATTCCCTCTTGAAACTGTCCATGCTTGCAGCTGCCACCACCTCCTGTGGCAGTGAATTCCATGTGTTCATCACTCTTTGGGTGAAGAAGTATTTCCTTTTATCTGTTCTAACCCGACTGCTCAGCAATTTCATGGAGTGCCCACGAGTTCTTGTATTGTGAGAAAGGGAGAAAAGTTCCCCTGGAGAAAATGGCTGCTTTAGAGGGAGGGCTCTACAGCACTGCACCCCACTGAGGTCCCCTCCCAAACCCCACCCTCCTTATACTGTTACCCCCAAATCTCCAGGTGTTTCTCAATCCAGAGCTGGTAACCCTGCGCCAGGCTAGGTGAGGCAGCAAGATGGAGGGGAAGAAGGAAGAGATTCAGGCTGGGCCTGGGGCCTGGACCCACTCCTCTCCAGCCTTGCCCTCCGACAGAGGGAGTGAGGAAGAGAAAGGAAGGGCTCTCTGTGGCCATGCATTGTGGCTAGGGGAGTGCCCTCCAGCACTGTAGCTTGCTGTGGCAGATCTCAGTGCTGTTGGCTGCCGGAGTGGGGAGTCGACAGGGCTGGGTTTTACAAGTTTAACGACGCTGCATCTCATGACATCTAAGTATCAAGTATATCACCCATAAAATATCTTGAAAACATTGTGGGGAATTGATAGGAAAATGGGTTGTTGTGAAATTGTGGCAGAAATGCTCCTCTCATACTCTGCAAGCCTAACAAGAGTATGTACAGTCAACACACTCAAGATGGTGTTTGTAATTCCTGTTTAATGGCAGCCCGCACATCATATCTCTCCGGTCATTGATCCTCCTGTTGGAATATAAAAGGTCTATAGTGCACCAACTTGAAGAAGATGTGGACAAGGGGGACCCAATAGATATTATTTACCTTGACTTCCGGAAAGCTTTTGATACAGTTCCTCATCAAAGGCTCCTAAGTAAGCTCAATAGTCATGGGATAAAAGGACAAGTCCTCTTGTGGATCAAAAACTGGCTTATAAATAGGAAACAGAGAGTGAGTATAAATGGGAAACTTTCTCAGTGGAGGGTGGTAAGCAGTGGGGTACCACAGGGATCAGTACTCGGTCCCATGCTTTTTAACTTGTTTATTAACGATTTGGAATTGGGAGTAAGCAGTGATGTGGCTAAATTTGCAGATGACACGAAGTTGTTCAGGGTGGTGAAAACCAGGGAGGATTGTGAGGCACTCCAAAGGGATCTGTTGAGGATGGGTGAGTGGGCGTCAACGTGGCAAATGGGGTTCAATGTGGCCAAGTGCAAAGTGATGCACATTGGAGCCAAAAATCCTAAATATAAATACACGTTGATGGGGTCTGATCTGGCAGAGACTGACCAAGAGAGAGATCTTGGAGTCGTAGTGGATAACTCGCTGAAAATGTCTACACAATGTGTAGCTGCAATAAAGAAGGCCAACGCTATGCTGGGGATTATTAGGAAGGGAATTGATAACAAATCAGCCAGTATCATCATGCCCCTGTATAAATCATTGGTGCGACCTCATTTGGAATACTGTGTACAGTTCTGGTCACCACATCTCAAAAAGGATATTATAGCATTGGAAAAAGTGCAGAGAAGGGCAACTAGAATGATAAAAGGGTTGGAACACCTTCCCTATGGAGAAAGGTTAAAATGCTTGGGGCTCTTTAGCTTGGAGAAACGACGGCTGAGGGGTGACATGATCGAGGTTTATAAGATTATGAATGGGATTGAGCAGGTTGAGAAAGAAGTACTTTTCTCCCTTTCTCACAATACAAGAACTCGTGGGCACTCTATGAAATTGCTGAGCAGTCGGGTTAGAACAGATAAAAGGAAATACTTCTTCACCCAAAGAGTGATTAACATATGGAATTCACTGCCACAGGAGGTCGTGGCAGCTGCAAGCATGGACAGTTTCAAGAGGAAATTAGATAAACATATGGAGCAGAAGTCCACCAGTGGCTATTAGCCACGGGGTATAGAATGAGAACTCTCAGTCTGGGGCAGGTGATGCACTCTATTCTTGGTGCTGGAGGGGCAGCAGTGGGAGGGCTTCTGGTGCCCTGGCCCCACTGCTGGACCTCCTGATGGCACCTGGTATATTTTGGCCGCTGTGTGACAGAGTGTTGGACTAGATGGGCCATTGGCCTGATTCAACATTGGCTTCTCTTATGTTCTTATGTTCTTAAGATCAGAAGAGCATCCTATAAGGGACAGCTGAAGGACAGCTAGTTAGCACAGCTAGATTAAGGACTGCCCACAATTTCAGATTTTGTCCTTCCTGTCTCCTGATTGGCTCTTTGGAGACTTCCTGCTCCAACTGAGCCCGCCCCTTCACTCCTGCCTCTCAAAGCAGTTAGTTAGTTAAGCCTCTCTCCCTCTTCTCTGTCCTATCAGAGTTTATGTCTTCTTTAATAAACCAAGTTATTTTCTTTAAACAGTTGGTGTTCTGTTCCCCTGCATGTTTAAGCTCTGCCAACACTTCCATCCTTGGCTTCTGCCTGGACACCGGGACTTGGGAAACACACCAAAGGGAACATCAGTGCTCCTGGGTACAGTAGGTGCCACGATTGAGAATAAGCGCCAAGTGCCGGAACTCACTTCCAGCTGGCAGAGTTTCCATCCTAGCTTCTAGGGCCCAGTGCCTGGCAAAAGAGAACAGCCTGACTCTAGCCGCTTATTAAAACTCCTGTTGTTGTCCTAAATAAGGTCACAACAAAAGACCACAGAATCGAACAGGCCTTTAGACTTGGTGGACGAAAGGGCTTTCTAGTTTGGTGTAGTGGTTAAGAGCGTGGACTTTCATCTGGGAGAACCGGGTTTGATCCTCCTCCTCCTCCTGCCCCTACCTCTCCATCCCCCAGTGCTATGAATCACAACCTTTAATGTAACAGCATATGAAGTTTCCTTTAACTGCAACAGGTGCTCCGTCTAGCCCAAGACCAGGGCTATTTTGGGGCAGGAACTCACAGGAACGGAGTTCCAGCTGGCTTCCAAGTTGGACACGCCTACAGCCTCCCCCCCCTTCGGGTTCCCCAGGCACCTTGCAAGCCACGGGGCACTTAGGGAAGCCAAGCCGATCCAGGGAGGGAAGGCAGTTTAAACTGCCTTCCTTCCCTCAGGTTCCCATGCGTGGGGCACCTGGGTTCCCCTGATTTCCAAGCCGTGGGGCACCTGGGGAAGCCGATCCTGGGAGGGAGCTGCGCTGTCAGAGGTGTGGCCTAATATGTTAATGAGTTTCTGCTGTTGGGTGTGGCCTGTTATGCTTATGAGTTCCCGCTGGGCTTTTTCTACCAAAAAAGCCCTGCTCAAGACTATCTACTCCGAGGACTTCTTGTTTTTGGCGCTGCAATGGTGGACACTCTCCCTGACACTTGGGGGAGCAATCTGCGGCACGGAGAGAAGCCGCCAACATGGTTTCCCCACGGAGCCCTAGGGATTTGCTCCAAGCCATAGGGCTTTTGAGGAGTAGCCTCTTTGACGGTGCCATGCCGGAGAATTGAGACGCCCCTCTGCCCTGACAGTCCTGCCGCTGTGTGGCCTTCAGGCACAAGCTGGGCTGACAGGATCAAGCGCTGGAGATCAAGCGGAATTGGGAGGATGTAAATGACCGACAATGAATGTGAGTCAGATGTAACCGAACGTTGAACCCCCCTACCCTCTCCTATCTTCAAGGCAAGAGAGAGGAGGGATGCCTCCGATTTGCGCGAACAGAGAAGCAGAAAAGAGAGGGGGACCGAGAAAAATAAGCAATTGGCTTGTTTTGAGAGACTTACCAGAACAGATTTAGTCTGGATGCGATTTTCAGAAGTGGTGAAATATTGAGTGGCTTAAGTAAACAATACGCCATGTTGGCGGGCACGGGGAAAAAAGGAACGAAAGCGAAACTAACGGGCAGCCAGAGTCCAAGGCTGGAAGAGGGAGTGGATGTCATGAAACTCCTAGCGGATACCATCAAGTCCGTGATGGAACAATTTGCGGGTATTAACCAGCAGTTGGTCACACTAAATCAAAACTTTGCATCACAGCAACTCCGACTGGCGGAAACGGCCAAAAAGACAGAGCAAATGGTGGAAGTTGTGAAGGAGATATACGCCACAAATAAGAATATGAAGAAAAAGATGGGAGAGTTAGCAAATAAGCAGAACTACCAGGAAACTCATTTGCTGCAATTACAAATGGAAAAAGCTAACATGGTCCTTAGATTCCAGGGAGTTCCTGAATCAGCTAAAGAGGACCTGAAGAAAATACTCAGTGAAATTATTGCGCCAGCAACAGGCTTGAAAGTGGAAAAAATTACACATGATATGGAAACAGCATATAGGGTGCATTCTAAGTACCAATGTTCCCTCTAAGTTGTGGAGTCATGTGAGCAAAAATTCTACTTTGTGAGCTACTAAGCATTAAAGTTGTGAGCAAGCGATGTGGCTGCTGCATAAATGAGTTTGCTCTGGAGCCATCCTTCCTGAGCTAAGGCAAAAATGTGTGAGCTGGAGGCTAAAAAACTGTGAGCTAGCTCACACTAACTCAGCTTAGAGGGAACACTGCTAATTACACCAAAAAAAAATAGCCTGCCTGGGGAAATAATGGTCAGACAGACCAGAGATGCAATCTTAAAAGCAAAAGAAGACCGACCAGAGATGCAATCTTAAAAGCAACATCAGCAACTCCACTAAAACTGGGAAATACAGCTATCAAGACCTTAAAAGACATTCCATTTGAAATTCGTCAAAAAAGAAAGAACTATAAGGACTTAATTCTTTTTCTCCAAACCAATCAAATTCCATACAGGTGGGCGGTCCCTGAAGGTGTCATCTTTAAAATCAGCAACAAGAGAGAGAAGATTGACTCCATTTTTAAAGCCAAAGAATTTCTAAAACGCCATCTGGGATCTAAAGGAGAAACCAGGTCAAGTGGCTCCACCCCCTTGGAGACAGATGAAGACCTGGCCGCGGAAGAGGGAGCTGCCGCCATCAAATCATCTTATGACTTTAGAGACAGAAAGCCTAGATAAAGGCAGAAGGACTCTGGAAATTGCCTTTATGAAGCGAGCTGGAGGGGGTGCTCTGGAATCTCCTCATAACAAGTAACAAACTAACGATTCAGCTGAGATAGATAGGAACTCACAACACGCATTGTTTATTAACACTAAAATACTAACATTCAGCTTAACACGGATATGATCTCCTTCTCTTGGGGTTTTAGTATAGTGCGGGTTTACTTTTCTTTATCCCTAGATGTAGTTCCCTTTCCCTTTTTTCTTTGTAGTTTTAGTAGTATATACAAAAATCAATTAAAAAATCCCCTTCAGGGGGCCAAAAAAAAACAAACCATCTACTCCGACAGGCAAGGGTGTCCTAGAGTCTTCCATGTGTAAAGTGCTGTCAGGTTGCTGCCTCGGCTCTGTTAAATAGCATGCAATTGCCACACCCAAACACATCCCACTCCCAATGATAGGCTATTTACATAACATTACTACTTGATTGGTTACTTCCAGAGTTCTGGTAGGGCTATTGTCCTTGTGCTCCAAGCTCAGCCAGTCTCTGGGGTGACAGACCTGAAATGATTCAGTCCCAATACATAACAGGAACCCTGAAAAGTACCGAGACTGACGAGTCCGTAGAGTGAAATCAGCTCATACTTTTATTTGAAGATCAGGAACAAGACAACTTAAGCCGGCTTGTGGGCCAGCTTATATTCCCCAAGAAACCCATACCCCAACACACACACACACACACACTCGTGACTGGACTATATACATTGATTGCATTAACTACCTGGATCCTAGTCCCCCAATTGGAAGGGAGCTAGGATCCTACTGTCCATTGTCTTCGGGAGCAAAGCCTTCGTCCAGCCACGTGTCGGACCGGCTGGAACTGGTTTGAGCACATGGCTGGCCTGGACCCACGTTCCGCTCTGTGTACATTACAAACCCCAACCAGGGACTTCCAGGGCAAATGAGAAGCAGACGTGGTTTTGGCCATTGCCTTCTTCTGCAAAGACTTCCTTGGTGGTTTCCCTTCCGAGTACTGACTCTGCTCAGCTCCTGAGATCTCACGAGATCAGATCAGGCTATATCACATTGCCCTTCCCTCCTCTAGCATCTTAAGCAGCAAAAAAAGCCTTTCCCGGCATCCTTTATCTGGGATCCTTTCCACCAGAGGCACGCAGAAAAACACCCAGCCCTTCATCTGATAAAGGTTGACATGTACTATGGAACTACAGTCCTTCCAAAACACACATGGAAGCTGCCTTATACTGAACCAGACCCTTGGCCTGTCAAGATCAGTCTTGTTTACTCAGACTGGCAGTGGCTCTCCTGGGTCTCAGGCTAGCAGCCTTTCACATCACCCGTCGCCAGATCCCTTAACTGGAGATGCCGAGGACTCCACCCGGGACCTTCTGCACGCCAAGCGGAAGCTCTTCCAGAGCCACAGCCCCCTCCCCTTGAAGATCTCCCCTTTTTACAGGGGGGGGAAGCAAACAAGCAGCTAAGCAGCTACCCAGGGAGGGGGATGAGAATGACCTTGATGGGGAAGTTGAGCAATATTCTTGATAGAGGAATTAAAAATTAGCCCTTCATATGACAAAGCTAGAAAGGTTAGGAAGATTACAGTCAAGAGTCTGACAAAACAGTGACTTGGACCTTGGGCAGGGGCAGTTATTGATGTTGGCAGAAGAACCCTAAAAACAACCAGTACAAAGTAGATATTTGCATGGGGGCTGTTGTATGGAGCACACTGGAAATGGTGCTCCGGTGACACTTCTCTTGTCTCTACCTGCGCTGTGGCTATTGTGCTGCCCAGTCTGCTGCCTCGTCAGTCCTTTCCCATTCTCTCCACTTTCCATGGGGCAGAATCCCAGTCCTGCTTGCCACAGTGTCGTGCGGGAGTCAAGGCCCCATTCAAGTCGCCGAAGCTGCAGTCAACAGTACAACAGCTTAGCTGTCATTCCAGCAGAAGTTGAGGCTGAGAGGTTGTTGTCACTCTGGTTCAGGTGGCTGCGTTGTTAGCTGTCGCACTTCCACTAGAACTCTCTTTCTGGTCTTTCTGGCCTTAGGAGGCTACCAGGTATTTGCATACGTGCATGCAATGAAATAGGCTCAACTGCATGTCAATGTTTTTTCCTGTCGCCTAAGCATGAAGCCCTGGCCTCCCTGGACATGTGCACTGAGAGGATGAATGCATGCCTTACAGTGAATCAGACCACGGGTATATCAAAGTCAGTATTGCTCTCTCTGACTGGCTGCAGCTCTTCAGGGTCTCCAGAACAGACCTTGCGCATCATCGACTACCTAACTAGAGAGGTAAAGAACCGAACCGGGGACCCTTCTGCACGCAAAGCAGATGCTTTGCCACTGAGCTACAGCCCCTCCCTATGTGACATTCCCATTCCGTGTTGTTTTAAAGTGACTGATAGTGCGCCCTGGCAAAATGGTTCCTAGAATCTGTTCCAGCACATAGATGGTCTCTGCTTTTTCTTCTGCTGCGCTGGAACATTCGGTGAACCTTCTGCATATCTTTGCAAGCTTTGCCAGGCTTGCCCAGTCATGCGTTCTAGAAGTTTGACAAAACACTTTTTGTCTTGTTGGTATTTGGTGACAACTAAGATTCTAGCCAGTCTCTTAGAGCCTTGAAAACCTTACTGGTCACTGTTAAGTCGGCTGCAACTTGATGGCTCTTTACACACACACACACACGCAACAAGATTATGTGTGATTATCATAGGAAAATCCTGTGCAGTTTATTTGGAAGTAAGACCCATTGAGTTTTGTTGTGTTTTTTTTGTAAAGAAATTTTTATTAACAGGATATTTTAACATGGTCCATAATTAAAGACAATTCTTAAGATATCCTTTTCCACAACTTTCCCCCCTCCCCACCGGCTTCCAACGGTGTTCCGCCCCATCATCATTCCAGTCAACATTGTCTTACAATAAACACTTATTCAGTAATCAAATCTTCTATTAAAGCATTTTCCTTTTCTGTTTCTCTCTCTTAGGTAACATTTTAAATACAATCCATTTCTTACTATATTTCTAATCTTAATAGTTATCAAAGCAAAGTAACTTATTTTTAACATCCCAGTTCAGTTCTAAGTAGTCTTTAAAGTCTTTCCAGTCTGCTAAAAATTCTTGATCTTCTTTTCCATTAAGTTTTTTTTGTCAATTTGTCCATTTCTACTATAAAAATCATCTTCTTTATCCATTCCCATTTATCTGGTATCTTCTCCTGCTTTCCAAAATTGAGCATATATCATTCTCGCCGTTGAAATCAAATACCATAACAATGTTCTCTTTGTCACGTTAACTTCCTCCATTTTAAGACCTAAAAGTAACATTTCTGGCTCTTTTTTCAAAGTACATTTCAGGATCTTCTGGATTTCATTATGAATCTCAGTCCAAAAAGCAGCCGCTTTCTCACATGTCCACCACATGTGGTAAAATGAGCCCTCTTTCTTTTTACATTTCCAACATTTGCTAGACATGTTCTCATTCATATTAGCATTTTTTTTGGTGTCATATACCATCTGTACATCATTTTATAACAATTTTCTTTCACATTAACACATGTTGAAATTTTAATTGATTTTTTCCACAAACACTCCCACGATGACATGTCTATCTCTCTATTTATGTTTATAGCCCATTTCACCATCTGCTCTTTTACAATCTCATCCTCTGTATGCCATTTTAACAAAATTTTATAAATTTTTGAAATCATTTTTTTACCTTTTTCTACCCATACACTTTTTATTTCATTATTCCCTTTCCTGAAACCATACCTCTTTTTATCCGTCTTAAATAAATCATAGATCTGCCTATAGTTTAACCAATCATATTCAAATGCCAGTTCTTCCCTGTCTCTCATCGCGAAACTACTCCCCTCAACCTTCAGAATGTCTCTGTAAGGTACCCAGTCTTCTCCTTTGTGCCTTGAAAGTGGTTTGATTACTTCTGCCGGAACTATCCATAAAGGTCTTGCTTTAAAAAAAATATTTTATATCTCATCCAAGTCATGAACAGTGATCTTCTTATAAAGTGGTGTTTAAAAAGGTTGTCCACTTTGGTTTTTTCGTACCATAGATAGGCGTGCCATCCAAATTTGCGATCATGCCCTTCTAACGCCAACATTTTTCTATTGTCCAGGTTAACCCATTGTTCAAGCCAAGCCAAACACACCGCATCATGATACAGTCTAAAATTGGGGAGTTGTAGACCTCCCCTTTCTTTTGCGTCACATAAGATCTTCATTTTAATCCTAGGTTTCTTTTCAGACCAAACAAACTTTGAAATCTCTTTGTGCCACAAATTCAACAGTCTTTTACAATAGGAATTGTCTGGAATAAAAATAACAAATGGGGTAAAATGTTCATTTTGACTACCGAAATTCTTCCCCAAATTGACAAGTTCAAAGTATTCCATTTCTTTATATCCTGTTGAATTTTAGTCCAGGTCTTCTCATAATTATTTTTAAAAAGATCAATATTTTTCATTGTGAGCTCAATTGGTTCTTTTTACCACTTCACATTGAACTTTTTCTTGCAAATCCAGTTGTTTTTCTTTTCTCATATTTTTGCAAAGCATCTTTGTTTTAATCCTATTCACGTAGAACCCAGCCAAATCTCCAAATTCTTTAATCTTTTCCATCAATAACAGTACATTGGTTACTGGATCTTCAATCACAAACATTATATTGTCTGCAAAAGCCCTATACTTATACGTGCAACCTCCAACTGAAAGTCCTTTTATGTCTTTGTCTTCTCTTATTTTCCCCAGCATCACTTCTAAAATCCATATAAATAGTAAAGGGGATAACGGACAAGGACAGACCCATTGAGTTTTGTGTGCTTTGCTCCTATATACAGGACCAGAGTCAGCATACCCTCAAGTGGGGCAGCTACCAGGGCCCACTGCGGCCGACGTCCACAACACACCGTTTCCCTGCCTGCTTACTTGTGAGTGCTTTGCTACCCATGTGTAGGGTTTCTGGCAAGACACATAGGTGAGTGGGTGGGAACGGGACTCCTGGGAACTCTATGTAGGAACAAGGCACACAAAATATCTGAAACTGGCCCCGCTTACATATATGTGTATATAGAACTGCAAGTGTAGATTATGGTTCTACTGTTTTAGTATATTTTATTGATTTTATGGAGGTTTTATAGGCAGACTTTCTGAGCCATGGGCAGGTTATCAACTGCAAAAATAAGCTTAGTACATTCATACATACTACTGTGAAATAGGCTGGTTTCTGCACTTTAGAGATGCCTGAAGGCTTACAAAGCTATCTACTGATCTCTGGAGTCTTGTTACTCTTCTAGTACTGCCATGCTTGTAAGTTTTGCACCGTTTGTTGCCCCCTTCTGGATATCAGCTGCAATCTCTCTCATATAGAAAGGAACTGCCTCGCCCCTAAGAGTAATGTAAGGATCGATCTGACTGTACAGGAGCACACCTGCGTTCCAAATCATGAGTCAGGCTCTTGACATGGGACAAGACAGACATGAATGCTGTTGTTCTTCTGTTGTTGCCTTTCCTGACCTAGAGATTATTCTAGAGGCCAGTAAAATGGGTGGGGTGACGACTAAACTGTCCATGTACAGGACTTTCCTGCCTCCCCTCCTCTCACCATAGTCCATTGATCTCCACTAAGAGCTGCTCCTGGAGGGGAGGGGGCCATACAAATGACCAGAGAGATTATGATAGGCAGACCCTCAGGAATGAATGGAATATGGAGCTGGATTGCCCTATTTCGCCAAAGCAATAGTATATGTAAAGGTAAAGGTAAAGGTAAAGGTTCCCTTGCTCGAAAGCCAGTCGAATCCGACTCTAGGGTTGCGGTGCTCATCTCCGTTTCAAAGCTGAAGAGCCAGCGCTGTCCGAAGACATTTCCGTGGTCATGTGGCTGGCATGACTAAACACCAAGGTGGCCTTAAAGTTCATACCTGCTCTCTCTTAAATTGAAACTTACTCAGCAAAAAAATTATGTTTATGATACACCGCACATCACAGCGACTCTTTAGCAAAGGATTGCATAAAGTGTCTAACTGCTGGCATTGTATCTCACAGGACGCATCCCTTAAACAGATGCTTTGTGCATGTCCAGTGATTTGGTTTTTCTAGCAAGAAGTTTGCTTGTTTGTTTTATTTTTATCATACTACTCATATCAATTTTGTATTATAATGTTTATTGATTTTTGAGGATGCTTGGGGTACTTTTAAACTATCAGCCCATCTCTTGGAGGCCAACCAGGGGTCAATGAAAATGGACCCTCACTGTGTCTTCACTACAGCGAAAAGACTCATATTACAACATTGGAAAGATGAATGCTCATCTCCAGTAGATCAATGGATTGAGGACCTTAGAACTTAATCAGTATTTGAATGCATGGGCATATAAGGCCCGTAGCCAGGATTTTGTGGCTTGTGGGGCAATTTTTTTTCTGGTGGGGCTGCCATTATTTGTAACACGCGCCCCTCTTCCTCCCCTCCTGCAAGATTTAGAGTGCCCTCCAGCCGATTGCTGGGCTACGTGCTCCCTGCTAATCAGCTGAAGGGCCCTTTAAATCTTGCTGGAGGGGAGGGAGAGAGGCGCGCACCACTCCCCACTTATTCTCAAAAGCATATGAGAAGATCCCTTTAAATGCTTTTGGGGGAAAGTGGGGGGCCTTTAAGAAGCAACGGCCCTTTAAGGAAGAGGGCAGAGCCCCCAGTCGCCCCACTGTAGCTATGGGCCAGCATATAGTTGACAACTGCACGTGGACTTATTTTCATACTAGTTGCAAGGCCCGTTACGTAAAGAGATGCAACGGGCTCTAGACTGAGGCTGGTGGAAGGCGCTCTCCTCCTCCTGCCCATCCTGGCGAAGGAGAGTTCCGCGGCTGCCGGGCTCCGAGGGACGCACCTCCCAGGCACTGGAGTGGCATCAAGGGAGGGAGTCCTGGCAGGGTTGGCAGCCTGAGGTAGCTGCCGCTAGCGTGGCAGTAGCATGTCCCATTGCTGGGCTTGCAGGGTGAGGCAGCCACAGCCGCCTCTTTGCCGCTGCGGCTCCCCAGTGGTGGAGCGATGAGTGAGGGAGCCCGTCTCGGGCCTGTGGCCCAAGCAAGGTGGCGCTGCCTTCCGTCGGCTGACGTGGCACCGCCAGTGCCTTGTGGCCGCCATGGGTCGCAAGCTCCTACCGAATGGCCTACCTGGTGGGGGAAGCAGCGGCGAGCGAGGGTGTCCTTCTCAGGGCTGCCGCTCGAGGAAGCTAGCGCCGCCTCCCGTCAGGCACAGCAGCACCATGCCCCCTCTGAGGCCTGGAGGCCGAGCAAGGGTGCGCTGCCACTGCCTCCGGGCCGTGATGATGCCTACGGTGCGAGGAATGGGCCCGGGTTCCTAAGTGTGCAGCTGCCAGCACATCCATCCTATCCGGCAGCTGGCAACAGACTGCGGGTGAGAGGCTGTCTGCTGGCTGTGTGGGTGGGACTGAGCCCACGCAATAAGACAAGTCAGCCAGTGGCCAAGGACCCATTTCTGGCCGTTCATGCGGCCAACTGATTTTTCCGTGCATCGAATCTTGCCAGACCACTACTCTTTTATATAATAGGGAAGGATATTTGGGAAACCCTTTAAAGAAACTTATGCATAGATCTGCCACCACTGGGTTTTTTTGTACTTTATTATACTTTAGGCACACTTTTTTCTTTTCTTAAATATATATATATTCTATTTAGTTGCTGGATTTTGAGGGGTTTTTTCCCCCCTTGTTCTTTTTTCGCTATTCTTTTTGAAAGAAATAAAAATTTAAAAAATATTTTAAAAATAAAAAAGAATGACCTGAGGCAGAATCTACAGTGGTAAGGGCGCATGGGTGGAAACTGCCAGTTTAGTCTGGATCCAACCCAGTGACTGCACGCATATAAACATGCCCACCCACTGCTGACACCCTAGGCCAACCGTAACTATCTGGAAAAAGAATCCTTGTCGTTTTGTCTGGTTCCCTTTTGATTGGCTCTGAAAGAGTAAAAGATGGTGGAGAACACCTCAGAATCATGCCTTTATGGAACAATTGGTTTGTGATCCCTTCTGAGTTTCATTTCTATGCAAGGTTCCTCCCCTACACTTCAGAAACACTAACAAGATAAGAGTTGGCTGTTGTGAGCACTACATCTGACACAAACTTCATTTCTCAAGAATTATTCTTGTGCCTACCGGGATGGTTGGAAAGGTGTATAACGTACCGAAAGTTTGCAAGAATCCCACAAAAAAAAATGGATTGGGTAGGCATCTGTCAGAGATGGCTGAGATCTAACCATACTGAAGGACAGCTAAATCCATCACCAAGAGACAGTGATGTTCATATGTGGTATCAAAAGTACCTGTGCCACATGCTGCAGTGCCGCTTCAAGGATAATGGGGAGGATGATGGGCCATGCCCTGTAGTCGTTCCTCAAAAGTGGGATACTGGCAACTAACATGTCTTCCATATACATATGAGGATAGGTTGAAGGAGCTGGGTATGTTTAGCCTGGAGAGGAGACAACTGAGAGGTGATATGATAACCGTCTTCAAGTACTTGAAGGGCTCTCATATAGAGGATAGTGCAGAGTTGTCCTCTGTTGCCCCAGAAGGTCGGACCAGAACAAATGGGTTGAAATTAAATGAAAAGAGTTTTGGGCTAAACGTTAGGAAGAACTTCCTGAAAGTTAGAGCGGTTTCTCAGTGGAACTGGCTTCCTTGGGAGGTGGTGGGCTCTTCTTTGGAGGTTTTCAAGCAGAGGCTAGATGACCATCTGACAGCAATGCTGATTCTGTGAACTTGGGCAGATCATGAGAGGGAGGGCAGGAAGGGTTACATCAGTGTTTCGTTCTTGTAGCCCTTTCTTACATGCCCAGGGAAATGCTGATCGCCACTTTGGGGTCAGGCACAATGCTGTCTCTGAGCTGTGGAGTCTTGTGAGCAAAAATTCTACTTTGTGAGCTACTGGCATTAAAGTTGTGAGCAAGTGATTTGGCTACTGCATAAATTAGTTTGCTCTGGAGCCCTTCTTCCTGAGCTAAGACAAAAATCTGGAGGCTAAAAAGCTATGAGTTAACTCACACTAACTCAGCTTAGAGGGAATACTGGTCAGGAAGCAGTTTTTCCCCAGGCCAGTTTGACCGGGGATTTTGAAGGTTTGATGGGGGATTTTGAAGAGCAGGATCAGTGGGGGTGGGGGGTGGGGAGGTATTTGTGAATTTCCTGCATTGTGCAGGGGGTTGGACTAGATGACCCTGGAGGTCCCTTCCAACTCTATGATTCTATGATTCTATACCTCCCTTGCCTGGAGTGATAACCAGATCAGGGGGAGAGATGATGCCAAGTCATTTGGAAAGGGCTGTGGTACAGGTTTGGAGGCATATTTAATACATTTCTGAACTTTGTAATACAAGCACCTTTGGTGCCCTGCTAACATATTGTTCCAGTGCAATGTACTGGGAGTCTGTTGTCTATCCTGAAGAAAAGAATCAAACTGCAGTCTTCTGCCAAAGCAAGGGAAATGGCATGAACTTCTTTTAGCAGTGCTTCTTGTATTTGTAGTTAATTGCAAGCCATGCATGGCAAATTTAGGGTTATCATTAATAGCCTAGCTCAGGTCTTGCACACCGAAGGCCATGGCTTCATTTATTGAGTCAATCAGTCTCATGTTGGGTCTTCCTCTCGTCCTACTGCCTTCCACTTTTCCAGTGAGTCTTGTCTTCTCTTGATGTGACCGAAATACAATGTCCTCAGTTTAGTAATTTTAGCTTCTAGGGAGAGTTCAGGCTTGATTTGATCTAGAACCCACTTTTTGGCGGTCCATGGTACCTGAAAAACTGTCCTCCAGTACCACATTTCATATGAATCAACTTTTTTCCTGTCAACTTTCTTCATTGTCCAACTTTCATACCCAAACATAGTAATGGGGAATACCATAGTATGAATTATTTTTATCCAGACCCAGTTTGGTGTAGTGGTTAAGACTGGTGGACTCTAATCTGGAGAACCCGGTTTGTTTCCACACTCCTCCACATGCAGCCAGCTGGGTGACCTTGAGTTAGTCACAAGTTCTTTCAGAGCTATTCTCTCAAGAGCAATTCTCTCAGAGCTCTCTCAGCCCCACCTACCTGACAGGTTGTCTGTTTTGGGGAGAGGAAGGGAGAGGTGATTATAAACCACTGAGCGAAGGGTAGGGTATAGATCCAACTCTTCTTCTTCTTCTTCTTCTTCTTCTTCTTCTTCTTCTTCTTCTTCTTCTTCTTCTTCTTCTTCTTCTTCTTCTTCTTCTTCTTCTTCTTCTTCTTCTTCTTGTCATCTACATATCTCAAACTGTTCTGTTCCTTCCACCAGTTTTCTCTCTCCATCTAAAGCTGGAGCTGGATTCAAGGTTTAGATCCCTCAGAGTGCGATCTGTATCAATTAGGATTTGATGACTCAAACAATTATTTCTCTTGATGATTTATATTAACTGAATACACCTGAAAGAGCTGCAAAGGAAAGAACGAGGGGAACATGGGAAGAAGGCTATTCGCCTGGTACTTTTGGCCACTGTGTGACACTGTGGACTGGATGGGCCATTGGCCTGATCCAACATTGGCTTCTCTTATGTTCTTAATTATTTGCACACATTTTGGCACCTGACATGGGCAAATCCAAACATTGCCCCTTCGACCAAAATTATTGTTAATACATTACATAATTGGCCTTTGCTTCCTGTTTTATGGTGCCCAATATTTGTCATCCAAGGTGACAGCCTCATTCCACCTCGGGGCAGAGCCAAGCCTGGTTACCGTTAGGGGAAGCTCTGTTGTTCATCAGCCATGAAATTAGGGACAATGACCATTAAGGTGATCAGCAGTTGCAAGGTCGATGGTTGAGCTATCCAGAATAAAACAGTGTACAGCGCAGAGAGCTTTAACCGCTGGGGAAAAGTCCATTCTCGGCAACAGAAGCTCAGCTCCAAGGGAAGCTGTCTGTATTGTGTTCAGTCATAAAATACGTATTACCAAAAGTTACTGTCTACAAGATACCAGCCAAACTGATAAAATGTACAGAAAGACAGACTCTTGCCCGTGTGCATATTAAGTGCCAGCCAGTTGCTTCTGATGTATGGTGACCCTGTGAATTAACGACCACCAAAAACATCTTCTTGTTAACAGCCTTGCTCAGATCTTCCAAACTGAGGGCCTTTGTGGCTTCCTTGATTGGGTCAATCCATCCCATGATGGGTCTTCCTCTTTTCCTGCTGCCTTCAGCTCTTCCGAGCATTATTGTCTTCTCCGATGACTCTTGTCTTCTCATAATGTAACCAAAGTACGATAGCCTCAGTTTAATCATTTTAGCTTCAAGGGAGAGTTCAGATTTGATTTGATTTGATCTGAAACCCACTTATTTGTCTTTTTGGACATCCACCATGGTGTCTGTAAAACTCTCCTCCGACACCACATTTCAACTGAATCAACCTTCGTTGTCCAACTCTCACACCCATACAGAGTAATGGGGAATCCTACGGCATGGAATATCTTGAGCTTGGTCACCAGTGACACCTCTTACCTGTGCTCATCTTTATTTGAAGCCTAGCTCCTCAGGAGTCCTTCTGAATTGTAGCAAAACTTGAAGCGGTCTGCATCTGCTGAGTCACAGTGCAACCAGTGGACCTAAGCTGCCTCAGATCGATTTCTGCTGTGGCGTCTTGACAAGTATCTCAGGGCTGATGATCATGCCTGTTCTTCTGATAACTCAACTGCATTGTCCGGTGATAGAGCAGGTGAATCTAAGCTGGCAGGAACAGGTTGTTGGAGGACTGGTGTTTAGGGAATGTTCAATTGAAGGGTCACCAGCAGCATCCAGATTTGACACCGTCTAATCTGTCCATCAGTGATCGGTCTGGATATGCTTATATTTGCAGAGGTGGCCTGTGGGGATCCAGCATCATTACTGTAAGTAAACACAGGCTCTGTGGACAAAGTGATCATAGAACAGTGAATGCCAATTCAGGGTTCAGTGATGCTTTTTTCCCGAGCTGCATGTTTCTTGCAAAGTCATGGTTGACAAAGGATGCATCCTCACAGAGGTTTTCTCTGCCTTGGTTTCCATACTGCAGGAAGCTCGTTTGGGGCATCCGCATGACATTGTCCTCTAACTGTCCACTTTTCAGTTTTTCCCTGTGATGGATATGTTCATTTTCAAACCTTCCCAGAAACAGTGCAGTCCACATATGTTAGCAAGCCTCTGCAACAGAAAGAGCTAGACACTTACTTTTTAGGACATTGTGGCAATAGATTATTATAACCTTATTATGCTGTAGCACATTATCAGTTGTTGTTAGCCATTCAGTCATGTCCAACTCTTGGTGATTCTATGGGCCTGTTCTCTCCACATTGTCCGATCTTGTACTGTTTCTTTGAGTTGTTCCATGCTCAGGCTGGTGTTGATTTTTATGGTGTCTAGCCACCGTGTTCTTTGGCGGCCCCATTTCCTTTTCCCGCTAACCATTCCAAGCATAATTGCTTTTTCTAGTGAAAAAATTTTCTAGTGAAAAAATTCAAGTGAGTTTCCCAGGGCAGACTGTTTCTGGTTGCTTTCACGCTGAGGTTTTGTTCCAGGTTGACATCTGAACTGGAGTGTTTTTTGACATGTCATTGGATAAAAGGAAATACTTCTTCACCCAAAGAGTGATTAACATATGGAATTCACTGCCACAGGAGGTGGTGGCAGCTACAAGCATGGACAGTTTCAAGAGGGAATTAGATCAACATATGGAGCAGAAGTCCATCAGTGGCTATTAGCCACAGGGTATAGATGGGAATTCTCAGTCTGGGGCAGGTGATGCACTCTATTCTTGGTGCTGGAGGGGGCAGCAGTGGGAGGGCTTCTAGTGTCCTGACCCCACTGCTGGACCTCCTGATGGCACCTGGTATATTTTGGCTGCTGTGTGACAGAGTGTTGGACTAGATGGGCCATTGGCCTGATTCAACATTGGCTTCTCTTATGTTCTTATGTTCTTATGTCTTTTGTATTGGGATATTTAGTTAATATAGTCCAGTTTGCCCAGTCATAGAAGCATGATATTGCCTGCAGTAAAATAAATCTCCCAAGAAGTTCTTCTGCATGACTATGGCAGAAACAAGTCAGTCATAGTTTTATGATTTTTCCTTCCAATGACATGCCTGGTTTTATGTGCTCCAATACTTGCTTGTTTGTCACTTTTGCTGTCCAAGGAATGCACAGGAAGCCTTCTCCAGCACCACAGCTCAAATGAGTTGATTTTCTTCCTATCTTTTAAAAAGTTCTCCAGTGGGGCTGATGGGGGTGGGTGGGATGCAGGGAAAGTGGTAGCTGATGGATGAAAAAGCACACAAGACTCCCATTTGGATACTCCATTGCCAGTGAGTATGCCACAGGAAAATGGAAAATCCTTGCCATGTGGATGCAGCCACAGTCTAGGCATGTCTTGAAATGTGACCAATAAGGCTGGATCCTATTGCAAAGCAAGGGGAAATATATTGAGAAAATGGGAAGCTTGCCAGTCTTGCTGGCCATTCTCCCACCATCCTATTCAGTTCACCTTTTGTAGTCTGTACCATTTACTCAACATGCCTGTTGGCTGGGAGTTTGCAAGGAGCGACCATGATAGCTCGTGTGAGATTGCAGCTGGTAAAGACTTGAATTCTCTTGAGGGGAAACATATTTCTATTGTCTGGAGCAATAACATCAGGTAGTCCACGGGTTGCAAACAATTGACAGAGAACTGTAATGGCAGCTGCTGCTAGGGCTGGAAATGGTTACCTCTAACCATTTTAAGTGATATTCAGAATTAAAAGTTCTTTCTCCACAAGGGCCCAGTGAAGTCAACAAGAATTCACCATGAAGAGTTGGCCATTTTTCAGGGAAATCCAGGAACCCTAGGAGAGTTATCGTGAGTAACTTAATAGGTGCTGCGCTCTTTCACTTTTATTAATAACTATACTGAAACATTTTCATAAACAAAATTCTACAAAACAGAATTACAAAGTTGCCTCAATTTGATTAATAACAGAAGTCCGTATGTGATCAAATAATATGGGACAGTTACTTTTCTGTAATATAGTAAGCTTCATAATTGTATCCTCTTTGATCTTATCTAATCATTCCTGCATACCTGATGCTTTATTTAGCTTCCTACATCGAGCAAAAACAAGTTTTGCAGTCGAAATGAGACTCAAAAGTATTTCCTGATATTTCGTAGGAAAACCAGATACATGATTCCACAAAAAGATTTCTGGATTTAAGGGCACACTAATCCCTAGCCCTTTCCTCACTTTCTCACATATGTTCTTCCAGTAATTCATGGCATATGGACGGTGCCACCACATATGTAGAAATTGTGCTAACTGATGATGACAAAACCAACAGTTACTAGTGGTATTATACATCTTTGCAGGCTTCCTGGGAGCAATTGAAATTTGATGGACCATCTTACACAAATTTTCCTTGAAATACAGAGATATAGGAAAATATGAACGCCAAGACAAAACATATTTCCACAAACTCTTAGATGACTCGCATCTCAAATCACGATTCCAATTGGTTAAGAAATGTAAAGTATGACTCACAGGTAAGTTTTCCTAGAGTCGCATCTCATAGACCTTCGAAAATATGTCTTCCACCCTTAATCAATGGCATTTCGAAGTCTGAGAGGCCTCTTAGAGACCTGCCTCTTGCGAATTTCTTAAATAAAAAACTTTTTACCTGAACGTATTCAAAGAAGGTAAGCAGACCATTACTGCAGCTTACAGCTCTATCAAAATTAATCATCTTGGGGGGATTTGAACAAAGAGTTATATGTACCTGGGCACTAGGTTTCCCATTTACTTAGTTAACCACTTTCCCAGCCCTTTTTCTGTTGTTGCTTATTCCTGGCCTCCTCACATAGCTTTTGTCCAGTGCTTTCATCCACATAATCCCTGGGTGTGGTACATGCAGCATGGATAGGATAATATGGCATTCAGCTATCCTACTGCAGCAATTAGTACATGATTTCCTCATACATGACAACTGTTGGGAGCATATAAATTAAGAGGATGGTGTGTAGAACGACTAGGGGGGGGAAATGTTATTGTGGCTATGATGGATACTCCAGAACTCAACCATTTTGCAGTCTGGACCAATTGAGAGCCTTGATTGTCAATTGAAAGAGACATTCTAAACAAAACACAATTACTGGGCATCATGCTTAAGTAATTCTCTTTGGGAACAAGCAAATTTGTCACAGTCCCTTTATTTCCCAGGGCAGACTGTTTCTGGTTGCTTTCATGCTGAGGTTTTGTTCCAGGTTGGCATCCAGACTGGAGTGTTTTTTGACTCTATTGTCTTCTGTATTGGGATATTTAGTTAATATAGTCCAGTTTGCCCAGTCATAGAAGCACGATATTGCCTGCAGTAAAATAAATCTTCCAAAAAGTATATTGCAAAAAAGGTAAACTTATACTGATTCAAATAGATTCAGTTCACATTCAGGTTGCAGTTGAAAGGAGAGGGAGGAGCCTAATCTAAAGAATACTATTCCTATCATAAGTGGCCAGATAACCCTGTGTCATGTATGTGGGAGTATGAGGGCATGTTCCCTACAGGAGAGAGCTATAGAGACATGCGACTCCATGAAGACCCATGTAAAGAATGGGACAGAACAAAGACCACAGAGATAGAGGAGGGATCAGAGGGCAGCTCCCAGGTAAAGACAAAGAGAGGCATCCCATTCAAGGAGATAACACTTACACATGTGTAGAAGCGACGTAGCAATGCACCCCCACCCAAGTCCAGTGTTTCCTGTTTCCGAAATCTGGTTTGATTACAATTTACTTGCAAAGGCTGCAGTTCAAGTGTGTTCACATGCCATGCAGATAGGAAGGTTTGCATCTTTTAAGCTCTTGTCCATATCACTGCCATTTCCTTGCCTCAGCCCCCTGTGTCCACCATTTCTTCCTTTACAACACTGGAGGCTTTTCAATTATTTTTAAAAGTCAGTAATTGCTAGATTGCTATAGCGTTATAACTCTATAGCAATTATTGATTTCCTATTTTAAAAGCAGGAAAAGCCCTCTGGTGGAATTGGGGGGAAGTGGCTGTGGATTAGAGATGCCAGCCTCCAGGTGGGACCTGGGGACCCCCTGGAATTACAGTTTATCTGCAGACCGCAGAGATCAGTTCCCCTGCAGGAAGTGGATGCTTTGGAGGGTGGACTCTGTGATGTTGTACCCCACTGAGGTCCACACTGAGGCTCCATCCCCAAATCTCTAAGCATTTCCCAACCTGGATCTGGCAACCCTGCCCCCTATCCTCTACCGGTGGCCATGGGGGACCTGGCAACCCTACCCTGGGTGGCACCTGTGGCAAGGAAACTGCATGGAAAACTGAATGCTCTGTTGCCACTGTGAACCCTTCTGCATTGAGAGGGGCAGGGGAAACTACGTAGAACAACCAGTGTTCAGAAACAACCTCTCTGTGGTCCTGCGTCTTGCGAGCCCGGCTGTTTGCGTTCCTAAACCTGGATGCCTTCTCTTTGTTTACATTGCTCACCTCGCTGATGCGTTTGGATGACTGGCTCATGCGGCAGCTGTCGAGGAGGCCAATGGATGACATATACTGCTCCTGCTCTGGTTTCGGATTATTTTGGAAGATGCAGACATTGGTGTGACGTGCGTGACGTATTTCTCTCACAGGCGAGACTGTTTGCAGTAGCAAAGGTTGGGCCAGAGAGGAGGCGGTGCTAGGTTGCTTCATCTTGAACTCCGCAGGCAAGGAGATTATGAAGCAAGCTGTCCGGAGCATCACTGAAGGTCAGCCAGGTGACCGAGCTGAGCCTCTTAGACTTTGATGGCTTTGTTGGCAGAGGGTTTTTTTTTTTGCTGATACAGAACCATGCTGGGACGAGTGGCCGTTAAAGAGAATAAAGTATTTATTTAGGATGTCACATTCTGAGATAGAGAGAAGTTCTAAACTTTTATCCCAGGGGTCCCCAACCTTTTTGAGCCTGCGGGTACCTTTGGAATTATGCCACAGGG